>CM038141.1:119918386-121118386 GCA_021437245.1 Aegilops speltoides
AATAAAGTATTTTCTGGATTTAATCTTATTCTGAAAATTCCAGAAAATAACCAAAACTTCTAAAATTCATATAAAATCAACCATAGCTCCAAATCAAACAAATTATATATGAAAAATTATCAGAAAAATTCAAGGAATCCATCTGTACCATTTTCATGCATGTTTGAACAATGTTTGTCCTTTGTTTTGGACAAAACGAATACAGGGCATTTAAATAATCATATATGGAGTTGGAATTTGAATCATGTATTCAAACCAACTTCATTTAAATCATAGCTAGGTGCATTAGCTCAAATCACAGCATATTGCCATGTCATGATCATGCATCATATTGTAGCATTGCATTGATTGTGTTCTTTCTCGCCACGGTGTTTGTCCCTCTCGATAGGCGTGGTTTCGACGACGAGTTCGATGACACCGATGAAGAAGTATAATATCTTGAAGTGCCGTGCAAGCAAAACCCCTTGTTCATTCCGATACAATCCCACTCTCTCGCTCCCTGCTTTTTTTCTGCATTAGGACAACAACGATTCAATGTTACTTGCTGCGGTAGCTGAACCCTTTATCCTTTGCATGACTGTCATTCCACAAGAATAGATGAAACCCACTAGCATGAGTAGGATTTGTTTGAGCCTGTTGTGCCTACTCATACATGCTTGTTTGTCATGCACTGCTCTTGCTTAGAGTTGAGTCGGGTCCGATTCATCGAGGATGAATCGGAGGTGTGTGAACATGTCCCACTGTGTGAGCTAAATGTGTGAACACGATTTGGTAAAGGTAGCGGTGAGAGGCCATGTAGGAGTACATGGTGGGTTGTCTCATTGCGGCCGCCCTCAGGAACTGAGTTCGTGTTTGTGATCCATGATTCAGCTACTACCACGCATTGGGCCCGAAACCCATGGACCCTCTCGGCTTCTTAATCACCCTTGTCCTCTGTCCGGGGAGTTGCAAGTAGTTTCAGTGTTTGTAGTATCTTTGGAGGCCAGGCGCAGCACTGACCGTAAAGGGGTGGGCTGTGATGCGGTAGGCACGCGGCACAGTGTACTGGGCGCCCGTTTGGTGTCTCGGGAACCTGTTCACATCGTTTGGGGCTGTGAGCGAAACTTGGCGGAACTCCTCATAGATGGAACCCAAATAGGCGATAAACCTGGACTAGGGACTTGAGTGTTTAGGTAGGCCGTGGCCGACACCCATGTTGGGCTTCCGCTTGAAGGTTGCCGAGTACATGTCGTGTAAACGGCGGTAAGTGGTGAGAGCGTGTGTGAAGAAGTACACCCCTGCAGGGTTAACATCATCTATTCGAATAGCCGTGTCCGCGGAAAAAGGACTTCTGGGTTGCCTATAACAGTTCATAGACAAGTGAAAGTGGATACTCTAAAATACGCAAGATAAGCGTGAGTGCTATGGATGGCGTTCTCGTAGGGAGACGGGAGCGGATTCATAGTGGTGTATTGATATGGTGAATATGTGGACTCGTGTGCCACCTCAAAAGAGTTACTTGCGAATGTAGTTTAGGATAGCCACCGAGTCAAAGCTGGCTTGTCATTGTTAAACTCCACCATCCCTTTGTTGATAATGATGCATATGTAGTTAGTTACGATGTAAGTCTTCTTGGGTACATTTGTACTCACGTTTGCCTATTTTATGTTTTGCGAGAGAGACCTCGGTCTCGCTAGTAGTTCAGCGTGGACTTGACGCTTAGCTTGTTACCTCAGCTACGATCTTGTGCCCTCGGCAGATCTCGGTAGATAGTCGCTTCTAAGCCTTTTTCATTTGTAGATGTCGTACTCGGACATGTTAGCTTCCGCTTGTGTTTGACTTGTATGCTTTGAATGTTGGGTCATGAGACCCATGTTTGTAATATCCGCTCCTCGGGCCTAATGAATAACTACTCGAGTCGAGAGTCATGTTGTGATGCCATGTTGTATTTGCACATATCGAGCATATTGTGTGTATGTTATTGAAATGCTTGGTATGTGTGGGATCGACTATCTAGTTGTTTATCTTTAGTAGCCTCTCTTACGGAAATGTCTCCTAGTGTTTCCATCGAGCCATGGTAGCTTGCTACTGCTCCGGAACACTTAGGCTGGCGGCATGTGTCCTTCTTCGTTCGTGTCGACCCTTCGGGAAATGTCACGCATTGAGTAACGGAGTCTGTTAGCCCTTCTGACCGGTTTATCGGAGTCTGCTAGCCAGTGCTACAGCCGGAACTTACTCGTGATGACCGACACGCTCGATCTCGGGTCATGGATGCTGTCCTCGTAAGTCTGTGCCACTTTGGGTTTACGACTAGCCATGTCAGCCGGGTTCCTTTTCATATGGATGCTAGCGACACTATCATATACGTGTGCCAAAAGGCGCAAACGGTCCCGGGCAAAGGTAAGGCGACACCCGTGGGGATACCGTGCATGAGGCCGCAAAGTGATATGAGGTGTTACAGGCTAGATCGATGTGACATTGAGTCGGGGTCCTGACACCGACGAATCCTTTCGTGAGGGGGCTCCTGTTCTTCTACGGGCTGGACTTCCACGACTTGGCTCCGGAGTCCATCCTCCATATCTCCGCATTTATCATTGTCTGCGAAGCCTTCCTCCGCGTCATCCCCCACTTCGGCTTGTGGCTGAAAACATTTAAAGTGGAGCGAAGATGATCGGGGCGTCAAGCGAGTGTGGCGGGCGACCATAAGCAAGAAGGTCGATGCCCGTGGCTCAAGGTTCCTTCCAAGAGGAACAGGATTGTGGCAGCAGGAGTGGTTCTACATCTCCACTCCAAGGCGCAAGCGTAAGCCGCCACCCTCCTTCCTTGGGACCTCCACACAAGAATCGATGTCGTGGGTCAACCAAGGGCTCAACTGGGGCCGTCCGAGGGCGTGCCCGCACCGCTGAGGCCGGATTCGAGACCTCCAAGCGAGGGAGGTCAGCCTGGTCAAGGTGATGCAAGTCACGCTAGTCAGGCACCTCCTACCCTGCAAATGTCGTCCTCTCCGGCTATGGGAGCACAATCCGGAGGGACCTCGTATTCTCCAGCATTTTATGGGCGCAACACCCATGGAGATGTACAAGCTGTTCTTCGGACCGCAGTGGCGTGTCGGATTCGCCGAGGACGCAGGCTTAAGCCGCGATCGCCCGGATACTCAGGTTAGTAGCTCAAAGCTCGGACGTTCTATCTGTATGCCTTTCAAAAGATCATCTCCTGACCCCTTTTTTATTCTCTACAGGAATGGGTGGCGCGATCAAGGCTGATAAGGTGTCCGCCCCCCCGAGAGACCGCCTGGAGCCCGTGGCTGGTCGAGAATGTTGGAGGTTGCGCCCACGAGGGGGGGCGACGGGAGATAAAGGAGCTAATACGCCGTCCAAAGTAAGAATCAAGAGGAGGAACCAAGGATCCCTCCTTCAAGGAGAAGAGGACCGCCTCAAGATCCGGAGGTCCCAGCCCCTAAGCGTGGGAAGAAATCCCCACTGGGGGGTCCGGCGTCCGGAGAGAATCCGGACGCGCAATCATCGCCCAAGGACCATGTAACGCCCTCGATGCGGCTATATCTCCCACGTGTCGAAGCACGACTTAGAGGCATAACCGCATAGAAAGCAATGTCGCAAGTGAGGTAATCTTCGCACAATCCATGTAATACATAAGGGAAAAGATACATAGTTGGCTTACAGTCGCCACTTCACACAATGCATAATTAAACATCCATCATTCAGATTACACTCAAGGTCCGACTACGGAACCAAAATAAAAGAAGAATACCCCACATGCAACACAGATCGATCGCTAGCTGGCTCCACTACTAATCGTCGGAAATGAAACATAGTATCGACCAAGGGCCTCATCATATTCCCACTTCAGCTCGGTTCGCCATCATCACTGCATCACCGTACTGCATCTGTTTTGGTAGAATCTGTGAGCCACAGGGACCCAAGCAATCTCACACCATGAGATCAAGACTATTTAAGCAAGGAAGGCTGGTGTCAAAAGGTGGAGCTGCTGCAGTTTACTAGCATATATGGTGACTACATCGCAAAAGAGAGCGAGAAGAGAAGCAAAGCACGGTCGTGAAACTAGTAGTGATCAAGAAGTGATCCTAAGCAACTCGTCAATCATAACTCCAACACGTGTTCACTTCCCGGACTCACGAGAAGAGACCATCACGGTTACATACACGGTTGATGTATTTTAATTAAGGTCAACTTCGGGTTTTCTACAACCGGACATTAACAAATTCCCATCTGCCTCATAACCGTGGGCACGGCTTTCGAAAGATAATACCCTGCAGGGGTGTCCCAACTTAGCCCATAACAAGCTCTCACGGTCAACGAAGGAATAGACCTTCACCCAAGACACTCCGATCAGACTCGGTATCCCGGTACATCAAGACATTTCAACAATGGTAAAACTAGACCAGCAAAGCCGCCCGATTGTGCCGACAAATCTCGATAGGAGCTGCACATATCTCGTTCTCAGGGCACATCCGGATAAGTCAAGCTACGAGTAAAACCAGGCCTCGAGTTTCCCGTGGTGGCCCCAAGAAGTTGCTCGGCTGCCTTCGGACCAACACTCGAAGGAGCACCGCCCGGGGATAAAATAAAGATGACCCTCGGGCTGCGAAACCCAAGGGAAAAAGGGTATAGGTGGCAAATGGTAAAACCAAAGTTGGGCCTTCTGGAGGAGTTTTATTCAAAGCGAACCGTCAAGGGGTCCCATAAATCACCCGACCGCGTAAGGAACGCAAAATCAAGGAACATAACACGGTATGACGGAAACTAGGGTGGCAAGAGTGGAACAAATCACCAGGCATAAGGCCGAGCCTTCCACCCTTTACCAAGTATATAGATGTATTAATTAAAACAATAGATATTGTGATATCCCAAAACATCCGTGTTCCAACAAGGAACAAACTTCATCTTCACCTGCAACTAGCAACGCTATAAGAGGGGCTGAGCAAAGCGGTAACATAGCCAATCAACGGTTTGCTAGGACATGGATGGTTTAGAGGTTGACATGGCAATATGGGTGGCATGATATAGCAAGTGGTAGGTATCGCAGCATAGGCATAGCAAAAGAGCGAGCATCTAGCAAGCAAAGATAGAAGTGATATCGAAGGTATGGTCATCTTGCCTGTAAGGTTCTCAGAGTTGTCGAAGGCTTGATCTTCGTAGGCATTCTCAACAGGTTCCTCGTTCACGTACTCGTCTCCCGGCTCTACCCAAGGCAAGAACACAAGCAACGGAACCACAATCAAACAAGGAACAATGCACAAGCAATATGATGCAATACATGACATGCTATGCGAGAAGTGATATGCAATGCATATGTGTGCTCCGGAAGGAAAATGAAGAACCGGGCATCAACTTGGCAAACCAAGTATGCCGCTGGAAAGATGGAGTGATTTCGGTTGAAATCGATATAAAGATCACCGGAAACGGATGCACGGTTCGCAAATGACAAGCAAAACAAGGAGGACGCAAAACTGCATTTAACAGCCCGATGCTACTTAGCACGCAACACGAAACTATGCTACAGCACCCCAACATAAAAACAAAGCACATGGCCGCGAACTACAGGAGATGCTTAACAAAAGAGGAACACTGAGCTACGGCTAAATCACATCATAACATGTTCAAACAAGCATGGTGAAAGTGCTCAAAATATCAGGTTCACAGACTTAGTGAAAATACTAACATGCCAGGAATTAACATCAGAAGGCATGTTTAGAGCAAGCAAACAACATGCTACAGGAACTTATAATAGCAAAGCAAGGCATGACATGATTCTACTCAAAGCATATTTCAATAGTCCCTTACTGACCATAAGCCAAAAAGGACCTTAAGAAATGATGGCACCCATGTAAACATTGCAAGTTTTATTATAGATTTCAGACTTAGTGAAATATCAGGACATGGCAAAAACAGATTCAACATGGCATGTTCGTGAGCTCGATGCACTCACTACAGAGCATCTCAAGATAAACTAATCATACACCCATCAAGAAGACATGACATAGGAGCTATACATGGCAAGAACAACATCATAGCATACACGGATCAACTACAACGACCTCGTGAAAATTGAATCTCATGCAAACAATCTGCCAGGAAACATTTCAAGCAAAAGTAGAGCACGAAAATGACATGCTAGACTAATCCATAAATACCAACAAAGGCATGGATGGATAGAGCACATCCATATGTCCAAAACACCCTTACTGATCATGCTCAAAAAGGGCATAGATCTCTCTGTAACAACATGAACATATGGCATAAAATTAACAGCAGGACAAGACTTAGTGAAAACACTAAGTTCCTGAAATCAGCAACATCATCATCCCTACTTTGCATGCTTGTTCTAGTCAACACATAACTCACAAAAATACATGGCAAACACCCCTGGAAAGATGGCATGGCAATGTTCAACTCACATGTAGGACTCAAGTTCATAGGGTGCACACATAATTCATGGCAAAAATGACAAAAGAGCTCGAACTGATAAGATTCTGAAACTAACAATCTGAAGCCTTCTTCCAAGAGCATTTCGGGCATCAAGATGAGCACAAATGCAAATGATGCAATGGAATGAAATGGTGTACTATTCGGGGCGAACAATTTGACATATTATATGCCCAAAACGGAGCCACGGTTGCGGAGATGTGATGCGTTGAAAATGCCACGAAATTATCACAGAAAAGGGACTTAGACGAATTTTGGGGGGGAAGAAGTCAACCTAGGGTTCGTCGGCGCGCGAACCGAGACGGCGGCGGATCTCGCCGGAGTTGCTCCGGTGCTCGCCGGAGTTGCTCGGTGGCGGATCCGGCGCTGACGCCGGATCTGGGGCAGGCGGAGGCGAGCGGGGGGCGCGGGAGGGCGTAGCGGCCTTGGCGGCGGGCGGGGCTGGCCATGCGGCGGCGTGGCAGCATGGCGCAGAGGAGGCGGCGGCGGCGGGTGATACGAGGCGGCGGCGGCGGCGGCGCTGACCGGCGGAGGCGACAAGGCAGCGCGCGATGACGAGCGGCGAGAGGAGGGCGGTGGGAGGGCCTTGCTCTCGGGCGGGCGGGCGGCGGTGGCGTGTGGGCGGCGCGGGCGAATGGCGGGCGCCACGTGGCGGCGGCGGGCGATCGGACGTGTCCGGCTGCTTGACGGACGTGTCCGATGGCGGAGGGGGAAGCTGCTAGGGTTTCACCAAGGATTTGGGGAGGGTCTATTTATAGAGGTAGAGGAGCTAGGAGTGTCCAAATGGGGTGTAGTTTTCGCCACACGATCGTGATCGAACGACCGAGGGCATGGAGGGAGTTAGATGGGTTATTGGGCTGTTTTGGAGGGTTGTTGGGCTGCAACCTAAAAGAGGCCTTTGCGAGAGCGCGGTTAACCGTTGGAGTACCAAACGAACTCCAAATGACCCGAAACTTGACAGGTGGTCTACCGGTGCTATACCAGGGCCACTTGGCAAGGCTCGGTCCATTCCGAGAATGTTCAACACCCGCACACGGAAAAAGAACAAGAGGGGACGCCGGGGAACATAGGAGTGTCGGATTGCAAAACGGACAACGGGGAATATGCTCGGATGCATGAGACGAACACGTATGCAAATGAGATGCACATGATGGCATGATATGAGATTCATGACATGGACAAAAATGCAAAACGAAAACAAAACCCAACCACGGAGGGAATATCATATCACATATCCGAAAATGGCAAGAGTTGGAGTTACAAATATGGAAAGATACATCCGGGGTGTTACAACACTCCACCACTACAAGAGGATCTCGTCCCGAGATCTAGGACTGAAAGAACTCCGGATATTCGGAACGGAGGTGATCCTCGCGCTCCCAGGTGGCTTCTCGGTCGGAATGGTGTGACCACTTTACTTTCAGGAATTTGATTGACTTGTTGCGAGTCTTGCGCTCGGTTTCTTCAAGAATAGCAACGGGGTGCTCATGATAAGAGAGATCTTCTTGGAGGTCAATTTCTTCAAAGTTGATAGTGCGCTTAGGAATCTTGAAGCACTTATGAGCTGTGACACGTGAAACACATCGTGCACGTTTGCAAAGTTGGATGGAAGCTCAAGTTGATAGGCGAGATCGCCTCTTTTGCCAATGATCTTGAAAGGACCCACGTATCTAGGGGCAAGCTTCCCTTTGATACCGGGCGACGAGTACCTTTCATTGGAGACGCGGAGGTAGACATGGTCTCCGATTTCAAAAGTCACATCACGGTGCTTGTCATCATAATAGCCCTTCCGCGCGATTCTTGGCTTTGAGATTCTCACGAATGACTTTGCACATTTCTTGCTTCGTGATCAAGTCGTTGCCAAGAAGTTGGCGCTCACATCTCGGACCAATTGAGAGGAGTACGGCACTTTACGCCATATAGAATTTCGAATGGAGCCTTGCCGAACTCGCTTGGAAGCTGTTGTTGTAGGAGAACTCGGCATATGGAAGACACTCTTCCCACTTCATGCCAAAGAAATGACACAAGCCCCGAGCATATCTTCAAGGATTTGATTGACTCGCTCGACTTGGCCACTAGTTTGAGGATGAAAAGCTGTCTTTGAAGCGAATCTTGGTGCCCATGGCCTTCGAAAAGAATCCCGTAACTTAGAAGTGAAGATGCTTCCACGGTGCGAAGAGATCAATTGCGGAATACCGTGCAAGGAGACAATTCGAGGTGTATAGCTCTGCCGGTGAGCTGCTGTGATAGATTCTTTGACAGAAGAAAATGAGCCACTTTAGTAAGCTTGTCAATGACAACGAAGATAGCATCATTTCCACGCTTGGACTTAGGAAAACCAGTCCACGAAGTCCATCTCGATATGATCAAACTTCCATTCGGAATAGCAAGAGGTTGGAGGAGACCAGCTGGTCTTTGGTGTTCTGCTTTCACCCTTCTGCAGACATCACATTCATTCACGAATTGAGCAATTTCTCGCTTCATTCGAGTCCACCAATACGATCGCTTGAGGTCATGGTACATCTTCGTACTTCCGGGATGAATGGATAGGAGGAATTGTGTGCCTCATTCATGATGACTTTTCTCGGATCGCCTTTAGGAACCAATACGATCCTCGAAGAAAAGAGTATCTTTGTCATCCAAGCGATAGCACTTGTATTTGAAATGCCCTTGTCAATACCACGCTTCACCTTCTTCACCATGGTATCCGAAGTTGAGCCTCACGAATTTGATCTTCCAAAGTAGGAGAGACTATGAGGTTGGCAAGAAATCCTTGAGGAACAACTTGAAGATTCAGCTATGTAAAAGCTTCACAAAGATCCGGTTGGAAGGGCTTGAGAATTAAGCTGTTGTAATAAGCCTTCTGCTCGAGCATCTGCAATCACATTCGCCTTGCCGAGTATATTCAATACTTGGATTGTACTCTTGAATCATTCGACCCATCGAGTTTGCACGAGGTTGAGGTTTGGTTGAGTGAAGATGTACTTGAGACTCTTGTGATCGGTGAAAATGTCCACTTTCCTTCCCAACAAGAGATGTCTCCATGTTATCAATGCATGGACAATCGCCGCCAACTCAAGATCATGAGTGGGGTAGTTCTTTTCGTTGGGCTTCAACCGACGAGAGGTATAGGCCACAACTTTCTTCTCTTGCATTAACACAAAGACCGAGACCTTGCAAGGAAGCATCACGAAAACTTCAATGGCTTGCATTCATTAGGAGGAGTCAAGGCAGAGCTGTAACTAGCTTCTCTTTGAGGGTATTGAAAGCGACATCACACTCAAAGGCCCGGACATACTTGACATGCTTTCGAGGAGGTTGGAAAGAGGCTTTGCAATCTTGGAGAAGTTCTCAACGAATCTTCGACAATAGCTTGCAAGACCGAGAAAATCATGGAGCTGCTTGACATTCGAGGAGGTTCCCAATTCAGAGCGAAGACACCTTCTCGGGATTAACAGCGATGCCCTTGGCGGAGATGATATGACCAAGATAAAGAACTTCATCAAGCCGTAACTCACATTTGGAAAACTTCAGATAGAATTGATGCTCTCGAGCTTGTCGAGCACCAATCGCAAATGTTTGGCATGATCACGCTTGTTCTTGGAGAAGACCAAAATATCATCGAGATACACCAAGACGAAATCATTTGTGTAGGGGTTGAAGATAAAGTTCATCATGCGAGAGAAAGTTGGAGGAGCATTGACAAGGCGAAAGACATGACAAGATATTCATAAGAACCATAGCTTGTTCGAATCTCGTCTTGGGAATATCTTGTTCACGAATGCGAATCGATGATAACCCATACGGAGGTCAAGCTTGGAGAATACTTTAGCACCTTTGAGTTGCTCGAATAGCTCATTGATGTTGGGAAGTGGATACTTGTTCTTGATTGTCTTCTTGCTCAATGGACGGTAATCAACACAAAGTCGGTCCGTGCCATCCTTCTTACGGACAAAAGAACTCCACATCCCCATGGAGATGAACTCGGTCCGATCAAACCAGACGCTCTTGTTCATCGAGCTGCTTCTTCAATTCTTTCAGCTCCTTGGGACCAAGCTTGTAAGGACGCTTGCAAACGGGTTCGATGCGGGCTCAAGATCGATAACGAATTCGACAGCCGATGAGGAGGCATACCCGAAGCTCTTCCGAAAGACATCTTGGTACTCACAAACGACTGGAATTTGAGAGATAGCATCCAATTCGCCCTTCTCATTGAGAGAAAACAACCGAATGGTTTCATCACGAGCGGCATAGATGATAACATCCTCAGAAGGGTGTGTCAATTGAATTTGTCTGGCAGCACAATCAAGCTGAGCCTTGTGCTGAGAAAGCCAGTCCATCCCGAGAATTAAATCAATATCAGAGTCACCAAGAACAATTGGTTTAGCCAGAAATCTATAGTCGCCCATCTTGATTGTGGTATCCGGAACCACCAAACTGGAGCTCAACCGTTTACCCGGAGAAATGACAGCCATGGGTTTATCCAAATGAGAAGAAGTGAAATCATGCTTGGCAAAAAACGGTCTTGACATGAAACAATGCGATGCACCAAAGTATCAAATAAGACTTTTGCAGAATAGAGTTAACTTGAAGGTTACCCATGATCACATCTGAAGAATCCTCTGCTGAGCTGCATTCATCAAGTTCACCTTTGCATGCTTGGATTATGCTTGACCACCGTGCATTGCTTGAAGACCTCACGGGGAGGAGGAGGAGGAGGAAGGCGCCTTTGGTTATGGCATTTGTTCGCATAGTGACCTTCTGCTGGCACTTATTGCAGTCACCTCGAGAGCGGACGGTGATAAGGAGCATTTGACCTTGGAGCTTGAGGTGAGACTTGTTCAGTAGCTTGGGTTGGGTGGGTGGGAAGATCCACGACCACGAGTTCTTCTGGCGATAAGGCCGACGGAACGGAGGAGGAGGAAGGTAGAACTTTTGCTGCTTTGCTGCCACTTGAGAGGAAGAAGAAGACTGAATCGCATCCCTGTTTCTCTTCTTTGAAGCCTCACACTTGAGTGAGCACCTTCTAGCTTGAGTGCCATATTATAGAATTGATCAAACCGAGTAGGCTCGGAAAGAACAAGAGATAGCTGCAGATCCTCTCTAAGGCCACCTCTGAATCGATAGATCATACTTTTCTCATCAGAGCGTCTTGTTTAGCGAATCGAGCAAGTTTCAAAGCTGTATGTTGTATTCGTACATCGACAAGTTTCCTTGCTTGAGATTGCGAAACTCCTCACGCTTGCTCTCAACAACTTTGGTAGGAATGTGGTGAGCTTTAAAGTCCCGATGTAAATCAGTCCAAGTAATCACTCGACCACCTCTAGAATCCTTGTATTCTTTGGAACCAATCACCGCCTCGATCCTTGAGCTCAAAAGACGCGAACTTGACGTAGTCCTCGTGTCCGACATTGCTGCATTCAAAATGCTTGTTGATATCCACGAGCCAATCGTCGGCATCTGTGGCCTCGACACGATGGTGAAAGACTTTGGCTGGTTTGCAAGGAACTGGTTGAGTGTAGGAAAGCGTGGTGATGGTAGAACTGCCTTGACCTTGATTCCTTGGTTGCCTTGGCCTTGGTTACGCTCTTGCATCAGCTGAATCAACAAGCTGGCGTTGGCGTTAGTGGTTGCCATTAAAGTTTGCCATGCCTCGGAGGCGGAGGTGGAGGTGGAGGGTTCGCTGACTCCCATCACTGCGTTCCGGATTACGGCGTTGGCGGAGCCATCTGAAGAGGGTGACATCCGTTAGCATCTTGATAGAGCGAGATAGACAAGTTGAATCAACGGATAGAAATTGCAACATATAGTCTTCACAATAAACATTGAACAGGTATGAGCGAATGAATTCCAAAGTAAACATCACGTCCATTAAGGTGAGAAGCCACTTGATAAGAGATATTTATGAATGAAAATAAAACAAGGTATGAATGGAACAAATAAGTGGTAAGGATTACCCAATCACAAACCAAATATCTCGGAAGAAAATGCTAGAGCTACTTGAATCCCACCTATAAACTCCCGAAACTTTCGGTTATGCAATCGGTGTTGGGGATACTGGGAGCAATATATATCTCACCCAAGCTAACAATCCCTACATCCATTGTATCCATCCTTCAACACATAACCAAGAAACCTTCGAAATCATGTACCTCAACCTTCAAAAGCATCCGTTATCTGAGTCATGGCAATACTCCGTACTCACCACGAAGATCAAGTTAGCGGGTTATCTCACCAACAACTGCATAAAAGAGATTTTCGATGTCGGCGTATTAAACTCGGTATTCGAATCTGCAACGATAAAATTATCACGACAACACCTCGGAGCTCAACTCCGGGACACCGCCACAACCCCTAAATGTCGAGGCAACCAAGACAATGTTGTCATCATAAAACCATCGAACGATTCTAAGATACCAGCGTGATCCTAAAAAAATTTAGTGAAATTTGAGAAGAGAAGAGTCAAAACTCTACGTCGGGATACCTCACCGAAGGTCAAGGACTGGGAGTAAAAAGAATTCCTAACTCTCCGATATATATAATCCTAAATGACTCAAAACATTTTTCTAGACACAACTCGCCACTAAAAGCGATCAAGCGGTGGGGGCTCCTAAGGTCGGGATGGCTCGATTACCAACTTGTAGCGCCTCGATGCGGCTATATCTCCCACGTGTCGAAGCACGACTTAGAGGCATAACCGCATAGAAATCAATGTCGCAAGTGAGGTAATCTTCGCACAATCCATGTAATACATAAGGGAAAAGATACATAGTTGGCTTACAGTCGCCACTTCACACAATGCATAATTAAACATCCATCATTCAGATTACACTCAAGGTCCGACTACGGAACCAAAATAAAAGAAGAATACCCCACATGCAACACAGATCCCCGATCGCCCCAACTGGGCTCCACTACTAATCGTCTGGAAATGAAACATAGTATCGACCAAGGGCCTCATCATATTCCCACTTCAGCTCGATTCGCCATCGTCACTGGCATCACCAGTACTGCATCTGTTTTGGTAGAATCATGAGCCACGGGGACTCAAAGCAATCTCACACCCGCGAGATCAAGACTATTTAAGCTTAAGGGAAGGCTGGTGTCAAAAGGTGGAGCTGCTGCAAGTTTACTAGCATATATGGTGACTACATCGCAAAAGAGAGCGAGAAGAGAAGCAAAGCACGGTCGTGAAACTAGTAGTGATCAAGAAGTGATCCTAAGCAACTGCGCCAATCATAACTCCAACATCGTGTTCACTTCCGGACTCCGAGAAGAGACCATCACGGTTACATACAAGGTTGATGTATTTTAATTAAGGTCAACTTGGGTTTTCTACAACCGGACATTAACAAATTCCCATCTGCCTCATAACCGCGGGCACGGCTTTGAAAGATAATACCTGCAGGGTGTCCCAACTTAGCCCATAACAAGCTCTCACGGTCAACGAAGGAATAGACCTTCACCCAAGACACTCCGATCGACTCGGTATCCGGTACATCAAGACATTTCAACAATGGTAAAACTAGACCAGCAAAGCCGCCCGACAGCCGACAAATCCCGATAGGAGCTGCACATATCTCGTTCTCGTGGCACATCCGGATAAGTCAAGCTCTGAGTAAAACCAGGCCTCGAGTTTCCCGTGGTGGCCCCAAGAAGTTGCTCGGTTCGGACCAACACTCGAAGGAGCACCGCCCGGGGATAAAATAAAGATGACCCTCGGGCTCGCGAAAACCCAAGGGAAAAAGGGTATAGGTGGCAAATGGTAAAACCAAAGTTGGGCCTTCTTTGGAGGAGTTTTATTCAAAGCGAACCGTCAAGGGGTCCCATAAATCACCCGACCGCGTAAGGAACATAAAATCAAGGAACATAACACCGGTATGACGGAAACTAGGGTGGCAAGAGTGGAACAAATCACCGGGCATAAGGCCGAGCCTTCCACCCTTTACCAAGTATATAGATGTATTAATTAAAACAATAGATATTGTGATATCCCAAAACATCCGTGTTCCAACAAGGAACAAACTTCATCTTCACCGCAACTAGCAACGCTATAAGAGAAATTTGAGAAAGCGGTAACATAGCCAATCAACGGTTTGCTAGGACATGGATGGTTTAGAGGTTGACATGGCAATATGGGTGGCATGATATAGCAAGTGGTAGGTATCGCAGCATAGGCATAGCAAAAGAGCGAGCATCTAGCAAGCAAAGATAGAAGTGATATCGAAGGTATGGTCATCTTGCTGTAAGGTTCTCGAGTTGTCAAGGCTTGATCTTCGAGGCGTTCTCAACAGGTTCCTCGCTCACGTACTCGCCTCCGGCTCTACCCAAGGCAAGAACACAAGCAACGGAACCACAATCAAACAAGGAACAATGCACAAGCAATATGATGCAATACATGACATGCTATGCGAGAAGTGATATGCAATGCATATGTGTGCTCGAAGGAAAATGAAGAACTGGCATCAACTTGGCAAACCAAGTATGCCGCTGGAAAGATGGAGTGATTTCGGTTGAAATCGATATAAAGATCACCGGAAACGGATGCACGGTTCGCAAATGACAAGCAAAACAAGAAGGACGCAAAACTGCATTTAACAGCCCGATGCTACTTAGCACGCAACACGAAACTATGCTACAGCACCCCAACATAAAAACAAAGCACATGGCCGCGAACTACAGGAGATGCTTAACAAAAGAGGAACACTGAGCTACGGCTAAATCACATCATAACATGTTCAAACAAGCATGGTGAAAGTGCTCAAAATATCAGGTTCACAGACTTAGTGAAAATACTAACATGCCAGGAATTAACATCAGGAAGGCATGTTTAGAGCAAGCAAACAACATGCTACAGGAACTTATAATAGCAAAGCAAGGCATGACATGATTCTACTCAAAGCATATTTCAATAGTCCCTTACTGACCATAAGCCAAAAGGACCTTAAGAAATGATGGCACCCATGTAAACATTGCAAGTTTTATTATAGATTTCAGACTTAGTGAAATATCAGGACATGGCAAAAACAGATTCAACATGGCATGTTCGTGAGCTCGATGCACTCACTACAGAGCATCTCAAGATAAACTAATCATACACCCATCAAGAAGACATGACATAGGAGCTATACATGGCAAGAACAACATCATAGCATACACGGATCAACTACAACGACCTCGTGAAAATTGAATCTCATGCAAACAATCTGCCAGGAAACATTTCAAGCAAAAGTAGAGCACGAAAATGACATGCTAGACTAATCCATAAATACCAACAAAGGCATGGATGGATAGAGCACATCCATATGTCCAAAACACCCTTACTGATCATGCTCAAAAAGGGCATAGATCTCTCTGTAACAACATGAACATATGGCATAAAATTAACAGCAGGACAAGACTTAGTGAAAACACTAAGTTCCTGAAATCAGCAACATCATCATCCCTACTTTGCATGCTTGTTCTAGTCAACACATAACTCACAAAAATACATGGCAAACACCCCTGGAAAGATGGCATGGCAATGTTCAACTCACATGTAGGACTCAAGTTCATAGGGTGCACACATAATTCATGGCAAAAATGACAAAAGAGCTCGAACTGATAAGATTCTGAAACTAACAATCTGAAGCCTTCTTCCAAGAGCATTTCGGGCATCAAGATGAGCACAAATGCAAATGATGCAATGGAAATAAATGATGTACTCTTCGAGGCGAACAATTTGACATATTATACGCCCAAAACGGAGCCACGGTTGCGGAGATGTGATGCGTTGAAAATGCCACGAAATTATCATAGAAAAGGGACTTAGACGAATTTTGGGGGGGAAGAAGTCAACCTAGGGTTAAATCGGCCATGAACCGAGACGGCGGCGGATCTCGCGGAGTTGCTCGGTGCTCGCGGAGTTGCTCGGTGGCCGGATCCGGCTTGGGACGCCGGATCTGGGCTGTGGACGGCGGGACGGGCGGGCGCTGGCTGTGAGAAGTGGCGCATGGCGGATGCTGATCAGGTGGGCGGGCGGCGGCGGCATGGCGGCGTGTGGCGGTCGGTGCGGGCGGCAAATGAGGCGGCGGCGGGTCGGCGCTGACCATGGCGGAGGCGACGCGGCCGGGCGCGGACGACGGCGAGGAGGACGGGCTGGGAGGGCCTCGGCGGCGGGGGCGGCGGCTGGCGGGCGGCGGCGCGAATGGCGGGCGCCACGTGGCGGCGGCGGGCGACCGGACGTGTCCGCTGCGGCCGGACGTGTCCTGGCGGCGGAGGGAGAACTGCTAGGGTTTCACCGGATTTCGGGAGGGTCTATTTATAGAGGTAGAGGGAGCTAGGAGTGTCCAAATGGGGTGTAGTTTTCGCCCACACGATCGTGATCGAACGACCGAGGGCGTGGAGGGGAGTTAGATGGGTTATTGGGCTGTTTTGGAGGGTTGTTGGGCTGCAACCTAAAAGAGGCCTTTGCGAGAGCGCGGTTAACCGTTGGAGTACCAAACGAACTCCAAATGACCCGAAACTTGACAGGTGGTCTACCGGTGCTATACCAGGGCCACTTGGCAAGGCTCGGTCCATTCCGAGAATGTTCAACACCCGCACACGGAAAAAGAACAAGAGGGGACGCCGGGGAACATAGGAGTGTCGGATTGCAAAACGAACAACGGGGAATATGCTCGGATGCATGAGACGAACACGTATGCAAATGAGATGCACATGATGGCATGATATGAGATGCATGACATGGACAAAAATGCAAAACGAAAACAAAACCCAACCACGGAGGGAATATCATATCACATATCCGAAAATGGCAAGAGTTGGAGTTACAAATATGGAAAGATACATCCGGGGTGTTACAGACCAGCCCTCCAACGAGCCGTGAGTATGAAAGAGAAAGTTTTAATAAGGAAGTACCTTCGTTTATGCTTCTGTAGGTAACCGAAATATTTATATCGCAGATTCGGATCTGCGGCCGCCTCGAGATGAGTTCGTTCTCGGGGATCTTCTTAGGAAATGATGGAGAGCGACGCCTCCGTCTGCCGCCGCCGCCAGATGAGGCAAAGCGAGCCCAAGTGTCGCCATCACGAGGGCGTCCCCGAGTCTGGAGGGGCCAAGGAGTTCAACACCCACGAGTCCGCCGAGAATCAAGAGTTTGCTTGAGAGGCGCCCATTTGTAAGATCACCGTGCGTTAATGCGTATAGTGATTGAAGGATTTCGCCCACCGAAAGCGGATTCGTGAGGCCGCCATGAGTTTTTGGCGGGATTTTGTGTATGCGAAAATGGCGTACTTTTTGTTTTTTAATAGTTGTATATGAAAATGCGCTCAGATAGATAGTAGTTTCGAGACTCGTAGGTTGTCGAAGACGACAGCGCATCGAGGATCGAAAATCTAAAAGTCTCGTGTAATGAATACCGCCGTTCGCACGGTGGTGGATAGTCCGGGGCCACCGGATCGAAAGCGGTTTTGTCGAATCGAGTCGGCAATCGACATGGCGAATGCCGACATCGCGAGTTGTCAATCGCGACTTGACGAGTCGCAAGGTAAATAAATTCTCCGTAGCCGCTTTATTGAGTGGGTTAAAGCCCTCCTCTAATAAGTTATATGCTGTTTATGCGCATGCAGTCTGCTTCTTTGTGGAGAGACTTGGCCGAGCTTGCACAAGCTAAGGAGCAGGCCCGAAGGAGTGATGCGTCGCCGCGAGGGCGGCCGAGGAGTTGAAGGTGAAAAGGCTGCGCGCGACCGCCTAAGCAGGCGGAGGTGGCCGAATTGGCCAAGAATTTAAAGGATGCTACCGACCGTAGCGAGGCTCTTGAAAAGGAGCGCCTATCGGAGCGGAAGACTGAAGAAGGCCACCGCCGAAGCCAAGGATGCCCGCTCGCAATGCGGCTATGAAGGAGGAGCTGCGCTAAGCGGAGAAATCACGGTGGCAAGCCGTTTCTTATGTGTCGCCAGTTTATGGATGCCAAGCACGCTAAATTTGAGCGGCAAGTGGAGTTCGGAGGATCCTTATATGGACTTGCTGCGAGTGCGGCCGATGCCGTTAAGCACTTCCGAGCCGGGGGATCACGAGGTGGAAGAGTTATATTGACTCAATTCCACAGTCCGGATCGCCCTCTTCCTCTGTCTTGAGAGTTGGCGAATGGGCCGAACTGAATAGACTGTCGGGCTGGCTATGATCGACATCGTGGCCCATGTGTGGCCAGAGAGGTCCAAGGCGACGAGCTATTTCGCCCATCGCGCAGTTCCTTTGGGGCGTGCCGCATATCAAGGAGATGAAGCGGTCGGCTTGCATCGAGGGCACGCGGATGGCTCGCCCGTAAAGGCGCAGATGTCCGGAGATGGATGCCACCGCTGTTGCTTGCCAGTGGTTCGGATGGGAACCGCTTCTGCCGAGCATTATTTCGGGAAGTTATGCGCGCGCCAGATAATAGAGTCGCAGATGCTCAAAGAATGTAACGCTCAATTGAACGCATTAACTTGTATATCGCTGATTATAGTATGAATGCTTTTTATACTTGTGCTTCCAAGTAGTAAAACTTCTCCGTCTGCGGTCGCTTATGATACTTGTGTATAACCCGAAAGATGCGATCCGCTTCAGCCCCTTCACAAGGTTTGGGGTGTTCGCAAAATAGCGCTTTTTCACACTTTAATCCGACGCCTCGGTCCTGTTATAAGGAGGTGGTAGCGAGCTTAACGAGGCAATCCGGACTATGGTGCTTTATGTCTTTCACTTAACCAATGGAGTTTCGAGGGTGGGGCTACGATATAGCCCTAATGACACCGCACATCTCCAGCATTCGGGTGCGTATGTGTCCGACCGAAGCGGCCCTTCGTCAAAGCGGGAATTCTAAACATTCCGTGGTCGATCAAGTGGTGACGGACTCTCGCTATATCATGACAATCAGTTTTGGCTTTTTCATCGAGGCGCCGCCAACCGAATCGGGCACAATCGCAGAGTTCTCCCGGTGCGCGTTAGCGGGTGATCTGAACGTAAGGCAGCAAAACACAGGAGCCGGGCAAACCCAACATTTGACCAAAGACATGATTGGAGCTGATGCATATAATGCCCAACTTGAGACGCCGAACACTCCCGAAGGTGTTCGGACTTTGAAAGTGCAACTAATCCCCGGGTGGTTTTGGTAATTAATAACAACATATATATCATTGAACTAATAGTTACTTGAGAATCATTTCTAAAGTTTAGTGATATGGGTATGGCAAGGACTCAAGAAGTGGACCCCTCAAAATGCTAAGGCAAGCATTGGCAAAAGCTCAAGACTCCATTTTTGGTTTAGTGATCCAAGATCACATTGAGTCCATAGGAAAGCCAATACTATTAAAGGGGATGAGGTTATGATGATGATCCGTTGCTCAAGTGCTTAGTGATACATCTCCTAAACTATCAAGAACTTTCACTACCATATACACTCATAAGTAGTCTCGGTCCCACCGATTTTCCAAACTCACCACACCAAGATGAACCACCTCAGCCATAAAGCCAAACCCTAGCAAACTCGGATTTTCCGATTCGAACTCGGTCTCACCGAAACTTGAGTTGCCAAGCTTCAGAATCTTCGTCATCAAATCGGTGTCACCGAGATGATGAAGTCGGTCCCACGAAATTGGCTTGCTCTTGTCATTGCACTAATCGGACTAACCGAGATTGTATTTTCGATCCATCGAAAATCCCAACGCTCACATTATTTGAACTTTTGGTCTCACCGAGTTGTCAACTTCGGTCCCACCGAGATTGGTCAAATGTGTGTAACGGTTGGATTTTGTGTGGAGGCTATAAATACCCCTCCACCCCTCTTCATTCGTGGAGAGAGCCATCGAAAGAACTACCACTCCTACCTTACATTTTCGAGAAGAGAACTACCTACCCTTGTGTTGAGATCAAGTTGCTCCACTCCCACCATATGAAGCTTGATCTCTAGCCTTCCCAAGTTGCTTTCCACTCAATCCTTTCTTCCACCACAGCCAAACCAGTGAGGAGAGTTGAGTGTTGGGGATATTATCATTTGAAGCACAAGAGCAAGGAGTTCATCATCATCAACAACATCTATTACCTTTTGGAGGGTGGTGCCTCCTAGATTGGTTAGGTGTCGCTTGGGAGCCTCCGTCGAGATGTGGAGTTGAACCAAGAAGTTTGTAAGGGCAAGGAGATCGCCTACTTCGTGAAGATCTACCCCGAGTAAGGCTAGCCCTCCGTGGGCGTAGGCCATGATGGAATAAACAAGGTTGCTTCTTCGTGGACCCTTTGTGGGTGGAGCCCTCCGTGGACTCTCGCAGCCGTTACCCTCCGTGGGTTGAAGTCTCCATAAACGTGGAAGTACGATAGCACCACCTATCGGAACCACGAGAAAAATCACCGCGTCTCCAAAATTGCGTTTGCTCTTCTCCACCTCTCTTTACTACATGTGCAATTTACTTTCCGCTGCCTATACTCTAGAATTGCATGTGTAGGGTGATGCTTGACTTGATCATAATTGTGAATCTGCCAAAAACTGTTCTTTGTCAAAAGGTAGAATTTTTATATTGTCAAGTAGTCTAATCACCCCCCCTCTAGACATACTTTCGATCCTACAAGTGGTATCAGAGCTTTGGTCTCCATTGTATTGGTTCCACTGCATTGGACTCCATAAGCTTGGTTTCATAACCTAGGAGAGTATGGCGTCTAGTGAGGGTATTTTTCGTAGAGGTCCTTACTTTGATGGTACAAATTTTGCTAGTTGGAAGCATAAAATGAAAATGCATATTCTTGGCCATAACCCAGCCGCATGGGGCATTATTTGTGTTGGTATGCAAGGTGAATTCTTCGAGGAAGGAAAAGTTCCAGATCGCGAAGCTACAACGGAATAATTGCGGATGTTGCAAAACAATGCTCAAGCTTGTGACATTCTCTTCAATGCCTTGTGTCCCGAGGAGTTCAACAAAATCAGCCGTCTTGAGAATGCAAAAGAGATTTGGGATACTTTGGTTGAAATGCACGAAGGTACCGAGTCCGTGAAGGAATCAAAGCTAGACATTCTTCAAGGTCAACTTGACAAGTTCAAGATGAAGGATGGTGAAGGAGTCGCTGAAATGTACTCTAGGCTTGCTCTCATCACAAATGAGATTGCCGACTTAGGAAGCGAAGAAATGACCGATCGATTCATCATCAAGAAGATTCTCGAGCTTTGGATGGAAAGTATGACACGTGTGCACTTTGATCCAAATGATGCCAAACTACAAGAATCTCAAGCCAACCGAAGTCATTGGAAGAATTGTTGCTCATGAGATGACACTTAAGGATAAGGAAGAGCTTCACAACAAGTCAAGTGGTGTGAAAGCTCCTGTTTAACACTTCGGATTCACCGAACCTTAAACTCGGTCTAACCGAAATGTCTTCTGTGAAAACCTAATACTAGAATTTGAACTCATTTGTTTGCAAAAACTTCTGCATTTTGTGATGACTCTTCTTCTCTGCCTACTCCTTATCTATTCACAGGTTGTCACCATGTCGATGCCAAGGATAATCGTAACAGGTCAAAGACACCCATTGCAGATATTCCAGAGGCAGGCACTAATCCTGATCCTAGCAGCTCATCTGATGATGGTGAGAGGAGTACACCAAGTGGTTTGCCTCCTGCAGCCACCAGAGCCAGAAAGAAGAGGAATTCAGATGATGAGGATTCTGATTTTGTTGTTGAGGAAGAGGTGACCTCAAAGCCCAAAAGGAAGGTTGTTGCCAAAGAGCCACAAGGTCAACAAACTAAGAAGGGCACAAGCAAAGTCAAGCAGTCAACTGTTGCTAAGAAGCTGAAGTTGGAAGAGGCAACTGCAAGCAAAGTGAAGAAAACCTCCAAGAGAAAGAGGATAGTGCATGATGCAGCAGCAGAAGATGAGGATGAGGAAGCACCCTAGCCTCCTCCTCAGAAGCCAAAGTTCATGGGTGATGCCATTAAGGTGGAGCCACATCAAAGCCCAAGCAATATGCTCCAGCTAAGGCAGCTCCAAGAAAGCCTCGCCGCCAAGCCCAAGAAGACCGTCAGAACATTCCAACGCCGAGAAGAACAAGGATGATGTGCCACCAGGTGTGTCGATGATGAAGGACCAGTTTTGCGAAACTTCGTCCAAAACTGCCATTACATAATGATGCTCATCCTAAAAGCCGAGGATATGAAGGCAAGGAAAGATAGAGGTCTCAGGCTATGGAGACAAGTCGACCCATATGTCGTGAGGAGAAGAACTGCTGTTGATCCCAGATTTCACACCGAGAGCAGCGGGACTTCTATGAGACCGTCTTGATGGACAAGAAGCCCATAGTCGCAGCATACAAGATATGTTATTTGGAAGTACATTGACAATGAAGAGCACAGAGATTTCTTTCCACATGTGCATGAAAGCTTCTTTGCATGTGGCGTTCTGCAGACTTTGTAGGTCGAAGTTGACCAGCTTGGAATGATGAGATGATAATGCAATTCTATGCCACAGACTCACTTCTACCCCGATGGAAAGATTGTGTGGATGATCAAGGCCAAAGATTTTCTTCATCTGTTGAAGAATGGGCAGAACTTCGAATGCTCCAAAGGCAACGAGAAGATGATATTGATGTATATGGGATTCCAAAGAAGAATCATGAATCCATGAAGAACATGTACAAAGAAGTTCCAACAAAGGATTAGGGAACTGGAAGCTCGGCTCATCTACTATCTCCAGCAGGCCTACCTACCACTAATACTATTTTGAGGCATACCTTGATGCCCAAGTCCGAGATCATCGCATGATCGAGGATACTCTATCAACATGCTGCACATACTTGATGAGAAAGCACCTTTCAAGGTGATGGACTTGATGGTAGAAACCATTAAGAGGATTGCGGTGACCGTAAAAGGTCATGTGGATTTGCCCGCAGATTCAGATGCTTATCAATGCCAAGTTTGGCACGGGCACATTCTTGTTGGATAGAGAACATTTACCACTGCAGCCAGAGCATGAAGACAATGATGTTGTGATGGATGAGGAGGACCCAACATCTGTTGAAGGTCAAGCCAAGATCGAAGCTGCCAAGAAAGCCAAAGCTGACAAGGAAGCAGCAGCATCAGCAGCTAAACCAAAGAGCTTCGGAGAGCAGATACTTGAAGCTACCAAAAGGATTGAACAACGTCTGGCCAGCATTGTACAGTCTCAGGAGAGCTTAGAGAGGATTGTTGAGGACAAGATCCACGCTCTGGATGTGAAGCTGACTGAAGTGCAAGTGACTGTCAATAAGCTTGAGGCAGACATTGAGGAAGCTAAGCGGGAGAAGGAAGAGCTTATGCGTGAGATGCAGGATGACTTAGTCCAGATGCTTATCAACAGATCGCTCCGGTTCCCACAGACCCCGATCAGTTGCTATTCCGAAGAATGACACGGGACTACAGACTTCAAGACTCCACAGTTCCAGAATTACTCCTACTCCAGCCCAGCTCCGGTGACCACTCCTCCAAAGCCAGACATCAGTGAAGTCTTCGCCGATCTTTGTCATATCAACTCCAACATCAACCTGACGGAGCCGCCAGCAGAGTCCCCCGGTGGACGCTTAGCTCTATGCCTTTTGAACTTTTTGGTAACTTGTTGACAAAGGGGAGAAATTGTATAGATCATAGGACTCGAGAGAGAGAGTCTTGTTGTCGCTTTTGCTCTTTTGTTCTTTTGCGGTTTCTTTGAGATACTTTTGGTTTTGAGACATTCAAAGTGTGTTTGATACTACGCTTGATTCTACCTTAATGAGTGCTTGGTCGCATTTATGCTTTAATGTGTGCTTCATGCTTATCACATGCTATTCCTATCTTGTATGACCATTTACTCATGTCTTGGTGATTGGGTGCATGCTGTTCATTCTTATCATTTTGTGCGCTCCACCAAGATGTATGTGACATGGAAGAGTGACCCATGATCCTAATCGATTGTGCATTTGCATTCAAATAAAGCTTAAATAATGCACAAATTTAGGGGAGCTCTTGCTTATCACATACTTCTCAAAGCAACGATATTATTCATTGATTATATCCTTTGTCGAAGCTTTGATCTATATGTTATCATCAATTACCAAAAAGGGGGAGATTGAAAGTGCAACTAATCCCCGGGTGGTTTTGGTAATTAATAACAACATATATATCATTGAACTAATAGTTACTTGAGAATCATTTGAGAAAGTTCAATTGATATGGGTATGGCAAGGATCAAGAAGTGGACCCTCAAAATGCTAAGGCAAGCATTGGCAAAAGCTCAAGACTCCATTTTTGGTTTAGTGATCCAAGATCACATTGAGTCCATAGGAAGGCCAATACTATTAAAAGGGATGAGGTTATGATGATGATCTGGTTGCTCAAGTGCTTAGTGATACATCTCCTAAACTATCGCAACTTTCACCGCCATATACACTCATAAGTAGTCTCGGTCCCACCGATTTTCCAAACTCACCACACCGAGATGAACCACCTCAGCCATAAAGCCAAACCCTAGCAAACTCGGATTTTCCGATTCGAACTCGGTCTCACGAAACTTGAGTTGCCAAGCTTCAGAACCTTCATCATCAAATCGGTGTCACCGAGAAGATGAAGTCGGTCCCACCGAAATTGGCTTGCTCTTGTCATTGCACGAATCGGACTAAACGAGATTGTATTTTCAGTCCCACCGAAAATCCCAACGTTCACATTATTTGAACTTTCGGTCTCACCGAGTTGTCAACTTCGGTCCCACCGAGATTGGTCAAATGTGTGTAACGGTTGGATTTTGTGTGGAGGCTATAAATACCCTCCACCCCCTCTTCATTCGTGGAGAGAGCCATCGAAAGAACTACCACTCCTACCTTACATTTACGAGAAGAGAACTACCTACCCTTGTGTTGAGATCAAGTTGCTCCACTCCCACCATATGAAGCTTGATCTCTAGCCTTCCCAAGTTGCTTTCCACTCAATCCTTTCTTCCACCACAGCCAAATCGGTGAGGAGAGTTGAGTGTTGGGGAGATTATCATTTGAAGCACAAGAGCAAGGAGTTCATCATCATCAACAACATCTATTACCTTTTGGAGGGTGGTGCCTCCTAGATTGGTTAGGTGTCGCTTGGGAGCCTCCGTCGAGATGTGGAGTTGAACCAAGAAGTTTGTAAGGGCAAGGAGATCGCCTACTTCGTGAAGATCTACCCCGAGTAAGGCTAGCCCTCCGTGGGCGAGGCCATGATGGAATAGACAAGGTTGCTTCTTCGTGGACCCTTCGTGGGTGGAGCCCTCCGTGGACTCTCGCGCCGCTACCCTCCGTGGGTTGAAGTCTCCATCAACGTGGAAGTATGATAGCACCACCTATCGGAACCACGAGAAAAATCACCGCGTCTCCAAAATTGCGTTTGCTCTTCTCCACCTCTCTTTACTACATGTGCAATTTACTTTCCGCTGCCTATAATCTAGAATTGCATGTGTAGGGTGATGCTTGACTTGATCATAATTGTGAATCTGCCAAAAACTGTTCTTTGTCAAAAGGCAGAATTTTTATATTGTCAAGTAGTCTAATCACCCCCCCCTCTAGACATACTTTCGATCCTACAGACTTTATGATAACGGGCAGAATTATGCCCTAAACCCCTTGTGTCCAGGTACGGGCATTGTCTTCCGACGCGGCCAATGCCAAAGCGTCGGGCTCCGCTTTGGCTATAGGAGGAAGCCAAGGAGATTAACAACAAGAGACAAGAATAAAAAGGTCTATGTAGGGTCTTAATCAAAAGAATCCTTGCAACGGGTCCCTACCGCACGCTGCTTTGTGTTCCATTGTGCCGTTATCCTAGACGGTACGCACGCTTGTTCATCTCAGTAGAAAAAGAGGAACATTTTAGTTTTAGAAACAGTTCGTGCGAAAATGATGCAAAATAATAAGTGCAAATAATTAAAGCTAGGTTTATGTGAAACCGTGGTTAGTTGTGCGCGCAGCCCCTTATGAAAGGGTATGCGGCTAGGGAGCCCCTAGCCTGCTGAGTCCGGATTCGTCTATCCGAATCCGGGGTCTTTAAGTGACCCTGACCGAAATGGTGCCATGTGGACCGGGCATCTTAAGTGTAAGAGACGCGTAATGTGGTATGGCGCTGAAGCGATTAAAGCCTTCGTCCCAATAGTGCTTGATGTTCACCGTTAAATGGGACGATATGGAAAATTAACTTTTCGTCGAAAATTG
The DNA here is from genome assembly GCA_021437245.1 of Aegilops speltoides. Lineage (NCBI taxonomy): Eukaryota > Viridiplantae > Streptophyta > Magnoliopsida > Poales > Poaceae > Aegilops > Aegilops speltoides. The sequence continues at coordinate 119,945,005 of CM038141.1, forward strand.
TTCGGTGACCGAACACGACTTCGAGTAATATCGAGCCTGTGCACTTGGTGTAAGGGCTGGCGGTACTCCTTTGAAGGAAGTGCGGCCGTGTCGAATTTTGGTAGGGTCTATCCCCATCCGATCGATTGTGTTTGAATATAGCATGTTTAAGTCACCGCCTCCGTCCATTAGGACGTTTGTGAATTGTAGTCCGCCTATTATCGGATTCAATATCGGGAGTCCGCCCCGCGGTTCAACACTTTTGGAATAATCCGGTGGTCGAAAGTGATTGGTTTTAATATCCAATCTATATGGTTTATGGGCCGACCGTGAAGCTCTTTTAGAAAGTGCCGCCTTTGTTTTCCGTGTCCTCACATGAAGTGAGTTTATCGCTTTGACCCCTTGTGGGAAAGTCTTTTGTTTTCCGGTGCCTGCTTTGGCGGGGTTTATCTTCTTCGCTTGATGCGCCGAGCCCCTTGCGTTCGGCGCTTAGTCGGCCGGACTGTTTGAAAACCCAACAATCCTCGTGGGTGTGATTTGCGTGCCTTCCGGGTGTGGATTTGACAACCGACCCGAATTTTGTGTAGGTTAGACGGTTAAATCATTGTCGCCCTTGATGGGTTGAGCTTTATTATTCGGTCATGAGCTTTTGAATCCGGCGTTGATCGCCGTGTCTTTGGGCTTTTCTCTTTAGACCGGCGCTGTTCTTTTCTGCGCCATGATTTTCCGCTTCCATCTCTTATCTCGATGTACTTGGGTCATTTGGTGCTGCTTCTTGCCAACCAGCTGTCCTCTCCTCGCAAAAAGCGGGTCATGAGGCTTGTTAATGCGGTCATTGTCCTCGGTTTCTCTTGACCGAGGTGTCTGGCGAGCCATTCGTCTCGGACATTGTGCTTAAAAGCTGCTAAGGCTTGGCGTCCGGACAATCGACTATTTGGTTCTTTTGGTAAGGAACCTGTTCCGAACTTCCACGCCGACTCTCCGGCTGTTGAGTTATGTGACTTAGGTCATCTCGCATCCGGAGGCCGAACATAAGTCCCTTGAAAATTTGCTCGCGCTTCCTCGAGCTCTTCCCAACTTCCAATGATGTTTTTCGGGAGGCTTTTGAGCCAATGACGGGTGGCCCTTTGAGCTTGAGGGTAGATATTTTATGGCGTGGAGATCGCCTCCTCCGCCATATGTATATGTAGTATATAGTCTTCTATCCGCACTCTGTGGTCTGTTGTTCCATCGTAGGCTTCTATGTTTATGGGTTTGAACCCTGGGAATTCATGTTCCAGCACCTCGTCTGTGAAGCATAGTGGGTGTCTGGCTCGCATTTGTATATGCGTGCCGCTATCGTCGGACACTTGACGTGTTCCTTTGCTTATTGGGGCTTTCCTTTTGGGTCGTAGATGGACTGGCTGGGCCATTTGACGGTGGGGGCTTTATGGCCTCTTCGTCGACTCGGGAGCAGCTTACGCTCGTAGTAGCTCTTCGATTGGTGGCTGTTGCCGTGTTTGTCTGCGGTTTTGAGCACTTTGCTCCATCTTATCCGGGCGCGTCTTCCGCTGTGTTGAGCTTCGTTTTTACTTCTTCAAAGCTTCTTCAGTAGCGATGAGCTGCGTTTACAAAGATCTTGTTCGACGGGCTCCTCGAGTTCGTCGTCATTGGGGCTTGTTTCGTCTTCGGAGGGAGGTACATAGTTGTGATCCTCAACCTTTTCTTCTGCCGCCCTTTTGTGAGGGCTTGCTTCTACATCCTCCTTTGCTGAGTCTTGCTGAAGGGGTTTTTCTTCGGCACTCTCCAGGGTGTTATTATCTCCCGTGTCGGATTCTTCATTCTTGTTGTGGCGGGATTTAGAGCGGCGCCACTGACGCCGGCATTTGGGTTGCTTCTTTAGAGAATCTTCCTCCGCTGCTTTCTCGCCATCCCCTTCTTTTGGGGTATCCACCATGTAGACGTCGATGACGAGGTGTCCGCCCAAAGGCCCGTGGGCGCTGGTCCTAATCGTCTCGGCATCATCGCCCATAGCGTCGATGTCCTCGAGTCGTAGTCTAGCATGTCGGTTAAATCTTGACGATGGCTACAAAGAGGGTGGTGGGTGGGCTCTGAATTTCTTCATCGTCTGTACTCCAACCGCCCCGCCATAGTCCGCCGAATTCTCCGATAGCGAGAGATGCTTCAGGAATTCGTGATATCGCCAAAACGCGAAAGTGTTGAAAGATGTCCATGGCGGTGAATTCCATAACCGCGCCTAATCCGCTTGATTGGCAGGGCGCAGGAGGCTAGGAGTCCGCGAGGAGTCCGGCGCCTCGGGTCACGAAGTTTTGCAGGGACAAGATTGGTATCGGATCCATCGCCAGATGTTGAAGCCCCTGTGGCGCGCTATCCACCGGCTCGTCATGGGCAATCGGCTCGGGCTAATAACCGAGCGGATTCGAAATCTTGACCTCCAAAGCACCGTCCGCGGCAAAGCTAGATCATGCCCATCGCCCAAAGGCGGCGCGCTTGGCTGTCAGGCTCGAGTCCGTCAAGATCAAGTCTCGCGGTCATCGGCCGTGAAGTTTAGGCTTCGAATCGACCGACGGCTGGGGCGAGCTTCGATCTGCTCCAGATGGCCAAGAGAGTTGGCCCGCAGTGCAAAGCCGCCGAATATGAAGATCTGTCCGGGGAGAAAAGTCTCACCCCGGACAGCGTTGAAGGTTGAAGATGCCATCGGGCCTATCGGTGACGACACAGAGGAACTCTCAATGAAAGCACCAATGTCGGTGTCAAAACCGGCGGATCTCGGGTAGGGGGTCCCGAACTGTGCGTCTAGGCGGATGGTAATAGGAGATGAGGGACACAATGTTTTTACCTGTGTTCAGCCCTCTCGATGGAGGTAATACCCTACGCCCCGCTTGATTAATATTGATGATATGGGTAGTACAAGAGTAGATCTACCACGAGATCAATGAGGCTAAACCCTAGAAGCTAGCCTATGGTATGATTGTTGAGATGTAATGTTGTGTCCCTACGGACTAAAGCCCTCGGTTTATATAGACACCGGAGAGGCTAGGGTTACACAGAGTCGGTTATAATGGTAGGAGATCTACATATCCGATTGCCAAGCTTGCCCTCCACGCCAAGTAAAGTACCTTCCGGACACGAGCCGAGTCTTCAATCTTCTATCTTTGTAGTCCGGGAGTCCGGCGGATATTGATAGTCCGGCTGTCCGGACACCCCTAGTCCAGACTCCTCACCACCTTAGCCGGCATGTGAACGGAACGAAGGCACCAAAACGTGGGAGCCGGGCAAACCCAACTATTGACCCAAGACATGATTCGAGCTGGTTCATATAATGCTATAAGTTCGGGTGCCGCACTTGTGAAAGTGTTAGGACTTTATCACACCATAATTTGGGGAATGAAGCCCTGGCGCGATTCGGCCGCACCAAAATATACGGGTGCAAGATGTCATGTAATGAACATATATATGAAAGATAATGCAATTGCAATAAAAGGTGCTGCATTATTTATTAAAGAAAGTCTGCTAGTAGAGCGGACTGATACAAATAGTCGGTAAGGCGGGATTTGGACTAAATAAACATGTCCCTCTCGTGGATGAGCTGCGAGACTTGGTGTATATAATCGAATTTAATGCTCGTAATTGAGACCACCTGAATATTAAATCGCGCCTTCATTAGTCCCCGATGTTGCATCGTGAGTTCGGCAGTTAGCGGACAGGCTTCGTTAATGAGTCCTGTGTACATAAAAGAAGAAGAAAAATAAACTAAAAAGGGGGGCACACTTGTGAGCCCCCGGTGTGGTCGAACCGCACTGGGTCCGTTCTTGATCGTGCCCCCTCCCTGTGCCCATGGTATCTCCAAAGCGTAATGATGTACGCGGAGTGTTATTTTTGCGGTCATGCTTGTGGCGAGGGTTGGGGCCGATTGCTACGCTGCGATGCTCGATCGCACTGTGGTCTTGGTTGGCATTGCTCCGGCGCGCTTTCTTTGTATCCGCCTTTTAACCGCCGGACTTGAGAATTGCCTTAGAAGGCTGCTCAGTTCCGCCGCAAGAGCATTGTATGTTCCTCCGTTCGGAGGGCGTTCCGTATTCCCATTGACCGTGATGACTCCACGAGGGCCCGCATCTTGAGCTTTAGGTATGCATAATGCGGCACGCGCTGAATTTTGCAAACGCGGTTCGTCCGAAAGCAGGCGTGATAGCCGCCGCAAAACGGGACTATGTCGAAGATTAACTCTTCACTCCGAAATTATCCGGGATCCAAGACCACTTCGGTGTGGTCGAGCCTGCATAGTTGGCCTCCACTCGGTATGGCACCTTTAAAGGTTGTCTTTGTAGGCTTAATCCTTGATGGGTCTATGCACATTTTACGACCGTATCCCGATAAAGCAGGTTCAGCAGCTCCGCCGCCCATCGGGACTCGTAATGTGAAATCCATCGACGATTGGGTCTAAAACCAACGCGGCGAATCCGCCATGGCGTATGCTGGTCGGATGGTCTCTTCGATCGAAAGTGATCGGACAAGAGGACCATGGATTGAACTTTGGGGCGATCGCTCCATCGCATAGACGCCCCTTAGTGCGCGCTTCCTCTCCCTCTTGGGTATGTGGGTCGATATATCATATTCACCGTCCGCACTTGTGGGGGAAACCTTACATCCTCTGTTGTTCGGGCGGTCGGGTCTCTTCCTCGTCGTCATTGTTTAGCCCTTGTCATTATTTTCGCAATTAACTTGCGGGCTGCTTGAACACCCAAAGAATCTCTATTGGTGTGGTTAGCTGGCTTTTCAGAGGTGCCATGTATCCGCATAAGCGGTCGAGTATTCGGTCCAGATTGACGGACCCGAGTGGTTCTTTTGAATGGCTTCTTCCACGACCGGGTTTAGAGCCTCGAATCCGGCATTAACTCGCCAGATCCTCCTTATCGTCGCCGTTAACGCGGCGCTTTGTTTTGTTTCGACGTGACTGCCGTTGTTGTCCTTGGTATCCGGACTGCCAGAATTTTTGCGGAGGTTGTTGCTACGGGCTAGCCAGCTGTCCTCTCCCGCGCAAAAGCGGGTCATTAATGATGTGAGGGCTGCCATGGATTTTGGCTTTTCCTGCCCTAGGTGCCGGGCTAGCCATTCGTCCCGGATGTTATGTTTGAAGGCTGCAAGGGCCTCTGCATCCGGACAGTCGATGATTTGGTTTTTCTTTGTCAAGAACCGTGTCGTAATTGTCCGCCGATTCGTCTGCTGCTGAATTATGTGGCTTAGGTCATCGGCGTCGGTGGTCGCACATACGCGCCTCGAAGTTGTCGAGAATGCGGCTTCCGTGTCTTCAAAGACCCAATCGACTCTGCGGGCAAGCTGTTTAGCCAATGCCGAGCTGGTCCTTTAAGCAGTGGGAGATACTTGATGGCATGGAGATTGCCGCCGCGGGCCATATGGATGTGGAGAAGATAGTCTTCGATCCAAACCGCGGGGTCTGTTGTGCCATCGTAAGATTCGATGTTTACGGGTTTAAACCCTTCGGGGATCTGATGATCCATTACTTCGTTAGTGAAGCATAGAGGGTGTGCGGCGCCTCTGTATTGAGCAATGTCGCGACGCAGCTCGAGAGAGCGCTGTCTGCTGTTTTCGGCCCGGCCGGGGTTATTGTATCCGGCGCGACGGTATTCGTCGTGGGTCGTAGGGCGCCCACGTGATCCGTAGATGGATCTGGATTGCCTTGCTTTGTCCTCCAATATGTCTCGCAAGTCCGGCGCGTTCCCTCTTGGCTTCGTACTTTTGGAGCGATGCCGGGTACGTTCTTGGTGGGGGCTCGATGCTCTTCATCACGACCACGGGTGGTCGGTCCGCCATATCGTCGGCGTTGGTGATGAAGGTATGTATGCTTCCTCCTCTAATCGGGGAGCAGCTTGCGTCTTGGGTAACTTTAGGAGGGCGTCGAGTTTATACTCTTCGACGCGAGGACCTCGGTCCATCGATCGCCAGCAGGTCCCGATCAGCTTGAGCTGCCGCTGCTTTTTCTTTAGGTTGTTTTTGTGGCGATAAGCCTGCGCTTGAAGCGTTCGTGTTCGACGGGATCTCGGTACAACGAATTCATCATCGTTGAGGCTTGCTTCGTCTTCGGAGGGAGGCATATAGTTATGATCCTCAACCTCTTAAATCGCCGCCTCTCATGAGGGCTTGCTTCGCATCCTCCCACGCCGAGTCTTGCTTTGGAGGGATTGTCTTCGCACTCTCGGAGTAGTGCGGAATCTCCATTCTTCCTGTGGCGGGATTTAGAGCGCGCCACGACGCCGGGCGTTTGGGCTGCTTTTAGAGAGTCCGCCTCCGCCGCTTCTTCGCCATCCTCGTCTTTTGGGTGTCCACCATATATATGTCGATGACGAGGTGGTCTTCCAGGTCTCTGTAGGCGCTGGTTTGTTCGCCTCCGGCATCGCCGCCCATAGCGCCGATGTCGTCGGAGTCGTAGTCTAGCATGTCGGTTAGATCATCGGCGTGTGGCTACAAAGTGGGTGGTGGGTGGGCTCAATTTCTTCGTCGTCTGCATTTCAGCCATCCCGCCATAGTCCGCCAGACTCTCCGATAACGAGAGGTGCTTTAGTGAATTCAGGATATCGCCAAAAGGCGAGTATTGAAAGATGTCTGCGCGGTGAATTTATAACGGCGCCTAATCCAATCGATTGGTAGGGGGCGGGAGGTTGAGTCCGACGAGGAGTCCGCGCCTCGGAATCACGAAGTTTCGCAGGGACAAGATCGGTGTTCGGCCCATCGCCGTGGATGTTGAAGCCCCTAGGGCGGCGTCTATCCACCGCCCTCGATCCGGGCGATCGGCTCCGCTAATGGGCGAAGCGGATCCGCAGCGCCACCAAGGCACCGCTCGCGCCCATCGCCACAAGGCGGCGCTTCGGGTGTGGCTCGAGTCCGTCAAGATCAAGTCTCCGCGACATCGGTCGTGAAGTTCAAGCTTCCAAATCGACTGATGGCGGGCGTAGCTTCGATCCGCTCCGGATGGCTGCTTAATTGCCCGCAGCGCGGCCGCCGAATCTGAAGATCTGTCCGGGAGAAAAGTCTCACCGACAGCGTCGTTGGTTGAATATGCCATCAAGCCTATCGGTGGCATACGGAGGAACTCTCAATGAAAGCACCAATGTCGGTGTCAAACCGGCGGATCTCGGTAGGGGGTCCCGAATCGTGCGCCTAGGCGGATGGTAACAGGAGACGAGGGACGCGATGTTTTTACCTGTGTTCGGGCCCTCTCGATGGAGGTAAAACCCACGCCCCGCTTGATTAATATTGATGATATGGGTAGTACAAGAGTGGATCTACCACGAGATCAAGGAGGCTAAACCCTAGGAGCTAGCCTATGGTATGATTGTTGTAATGTATGTTGTCCTACGGACTAAAACCCTCCGGTTTACATAGACACCGGAGGAGGCTAGGGTTACACAGAGTCGGTTACAATGGTAGGAGATCTACATATCCGTATCGCCAAACTTGCCTTCCACGCCAAGGAAAGTCCCATCCAGACACGAGTCGGAGTCTTCAATCTTCTATCTTCGTAGTCTTGGAGTCCGGCAGATAATGATAGTCCGGCTGTCCGGACACCCCCTAGTCCAGGACTCCCTCAAGGGCCTTCACTTTGTTCTTCGGAAGCGTGTGGGTCTTGATGAGGTGATGGCTCTACTTGAGTAGAGCATTGTCCTTCTCCTTCGGCCACAAGGGGTTCCTCAATGGGTAGGATTTGACCAATACCCATTCTTCTTATGGCTTGGGGAGGAATTTCATCACCTACATCACAAGTACCACTTTGCTCCACTTGGGAGCCGTTATTTTCGTCAAACTCCATGTTACACGTCTCCTCAATGAGTCTGATGGACTTGTTGAGGACACGGTAAGCATGAGAGTTTGTAGCATAACCAACAAATATGCCCTCATGAGCTCTAGCTTCAAATTTAGACAAACGAACACCTTTCTTGAGAATGAAACACTTACAACCGAACACCCGGAAGTACTTGAGGTTGAGCTTGTTGTCGGTGAGTATCTCATAAGGAGTCTTCTTCAAGCCTTTGCGAAGATAGAGCCGATTGGATGCATGACATGCGGTGTTGATGGCTTCGGCCCAAAAGTTGTACGGAGACTTGAACTCCACCATCATGGTCCTTGCCGCATCCATCAATGTCCGGTTCTTCCTCTCTGCAACACCATTTTGTTGAGGGGTATATGGTGCAGAATATTGATGCTTGATCCCCTCATCACTAAGAAACTCATCCAAGGTGTAGTTCTTGAACTCGGTGCCGTTGTCACTTCTTATTGTCAAGATCTTTGCATCATGTTGACGTTGAGCTTCATTTGCAAAGTCGATGACGGTTTGTTGAGTCTCACTCTTCCTCTTGAAGAAGTATACCCAAGTGTATCTTGAATAATCATCCGCAATCACCAAGCAATACTTTCTCCTCCAAGACTATCAAAGATGGAGGCCGAAGAGATCCATGTGAAGGAGCTCCAAGGGTCTCTTCGAGTAGATGATGGTTGAAGGAGGGTGAGCCTTTCATGAAGCTTTCCTTCGATACAAGCAATCGCAAGCACGATCTTTGGCAAAACTAACATTTGTTAGTCCACGAACATGGTCCCCTTGAGAAGACTTTGCAAAGATCTCATATTGACGTAATAAACGGCGATGCCAAAGCCATCCCACGTCAACTTTAGCCATTAGGCATGTCGCAGTCTTAGTGTGTTGCTCCGAAAAGTTAATCACATAGAGACCGTTCTCAACATGCCCAACAAAGGCTACTTTAAGAGTCTTGCTCCACAAGAGGGCCACGGTATCAATATCAACGAAAGTAGCAAAGCCCATGAGTGCAAGTTGATGAACGGAAAGTAAATTGAATGCAAGGGACTCAACAAGCATGACTTTCTCGATCGTTAGATCATGAGAAATGACAACCTTGCCGAGACCCAATACCTTAGAATGTGATGCATCACCCCACTCGACATTTGTGGGCATAGATGGAATCTCTTGCACGTCCACCACCAAGTCCTTGCTCCCGGTCATATGATTTGTTGCTCCACTATCGAGCAACCATGATCCCCCACCGGAAGCAAACACCTACATGAGATCAATGCTTGGTTTTAGGTACCCATTTAGTAATGGGTCCTTTGATGTTAGTAACAAGGGTCTTGGGAACCCAAATAGACCATTCAATGTACTCATAAGAAGAACCAACAAATTTAGCATAAACATGTCCATCACTAGCACGGCACAACACATATGACGGGTTAAAGTCGCCGGCTTTGTTTGAGGAAATGCTTTTGCCATTTTGGACATCAACTCCCTTCACTTCCTTCTTCTTCTTAGGAGCACCCTCTCCCTCTTTCACAAATGTTTGTTTAAGAGGAGGAGGACGATTGGTCTTGTTGTCCTTCTTCTTCTTGCTCTTGGACTTGGGTGCAAACCCAATTCCTTCTTTGGCCACAACTTCCTTTTGATTGCTCAAAAGGTCATTGAGGTTCTTCTCACCTTGAATACAAGACATGAGGCCTTTCTGAAGTTGATCCTTCAACTTGGCATTTTCCTCCACAAGATGCACATGCTCACAACATGGGTTAGTAGCACATGCATTATCAATTAATACCATATGAGGAAAGGTGGCCTTTTCCTTGATTAGCTTAACTTGGAGTTGAGCATGAGACTCTTTGAGGCTAGCATGAGTACCCTTCAAGACTTTGTGGGCCTTGTCAAGTATCTCAAACTCCTCTTTGAGTCTAGCATGATCAACCCCAAGTTTAGCCTTCTCGGATGTTAGCACACAAGACACGACAAGAGCATGATCAAGATCTTTCTTTAACTTAGCATGGTCATCATTGTGTGACTCCTCAAGAGTCAAACGATGCACACGCTCTTCCTCAAGAGCATTAGAGAGATCCGATATCTCATCGGCATAGTCACGACTATGATCTTCCATCTTGGAGATGGTTTCTTCGTGAGCCTCGATCATGTCATTGGCCTCACCAAGTTGTTCCAAGAGAGCAACAAAGTGCTTCTTGGACTTTCCCTTGAGCTTACTCATAAAAGACTCAAATTCATTCACTTCCTCATTAGACTCAACATGTTCATCAATGCAATCCTCCAAGGAGGGATTAGTAATGATGGTGGTTGTGATGTTGGGGGTTACCTTGTTTGAAGCTTTAGCCATGAGGCATCTGGCGGTGATGTTTTCGTTGGGTGATTCGAAGAGAGACACCCAGGGAGTAGTAGCAATGGCAACGGACGCCATGGCCATTGCTTCTTCATTTTCATCATCATCGTCATCCTCTTGGCATTCTTCTTGAACCACCAACCCATGAGTGGGAGTCTTCTTGGCGAAGTTGTTCTTGTTGGGGAAGGACTTAGCTTTGTCTTTTCGGATGAACTTGCCACGGTTGTCTTCCCGCTTCTCGTAAGGACAATCCGCAACGAAATGGCTCACATTGCCACAGTTGAAGCAAGTTCTAACTCGTTGCTTGCCCTTGACGCCACTTGAGTTGTTCTTGTTGAAGTTGGGTCTTGAACTCTTCTTGCTCCAAAATTGTCTTGAAGTAAGGGCCATGTGCTCATGGTAGTCAAACTTGGTGTCTTCGGGGTTGCTTTCCTCATCTTCCACTTCTTCCTCTTCTTCCATAGTAACCTTGGCCTTCAAGGCAAGGTTAGGCTTCTTTGCTCTTTGAGAACGGAGCACCGCATTGTCGACGGTCTTGTCCAAGATGCTCATTGCAACGAACTCATCCAACACTTCACTTGAGGTCATGGAGTGAAATTCCGATTAGATGACGAATGACGGAGGACATGGCCTTGTTGTAGGGCATCATGGCCTTGAGGAACTTCCGCTGATCCAATTGTCATCCGTGTCCTTGCTTCCATGATCTCGAAGTGCGATCATGAAGTTTGGTCACTCTTCGAAAGAGCTCACGAGGTTCTTCATCTTCTTTAATTGCAAACTCATCGGCTTCATCTTGTACCACTTCATAGTTGGAGCGTTGAATGCTAGCACTTCCACGATAGAGACCCTCGACACATTTCCATGCTTCTTTAGCCATGACATGGGGTCGAAGATGAGGGAGATCTTCGGGAAGGATCGCATCTTGGATGATGAAGAGAGCACTCTCATTGAATTGATTGTCCACGGCTTCTCGAGGGGTGAAGTTTCTTGGGTCATAAGGATAAAAACCTTCTTCAATGATTCTCCAAAGGTTAGTGTTCACATGTTTTAAATGACGCTTAAAGCGATAGACCCAAGAATCAAAATCTTCATGTTTCTCATATTTAGGAGGAGGACCGGCATGATTCAAATTAGTGGAGGGGATTGGCCCTCCATAAACCGGGGGTTCCACATGGGCAAAGATAACGGTACCATTTCTACCACTAATAGAAGGACTCTTATCAATGTTAGCTTCCCCCTTGTCGGAGGGAGCATCCGTCACCTTGTTGGTGGGATCACCCACTTTCATTGGCGAGGTAGATTGTTTAAGTCCTTCTAGGAATTCCTTAAACATGTCCTTGACCTCGGTCGTCATGGAGGTTTTCAATGTTTCCAAAGCAACATTGAATTCCTCACGTGAGATCGAGTTACCCCCATCTCCCGTAGATGAGATCGGATTCGCAATGGAGTGCTCTCCCACCTCATCTACGACATCAACCATACTCTTTGGACGGTAAAGTCCTTATAAAGAGACGAGGCTCTGATACCAATTGAAAGGATTGATATGATTGACTAGAGGGGGGGTGAATAGGCAACTAACAATTTTTAAGCTTTTCTTTACCAAATTAAACTTTGCAACAAAATAGGTTGTCTAGATGTGCAACTAGGTGAGCAACCTATATGATGCAATAACAATTAGCACACAAACAAGCAAAGGAAGTAAAACAAGTAGGCTTGCAAAAGTAAAGGCACGAAATAACCAAGAGTGGAGCCGGTGGAGACGAGGATGTGTTACCGGAGTTCCTTCCTTTTAAGGGGAAGTACGTCTCCGTTAGAGCGGTGTGGAGGCACAATGCTCCCCAAGAAGCCACTAGGGCCATCAGATTCTCCTCACGCCTCACACAATGCGAGATGCCGTGATTCCACTATTGGTGCCCTTGAAGGCGGCGACCAAACCTTTACAAGCAAGGTTGGGGCAATCTCCACAACAATCGGAGGCTCCCAACAACAACAACAACAACAACACGAAGCTTCACCACAATGGAGTATGGCTTCGAGGTGACCTCAACCGTCTAGGGTGCTCAACACCCAAGAGTAACAAGATCCGCAAGGGATAAGTGGGGGGGAATCAAATTTCTCTCGGTGGAAGTGTAGATCTGGGCCTTCTCAACCAATCTCGAGCAAATCAACAAGTTTGATTGGCTAGGGAGAGAGATCGGGCGAAAATAGAGCTTTGAGCAACAATGGAGCTTTGGGGGAAAGAGGTAGGTCAACTTGGAAGAAGAAGACACCTTTATATAGTGGGGGAACACATCCAACCGTTGCCCCATCGAAAGCAGCCTCAAGACAGGCGGTACTACCGCTAGGGCAGGAGGCGGATTACACGAGAGCGGTACTACCGCTCCCTACCTAGCGGTACTATCGTGCTGAAAGAGGAAGTCAGGCCACTGGCCCCAGAGCGGTACTACCGTGGGAGAAGGAGCGGTACTACCGCTCGGAGCGGTACTAGCGCTTCTACTACCGCTTCTAGTGCCGCAAAACCCGACACGAGAAAACACAGTCTCGAATCAAGGCGGCAGAGGCGCAGTACAATCTGCGGCATTACGGTCAAGTTCATGAAGCATGCAGTACTACCGCTCAGGGGAGAGCGGTACTACCGCTTGTGGAGCGGTACTACACTGGAGGGCTTCGCGGTACTATCATTGAGATCATGATACTACCACCGCACAAGGCGAAGCAGGTACGGAAGAGAAGTGCAGCTCCAGAGATGCAAGAGGAAGACGACGGGTGTGATTGGGATGTATACGTGTTGATTCCACCCAAGTCTTACCAAAGCGGATCCCCTCTTAATAGTACGGTGACTCCTATGAAACTAGTCCACCAACAACGAAACGAAGGAGCTACACCGTCTTGAGAAAAACACCGAGGGGAGGAAATCGTCTCGTGCCAATGAATGATTCTCTGAAAGAACTTAACGCACACTATTAGTCCGCAAACGCATTGTCATCAATCACCAAAACCACTAGGGGGTAAATATGCCCTTACACATAGTTTCAAGTGTCATATTTAGTTTTTGCATCATTAGCCATGGGTTCATCGGGAGGTTTTTCAAAAAGAATGGGGAACACATCATTGACCATGATTTTAAATTTATCAAAACAACCTTCCTCAAACCCTTGTTGGTTTCCCTTTACTATCCAAGAATATTGTTGATTAATACCATTGAAAATTTGTTGGATATATGTATAGGAGGAACTTCCCTTTTAGTGTTTTCATCAAAGGTATGATTATCACGAAACAAATGCCTTAATAAATAGTCCTCCTTCATACAAAATTTCATCTATAACCAGATGTTCACTGCTCATATTATAGAAATCAAAGATCTCTCTAGCCTCGCATACTATATAACCAAATTCATCCATAAGGATGAGAGTCGCTTTCTTCTTAGCCTTAGTGTTGTTGATAACGAGTAACTCATAAAACAACCTTTGTAAAGTGGGGTGAGTATGCATAAATTTTCTTCCAAGTTTAAGAAAAAGCGCTGAAATAGCTTCGGATTACCTCTTGGTTCTTTTTAGAATAGGAGTATCACTATAAGAAATGTCCCGGTGCAATTAAAGAATTCTTGGATAACACTTTTACCTATAACGTTCCCGTGCTCCACAACAAAAAATTAGAATCCAACTTTTGGGGAATTTCAACTCTAGGGATGTTACCATCCTCTTTCTCAATAACAAACTCAGACATGGTAACAACTTCAAGCAAGCAAACAAGCAAAAGGGCAAATGAAAAGTATTTTTTTGTTTTTGTAAAAACGTTTTAGAAGTGAGGGAGATGAAAATGAGAGGTAAATGGCAAATAAAGTAAATGCAAGGAGATGAAAGTTTATGCGATGGTACTTCATAGATGTTGATGATGTCTCCCCGGCAATGGCGCCAGAAATTCTTTCTACTACTTGTGAGCTGCGTTGGGATTTCCTCGAAGAGAAGAGGATGATGCAGTACAGTAGAGATAAGTATTTCCCTCAGTTAAGAACCAATGTTATTAATATAGTAGGAGAACCATGTAATAGCTCGTTAGCAGTAAACCCAAAATAACAAATACTTGCACCCAACGCAAACAAGGGGTTGTCAATCCCTTGGAGGTTAATTGCAAGGATCAAATCTCATAGTGATAAATAGATAAACAAAAACACAAAATAAAATAAAAGTAAATAAATTGCAGCAAGGTATTTTTAGATTTTAATATATGATAAATATAGACTCGGGGGGACATACTTTTCACTACAGGCTTCTTTCTTGAACATAGCATACGATGGGTAAACAAATTAATATTGGGCAATTGATAGAAAAGTGAATAATAATGACGATATCCAAGGCAATGATAATGTATATAGGCATCACGTCTGTCGTGGGAAACGAACACCTATGGGGCAGGGCCCCTTTTCGGTCCGACAGGGAGCGGAGGGCGCACGAAGAGCGGATCGAGGCGGAGCGCACGAGCGGTTTTTACCCAGCTTCAGAGCTCTCCGGAGAGATAATACTCCTACTGGTGCTTTGTGATTGTATTTTGTTCTTACTTGAAAGCGTGAGAGTGATGTAGTTTCGAATGAGTCGAACCCCTTCTACGTTGCGCATGGGCCTCCTTTTATATGCTCAAGGGGTCACCGATAGGTGGCAACGCAGGCAAGGGTACAAATGTAAAAAGGGTGGTTGGTACAACTGCCATCTACAGTGCACCCTACCTAACTCTGACGGCAAGGGACAAGAGCATTTAATGCCCGTCCGCGTCGCCTAAACAGTGCAGAAAAGCGACCGTTAGGGGCGCCACCGCTTGCCATGATGGCCTTCTCGTCATCTCCACTTGCCACCTCGCACCGCTTGGCTGCACAGCTTCCCGCCACGTGCGCCTGGAACGATCCTGCGGCGACACGTTGACGGATGCGTTGGAGCGTGGGCACAGAGTGGTGGCTTCGCCGCAGCAAGCGTCTTGCCGCGGTCGTTGTCTTGTCGCGCCCACAAGCTTGCCGCTCGTCGGGTCTTGCCGGGACGCGCGGCGCGTCGCGGCAAGTTCCTTTTATGCAGGTTGGCCTTCCGGTAAGCTCCTCTTGCGGGGGTTTGTCCTTCCCGCAAGCTCCTCTTGCCGGGGCCTTGTCTTCTCAGTTAAAACACTTTGTTCTTGAATGGCATCAATAGGAACTACGGAGGATCTTGGCGGACACCCGCAAGCCTTGCCATGGACGCCGCGATCGCCTGCACAAGTTCGGGATACTAAGGTACCCCTACTTTAGTACACCAACAGAGCCTCGGGCTCGGGCCACACACGGTGCCGAAGCGTTGGGCCAGCCCAAACAGAGCACGGGCACATGCGGCCCGGGTCCACACCAAATCGACCAGATCCACCGCGCTTCTTCAGAAGCAGACGCGCCAAACGCGCATCGTGGGAGAGATCGTGGGTAATTCTTTAATCGAAAAAGGCGAACGCTCGCCTCCTCCTCTTTATAAGGGGAAACAGGGCCGTTCCCCACCTTCGCCACTTGCGTTGCTTCTCGAATCTCCGCCGCCCCCTCCGCTTCCCAAAGCCGAAGGAGCAGCCCGCCGCCTGTCGCCGCCGTCGCCACCAACGCCCCCACTCTCAACCACCGCCTCCGCCATGGCTCCAAAGACCGGGAAGGGTGCGAAGTCGGCCGAGGCGCTGCGGCTTGAGGCGCTGCGCAAGGAGCGAGCACTTTTCCCCCCCGAGCTCTCCGCGAAGGAGCTGCGGGAGTGGTTCTATCTCTTCTGGTCGACGGAGACACGGGCGCATCCGCGCACGCAGGTACTCTCCGCCGAAGCTTCTACCTTGAAACGGTGTCCAAAAGGATACCCCTTCTTCCCATTGTTCTTCTATTGCGGGCTCTGCCCGCCCTTTTCCGATTTCTTCTGTGACATCATGAATACCTACCGGTTTCATCTCCTTGACTTCACCCCAACGCTGTTCTAACCATGGCGGTTTTCGCACATCTCTGCGAGAACTTCGTCGGAATCCACCCAAACGTTGCCCTTTTTCGCCACTACTTCATGCCCCGGGCCGAGAAGGGAGAGCCCTTAGCTGGCGGGATCGCCTGGATCTCGAGAGTCGGCATGAAGGAGGTCTATCTGGAGGGGGAGCTCCATAGCAAATGGGAGGAGTGGAGAGCGGAGTGGTGTTGGATTGTTGATGAGAACCCGCATCCATTCACCAACTTGCGCCAAGCCCGAGTAGTGCGCGGCGGCGATTGAGCGCCTCGCGCGCGACGATGCTAGATTGAAGATCGCCACCACCCGGATCTCGCGGCTCAGCTTGCCGGGCTCACTATAGGGCTATTGGCGCGGACTTTCTTCGCCGCGCGACGCTCTCCGCAGAGAGGGGAGACCCGCCTGGTTGTTCGGGGTCCGCGGATATCATGAGGCTGCGCCAGCCTCAATTTTAACTTCACTGCTTTGGAGTTGGCGGGACGCCAAGGAACTGTTCAAGCATGACCCCAACCATCCCGAGTGGTTCAGCTGCCGCAGGTGTCGCCCCACAGTAACAACTCCCAGCTCGACCGCATCCGCGCAATGATGCCGGAGTGCGACTCGAATGGGATTATCCCAACTTGGCAGGAGCCCGCCGACGACGTCGTGCAGCAATTCTTCGACGACTTGGTGGAGGTGGCGGTCCGTGCCGATGAGCAGAGGCTCCTCACCCGCGACACCACTGATGACGAGATGCGGCGCATTGCCACCAGGGCAGAAGAGGCGGTGGCGGCCGCTGCCGCGGGCGAGTTCGGGTTTACTTTGGAGGAGGCAGAGGCAGCCGAGGCGGCAAGCCTTTCCGACCGAGAGGAGCTTGTCGGGGAGGTCGTTGGCGAGGGAGAGCCTGAAGCCGAAGCGAGCGAGCCCGCCGGGGACGCAAGTGGCCAGCCGTCTTCAAGCAACCTGCCGCAGCGGAGCCTCAGGCAGCCCCCACCAACTAAGAAGGCGCCGCAGGATCGGAGACACATGCAGGCGGCAGACGGGCTAACAGCTGCCAAGGCCATGGACACGCTCCACCGCGCCAAGCACCGTTGCCACGGGAGCATCTCACGCCGCACCGGCAACTAGAGCGGGGTCTTCTCGGGCCGCCGCTTCTGATCCTGCTGCAGCTCCCGCCAAGCTTCCAAGGGAGCCTACCCCTCCGCCTCGTCGTGCTGAAAGGGTACCAGACTTTGATCTCTCCGCACTCAGCTCCGACGAGGAGGAAGAAGAAGAGGACGAGTAAGTCTTTTCTTTTTGTTGTACTTATGGTTCTTCAATTCTTGTTGTTTCTTGTCTTGTATCTGATCTGCTTCTCTCTGAACCTTGTTCCTTTCTGTGACTCGCCCAGAGCGGCGAAGAGGGCCAAGGTCCCGTGGTTGTCATCGAGGACGATCCTGCACAGGATAACAGAGGACGATCCGAGACCACCTTGTCGACCCGCAATCTCTCCTCGGCAGCCCCTCAACAAGAGCCCCCAACAGAAGTACATAACTTTACTTCCTCGCCGTCGTGCGCACATGGGTGTTCTTTCCTTGATGATATCTTGATTGTTGGTTTGCTTGTGTAGGAGAAGAACAGCCCATCAGAACAACCGTAAGCCGCCCCGAGGTGCTATCGCTTCAACCACGCCGCCAAGGGACGATTCCCGGCGAGGAGCGCCTCCCAAGACGGGAGGTCCCCGGCAAGGCGATTCTCCGCAAGGGACGGACCAGCGATCCCGGTGGTGGAGCCCATGATTACAGAGCCCAAAGACAGTAATCCTTCTTGTCGAAAACTTCCCTTGGGTTCTTCTTCTTGATCTTCTTTTTGGATATTTGCTTGACTTTTTCTCCCTCTTCCTATCTTCAGATCCTCCTTCCACGGAGCCGATGGAGACCGATGCCACTGGCGAGGAGAACGTGCGCGGCAACACTGTCGATGCCGCTGCGACCGAAGAAGAGGCCGGCACTGATGATCCTGCCGACGAGGAGGCCGCCAAGGCTGCTGGTGCTGGAGCTGGCGAGGGGTCCGGCGATTGTACTGACGACCCGGGGGCCGCAGGAGCGCAAGGCGCTACGCCGACCGCCGATCCCTCCGCCACTGATGCAGCGCCATGTTCAAGAGCCCCAAAAGGCCTACTTGAAGGCCGGCGACGGTGTCTTCATCAAGCTCCCCTGGGCGTCAAGCTCCAGGGCGCCGGTCGAGGGAGAGGCTTTTGACGGAGAAGTGCTCGCCTCCGCTGGGCTGACAGTGGTTGACGCGCCAAGCAGCAGCAGCGGTGAGTCTGAGGAGGAGCAGCTGCTCCGGAAGTTGGTGTCACTCCCGGGAAGCGCTTGTCGCGCAGGCGGGAGTGGACATAGAGAAGCATGCGGAGGAGCTCCAGAGCCGCAACCAAGAGGCCCTCCGGTCTATTGCAGAGGAGAGGGCGCAGCTTGCCGAGGCGCGGAAGGCTTTTCTCCTCGAGAAGGCTGAAGCCGAAGAGCAGCAACGGCTTGCCGCCGAGGAGATGTCCGCGCGAGAAGGCGAGCTGACGCAGAAGAAGGTTAACTTGGACAGTTACGAGGAGGAGCTTGCCGCGCGCGAGGAGACACTTGGCGGAGCCCTCAAGGAAGCGAAGGATGCTGCTGCAGCCGCCGAGGCCGCCAAGAAGGAGCTGGAGGTGAGGGTGACGGAGCTAGAAACCACCCTCAAGGCAAAGAATGAAGAGCTTGCCGTGCTCCAGCGCGAGCGTGAGAAGGACGCCCTTGCCCATGGTGAGCTGCAAGGTCGTCTCTCTGAGAAGGGCAGGGAGCTGAACGCCGCCAAGGACGCCAATGCCAATCTCGAGCTGAAGCTGGCCACGCTGACGGAGACGCTGGACGGCGCCAAGAAGCGGAGGAGGACTTGAAGGAGAGATCAAGGCCAATGAGGCGTCACGACGAGGGTCGCTGAAACCCGTAACACCTTCGTGGCTACTTGTGGAGCTCGACGAGGGCCTCGCCAACATCGCCACAAATATCGACGAGGAGTGGCGAATCGAATTGGAGGGCTTCGGTACTCTTCTCGATGAGAACCTCCAGCCCAGCCGCCAAGCTCACTCTTTTTCAAGGGCGTGGCGACGGCTTCCAAAGAACTCCGGAAAAGGATCCCAAGGCAGCTGGTCGACGAAGTCACGCTAATCTGCGCCAGAGTCTGGAGAAGGTGTTGGTGAAGGTGCTCTTCCGCGATCCGGCCTCAACCTCACCAACGCCCTCAAGAAGCTACCGGCGGGTGCTGATCTTGAAGAGCTCAGGGCCCTTGTCGCACCCATTGTGGACAAGGTGAATGAAGTCAGGAGGGTCGACGGTGATCGCGTAGACTAGGCCGCCTTTTCCCTCCTTTTTCTTGCCGCTGCCAGATATGTCACAGGAACAATCTATTAGAGCGCGGCAAGTCATTTTTGTAATATAACTTTATTTTGGGCAGTATTTGCTATGTTATTTCCTTTACTTGATTCCATCCTTTGTATGTTTTTACCCTACGCTTTTAGGGAACTTGCCGGCGCAGGCACCCTTGTCGCGAAGCGCCGAAAAGCGGAACATCAAGAACTCGTTTGGCGGTGTTGCTTCGGCAAGAAACC
The DNA here is from genome assembly GCA_021437245.1 of Aegilops speltoides. Classification (NCBI taxonomy): domain Eukaryota; kingdom Viridiplantae; phylum Streptophyta; class Magnoliopsida; order Poales; family Poaceae; genus Aegilops; species Aegilops speltoides. The sequence continues at coordinate 119,964,732 of CM038141.1, forward strand.
TTGTCGCAACTAGTCGCAAAGACACTTAAGTTGTTGAGCGGACTCAAACAAAGTAAGGGTGCAACTAGCTACGAGTTGGTTCCTCCGCGCATGTGTTTTCCATACAAAGCACGGTCGTTCAAGGAAGATAACTTAAGAAATTTTAAAACTGATTGTGCTCAAACTTTGGCAACTTAGCTTTTACGTAAATCTGCGTCCGGCAAGGCTATACTCCTTTGAACGACGCCCGTCCACACCATTATCTTCTCCTCCCCGTGAACTTGTGGGCGAAGGAACCTTCTTTTGAGAAAAGAAAGAAGAAAAATAACGATATGGAGCCTTAAGGCTCGTTATTGCTTACCGGGGGCAAGTGCTGCACAAAGTGTCAGATAATGCATGCAAAAAAGAAAAAAGGCATGAAAATTGGCAAGATGTGCGAAGCACATGAGCTTTATTTATGCACGGGATCTGCACCCGGCTTCGCATAAAGGGTTACATGCAACAATGCAAGGCTTGTACAAAAGGTGGTTGCCGAACAGTTAAAAAACCGCGCTTTATGGGGCAAACTTACGAAGATGCTCAATATTCCGTGAGTTGCTCACCGAAATCCATCTTCGGTCTCAAGGCATGACAGCGCGAGCCTAGTGACTCGCTTCACCCGATAAGGGCCTTCCCACTTCAAGGCCAACTTGTTGGAATTCTTGGCGGATTGAATGCGCCAAGAACAAGGTCGCCTTCCTCGAGACTTCGGCATTGACTTTGCGGCTATGGTAGCGGCACAAAGCTTGTTGATATCTAGCAGCTCAGACAAAGAGCCTGAAGACGATCTTCCTCAAGGAGCGGTAGCGTCATCTTGTCGCAGCCTACTCTTGCTCAATCTCATCATAAGCGAGCACTCGAGGCGATCCGTGATACGAAGTTCCGTGGGGAGAATCGCCTCGCTCCATAGACTAGAGCAAAAGGTGTCCGCCGGTGGCTCGATTTGGCGTTGTCCGACGACCAAAGAACCACCGCAGCTCCTCGATCCAATTCCTTCCGTGACTTGTGCAGCTCGCCGAAAGTTCTAGTCTTGAGCCCGCGAAGACTTCAGCGTTGCCCTCTCCGCTTGACCGCTGCTTCTCGTGAGCAAAGGTTAAGCGCACCTTGGCGCCAAGATCTTGGACGATCGCATGAAGGTGCGGCTCGTGAATTGTGTGCCATTGTCGGTGATGATCCTGTTAGGGACTCCAAAATGGCAAACAATCGACCTGAAGAACTTGACTGCTGATTGTGCTGTCACCTTCCTCACTGCTTCCACTTCCGGCCACTTTGTGAACTTGTCGATCGCCACGTACAAGTACTCAAAGCCCCCGACAGCTCGGGGAAAGGGGCCGAGGATGTCGAGCCCCCAGACCGAAAATGGCCAGGATAAAGGGATCGTCTGGAGAAGATGTCGTGGGAGATGAACACCTATGGGGCAGGGCCCCTTTCGGTCCGGCAGGGAGCGGGGATCGCACGAAGAGCGGATCGAGGCGAAACACACGAACGATTTTTACCCAGCTTCGGAGCTCTCCGGAGAGATAATACTCCTACTGCTGCTTTGTGATTGTATTCTGTTCTTACTTGAAAGCGTGAGAGTGATGTAGTTTCTAATGAGTCGAACCCCTTCTACGTTGCGCATGGGCCTCCTTTTATATGCTCAAGGGGCCACCGACAGGTGGCAACGCAGGCAAGGGTACAAATGTAAAAAGGGTGGTTGGTACAACTGCCATCTATAGTGCACCCTACCTAACTCTGACGGCAGGGGACAAGAGCATTTAATGCCTGTCCGCGTCGCCTAAACAAAGTGCAGAAAAGTGACCGTTAGGGGCGCCACCGCTTGCCACGATGGCCTTCGTCATCTCCACTTGCCACCTCGCACCGCTATCAAGACAGCTTCCCGCCACGTGCGCCGAACGATCTGCGGCGACATCGCCGACGGATGCGCCTGGAGCGTGGGCACGAGTGGTGGCCGCGCGCAAGCGCCTTGCATGTCGTTGTCTTGTCGCGCCCACAAGCTTGTCGCTCGTCGGGTCTTGCCGGACGCGCGCGTCAAGCAAGTTCCTTTATGTGCGGTTGGCCTTCCCGGCAAGCTCCTCTTGCCGGGGCCTTGTCTTCTCAGTTAAAACACTTTGTTCTTGAATGGCATCAATAGGAACTACGGAGGATCTTGGCGGACACCCGACAAGCCTTGCCGCGGGACGCTGCGACTGCCCGTGCACAAGTTCGGGATACTAAGGTACCCCTACTTTAGTACACCGACAACGTCTGAGACAAGTATACCAACTCCTTCCTGCATCTACTACTATTACTCCACACATCGACCGCTATCCAGCATGCATCTAGAATATTAAGTTCATACAGAACAGAGTAACGCCTTAAACAAGATGACATGATGTAGACAAAGTAAACTCAATCAATATGAATAAACCCCATCATTTTATCCTTAATGTCAATGATACAAATACGTGTCATGCCCTTTTCTGTCACTGGGATTGAGCACCGCAAGATCGAACCCATCACAAAGCACCTCTCCTATTGCAAGATAAATCAATCTAGTTGGCCAAACCAAACGGATAGATCGAAGAGAAATACAAAGCTATAACAATCATGCATAAAATAATTCAGAGAAGACTCAGATAATAGTCATGGATAATCTGATCATAAACCCACAATTTATCAGATCCCAACAAACACACCACAAAAAGGATTACATCGAATAGATCTCCAAGAACATCGAGGAGAACATTGTATTGAAGATCAAAGAGAGAGAAGAAGCCATCTAGCTACTAGCTATGGACGCGTAGGTCTGTGGTAGCTACTCACACATCATCGAGGGGCAGCAAGGTTGATGTAGAAGCTCTCTATGATCGATTCCCCTCTGGCAAAGTACCGGAAAAGGCCTTTAGATGGGATCTCACGAGATCAGAAGCTTGTGGCGGCGGGAAAAGTGTTTTGGGTGGCTCTCTGTTGGTTTCCCGATTTTAGAGAATTTTATAGAGTCGGAATTAGGTCAAACGGAGCAACGAGGGGCCCATGAGGCACCAAGCTAACTTCCTCCCGAAACTTCTAGTGTTTCTTATGTCCAGAAAAAAAATCTTCAAAAAGTTTCGTGGCATTTGAACTTCGTTTGGTACCGATTTCTTGGAAAACCAAAAACATGCAAAAATAGCAACTAGCACTTGGCGCTAAGTTAATAAGTTAGTCCCACAAAATGATATATAATTGCATATTAAACATCCAAGATTAATACTATAATAGCATGAAATAATAAAAAAATTATAGATACATTGGAAACGTATCAGTACCATGCGCCATCTTCTGCTCTGGTGCGAGTGGGTGCGCTCGTACCATGCGCCCTCTTCTGATTTGGTGCCTCTAATGAATTTTCACCCAAAAGGGCAATTGCTCTAAATGACTTCATTTGTTGGGATCTTGATTGGTTTCCTTCCAAAAATATATGTTCCTGCACATTAATAGGAAAAATAACTTCTCTTGTTTGTCGAAGGATTAGCATTAGAAAAATATGAGAATTAGCGAGAACCTTTTGAGAACCACATCAAAACACCCTTATAAAAGTGACAAAATATCGAGCCATCACACAGGCCACGGCTTGCGGAGTCGACGAGCTCCAGGATGGCACGAATGACGCTACCGAAAGCACCCCTTGCAACACCGGTCATGGCTTGCGACGTTGGCAAGCTCCGCGATTGCACCAACCAACAACGACATTGCTACAACCACCCCTTGCAGCACCAAATGCAACTTGTGGCGCGAACGAGCTCCACGGATGTAGTGCCGGCCATCGATTGAAGCATCGCCCACGACATGTAGCGTCAACGAGGTTCCTCGAGTTGCACCACTGCTTTGCGGGCTCCACGTTGCAACATCAGTCACCAGCAAACATCGGCTTGTAGTACAACCACCAGTTGCAGCACCCGTCAGTGAGATTCCTGCTATTACGACATTGCCGAGCAACACCCCCAGACCTTGTAGCATCGATGCCCGAACTCTGGACCATACAGTATCACGCCGCACACCTCGGGTTGCAACACCGGTGAGCGGTGCTTTGCAGCTACACGACACAAGAGGTGCCCCCAGCAGCGGGTGCTAGCCTTAAAGTTCGTGGCAGCAGGAGTGGACCGTGGTGGCGGTTAGAGCTTTGGATGAGTCGCAGAAAGAGAGAGACAAGAGCGGTGGGGTAGATGAGTGTCGACAGCGACAACAGGAAGAGAGAGCGCCGAGGAAGATGAGCGGTGGGAGGTGACTCCTGAGGTTAAGGATAAAATAGTAGTAGATATTTTGGGCGAGTAAGAGCATCACTAATAGTTCTCCTTTCCCGTAAAAATGTCTGGTTTATGACGAGTTGGGCCAAAGAAAGTGCTCCAACAATTCCCGTAAAAGGGAAAAAAGCCTAGGGACCCCAAATAATCAAGACAACTCCCCTTCCATCTACGCGGGATGACCCTTCCCCTAAACACTCCTATAAAACTGCCACGTCAGCGCCGCCACCAACAAATACCATTTTTACGGAAAGATTTTTACGGTAACTGCAAAAGCAACTCATGTGTCAACCTCCCTTAGATTATATTAACACCTGATAAAACAATATTTATGGGGATTTTTTTTATTGGAGCTATTGGTGAAGCTCAAGATAGGGCCAATAACATGTGGCGTCGATTAACTCTAATCGAACGGCCGTGCGTCCAACTGATTTTTTTCATTGGATCAGCCGGTTGAATTTAAGGGTTTTCCTTCGAGGCATTAGGGGTCGCTCCCTATTTTCTTCTTTTAAATAAAAGAATAAAAGAAATATTACTGCCATTTTTCTTCGATATAGTAAACCAGATGAACGAATTACAGTTGTATCCCTTTTTCTTTACCAAAGTTCGGAAAATAAGTGGAAAATAACCCGCGGTTTACTTGACTGTACCTCACCTCACCTCCCCGATCCCTCTTTCTCCCCTCGGTAGAGCCAGGGCGCGACCGCGCGAAGGAAGCAACGAAAGCCCAAAGCTGGCGCATCCTTAGCACCCAAGGGAAGAAGAAAGAGGCGAGAGAGCGAGGCGTCCCGGAGGCAGAGCCAAGAGGATCCATGGATCGGCCCCAGGTGATTATCCCCTAATCCCATTCCCCCACCCACCTCCTCGTCGTCTTCTTCGTCTCCGCACGGAACTTCGGATCCGAGCTCTTCGCTTTGCCTGTACCTCGAGTAGGAGGAAGGACTTGCCCAAGATCTGGCGTTTTCTTGGATTAGGGTTCTTGTGTCCGGCGTCGGATCCAGTCGGGGGGGTTTCTTGGAACTGTGTCTGAACCTCGATTGGTCGCAAGAGATACATACCTACTCGGTCGCATGAGATCTGGGCTAAATTAGATCAAGATTTGGTTTTGTCTAGTAGGATAATAATAGGAGGAGCTGGTTTCTTGGGCTTAATTGGCCCACTGTTAAATCCTGTGGCTGGGAGTCTAATCGCTTCTGGACAGTTTTAGATCTGCTGCAATGTGACTGACTGAATGAATGATGACATGAACGTCGTTGCAGGTGGTCAGCGAGAACTATGCCAATCCTATAACATGCCTCTTCCATGTGCTCTTCAAGGTACCTGATTCTTCCTCCGTGGAACCCCCATCCGCTACTTAGGGTTGTTGCTTGCATTGGATGCTTATTCATTCTTGTGTGTCTCTGCAAAAGGCGTCGGCGCTGGCGTTCTACATCCTCTTCTCGCTCTTCGTGAAGAGCTTCGTCATCATCTTTGTCATCACCGTGCTCCTCGCCGCGCTCGACTTCTGGGTGGTGAAGAATGTCAGCGGAAGGATACTCGTTGGGCTGCGGTGGTGGAATGAGATTGACGATGATGGCAACAGTGTGTGGAAGTTCGAGTGCCTCGACGGCGAGGTTCGTGCTTGTTCTCTATTTGGCGTCTCCTGCTGTTTGAATAGTGAATTGATGAACAAAGTGTTTCCTTGCAGTCTCTCGCTCGGATGAACAAAAAGGACTCGTGGCTGTTCTGGTGGACTCTTTACTTGAATGTAAGTGATATATTATCTTTCATTCAGGCTTTAACAGAGTGCATGCAGGAGTTCAATAAATTTAGTGATTCGGCATATATCTGATTGCGTACAAGCTAAGACTTCTATTGAGAACAAGCATATTTTGACATTGGATAATGTTTGCAGTTCATAATAACATGAACCAATCAGTTATCCTAGGCTCAGATAGAAGGCCATCACATTTTACTAGTAACATTTTTCTACTGTATCTGCTTGTTTCACTTTTCCTTTTGGTTTAGTTATCTATATCCATGTGCCAGTTATCAATATTTATAAGGTCTATCTTGCACTAATTTTCATCAGACTAGAGCATCTGGTTTTAAATTGAGAAACCCAACATTTATTATCAGAGCACTAGAACAGTGGTTAAGATCCATTAGGGATAAGTCAACTTAGACATCCTCGATGATTCCTAAATATATGCGTGCTTCTTAGTACTTTCTGCTTCTATATAAACTTCGTTCTTCTCCAATTTTTTCTTGAGCTGACTCTGGATCATAATATAATATTGCATAAATAAATAAGTTATGCTCACAATGGGATTATATCTTCTCATATTAAATCAGCAATCCCTTTACTAAGTAGCATACAAAGGTGGACCTTATGTGTTTACCGCTTTATGTATTTATGTTCTTTTCCCCAATGCTGCTGCTATACCGTAATGCACACCACTAGGAAAAATAATTCAACGAATGCAGTTGATGCATTATTCTCTTGATAAAATGGAAGCTTGTCTTAAGATGTTGATTACTGAGCCTGTGTGCCAACACTCGACAGCAATCCATGAAAGTGTTCCCTTGCCCCTTTTATACATGTTACTGCCTTACTAATTAATGTAGGAACTACTCCATATTAGACTTCCGTAGCTTTGTTTGAACTATAGAGAATATATAAAACCCCTCCATGTTTCAGGCTGCTGCATGGATCATTCTTGGGATATTTTCACTCATTAGACTTGAAGCTGATTACCTTCTTGTTGTTGGAGTTTGCTTGACTCTAAGCCTTGCAAACATCGTGGGGTTCACCAAATGCAACAAAGGTATGGCATACATACATTCTTGTCAACATGTCTCATATGGGGGGAAGTTGTTTCATACTGTATTATGCATTGCCCTCACAAACTGCTTATTGTTCTGATAAGCAAGTAAGCAACGTTATCTATTCGAAGTAAGATTCACTGATGAAATATTGAAATGTCGTAATTCCCTGCATAACTTCATTACATTTGATATTATTTGCTGGCCTTTCTCTTTTTTGGAGCATTGAGCTAGTTAGGCAGTTCAGCTTCTTGGATTTACAGTCAGATAGTTACTTTTGCATACGCGCAGCAACAGGATGCCATGAGTTACAATTTTTGTTCTTTCAACCTTCATTTAGCTGTTGCATTTCGCTTTGCTTTTGTTTATCTTTTTTAGAAACAAAAGTTATGTGTTCTTTGCTGAAGCTTGTTGTGATATACCTGTCGTGGGCATTTTTATTACAGATGCCAAGAAGAACATCCGTGCTTTTGCTGAAAATGCCGCTCAAAACGCCATCACATCCCGCATCACATCATCCCTGCAGTCAGCATTTGGTATCTGAAGTCCAGATTACAGAGGCCCAAAATTACATACAACTGTGTACCATCTGTCAAAGAAGATCAGCTTGTGATATCCCGTTTTCATGTGATTTTGGCTTATATACCAAGTAGGTCGATTTTGATTGGAGTGACACTATGATGGAATACAGCGTACTAATTAGCCCTAGGTAAATTTACACTTTCTCCTGTACTAAAGAGCATACTTTCTTCTTCTCTTGTACCCTGGTGTGGCCTAGAGGTCCGAAGCATGTCTGCCAATACAGAAGGCCTTTTTTGTTTGCGAAAAGGACATGGTTCTGTGATGATTCCTCACATGCTGGACCTGCCTGAGTTCTTGCATGTGGCCTTAAGGACTAGCGCCCTGGAGGCATAGTTGTTGTTGAACCTTGAATCAATTTCACACCAAATTTTACCATCTTGTACACACGGTGAGAAACCCTAACCCCGATGAGAGATTTGTCTAATACATTCCAACGTACAGATTGGATCGCAACCTTAAAGACCGACTCAAAGATGAAGCGTTGCCATCCGCTTAGCGTAGCACCTGCAATGACTAAAACCCCTAACCTATGTATTAAGCCGTAGCAGAGGCACAATGATTACCCTCCCTGTCATCGGCCGTCGAAGCAGCAGGCAGAGAAGGCGAATTCGCAGGCTCAACGGCAAAGGTCGAGGGAAGGAAGACTTTACCCTAGTCGCCTTTGTGAGAGGGGAAAAGAAGAATACGAAATGATTCTTTTGTTATTGACATGTGTGTGTGCGTGCGTGCGTGCGCGCTCGCGCAAGCGTGCGTGGTTTTTGATGCACTTTGTTAATGCCATGCAATGTTTTTCTCCCAATCCAGAACAGGGGTAATGTACACGATTGAATGTGACAACAAACAATACGCAAAAAAGTCATAACAAACAGTAAAACATCAAGGAAAAAACCATGAGTGATAGTGGATAGAAGATTCAAAGGACCTCTTCAATTCACATGATTCTAAACATTGTGAGAATAGTATAAAGTACATGTTAGGTTCTTTGTGATAAAACCAGCCCATCAGGTCTTGCATTTTCTAGGCTATCCGGCGATGTTCGTTTAGTGGGAGAAGACGTCTCTATCACTACGAGACGCCTGTGTTTGTGCCGGCTTAGTTCTCGAAGGTGTGCGTGCGGGTGCGGTTGTATTGTGTTAAAAAATAGTATAAATACAAAATTGCACTGCTATGTCTTCTTGAGCCCTAAGAGATTGAAGCACCAAAGTGTGTCTGATTACACCAGGAAAATATACGAATCCCGGAGTCGAGATCATCCTATGAAAGTTTGAAAGCAATACTTACAAAAAGTTTCATATGGGTTGCTATTTTACAAATCAAACAATCCAAAACGAAAATTTTGTGCTAGAAATACAATATTTCATATAAAAAAGTGCCTATGCTTGGAAGTTCTTGTATTGCCTTCTTTTACAGATCAAATAAATCTATGATGCACCATTTTTTATGAGCTTTGTGAAATCGCAGCCGCCACGTACATTGTCTATACACACACACCAACAAAGCAAAAGTCATTATACTCCAAAAGTGAAAAAAAAACAACCTTTTACTTGTAGCCGAGGGAGCTATTGCCTATTGTGTACAAGGAGCCAACAATCAGCTGCAACTTTTACAACATTCACATCATCCATCGTGGCCATCGTATGGATTGATCTTCACCATTATCCACTCATCCATGATCCATCCGAAGCTTTTTTTTTCCCTTTTTGTTTAGCAACCTTTCTTTTTAAGGTAAGATCCCGCAAGTAAGTTCGTGGTTCAATCACTGATCAATGAGCATCAAGACACCGATGATGGTTTCTTGGAGCCACCATTGAGCAAGCTCGCCAGCTTTACTCTGGGCTTGGAGTACTCACCGCTCATGGCAAGCTTGGCGGCGAGGCCGCTGCCGAAGTCGGTGAAATGCACGCCGTCCCAGCTCAGCACCTTCTCCTCCGGCCCGCAGAGATCGCCGCAGCCGAACTTGCCCGGCATAAAGTTGTAAGGCGGCCCGCCGTTTCCGCAGCACACCATCAATGGCCACTCGATCCCTGAAGAGAAGAACCAGAAGAGGATGATAAGAATTCCCAGGCGATTTCAGAGACTGAACTTGTTACGACTGACAGTTTCGAAGTCACCAACGAACAAATGTTCTGATTTCTGGGAAGATGGAGTATTTCACTGCACATTGTTCATACCGTATTTGGTGTGGTTGGCGACGAAGCCGTACTTGATGGCGAACATGTCGGTGTAGACGACGGTGGCGTCCTTGAGGCGCAGCCGCACCTCGTCGCAGAGGTCGCTGAGCTTCTTGTTGAAGGCCTGCGCCGCCCGGTTGTGGCTGGCGAGGCAGCCGTGCGCGTCGTGCTCGCCCCCCTTCTCCTGCACCACCAGCGCCGGCAGGCAGCCCAGGGCGCCCGTGCCATGGATCCAGAACTTCCTCGCGCCATTGTCATACAGGATCTGGAAGACCAGCGTCGCCAACAATAACTTCTGTCAGCGTAACAAACTTGCTTGTAAAAACATCTTCAGATGGATCATAATTTACCCGGATCGCGTCGCCGATCTCGCCGACGATCTGCCTGAACTTCTTGTCCCACTGGTCGGACGGCGTGTGCATCACGCCGGCCACGTCGTTGTGGCCGATGTCCATCATGTAGAGCGCGTTCTCGAAGCCCTCCTTGTTCACCGGGCCCTTCAGTCCTGCAAAAACGGAACCAAGTTGGTCATCTTCAGAGTTCAGACACATGCCACCTTCATTCTCTTGCTGCTTGCAACTGTGAGATGTGATGGCATAGAGCTCATGAGACAACAACAACAACAACGGGGGGCGAACCTAGCTCGATGAGCTCCAGGGATCTGCGCTTGAAGTAGACGAACTGGTCGACCTGGACGTTGAGGGAGTAGGGGGAGACGCCGTGGGACACCGTGGAGCCGGCCATGGCGAAGTTGACGCCGTTGCTGTAGTCGGAGCCCACTGCCTTCAGGTATGGGTTCAGCTCATGCGTCTTCAGACTCGCGCCTGGAAAGATGATACCAAGGATTGAGCACAAGTCCATCACTCACTTCATTTCCAACTTTCGAACACAGCCAGTAGTAAATTCTGCGTTTTAACGTTCTATCACTCACATCACATGAAAATATGTTGGACAGCTTGTTAATCAAACCTTGTCCCTGCACACAACCGAATGTATCTGTCACATCCATATGCTACAGCAAATTAGGCTTTATCACAAGGGAACAGTAGGCATTCACAAGTGCCCTCCACCATGTGCATCTCAACCATCTAATCCAGGCTATGTGACATCTCCTATGATTGTACTTGATATCCTCAATTGGATGTTGAAGCTTTCATGACAAACATACTGAAAGTACATATGCTTTCTATTCTGATTTAATATCGCCGCTTATTATTTACTGGAATAAATGGCATTTGCCAAAAACTTGGGAGGGCATGCACAGATCACAAATCATGCATCTCTTCTCACCCCAGGGAGCAATAGCATCATGGATGGGGCTGCTGTCCATGTGCACACAGTGTGAGAGCTATGAACCATCACATGGTGACACATTCTTGAGAGGATCATAACATGCAAACCGCCCCTAGTAGTAATAAAGATTATAAAATAATTAAGGCGACTGAATCGGAACTTATAAGTGGGCGGAAATGATTCTTAAACTTCCCACCCCATTTCCACTACAGGTGGATAAAGTTTGACCGAGCAAACATAAGGCAACATGAATTATGAGCAATTGAACGATTCCTTGCACGCTGGCATTGTCATCGTCATGGTATAATAACCATTAAAGAAGGCAAAACGGGACAAGAAAACCATGTGGGTGGTGGGTTCAAACCCTAACTGCAATGTCATGTTCCGATCACGGCGTTAATCGCAATGTCACCGTGTTGACCCAGCAACTAATACAACAGACAACACATAGGTAAAACTGAATCCACAGTAGTAGTAACCATCAGCTGCATGGTTGTGATTGGTTGGAGCGGGCATTTGAAACTCTTATAACTGCAAAGTCATGTTCTGATTACTATATCATCCGCATGCTTTTGTTAAGATCTAGCCCAATCCCCTTTCAGAATGTACAGTATACTAGTACTGCTGACCATAAAGCCATGTGCTAGCCCGTGTCTAATGGCGCCTAATTTGTTTTACCGAGCTAGCTTAACACCTTTTGCGCCGAACAAAGCTGGCCTAAAATGCATAGATTCACCATTTTGTTCTTCACCAGTTTGGCCTGCCAACCTACTTTGTCTGTCTCCTCACAAGGAGAGGCAGCTTACCAGGCCACAGGAACAGGTCTTGTCAAGAACTTGGATCATGCAAACACGCAAGGAGTTTCCTCTTTCTTAATCCAGCAGTTGGCATCTACAGGCCAGCCACACCCAACCACGACTAGCAGGTCAAACTTCCAAACCAAAGGCTTCTATGTTTCTCTCTCTCCCCCGATTGGCGACGAGGACGACAAAAAGAAGAGGGAAATCAGCCATTGTTAGGTGGCACTGGCACATGGTCGTGACTACTGCTTCAACCACCGTTTTGACAGCACGCGATATTTTTCTAGTCCCGCTCCCACGTTGAAGGCGACATGACCAGCTTGTTGACCCGAGACCACCCCTTCCATCCATCCACCTACCAACCGGGCCGGCTACTTACACAGTTTTGATTGCTCGGTGCGTCGTGGATCGGCGGGAATTTCACGGGAACGGGTCGGTTCCGGCGAGGCGAGGACCGGAGGAAATTCACTTGACACGATCATGTGCAATTTAGCCATGTTACTTTGCAGCTATGCTATAGGAGTAGTTTATAATTCAAATTGATGACAAGCAGCTATTAATTATCTGGAATTTGGAATTCGCAATTGGGGGCTCGGTTTGTTGACGAATGGCGAGATGTGGTAATTATGGACCGGCCGGAGGGATGGGTGGAGGTGGTTGAGAGCAACTCACAGATGAAGTCGATGATGACGCGGCCGTCGGAGAGGCGTCCGGTGGGGCGGCGGAAGTAGGTGCGCCCCTCCGGCGGCATGATGTGGATGCCCCCGGCCGCCGCCACGCCGCCCGTGTCCGAGTTCGAGTCGCCGAAGTTGAACAGCACCACCGGCGGCTCCGCTTTCTTCGCCTTCTCCTTCTCCGGCTCTGGCTTGGCCGCGGCCACCGCCGCCACGGCCTCTCCACCTCCTACCACCCGCGCCGCACCGTCGCCGCCGCTTGAATTCGTAGCCACGGCCACGACGGTGCCGAGGTTCTGGCGGACGGCGCCCATGGCGGACGGGGACAGGAAGGTGAGCGAGAGCACGATGACCGCCACGCCCACCGCCGCGAACACGCAGTAGTACTGCAGGCGCAGGCTGACCACCTTCGCGCCGGAGTTGGGCCCGCCCGCCGCCATGGCCATCGACGGTCCCTTGCTGCTCCTTCTCGGCTTCCCGCTCCCTTGCCCCGGTCTCTCTCACGACGCGAGCGGTGGAAAGTGTCCATGCGCGTACGCATATATATGGCGGGATATTCATCCTCTTTTTTTCCACAGTGCATCTTCTGAAGTTGTATTCTTTTATTCTAGTAGGAGTATCATTTTGTTAAGCTGTTAAGTTTAGAGATCTCAAAATGGAACCACCAATTGCATATCATTTCAGAGTGTTTGGTTAAATAATCTTTGTAAAATTGGAAGAAACACCCGCTAAAACTGTTAAATTTCAGCAAGTGGTCGCCGGTTTGGCTTCGCGTAGATGGTGACGACGCAAGTAATTATTGGAGGAGAGGTGGGGTGGGGTGGGGAGAAGGTGTTGACGAAGCTGCCGAGTGACGGCCGCATGGACGATTTCAAACTCGCAAATGGGGGTGGGGTCTGCCAGGCATAAGAATCTTCTTTGCAATGGTGACTGCAAATGTGCAAGTTTACAGTTGAGATCTGTTAAAAAAAAAGAGAAACCAGTGCTTTTTACTAGTCCTTCGCACAGCACCTGGGTTTGGTCCCCCTTGTTACACCGTAGTTATTTTCTCATAAGAATAACAAGATCCCTCATGTTCCTGCAGAACATCTTCAGTGGGTTTGTGGTACACCCACCAACTTGCAGCAGCGTACCATGTGGCATCATACTACTCCTACATGACAAGGACAATCCGTTTGCAGTGAGAGGGGCCTGATGGAACCAGCTGGGCAGTATTCCTTGGCAGAGTTGTAATTTGATCGAATTTTGTGTGCGCTTTGACTTCTCTGACCAATGCGAAACCAAGCCAGAGAGGTTCTTTCTTCCTTGCTGCGAAAGTGGGGAGAAAAAAAAAGGAAAAATAGGCAGCCATGGCCGAGACTCCGAGCTCCATGTAGACCTGAAACTTTGGACGCATCTGCCTTCTTTCTATAGTCTACAGTCCGTACAAACCAGTTGAAATTCTTGCATGTCTCCATGATACGCTCCAGGAATGGTGCCGCCCCTCTAGACAAGCTATAATACTTTTTTAGTGATTAGTTGTAACCACTGTAAAAAATATTTATGTGCATCATTTGAGTTTCCTCCTCAGTCACAACGATGAGAGTTCTTCTCCTTGGGATCCACCATAGTAAGATTTTTAGCTTAGCTTTTGTGCCACAAAATGATAAGATTTTATTCATTTTTGCAAGTGAAAAACCGACAAAAGCATGTTAAATACTCATCTCTATTTAATATTTATTGACCAAAATTCAGAATGTTTTAGACAAGTTCATATATAGCACAGAGCCACAAACAACCTGCATATGCATTAACTTAACCCCTAGGATATGATATACGCACACTTCAATTATACATAAAGGAAGAGAAAAAGAAAAGAAAATAAGATCCCATTTTTCACGGCGACTGTGAGTCTGTGATTAAGGACTTCGGATGAACTCTCATTGGGGGTTAGTTCTTGTTAGTAGTACCTTCATCTTCATCATTCCTATATATCAAAGCATTGGGTTCACTGGATCGACGCATCATTACGAGGCCTTGGCCTTGGCAGGCTTGACCAAGCTGGTGAGCTTCATCCTAGGAACGGAGTATTCGCCGCTGATCGCCATGGAGGCCACGATGCTGTTTGCGGCGTCGGTGAAGTGGACCCCGTCCCAGCTGATGAACTTGTCGCCAAGCTTGCACAGGTCCTTGCTGTCGCCCATGCAGCTCCTCTTGGGGTCGTAGTTGTAAGGGGGGCCTCCGTGGCCGCAGCATGTCATCAACGGCTTCTCAATCCCTGAGAATCGACAGGGACCAAAACAAGTTTATATCCACCAACAACGATTACTGAATGATGATCTCGTTGCAGCTTGTTGGCAAAGAGGAATTGGCATCGTTAACTTACCATGTTTGGTGTGGTTGGCGACGAGATCATACTTGATCGCGAACATGTCCACGAAGATGATGGACGATTTCTTCAGCAGCAACCGCAGGTCGTCGCAGGCCTCGCTCAGCAACGTGTTGAACCTCTTGGCGGCGTTGTTGAACTTGGCGATGCACCCGTGCTCGTCGAGGTCGCCGTCGCTGGCCCTCGGCATCGCCAGCTTCGCCGGCAGGCATCCCAGCGCGCCTGTCCCGTGTATCCAGAACTTCCTCGCCCCGTTCTTATGCAGAATCTGCAGTTTTCGCAAGGGTTGAACACTTAACGGTCGTTTCACAGAGTAATTAACCACTGTTTGTTTCAGAATTTATGCAAATCCGTCTCTGAACCATATGTACTGACCTCGATGGCTTTCCTGATTTCAGCAACAAAGTGGGGAAGCTTTGCGAGCACTTCGTCGTAGGGCAGGTAGAGAATGGAAGTGATGTCGTTCTGCCCAATGTCCATGGTGTACAGAGCTCTTTCGAAATCTAGCATGTTGAGTGGGGCGGGCTCATCTGAATGACATTCACCAGGAAATAACCAACAGGTTTGTCAGTTGAGACACAGTGCGTAAAAAGAAACCGGAAACCTTGGTCGGATCGAGACGGAACAAACCTCTTGTGATGGAGTCGTTGCACCTGTCCCTGTAGAAGATGAACTGATCGATCTGCACGTCCAGTGAGAACGGCGTGTCCCCTGGTGTCGCGGTCGCTCCGGCGATGGCGAAGTTAACGCCGTTGCTGTAGTCGGAACCCAGCGGCTTCATGTAGGGGCTCAGGTGGTGCGTGTTCAAGGTCTCACCTGAAGAAGAGGAATTGGCAGAGCCACTGTCAGCCAAATCAAGCATCGAAAACTGAAAATTTCGGATTTATTTCTGCAAATGTTCCGCATCCCGATGGAAAAAAGTACCAGTAAAAAACACACATATGGGGCAGGACATGTGTTGTTTATCCAAAACTCCTTACTCGTGCTCTATGAAAAAGATTCTCCATCCATATACAACAATGCAGGTGAGCTGTTGAGCTCAAAGTCGAGAGGCATAGTCCACGCGATAGTGTTGACTTGCATAGTACAGGAGTAGTAAACTGCAAGGCATTTTTGCTCCTTCTCCACCGCGCCCAATTTGGTCTGGGGGTGCGCATTTTTTCTTTTATGGTAGCAGTTGAAAACTTGAAGTAAGTGATTGTTTAGGAAGACACAACACAGGTTCTCAAAAAAAGAAGAGGGACATAACACAGAGAATTTTTATCCAGTCCATGTAGTATCACCACTTTGGCACTTTTGTGGACGTGAAGTTTCTGTTCCAGAGGTCAAATGCAGACTCATGAACAATAAAATGAAAAAAGTAAATATATTTTGATTTTTTTTGTTTTTCCTGAGCATTAGGACTATTTTTCCTTCACAAAAATTTGAAGGTACGCAGAACATTCAACAATGTTTGTTGCCAAATAAATTTATTTACTAAGTATTTAATTTGATTTTACTGGTCATTTTTTTAGTAGGAGAAAAATGAACAGTAAATTTACTCGCACTTTTTTTCCTACGTTCAATTAACGGTTTCAAGGAATGGGACGGCAATGGCGACTGAAACAGAAGAATCCAACGGATCGGAAACTATGGCATGTATAGTTTTCTTTTACCTTTTTTTTATTTCCCTGTTTTCCTCTTTTGTATAGTTTTAATTTTTCTTTAGCCCTATGGGACCTTATTCTTCTGTATTATTTTTTGAAAATAAAAAAAAATATGCAGTAGAGTCTCGCTGTTTCCCTCAAGGAAAAAAAGAGAGAAACCTCCGGATGGATCCGAAACCTTTTGGCCTCTCATCCGTTTTGGTTGGTGAGCGAGGATGGCGCGACATCAATGCGGGAGGCCTGGAAGACTCGAGCACTTGTTCGTCCAACCAACAACCACAACCAGTACACAACGACAAACGTATCACAGTACTGCTAGGAAATTGTTGCGTCGGTGCGGATCATCTCTTGTTGTGCGGCCTTGTGGGGATCGCTCGCTCCGACGGTACTACGATATGATCATATGGGGACCGGCCGGCCGGGACATTGATTCTCTCTCGAAGACTCGAACGGAAGAAGGTGCGACTCAACTCGATTTCCCTTCCTTGTGCGGGAGTGGGCCCTAGCATCCACTCAAAGGGAGAGATGTCGGTCTGAGCACCACGGGATCAAAGCGCGTACCACGGAGTAGAAAATTACTACTACGTCTACGTGGCCGGTGGCCAAGTGCAGGGAACGACCAAAAAGGTGGCTAAAAGATGGGCAGAGGGGTAGCCGCCGGTGGTTCGATTGATCGAGCCATGTGATGCTAGCGCTAGCGCAGCATGTGATTTTTTGGGTGTTTTTTTTATAAAAAAAAGAGGAGTCAGGACTCAGGAGTGGGTGAAGAGTTGCTGCAGCTAGCTACGTGACGTCGCCCCTCCCTTGCTCGCTAGGCATTCCCAGCCAACTCCCTACGTGCCGGTGCCACCCACCCCTCACTCACTGTGGTCACCCCACTCACTCCTCCGCTCTAGTGTCAAGCTCGGCATGGATACGATGATGCTTAGGGCCTGCGATAATTAAGCTCAGGTGCGCGCCTGTGTGTGCGTGACGGGACGAACCCGGCCGGGCAGGCAGAGGAGCTGTCGGCGTCGTGCGATCGGATCCAGCGGCCAGCGCGGCGCCTTCACCAACCACTGGCTGGCTGGATGGATATGCGTGCCACCCTTCTGCTTAACTGATCTACTCCTACAATCTACTATATTTCTTTTATTTTCCTTTCTTTCTACGAAAGCTAAACCTAGTAGTTGATTTAGATTAGTGCGGGGTTGTTGGGTTGGCGTTTGACAACGCAACGGCCGCACGAGGATGCTTCAAAACCTGGCATGAGATTCCGTGTTCCCACACAAGCGGCTCGCTTTTCTTTCTTTCTTTCCGGCCACGGCCAGAGAGGTCGGTCAGTGCGCATCATGAGAGAGCGAACGGACAGACAGACGTATGGACTTTGGCGTCAGCTGCCATCACACGTTGGTTGGCGATCAATTCGGGTGTGGATCTACCTCCCCGCGAAGGCCATGGCCCATGAGCCTGGTTTCTCATGGAAACGGGACAAGAGCGGCGGAGAGACGCGTCTCTCGCCCAAGTTTTGGCGTCAAGCCGAACGCGTCAAAAACCAACGGAATCCGCCAGACCAAGTTGATTCGGTGTCGTGGAAGAAATGCGATGGCATGCTAGCTGGGCAGGAGTAGATGCATGGAGGTCACGACTTGGCCGGCAAAACTTTCACACGGTATGGTGAGGAAGGCGAAAACAATGTACACATTTGACTGCGTTCGTGTTTTTTCAGCTGATGGCAGGCCACGCCATAGTTATGAGCTCCAACGACGGTCAAGAAAAATCAATCCTGTACTAGTCTCTCACCAAAACATTAATCAAAGGGAAATGATTTTCAGTTCAAATGCCAGTGGTTAACCATGATTTTCAATTCTTGCGCCAACCTTGTTAGTACTCCCTCCCCTCCCCACAAAATCGATTCCCAATGCGGCTAAGCATATTGGAGATAGATTACGCATTCCGACAAGACATTCCGTGGATAAATCTACTAGCACTTGTCTGTGTGTGTGTGTGTGTGTGTGTGTGTGTGTGTTGTGTGTTATGTGCATTAAATCTACTAGACACTCGTAGGAGTATTAAATTAGTGCTAACACTTGGTTAAATCTAATTAATTTCTACTTTGCCTGAAGTGACGGTGGGAGAGGAGAGGGGAACGCGGGGAGCTACTCACAGATGAAGTCGAGGACGACGCGGCCGTCGGAGAGCCGCCCGGTGGGGTGGTGGAAGTAGGCGCGCCCCTCCGGCGCCGCGATGCGGATCCCCATTATCGCCGCCACCCCGCCCGTGTCCGAGTTGGAGTCGCCGAAGTTGAACACCACCACCTCCTTGGGCTTCGTCACCACCTTCGCGGCCGCCTTCGCGGGCGCCGGCGCCGTCCCCTTGATCTTTCTGTGCTCGCCCGCCCCGGCCCCGGCGGGCGCCGCGGCGGTGGCGAGCGCGGAGGTGGTGGAGAGGGCCGCGCCGCTGCCGGCGGCCGGCATGTAGCGGAGCGTCGCGAACAGGACGGCCCCGGCCACCGCCCCCAGCACGCAGTAGTACTGCAGCCGCAGCAGGCTCATGTTCTTCACCAGCCCGCCGCCGCCGCCGCTGCCGCCATTGCCTCCCCCGTTCGGCCCGCTCGCCATGGCTCGCCTTCCCTGGCTAGCTAGCCACTGCCGCTGTCGGTCTTCTCCCTCCGTGCTCTCTGGTGTGCGACTCTTGTCTGTCTCTCTGTCTCTGTGTGTGTTGTTTATATACAGTGTCGTATTTATCTCTCAATGCACACAACACAATGCTTCAAACGAAGAGAAAGCTCGACACAAAACATGTGGAGGGGTTGGTGCGTTCCCCTGTTTACCTTTTGTTTTCGTGACTTTCATTTTTAGACCAACTAGCCAAAGCGTAAGCTAAAAAACAGCAAAAATATCTGCCTTTTGCTTGGCTATTGTTATTTCAGGCCTGCTTCGGTACATACCACATCCCTCCCAAAAAGTTTTTTTTTAAAAGGAAGTATGTTCTTACTAGTATGGTCTTCTTTTTCCGAGCGGGAGGTTTTTCTTTTAACACAATACAATTAAAGTCGCTCACATACACTTACCCCTACTAGTAAGAGCATCTCCAGCCGTTCGGCGCCCAGGGCGCCGAAAAAGAGCGGCCTGGGGGCGAACCGGCGCTAGATTGGCCCATGTGGTTCGGTTCGCCCCAGCCACGCCCCAGGTGCCGCCCCGAGGCGCTAGACACGCGCCCCATATTCAAACTCGATCGTTCCCGCTCGAAAAAAAAGGCACAATCTGGCGATCATCGCAATAGTTCGGCGATTCAGTGCCACAGTTCGGCGATCAAATGAAAGGATAGGCAGTAGTTCGGCGCACAAAAAAAGGAAGGACACGAAAGGAATGCATCAAACGTTGAGCTCGACCTCTGGCGTCGGCGGCGGCGTGCGCGGGCTGGGAGGAGTCGGCGCGGATTCTGGACTGGTCGGCGCAGCTTCTGTGCTGCTGGGCGTCACGGAGACATCGTCAGTCGGCGTCGGCGTCGGCGTTGGCATCGCCGGTATCTGGTTCAGGATGAGGCCTCGCTCCACCAAGAACCACGCCTTGAGCTTCTCGCCGCCGCTTTGGAGCATGTCAGCGCCGCCTGTCGGTGTCAAAACCTGCGGATCTCGGGTAGGGGGTCCCGAACTGTGCGTCTAGGCGGATGGTAACAGGAGACAAGGGACACGATGTTTTTACCCAGGTTCGGGCCCTCTTGATGGAGGTAAAACCCTACTCCTGCTTGATTAATATTGATGATATGGGTAGTACAAGAGTAGATCTATCACGAGATCAGAAAGGCTAAACCCTAGAAGCTAGCCTATGGCATGATTGTTGTTGTGTCCTACAGACTAAAACCGTCCGGTTTATATAGGCACCGAAAAGGGTTAGGGTTACACAAAGTCAGTTACAATGGTAGGAGATCTACATATCCGTATCGCCAAGCTTGCCTTCCACGCCAAGGAAAGTCCCATCCGGACACGGGACGAAGTCTTCAATCTTGTATCTTCATAGTCCAGGAGTCCGGCCAAAGGTGATAGTTTGGCTATCCGGACACTCCCTAATCCAGGACTCCCTCAGTAGCCCCCGAACTAGGCTTCAATGGCGATGAGTCCGGCGCGTAGATTGTCTTCGACATTGCAAGGCGGGTTCTTCTCCAAATCCTGTGTACCTGTTGAATAGCGCCCCGGCTTCAGAATATTGCGCTCCTCGGCTTCCACGCCCAATAATGGCCATCTTCCACGTGTCGAACAAATGCGAAAAGCCAGGGTATTTTTACATTTACCCCCCTAGCTGCGCAAATGAGCTGCCTATAAAAGAGACGAGGATCTAGATCCGAATCACACCATCTTCCCTTCGCGAGCATTCATCAAAGCGCATCTGACAAAAATCCACTCCATCATGGGATATCGACGCGCTTTTCCTTCGCCTCCCACCCTCGGCACCGAGATTGGGAGAGATGCTCCGTCCCGTCAATGAAGTTAGTGACGCCCAAACCAAGGGATTTCTTCCCCACCTTCATGGTTTGGTTCGAGCCGGACTCGCCACCTATAAGGGCGGAAAGCAAGCGGAGAGCGCCCCACCCCTCCAAAGGAGAGCGGGTATGCCTTATCTCTTATTTGATAAGAGGGCTCGGATTTCAATTCATCCGTTTCTCCGGGGCTCGGAGTTCTACGGCCTCGGTTGCACAACCTTACTGCCTCCATTTTGCATATTGCGGGCTTCGTGGCCCTTTGCGAGCTGTTTTTGGGCATCGAGGCTCATTTTGCGCTGTGGAAGAACCTGTTCTGCCTTGTGCCCCGTTCTCAAGAGGGGTCAATATATCAAGTGGGCGGAGCCGAACTATGGCGCATCGCCGGGACCGGATATCTATCCGGAACCCCGAAGAAGGCGTCCGAAAACTGGCCTTTGGAATGGTTTTACATAGAATATGTCCCCCTGCCGGACCCTATTCGGATCGTCCTCCCTGAGTTCAATAACGCTCCTTTGAAGAAACGCCTAAGCTGGCGCCCACGGAGCCCTCAGAAGGAAAATGACAGGGACGTCCCTTACCTGATGAGCCGAATTAGGCTGTTAGCTCATTCCGGACTGACCATGATCGGGGTCATGGCCACATGCATTATGCGGGGTGCGGCCGCCCAAAGATAGAGGCCACCCCATGTGGGATTTCAACGGGAGGATGATGCCACCCGCCGCGCCGTAAGGGGCCGGATCGGTCGCCGATCGATGAAGATCTTGTCCGCATTGTACAAGGGAGAAGAGGAGGAATTTCTCCGCGTCAATCCACAGGGCGGATTTTCTATGCACAACCCTCCAAGCTGGGTAAGCGGGCATTTATTTTTGCCTATCCGATCCATACTCCCATAGTCAAGTTCTCGTTTTGTGATTTCGGCGCAGGAACTGCGCCGGGCCGTAAAGGATATAAACAGCCCGCCTCCACAACCCGAGGATCCGGAACGGTTCCTCGATCCGACCTCCCAAGAGGATCCGGACATATCGGTGGAGCTGATCGACGGGGTGTTTCACCAATTGAGCACCGATAATGCCTTGGTCGCCATTACGGCCGATTACCCCGGAATACTTCTCGCCTCGCAGGTAACTAAGACTGAAGTCCCAATACATTGAAAATGACCCATCCGTGCGTGTTTTTGATCACCGTATACCAATGGTGTCTCGCAGGGGGTGTCCTTGTGGCGGGAGGCCGAGCCCGCGGCGGCTAGCCAACAAAGGACAGCACGGCCCAGCAGGCTAAAAAGAAGTGCGGTCCGGATCGAAACGCCGGCGCAACGGTATGGCGTGACACCATATTCCTGTGTTTGATTCCGGAAGGCATACTAACGCCGTGCTCTCTTCAGAAAAGAGCGCCACGGACTATATCCGGAGAGGTTGCCAATCAATCCTCTCGCCGCCTGAGCTCCAAAGCCAGGTCCAGAAGCGGAGGCGAACATGAGGCGTGCGTCGGATGCTCCTCCGACAGAGGATGCCGACAGGTTATCTGCCACCAATTCTGAGGTGGAGAGTGCCATGAATCATAAGCGTCGCCGGACAGTTCTTCGTGATGCATGTTTCTCCCCAGAGGCATTGGATGCTTTCAATTCGGGAGATGCGCACCTCCGTGCCGCTCAAAATGGTCTAGCTAGAGCCACGGAGCAGTATGTAAAAGACATACGGGTGAGAAAATTTGATAGTTATATATGCCAGTACCCCCCGAGACTGAAATAGTTAGAATAATTGATTTAAGGATCATTTATTGTGCAGGATCTTACGGAAAAGAATACCCAACTGCCCCAGGAGCTGGAGGAGTGCAAAGCCTAACTTGAGGCCGCACTAGCCGCAGCGGGGGAAGACAAAGAGACCCCCTCTGGTAATATATGCTTCAAAAGATAAGTAATTTGATAAGTGCGGCGTGTGTATAAGTCTGACAATAATATTGCAGATGGCGCCGGGATAGATCCGGACAAGCAACAGCTCTTGCGCCGGTTAAAGGCCGGCGAGAATGTGCTTACAAGGGTGAGGCAAGAGAAGAATAATCTCCAAGATGCCAACACCCAGTGGGTGAGGAACTAAAAGATGTTCGTGCGGTATGTCGACGACCGTTAAGGAGAATCGGCGGCTTCGACGCGGCATTTTTAGTAAGTGCTTGAACGAACTTTGAAAAAGAGTTCGGCGAGGAAGTCGACTAACAGAGTTATGTCTGTAGGTATGCTCACAGGCCGTCCTGCAGAGGAAATGCCCGGTTCTATGGGTGACCTTCTTCCCGAGCTCTTGCAACTGCACGAATGAGTTCGGCAGGCGATGAAAGGCGTCGCCCAGGCCTTGTGGCCATCTGTCTCCCTGCCCGAAGGCCTTGGAGAGATTGCAGAGAGGCTTCAGGGAGCGCAGCAGCGCTTCCGCTTATGTAAGATATCGGCCTGCCTTCAAGGCGCCAGGGAGGCCTGGGCCATGGTGAAGACGCGGTACACAAAGGCTGAACCAAACCACATGGCCGAGGTCGGGCCTGCGGGGCTCGATGGGAAGGAGATCCCTGTGAGCTTAGTGTATGGCCAAGTAGAATTGGCCGCAAAGTATTCCCAACAGATCAGAACTAGACAACCTTTGGATGGCATTGAAGAGGAATATGCCCAATCAAGTTGACTATGTAATTTAAGATGACATGTAAAATGCCATCCGGCGGATTGTAGATCATTTGTCATAGCGGACCTTTTCGCTTCAACCTCGGGACCCAATAGTCCGGAGTGTGTCTCGAATACCTCGCGGTTATATAAGAACCGGGCATGCATGGAGACCAGCGTAGGGGTCATTAGTGCTTTATCGCATAAGTGCCCAACTAGTTATGTTATATTATATGGTCAAGAAGAAACATCTTCCGGGAGAATAGTTTCATTAGGGGTTCCTTTCTCGGGAGGCATGCCCTAAAGTGCATGTCGGACTGCAAAAAGCGTAAAAACATCGGGGCAGATAAATAAATAGATCGAAATCGTCTTTTAGTTCATCGACCGAATATTCCCTTAAGAACGCTTAGCTTTCGGCTTCACCCGATCTAAGGTACACATCCGGTGACCGGCAAGAATAATCGCAGAGGTGCTCCTTTACCGCCTAGCCGAACAATCGGGAACGTAGGGGTAAGCACAGGAGCCAGGCAACCCAGCTTGGCCAAAACTTAAGTCATATCATGCATATAATGGTGAATAAAAGGTACATGCGGAAGTGTGACACATGTGTTGGGCATGAAGCTCGTATAAATAAGCTTCTGTTAAAGAAGCCCCCAGGTATAATGAGCGTGGATAGCGCGTCAAGTGTGTGCGAACCATGCGCCAACAAGTTTTCAAAGGCTGTAATAGGAAAGGAGGGAGAAGGAGAGAAACAGAAGACAGCTAATATGTAAAATATAGACAGAGGAAGGAGACGAACTCAGAATCCGGCGCTAGGCGTAGAATCTTCGGAGATGGGCTGCGTTCCATGGGTTCGGCTCGAGTCGGTTATCCGATGCATCTCGTAGACGGTACGCTCCACCAGTCAGGACTTGGTCGATGATAAAGGGACCTTCCCATTTTGGCTTGAGTTTGTCCTTTTTCTTGTCCGGCAGGCGTAGAACTAACTCGCCAACGTTGTAAGTTTTGGCCCGTACTTCTCTGCTTTGATATCTTCGAGCTTGCTGTTGATAGAATGTGGAACGAGCTTTTGCCACGTCACACTCCTCCTCCAATGCGTCCAAACTGTCCTGCCGATCGAGGTCGGCTTCTCTTTCTTCGTACATGCGCACGCGAGGTGAGTCATGAATTATGTCACAGGGCAGAACTGCCTCTGCGCCATATACCATAAAGAATGGTGTGAATCCGGTAGCGCGATCCGGCATGGTCCGCAACCCCCAGAGTACGGAGTCGAGCTCCTCTACCCAGTGCGTGTTAGATTCCTTGAGGGACCGCACTAGTCTGGGTTTGATGCCGCTCATGATTAGACCATTTGCTCGCTCGACTTGACCATTAGTTTGAGGGTGATAGACTGAAGCATAGTCGAGCTTGATGCCCATGTTTTTGCACGAGTTTGATCCGTCGGCCGTGAAGTTCGTGCGTTATCGGTGATGATCTTGTGGGGATGCCGTAATAAAGGTGTACGACCCCGATATGAAGTCTATCACAGTCCGGATTCGCCGCCTTAACAGTTTGGCCTCTATCCATTTGGTGAATTTATCCACCATGACCAGTAGGTATTTTTGCTTGTGGGTTCCTCCTTTAAGGGGTCCAACCATGTCAAGCCCCTGCATGAAGGGCCAGGTTATGGGTATAGTTTTGAGGGCGGTGGGTGGCATGTGGCTTTGATTAGCAAAGAGCTGGCAACCGACGCATCGTTGGACTAAGTCCTGAGATCTGCCCGGCCGTCGGCCAATAAAATCATGTACGGAAGGCCTTGCCTACAAGGGCCCGGGCTGCGGCGTGGTGGCCGCCGAGTCCAGCATGAATTTCAGCCAGAAGGTTCCGCCCTTCCTCTTCGGAGATACACCTTTGAAGGACTCCGGTTGTGCTTTTCTTGTAAAGCTCTCCCTCATGGACCTTATAGGCTTTGGATCGCCGCATTATGCAGCGGGCCTCGCTTTTGGTCTCAGAAGTTCTGCCTGGTTAGGCAGGCTAGGAATGGTTCCGCCCACGGGTGATGACCGCCATTATTACGTACGAGGATGTTCGCCGCTGGGTGACCACCAATTGTGTCGAATGTTCGTGTCGGCAAAGGCAGTTGGGTCCGGTTGTTATTTCCGGACTCCCCCTCCCATAGTACGGATGGCTTGAACAGCCTCTCTAGGAAGATGTTGGGAGGGACGGCATCGCGCTTTGCGCCAATGCGTGCCAATACGTCTGCTGCCTAGTTGTTATCCCGGGCTATATGGTGAAATTCGAGCCCCTCAAACCGAGCTGACATTTTTAGTACGGCGTTGCGATAAGCTGCCATTTTCGGATCCTTGGCATCGAAGTCTCCATTTATTTGGGATATTGCGAGGTTGAATCCTCGCACCTCTAGGCGTTGAATGCCCATGGAGATCGCCATCCGGAGGCCATGTAGAAGGGCCTCAGATTCGGCCGCGTTGTTGGAGTCCGTATACATTATCTCGAGTACGATTGAATCAGATCTCGTAGGGGACGTCGAACGACGCCTTGACCTGCACCAGCCAACATTTTGGAGCTGTCGAAGTGCATGATCCAGTTGGAATATGCGCCGTACTCTTTAGGGAGTTCGGCTTCAGTCCATTCGGCGACGAAGTCGGCCAAAACTTGCGACTTAATAGCTCGTTGTGGCTTATAGGTTATGTCGAATGGGAGGATCTCAATGGCCCATTTGGCAATCTGGCCCGTCGCGCCGTGGTTGTTTATAATGTCATTAAGAGGTACTTAGGAGGCTACTGCTATCGAACACTCTTAAAAGTAGTGTCGCAGCTTCCGGGATGCCATGAACACCGCGTACGCTATTTTTTGATAATGCGGGTACCGTGACTTGCATGGAGTTAGGACAGTGGACACATAGTAAACTGGTTTTTGCAGGGGGAACTTGTGTCCGCCCGTTTCTCGTTCGACAACGAGCACCGCGCTCACAACTTGAGTTGCCGCGATATATAATAGCATTGGTTCGCCCATGTTGGGCGCGGCCAGGACTGGGTTTGTTGCCAATATGGCTTTTATTTCTTCGAGTCCGGCCGTGGTGGCATCCGCCCACTCGAAGTGTTCGGTGCGTCGGAGGAGGCGATAAAGGGGTAATGCCTTTTCTCCTAAACGGGAGATAAAGCGGCTTAAAGCCGCCACACATCCCGTCAATTTTTGTATTTGTTTGAGGTCCTTTGGGATATCCAATTGTGATAGAGCTCGGATCTTGGCTGGGTTTGCTTCAATTCCTCTACCGGATACAATGAAGCCCAAGAGCTTTCCGGCTGGTACACCGAAAACACATTTTTCCGGGTTAAGCTTAATGTCGTATGTTCGGAGATTATCGAACGTGAGCCTCAAATCGTCTACTAAAGTTTCGACGTGCTTGGTTTTGACGACAACATCATCTACGTATGCCTCCACTGTTTTGCCGATCTGGTTTGCCAGACATGTCTGAATCATGCGCTGATATGTTGCGCCGGCGTTTTTGAGCCCAAAGGGCATTGTGTTGAAGCAGAATGGGCCGTATGGGGTGATGAATGCCGTTGCGGCTTGGTCGGGTTCTGTCATCTTAATTTGGTGGTAGCCGGAGTATGGGGTGATTTCAAGCACAATGAATCGTGTCCTGCGGTAGCGTCGATAATTTGATCGATGAGGGGGAGGGGGAAGGGATCCTTTGGGCAAGCCTTGTTAAGGTCCTTGAAATCGACGCATAGGCGCCATGATTTGTCCTTCTTTGGTACCATCACCAGGTTTGCTAGCCAGTCCGGATGTTTTATATCTCTGATGAATCCGGCCTCCAATAGTTTGGCTAGCTCCTCTCCCATGGCCTGTCTCTTGGGTTCGGAGAAACGCCGAAGAGCTTGTTTGACTGGCTTGAATCCTTTTAGGATGTTTAGGCCGTGCTCGGCCGGTGGCGCGGGATTCTGGCATGTCGAAGGGTGCCGGCGAAAATGTCCCAATTTTCGCAGAGGAATTCTTGTAGAAAAGCTGGCGCCTACATCGGGGTTTAATTGTGCCCGATGGAGGCCATTTTGTAGGGTCCGTTGGATGGACTTGGAATTTGACTATTTCGTCTGCTGGTTTAAAGGAGGTGGACTTGGATCTCTTATCGAGTATCACGTCGTCCCTATTCACCATGGAGCGCTTGTGCAGATGAGTTCCTCCGCTAGGGCTTGGATAGTGCCTCAAGGGCAGTCTTGCTGTCTTGTTTTCGCAGCAGAGTGCTATGTCCGGGTCACTAGCAAGAGCGATGATTCCGTTGGGCCCGGGCATTTTGAGCTTCATGTACCCGTAATGGGGTATAGCTTGAAAAATTGTGAATGCCTCTCGCCCTAATAGAGCGTGATATCCATTGCTGAATGGGGCCACTTGGAACGTGACCTCCTCGGACCTGTAATTGTCCGGCGTGCCAAACACCACATCCAGTGTGATTTTTCAGTCAAAGATGCTCCCCGACTGGGGATTATTCCTCTAAAGGTTGTGCTGCTTCGCTCAATGCGGCTCCAGTCTATTTCCATTTTTCTGAGGGTTTCCTTGTAAATGAGGTTCAATCCGCTGCCACTATCCGTGAGTACCTTGGTAAGGCGAAAGCCGTCCACTATTGGACTGAGGACCAATGCGGCTGGTGCTCGGGCTTTTTGGAATTTAGGTTCGTCACTGGCATTAAAGGTAATAGCCGTGTCACTCCATGGATTTATTGTTGCTACTTGGTAGACTTCGGCAAGGCTGCGGAGTGCTCATTTCCGCATATTATTTAATGCGAAAGTCTCGAAGAATGTTAATACCGTACTGGTATCCTTGGGCTGGTGCTCTGGAGTTAGAAGCTCTTCGCCACTTTTGGCCACCTGCCATAGTATCCAACATGCTCTAAGGCTATGAGTTGGAGTGGCGCCCTCTGTACTATGAATTTTGCAGGGTCCATTGAGCCATCCTTCCAGTATGGTTCCATGCCCTATAGAGGGTTTTTGCTTTTTGGTGTTTAACCCGAGTGCCTGGCGATAATGCACCCTTTTATTTTGGACTGAGGTTGTATTCAGGGCCGGATTGTCCCAAAATTTGATTTCGGTTTTCCAGGCGCTTTCCATCGCACAGTACTTTTGTACTATGGACGCCAAGTCAGCGAAGCGTGTAATTTCACGACAACTTACGACGTTAAGGATTCTCTTGTCCGTGCAATTATTGCACAAGAATGAAATTGCATCCTCCTCGCGGCAGTCCTTTATCCTGTTCATAACCAGGAGGAATCTGGCCCAGCAATGGTGTACTGTTTCTGCGGGCTCTTGCCGGATTTGGGATAGATCGCTTATGTTTGGGTGGGCGGGCGGGATTAAAGTCGGAACCCCGTCCAATCTAAGACTCAGGGGCCAAGAAGTTTCCGAATTTGGAAGCTTGGGTTCTTGGATGTTGTCCAATGAATCTAGCCCGTTGCCTGACTTTAGGTTCAGGGCTTGAGTGATGTCCTCCCCTTCGTGGGAATCCGGCATGGAGGGATCGGGAATCCGGACATAGCTAGTCCTTAAAATAGAGGAAGGGTCGCCGTATTGTTCCTCAACCACAGCAACGTGGTGGGTAACCTGGGGAGAGTTGATCTCTCTCAGATCGGGTTTAGGCCCATTACGATCGTAGTCAGAGCGACTCCTGGCAGCGGCGCGATCCAAGAGCTCGTTTAAGGAAGAGAGCTCCATCGATCTAACCGCTTTCGGCGAGTTCCGAGCTAACGTGAAGATTGCTTTCAATGACCCGAGAAGTCATCGTCGGCACGGCGGCCGGACAGGCGGTCATAAGGAAACCGCCTAGATGGAGATTTTGGCCGATAGCCAAAGCTCCTTTAGCAACAGTGCCGTCTTTAAAGACAGGATGAGGCCTCCTTCCTGATGGCGACGACACAGAGGAACTCTCAATGAAAGCACCAATGTCGGTGTCAAAACCGGTAGATCTCAGGT
Source organism: Aegilops speltoides (assembly GCA_021437245.1). Taxonomy (NCBI): domain Eukaryota; kingdom Viridiplantae; phylum Streptophyta; class Magnoliopsida; order Poales; family Poaceae; genus Aegilops; species Aegilops speltoides. Next base: position 119,994,413 of record CM038141.1, read on the forward strand.
AGGGGGTCCCGAACTGTGCGTCTAGGCGGATGGTAACAGGAGACAAGGGACACGATGTTTTTACCCAGGTTCGGGCCCTCTCGGTGGAGGTAAAACCCTACTCCTGCTTGATTAATATTTATGATATGGGTAGTACAACAGTAGATCTACCACGAGTTCAGAGAGGCTAAACCCTAGAAGCTAGCCTATGGTATGATTGTTGTTGTGTCCTACGGACTAAAACCCTCCGGTTTATATAGGCACCAAAGAGGGTTAGGGTTACACAAAGTTGGTTACAATGGTAGGAGATCTACATATCCGTATCGCCAAGCTTGCCTTCCACGCCAAGGAAAGTTCCATCCGGACACGGGACGAAGTCTTCAATCTTGTATCTTCATAGTCCAGGAGTCCGGCCAAAGGTGATAGTTCGGCTATCCGAACACCCCCTAATCCAGGACTCCCTCACCGCCTATCAAGAAAGCCAGGCCGTTGTTCCTCTTCTTCACGGCGACGTTGGACGGGAGCAAGTCGAGCTTGGCGGTGCTGTTCGTCATCAAAGCAGCCCACCTCGCCTCAGTTTTCTCTTCTCGCTGGGCGGCCCTGGTCTTGGCGACGGCGAGGCAGTGCTCGATGGACTCTTGCACGCGTGCGATAGCCGACTCGACGTGTTTCGCCTTCTTGGCCCCTTCGTTGCCGTCCGGACGCCTGTTTGCCGCTCCCGGTGTCAGTGTGTCCGGCTTGCACGTCTCCTTGGCCTTGGCGAGGGTGCACCGGATATCCGCCCACTTCGTGCACTTGTGGATCCGTTTGAAGACGTGGAGGTACTTGAACTCCTGGTCGGCGTTGTCGTTGCGGTACATGGCGAACATGCGCAGTAGCTGCGCCGAAGAGCGGGCATCAGTCGGCGCGGAGCGCAAACGGGCACGCGCACGGCGAGAGGAACAGGGAGAGGGTGGCGTGCTGTACCTGATCCTCGACGCTGGTGCCACTCTCCGGGCGAGCCGCGACCTCCTCGATGATCCCATGCCATTTGTTGCATGCCGTTTGGATGAGCCCCCAATGGTTCGCCATCGCCTTCGACCCCCGCTGCATGTGACGCCTTTGAAGTAGGGGTCGACCAGCTTGCGCTTGTCGAACTCGGCCGTGATGCGGTACAAATACGTGTCGAAGCACTGGTTTGTGCCGGTGGTTGGGTCGAGGCAGATGACCTTCCATGCTTCGATGAGGCACTCATCTTCCTTGGTCGCCCACTTGATGCGCGGCTTGCCGGTCTTGGCTGCTACTTTCTTCTGCTTCTTCTTCTTCTTGCCTTTCCTCGTCGGTGCCGACTCCTCCTCTTCCTCCTCCTTCGGCTCTTCCTCGCCATAGTCGAGCTCGACGTCCATGTCACCGAGATCAATCGAGCCATCTTGGGTAGTGAACCCGGGGGAAGCGGCGGTTGTAGCCGAGCCGGCTGCGATGATGTCTTTCATGTCGGCCTCCGCCGCGTCGGTATCGCCAAGATGCGACGAGGAGGAGGTTTGCGAGTAGAGGCCACGGCGGAGAGGTGGCCTCGGTGAAGCTGCGTAGTCCGGCGGCGAGTACGTGTATGGAGGGTACTGCACGCCGGCGAACACGGGCGAGGGCGTACGCTGGACCGGGCGCCCATGGGGAAAGGTGATGTTGGGGTTGAAACCATCGTGGACGTCGCCATCGGCATAGCCCGGCGACGGCGTGCTTCATGGGTGTGGCGACGATGAGAACCCGGTCGGAGAGCTGACGCTTTGCTGGCTCCAGGCCGCGTGCGGGCCGTGCCCACTGGGTGGATTCATCATCGCCGCGCGAGCCGCCTCGGCTTGTTCAGTCGTGCGCTCCACCTACTTCGCTGCCGCCGCCACGGCCGCTGCAAGCGCCGCTTTCTCCCTGGCCTTCTTAGCCCTGTTGCGCCTATCGGCGGTGTCGGCCTCCCGGTGCTGCACATCCGCCTTCCAATTGGCGTTGGTCATGCCCGGGGGCTTGGACGGCGGCGCCCTCGGCTTCCTTTGCTTCGGCTGGGCGACGATAGCGGTTGTGGGATCCATCGCGGCGCGGGGCATCACGTACTTCTTCGGCGGCATGGCAGGCGGCTTGGAAGGGAGGAGGCGGAGTTTGGTGGGAGGAATGGAGAATGAGAGGGAAGCCGAGGGGGGAAGCGGGAGGAAACGGCGAGAAAAGGGGCTCCTCTCACCGACAGAGCAACCCCATGCCACTTTTCGCTTCTGCCGGCGCCCCCAGGCGACACCCGGTCGCTTGGGTTCGGGGCGGGATTGCCGGCTCTGGATTTGTCCCAAACCGGCGCTAAACGAGGTCCTGGGGGCACGACTGAGCCGATTTTCAGCCACCGGTGCTAAAAATTCGCTTAGGGGGGGGGGCTGTTGGGGGCGCGACTGGAGATGCTCTAAGGTGCACGTGCATTGCACACATGAGATTTGACAACCAAATTATGAATAAATACCACATTATAGCATGTAAGCTTTGAATCATATATGCATGATGTAGATGTTTGTTCAATTCTTATAGTTCATCTCGTTCAAAATTGTATGATATGAAAATTGCACGATGTATTACTCAGGTGCAATCGCATGTACATATGATGTACAACGGTGGACCACGACCTTAAATATACAAGGAAACTAGGAGGTGTGCCCAATACACAATATGCACAACACATATATTGAACACCCCCTCGTAGTCAAAGCAAAACCATTGATGACGCAAAGACTGGATCGGAACTCTTCAAATGACGCCGTAGGCAAGCCCTTGGTCATGATATCTGCAAATTGTTGTGAAGTAGGAACGTGTAGAACACGAATATGGCCAAGAGTCACCTGTTCCCGAAAAAAATGAATATCTAACTCAATATGCTTGGTCCGAGGATGATGAATCGGGTTGGCAGAGAGGTAGACCGCTAAGACCTTGTCACAGTAGACCACCGTAGCACGGTCGACGGGACATGGGAGCTCCTGAAGCAGCTGGCGAAGCCACGAACACTCGGCGACGATGTTGGCCACAACACGATACTTAGCCTCAGCACTGGATCGAGAGACCGTACGCTTCCGCTTTCATGACCACGAGATGAGCGAGGGTCCAAGGAAGACACAATAGCCCGAGGTGGAGCGACGAGTGTCGGGGCAGCCCGCCCAGTCGGCATCGAAGTAGGCAGTGAGGACGGTGTCGGTGGAGGCATGAAGCGTGATGCCGAGGTCCATAGTGCCACAAACATAGCGGAGAATCCACTTGACAACGGCCCAATGAACGTACCGAGGAGCATGCATGTGAAGACACACTTGCTGGACGGCATACTGGATCTCCAGTCGAGTCAGAGTGAGGTACTGACGAGCTCCAACAATAGACCGTTAATGCAGCATCTGAAGCAGGAGAACCATCCATGACAGAGAGCTTGGCCTTCGTATCAACAGGCGTAGCAGCGGGCTTGCAGTTAAGCATGCCAGTGTGATCCAGGAGCTCATGAGCATACTTCCGCTGGTGAAGAAAGAAGCCATCCGGACGTCACACCACCTCAACACCGAGGAAGTAGTGAAAATGACCCAAGTCCTTGATGGCAAACTCAGCGCGAAGATGGGCAGTGAGCAGAGAGGGATCGAGAAGAAGTGTCTAGAGGGGGGGGTGATTAGACACTAAATACCAAAAGTTGCAGTTTTTAACTTCTTTAAGTTGGAGTGGAGTTTAGGCACAAGTTTAACACTCACAATACATATCAAGCAAGCATGCAAAGAGTATATGAGCAGTGGAAAGTAAAGCATGCAACTTGCAAGAATGTAAAGGGAAGGGATTGGAGGATTCAAACGCAATTTGGAGACACAGTGATTTTTGAGTCGTGGTTCCGATAGGTGGTGCTATCGTACACCCACGTTGATGGAGACTTCAACCCACGAAGGGTAACGGTTGTGTGAGTCCACGGAGGGCTCCACCCACGAAGGGTCCACGAATAAGCAACCATGTCTATCCCACCTTGGCCGTCGCCCACGAAGGACTTGCCTCACTAGCGGTAGATCTTCACGAAGTAGGCGATCTACTTGCCCTTACAAACTCCTTGGTTCAACTCCACAATCTTGTCGGAGGCTCCCAAGTGACACCTATCCAATCTAGGAGACACCACTCTCCAAGAATTAACAAATGGTGTGTTGAGGATGAACTCCTTGCTCTTGTGCTTCAAATGATAGTCTCCCCAACACATGAGTAGGTGGTTCCTTCTCAGAAACAGCAAGTTGGAAGTGTAGGTTTGTTCTGATGGCTATCTCCACGAATGAAGAGGAGGTGGAGGGGTATATATAGCCAACACACAAAATCTAACCATTACACACAACTTGCCAAACTCGGTGGGACCGAATTGGTAAACTCGATCGGGCCAATTTAGCAAATCTAGTGACCGTTAGGATTTTCGATGGGACCGAGATGCAACTCGGTAGGACAGATATGGTTAGGGTTAGGGCATAACGTAATCTCGGTGAGACCGATTACTCAAACTCGGTAGGACCGATTTTGGTAATAAGCTAACCAGAGAGTTGGTCAGGCAAACTCGGTTTGACCGATTACACAAACTCGGTAGGACCGATTTTGGTAATAAGCTAACCAGAGAGTTTGCATTGTAATCTCGGTAGTACCGATTGCTCAAACTTGGTGAGACCGATTTTGGTAATGGACATACACAGAGAGATTACAATCCCATCTCGGTGAGACCGAGATCCCAATCGGTGAGACCGATTTGCCTAGGGTTTGTGGCGATGGCTAAGACATCCGAACTCGGTGGCGCCGGATAGAAAGAATCAGCAATGAAAGTTAGACTTTTGGTTTAGGACATATGTGGATGTGAGAAAGTAGTTGAAGGCTTTGGAGCATATCACTAAGCACTTGAGCAAGCAAGCCATTAAGCAACACATCATCCCCTCTTGATAGTATTGGCTTTTCCTATAGGCTCAATGTGATCTTGGATCACTAAAATATAAAATGCAGAGTCTTGATCTTGGAGCTTGAGCAAATCCTTTGTCCTTAGCATCTTGAAGGGGTTCCACATCCTTTAGTCCATGCCACTCCATTGTTGAACTTGTCTGAAACATACTAGGTAAAAGTGTTAGTCCAACAAGAGATATGTTGACATTAATTACCAAAACCACCCAGGGAGCACTTGTGCTTTCATGAGCTGACTAAGAAAACCAGCCGTACATGCCATCAGGATGATGTCGTCAACATAAAGCAGCAGGAATGCCGTGTCGGAGCCCTAGTGATAGACTAAGAGCGATGCATCTGAGCGGGTAGAGCGAAACCCGAGCTGGTGTAGAAACACCATGATGCGCTGGTACCAAGCGCGAGGAGCCTGCTTGAGACCATACGAGGACCACGAGAGCAGGCACACATGGTCGGGATGTGCTAGATCAAGGAACCCCGTGGGATGCTGGCAGAACACCTGCTCCTCGAGGTGTCCATGAAGGAAGGCGTTGGAGACATCCATCTGGTGCACCACCCAAGCACGGGAAACCGCAAGGTGGAGAACCATGCGAATCGTCCCGGGCTTGACAACCGGAGCGAAGGTGTCGGTGAAGTCGATGCCAGCTGATGTCTACTACACAACCTTCTTCTTGTAGACGTTGTTGGGCCTGCAAGTGCACAAGTTTGTAGGACAGTAGCAAATTTCCCTCAAGTGGATGACCTAAGGTTTATCAATCCGTAGGAGGCGTAGGATGAAGATGGTCTCTCTCAAACAACCCTGCAACCAAATAACAAAGAGTCTCTTGTGTCCCCAACACACCCAATACAATGGTAAATTGTATAGGTGCACTAGTTCGGCGAAGAGATGGTGATACAAGTGCAATATGGATGGTAGATATAGGTTTTTGTAATCTGAAAATATAAAAACAGCAAGGTAACTAATGATAAAAGTGAGCACAAACGGTATTGCAATGATAGGAAACAAGGCCTATGGTTCAAACTTTCACTAGTGCAAGTTCTCTCAACAATAATAACATAGATAGATCATATAACAATCCCTCAACATGCAACAAAGAGTCACTCCAAAGCCACTAATAGTGGAGAACGAACGAAGAGATTATGGTAGGGTACGAAACCACCTCAAAGTTATTCTTTCGGATCAATCTATTCAAGAGTTCGTACTAGAATAACACCTTAAGACACAAATCAACCAAAACCCTAATGCTACTTAGATACTCCATTGTCACTTCAAGTATCTGTGGGCATGATTATATGATATGCGTCACACAATCTCAGATTCATCCAACCAACACAAAGTACTCCAAAGAGTGCCCCAAAGTTTCTACCGGAGAGTCAAGAAAACGTGTGCCAACCCCTATGCATAGGTTCATGGGCGGAACCCGCAAGTTGGTCACCAAAACATAAATCAAGTGGCACATGATATCCCATTGTCACCACAGATAAACACGGCAAGACATACATCAAGTGTTCTCATAAAAAACTCAATCCGATAAGATAACTTCAAAGGGGAAACTCAATTCATCACAAGAGAGTAGAGGGGAAGAAACATCATAAGATCCAACTACAATAGCAAAGCTCGGGATACATCAAGATCGTGCCATAGAGGGAACACGAGAGAGAGAGAGAGAGAGAGAGATCAAACACATAGCTACTAGTACATACCCTCATCCCCGAGGGTGAACTACTCCCTCCTCGTCATGGAGAGCGCTGGGATGATGAAGATTGCCACCGATGATGGGTTCCCCCTCCAGCAGGGTGCCGGAAAGGGCTCCAGAGAGGTTTTTGGTGGCTACAAAGGCTTGCGGCGGCGGAACTCCCGATCTATCTTGATATTCAATGTTTTTAGGGTACGTAGGCTTATATAGGCGAAAGAAGTCGGTCAGGAGGTGCTCGAGGGGCCCACGAGACAGGGGGCGCGCCCTGTAGGGGGCGAGGGGGCGCCCTCCTATCTCGTGGAGTCCTTGAGGATCTTCTGACTTGAACTCCAAGTCTCTAGGATCATATTCTTCCAAAAAATCACGCTGTCGAAGGTTTCATTCCGTTTGGACTCCGTTTGATATTCCTTTTCCTTGAAATACTGAAACAGGCAATAAAACAGCAATATGGGCTGGGTCCCGGTTAATAGGTTAGTACCAAAAAATTATATAAATGTGTAAACTAAAGCCCATAAACATCCAAAAGGGGTAATATAATAGCATGGAATAATAAAAAATTATAGATATGTTGGAGACGTATCACCAGCACGTTGCCGGAAACCACGAACAACCCAACACGCTTTATAGCGGTCAAGGGTACCATCAGGACGGAGCTTGTGTTTTAAGACCCACTTCCTGGTAATCACATTAGTGTGCCGGGGACGGGGAACAAGCTGCTACGTCCAGTTGCGCAGCAAGGCATCAAAGTCCTCTTGCATCACAGCCATCCAGATGGGGTCACGAAGAGCGGCTCGAACGGAGGATGGCAATGGCGATGACGTAGCGGTGGATGCCGCGTGGGCGTACTCGTCTGAAGCATAGCACGAGCTCGGGCAAAAAACGCTTGTACGGGCACGAGTGACCGGACCGACCATGGGTGCTGAGTCTGCAGTCTCCGGTGAAGAGGCCGATGAGGCCGCGGCCGAAGAGGGTGCCGAGAGCGCCGGAGCTGTGGGCACCGGGGCCGAAGAGGGCGCCGGAGCCGTGTGCACCGGGGCCAAAGAAGACACCGAGGGCGCCGGAGCCGTGGGTGCCGGGGCCGAGGTCGGAGGGGGCGCTGAGGCCGCGGGTGAACAAGGCGCAAAGGGTGCCGGGGCTGCAGGCACCAAAGCCGCGGTCGCGGGACGCCGAACCGAAAGGCACTGGCGGGTGACGCGCCTTGAAGCCAATGGGCAGGCCAAGAGCGGCGCGCGAGCGCCCTGGGAGAGGCGTCGAGGCTCCCACATTATCAGTGGCGGGAGGAACAGCCGAGGGTACCTGCTGAAATGGAAACACGTGATCATCAAAGTAAACGTGTTGGGAGGTGAACACACGGTGGGAGATGGGATCGTAGCACCGGTAGCCCTTAGATTTAGAAGGGTAGCCGATGAAGATGCATGCAACAGAGCGTGGTGCAAGTTTATGAGGAGCAGTGTCGGAGGTGCTAGGATAACAAAGACACCCAAAAATACGTAGACCATCATAAGAGGGTGGCGTACCAAATAGGAAGTGATGAGGTGCGTAATTCCACTGCGGGCGACACGGTCAAAAGTTAAGGAGAAGTGATGAGGTAGCAAGTGCATCCGGCTAGAAGCGAGGTGGCACATTAGCATGAAATAGGAGCGTGCGAGGACGCGTTCGGCTCGACCATTCTACTGTGAAGTATACGGGCATATTGGACGAAAAATTGTGCCATGGTGCGACAAAAAAGTGCGGAAAGCAATATTGTCAAACTCTTTTCCATTGTCAGTCTGAAGAGCAAGAATGGGACGCCCAAACTGCATGCTGACATAGGAGTAAAAATCTGTCAAAGTGGAGAGTGCATCTGACTTTCGTCGCAAAGGAAAAGTCCACACATAATGAGAATAATCATCAAAGATAACCAGATAATATAAATAGCCCAAATTACTAGGAACCGGAGAGGTCTACACACCGTTATGAATCAACTGAAAAGGAAAAGAAGCAATGGTGGTGGAGTTATTAAATGGAAGATGAACATGTTTGCCGACACAACAAGCATGACAAGTGTGATCCTCTATCTTATTACAACTGAAACTGAAACTCCTAAGAATATGACGAAGGGTGACGGGGTTAGGATGACCCAGACGAACATGCCAGAGATCGATGCCAGCGGAGAGAGCAACAAGTGCGGTGGTGGCAGATGAAGGTGAATGCATCGGATAGAGCTCGTCGGGGCTGTCACATCAGTGCAGTACCATCCTGGTTCGAGTGTCCTTGACACAAAAACCAAGCTTGTCAAATTCAACAGTGACAGGATTCTCACGAGTGAAACAACGAACGGAAATAAGATTCTTAATAAGATCAGGAGACATAAGTATGTTAGACAAATATAAAGGCATGGAATTAGAAGGAAAAGAAGTGTTCCCGATGTGTGTAATGGGAATGGTGGAACCATCACCGACAATGATGCGGCGGTCGATGGTGATGGGAGTGAAGGAGGCAAGATTACCAGGATGAGCAAACATGTGAGTCGTGGCCCCGGTGTCCATGTATCAATCACCGCCTCCAGTGTAGTTGTTCGGCGCAGGGGCGGTGTGCAGCGCGGTGAGAAGCGCTGGATCCCAAGGCGCCGGTGGTAGCGCCGCCGAAGGTGACGGAGACGTCATCGGGAAGCCGTAATTGCCACTCAGTTGCGGCGGTGGGTACCCTCCATAGGGCTGCGAAGATGTGTAGTACGCCTGATGCGCCGGCGGACGCGACACGGGAAGGGTCGGCACAGGAGCCCGCGGGACCGGCATGTTGTACGCATGAACGACACCGGTCCACGGGTTGTACCGAGCGGACCACGGAGGAGGCACCTGGAGCTGCTGCTGCTGACAAATGACGAGGCGCACATAATTCAAATTTGAACAATCGGTGCATGAAAAGGTGCACAAGAACGGCTTGGAAAACCGTCCTCGTGCCATTTAGTAAATTCTTATGCCTTTTACAAGGAATGGACAGATATTTCGAGGAAATGTGTGGCAGTAGTCAACCATAAACGCGTCGTTTTCTGGGTAACAATTATACGAAAATATGAAATAAATGCTTGAAAAACATGATGCCTGGCGTGGTGCCATGGTATGGCCTCACCATGCCCTGGTAAAAATTTGAGAATGTTATCCTTATGTCGTCATGCACGCCTTTCATAAATCGAACCATCACCGAGGAAGTTCCATGGTTTCGAGGGGGAAATCACCAAGATTGAAGGGGGGTCCAAATTTCCTTTGTCCTTTGTCCATGAGTTTTTTCTACGATGAAAATACACGCTACAAATCACCACGTTCAAATTTGACACTTTTCCGTCTTCATTTACCATATTTAGGGGATTATTTGCATTCTCTAGGCATTAATGCACATAATTCAAATTCGAACAATCGGTGCATGAAAAGGTGCATAAGAACGGTCTGGAAAACCATCCTCGTGCCATTTAGTAAATTCGCATGCCTTTTACAAGTAACGGACAAATATTTCGAGGAAATGTGTGGCAATATATAGTCAACCATAAACGCGTCATTTACTGGGTATACAAAAAATGAAATAAATGCTTGAAAAACATGATGCCCGACGTGGTGCCATGGTATGGCCTCACCATGCTATGATAAAAATTTGAGAATGTTATCCTTATGTCGTCATGCACGCCTTTCATAAATCGAACCATCACCGAGGAAGTTTCATGGTTTCGAGAGGGAAATCACCAAGATTGAAGGGGAGTCCAAACTTCCTTTGTCCTTTGTCCATGAGTTTTTTTCTAAGATGTATATACACCCTGCAAATCACCACGTTCAAATTTGTCACTTTTCCGGGTTCATTTACCATATTTAGGGGATTATGTGCATTTTCTAGGCGTTAATGCACATAATTCAAGTTCAAACAATCAGTGCATGAAAGGGTGCACAAGAACGTTTTGGAGAACGATGCTCGTGCCATTTAGTAAATTCTCATGCCTTTTACAAGGAATGAACAGATATTTCGATGAAATGTGTGGCAATAGTCAACGACAAATGTTTGTTTATTGGGTTTTCAACTATAGAAAAAATGAAATAAATGATTGAAAAACATGACGCCTGGCATGGTGCCATGGTATGCCCTCACCATGCCCTGGTGAAAATTTGAGAAGGTTTGGCTTATGTCGTCATGCACGCCCTTCATAAATTGAACCATCGCCGGGGAAGTTCCATGCTTTCGAGAGGGAAATCACCAAGATAGAAGGGGAATCCAAATTTTCTTTGTTTTTTGCCCTGGAGTTTTTTTCCATGAAAAACATACACCCTGTAAATCACCGTGTTCAAATTTGGCATTTTTCGGGCTCGTTTACCATATTTAAGGGATTATGTGCATTTTCTAGGCATTTGGCGCATATAAATCCAATCCAGCTACAGCTGCACAGATGTGATGTGAGGGACGTGGATTGCCGTTCGGTCGCGGCACATCCTACGGTGCACACGCGCGATCCACATGGCTGGGGTTCCGGCCAATCATAACAACACACAATAGCCTCAGCGCACACTGTTTTCGGAAGCGACTGAGGTGAACCGTGTGCGATAATGAACGAGCAAAATTGTATGGGAAGCCAAATTTCCTTTGTCATTTGTCGTTGAGCTCTTAAAAACCACCGCACTATATGGCTGCCCGGCCCCTCCGTCCCAGAGCTCTCTCCAACGTCGTTCATGGCATCGCGGCACACAGTAACCGGTAAGGAAGCGATGGCATCCCGCCGTGCCGCGTTCTTTGCCGCCAACGACCGCACACATGGTAAGGAAGCGATGACATCTCATCGCGCCGAGTTCATCACCGTCGGCAACCACACAGTTATGTGGGCGTACTTTGAGGCTGCCATGGCCGAATGGGCGGTGGATCTAGAGGTGGCCAAAGCCGCACATGAGGATCGGAAAAGGCAGAAAGCACTCAAGAAAAGAGAGTCCCGCCGCCGCAAGAAGGAAGAGGATGCACGCTGTGATGATGAGGGCTTAGCGGAGATCGAAGCACGGTTGGCTGCCGCCTACAAGGCCGGGAAGGAGAACGTCGGCGTCTGGCCAGCATGCCCCGATGGCAACATGTGAGAAGTAGTTTAAGTTTATAGTATTAGAGCAAATTACCAGTAGTACCTTAAGTTTGTAGTATTAACGTACAATGAGCATCCTTTGAGGGCTTTGAGCGTTGATTAGCATGTGTGACCGTGTGCACTTTTTTGCGTTAATCATTAGAAGATCACAAAACACACGGTTTCTATGTCGTACCCATGTGCGTTGTTTTGCTTCATTGAAAAAAATCGACTACACGTGTACATTTTTTTTGGAGATGGGAACTGCCAATTTTCTGTTTTCTCGCACACGAGTATTTTACGCGCTTCTTCTGCGTTGTGTGATTCCCCCGCCCAAGTTTCAAGTTTCGCAGCGAAATTTTCATTAGGTGCGCGATTTCAGAATTTATTCCCCCAACCACATCCCCACCCATCAAATTTCCTCAGTATCTCCCCCCACCTCCCCCTCCCCCCACGCCCCCCGCCACTACAAAAAAAAAGACACATCTGTGACATTTTGGGCCGAACGAATTTTTTTCCTGTCATACATATGACACTTCTATGACGATAATTGTGACAAAACCCGGTATCATCATAGATCTGGTGGGCTCCTACTCTATGACAAAAAATCATGGACGAAAATGGGCTTTTTGTCTGGCGGGCGGAGACGCAATTGCATGACATTCTTTGGGCCGTCCATGACGGAAAAAACCATGGTAGAAGCGAGGGCGAGGAAAATTTTGGGAGTTCGATTCTGATGGGAGGTCGGGGCGAAGCGATCGCGCTTTCTCGTAGACGTACTTGCGCGTGTGTGAGAGGCATTAGCTCTAATGAACCCGGCGAGGCGTTAGGCTCTAATCGAACCCGGCGATTGACCTGCAGCTACGTGTTATGAACCCGAGCGATCGATCGATGGTCGTTAATCGAACCAGATCGGCGATTCGCCATCGCCGCTAATCGAAGCCGATCAATTGGATGAACAAAGTGGCGTTGCGGGGGGTTTGGATGAGCGATGGCGGTGGCGTTGCCTCTGGATGAACAGGACCCCGTGGTGTGGAGGGCTGGATGAACAGTAGATGGTGGAGGGGTGCCCGTGGAGGGGTGGTTGAACAGGACCCCATGGTGTGGAGGGCTGCGAACAGTAGACGGTGGAGGGGTGCCCATGGAGGGGTGGTTGAACAGTAGCCTGTGGAGTAGCGCGCGGTGGAGGCTGGATGAACAGGAGCCCGTGGAGGCTGGAGGAGGTTAACGGTAGCCCGTGGAGGCTGGAGGAGGTCGACGGTGGAGATGAACAGTATCCCGTGGAGTCCCGTTTTGCGGTACGCCACACCCCTCCCGATCAACAGGACCCCCGTTTCGACCGTAGCGCTCCAACACAAGTCCGTTTTGTCCGTTTTGCGGTACGCCACACCCCTCCCAATCAACAAGACCCCCATTTCGACCGTACGAGGTCCATTTCCTCCGTTTTGCGGTACGCCACACCCCTCCCGATCAACAGGACCCCCGTTTCAACCGTAGGAGGTCCGTTTCCTCCATTTTGCGGTACGCCAGACCCCTCCCGATCAACAAGACCCCGTTCCGAACGTAGGAGTTCCGTTTCCTCCGTTCTGCGGTACGCCAGGCCTCATTTCCATCGCCTGTTCCGTCAAGCCCTCCCGATGAACACGACCACGCATTCCGTTTCGACCCAGCCGGTTGGCTCCCACGCGTTCTGTTGCCTCCCGATGAACACGACGCATTCCGTTGCCTCCCGATGAACACGACGCATTCCGTTGCCTCCCGTTGAACACCACGCATTCTGTTGCCTCCCCATGAACACGACGCATTCCGTTGCCTCCCTATGAACACGACAACGACACTATTTCTCCATTCCGACCCAGCCATGTACACGAGCCCTGGCCGTACGTATGCGCGAGTAGGTGTTCGAGACCCCGCCCGTATGTACGTACGTGGCCGTATTTTCTTTCTTCCACCACGGCGCAGACGACGTGTACATGCTACGTCGCGCCTCTACTACTGCGTCGGCGCCTCTACTACGACACGTGCGCGCCTCTACATCGACTAGTATATATGTACGTACACGTTCCCGACCAGAATGACAACGCTACGTACGCTTCGACCAGGTGGGTCCCGACTGTCAGGCACTTCCTTGCATGTGAACATGTAGCTGGTGGGTCCCAGAAGTCAGGGGGGCGAATCGTTTTTTTGCCCGGACGCACTTCCTTGCATGCGAAGATGTAGCTGGTGGGTCCCAACAGTCAGGGGGGCCAATCATTTTTTTTTGCCCGGCCGCACTTCCTTGCGTGCGAAGATGTAGCTTGTGGGTCCCAGCAGTCAGGGGGAAACGTTTATTTCACGAAATACAGTGGCCCGTCCGGTGGGTCCCAGCTGTCAAGTGGAGGAATCATTATTTTCCGCGTAATAAGGAGGCACTTCCTTGCTGTGGCCGTGGACCAAGCTGTCATCCTCTCCACGTACAGTCCATGTCCGATGGATGTCGTTCCTTGACCCTGTTGACCACGCCGCGCCGAGAGCACCAGGGCGGTGGACGATGGCGAGGCCTAGGAAGGGGACGACGGGGGGCCGGGGAAGACGTGGCAGTGGAAGCCTGCACGGAGAGGAGTACGAGGGTTCACTGGTTCGTCTGCGGTGTGAGGCTGTCGTCGCCGCAGGGCCTGGCCAGCGGTGGGAATAGTAGGGGGCGGTGAGGCCTCCGCGGTAGCACATCCGGCCACGGGAGGAAGGAGCATGCGGCACGACCGCCGCTGCTTTGGGCGGCTGGAGCAAGAAGACCAGAGGTTGAAGAAGCACTACGGCCGTTGGATGGACATCATACGGTCACTGGAGCTAGAATCGTTTATATTGACTAAGTTGACAAAGCCCTCCATCCCCGTCAACTTAGTAGGCCCACAAGTCAGCCTCTCACCAAGGTGGGTCCCAGCTAGCAGGGGGTATTCATTTTTTTGTGCGTAATAAGGAGGCACTTCCGGTGGGTCCGAGCTGACAGCAGGGGGAACGTTTTTTTTCGCGAAATACGGTGGCCCGTCGGGTGGGTCCCAGCAGTCAGGGGCAAACGTTTTTTTCGCGAAATATTGGTGGCCCGTCCGGTGGGTCCCTGCTGTCAGGTGGAGGAATAATTATTTTCCGCGTAATAAGGAGGCACTTCCTTGCGGCTGCCGTGGACCCAGCTGTCAGCCTCTCCACGTAAAGTATTCTTCCGATGGAATTCGGTCATTGACCACATTGACCACGCCGCACCGAGAGCACCAGTGCGGTGGACGACGGCGAGGCCTAGTGTCACGCCCTCGATGCGGCTATATCTCCCACGTGTCGAAGCACGACTTAGAGGCATAACCGCATTGAAAGCAATGTCGCAAGTGAGGTAATCTTCACACAACCCAAGTAATACATACGGGAAAGAGATACATAGTTGGCTTACAATCGCCACTTCACACAATTACAGGAATAAAGCATTACATCATCCAGAGACAATCAAGGTCCGACTACGGAACCAAAATAAAAGAAGAACCCCAAATGCGACAAAGGTCCCCGATCGACCCCAACTGGGCTCCACTACTGATCAACTAGAACGAAACAACACAAAGGGCAAGGTCTTCATCGAGCTCCTCCTTGAGCTTGGTTGCGTCACCTGCTCGATAACATAGGCACCTGCAAACTGGTTTTGGAAGTATCTGGTGAGCCACGGGGACTCAGCAATCTCGCACCCGCGAGATCAAGACTATTTAAGCTTATGGGTAAGGTAAAGGCATGAGGTGGAGCTGCAGCAAGCGACTAGCATATATGGTGGCTAACATACGCAAATGAGAGCGAGAAGAGAAGGCAAAGCACGGTCGATAAAAGTATGATCAAGAAGTGATCCTATAGCAACCTGCGTCAAGCATAACTCCAACACCGTGTTCACTTCCTGACTCCACGGAAAGAGACCATCACGGTTACACACACGGTTGATGTATTTTAATTAAGGTCAACTTCGGGTTTTCTACAACGGACATTAACAAATTCCCATCTGCCACATAACGCGGGCACGGCTCTCGAAAGTTTAAACCTGCAGGGTGTCCCAACTTAGCTCATGACAAGCTCTCGCGATCAACGAAGAATAGACCTTCACCCAAGACACTCCGATCAGACTCGGTATCCCGGTACATCAAGACTTTTCGACAATGGTAAAACAAGACCAGCAAAGCCACCCGCTGTGCCGACAAATCCCGATAGGAGCTGCACATATCTCGTTCTCAGGGCACACCGGATGAGCAAGACGTCGGGTTGGCATAGACCCTGGTTGCCCAGGGGGCGCCGGACATCGCTCAGGTTGGACCAACACTCGAAGGAGCACTGGCCCGGGGGGGCTAAAATAAAGATGACCCTCGGGCTCCGGAAACCCAAGGGAAAAAAAAAGGGGGGCTAGGTGAGGCAAATGGTAAAACCAAGGTTGGGCCTTCTTTGGACAAGTTTTATTCAAAGTGAACTGTCAAGGGGTCCCATAAATCACCCGACAGCGTAAGGAACGCAAAATCCGGGAACATAACACCGGTATGACGGAAACTAGGCGGCAAGAGTGGAACAAAACACGGGCATAAGGCCAAGCCTTCCACCCTTTACCAAGTATATAGATGCATTAATAATATAAAAGATATTGTGATATCCCAACAAGTAAACATGTTCCAACAAGGAACAACATCTCCATGTTCCAACAAGGAACAAACTTCAATCTTCACCTGCAACTAACAACGCTATAAGAGGGGCTGAGCAAAGCGGTAACATAGCCAAACAACAGTTTGCTAGGAAAGGTGTCAAAGGTTAGAGGTTCATGGCATTTTCGGAGGCTGACAAGCAAATGGTAGGCATCGTAGCATTGGCATAGCAAAAGAGCGAGCAAACTAGCATAGCAAAGATAGTAGTGATTTCGAGGGTATGATCATCTTGCCTGAAATCCCGCAAGGAAGAAGAACGATTCCACGAAGAAGACAGGCGGACGTAGTTGAACGAATCCTCACAACTCCGGAACGAAACCGAAGCTAACGAGAGAAACAACCCGGAAAGAAACAAACAACATAGTAAACAACCAACACATACACATGGCATGATGCGCAAACAAGTATGATGCATGTCCGGTCTAAAGAGGCGTGGCATGGCAAAGTGCACAAAACAAACTTACAAATTAAATGGAGCCCAATATGCAACGAGTTGCATATTGACGAAACACCACATCGAACTATTTAGTTCTCTCTCGGTTATGAACACAACAATATTAAATGTTGATTAACATGGCAAGGGGTGAAGCATAATTAAACTACATATTTTGGCAAGTTTAAATGAGGCCGGAAGAACAAACAACAATTCGGAAAATCCCCATAAGCAATATTCGAATTTGGTACTGTTCTGCCCTAAAACATATTTTAAAGTTGTTAAACAGGAAAATAAAGTGGACCATGATAATCTAGGCATTTTCCACCCCAAATACATATAAAGAACATTTAAATCCGAGCTACGGTTATTTAGTTATGAAATATAACATTTTAACATGGCATTTAAGCAAATTTAATCAAACAGCATTTTAATCATTTCAAACATGGATGAAAATGGCATATTATGAAACTAGATGAAATTCTAAGCATTTTACATATAAAGTTTGTTTTAATCCGATGCACGGTTAATTACTTATTAAATGCATGAGGTCTAGGGGGTTTTCTGTAAAACAGTTAATCCTCGGATAAATAGACAAATTTGCAGAACGAAAAAAAACTACTCTGGGCCGAATCTGACTGGGCCAGCAGTGCAGAGGAGGGGGATCTGGAGGGGGCTGCTCACCCTGGGCCTTGGGCCGGTTCGGTGGAGAAGCCGGGCTGCAGCTGGGGAGGCCCACGTGGGAGGGGCGCGCTGGGCCTGGAGGCCGCTGGCCCAGGCGCTGGAGGACGGAGCCATCGACCTATGCTCGAACGGGATGCAGTGGGAGGTCCACCGACGGCGACAGGCGGCACTCGGTGAGGTTCAAGGCGCGGCGGGGTCAGCAGGGCGGCAAGGCAGGAATGGCTGCGGGGCCTCGGATCCGGTGGATCCCGGCCGTGTTCAGTGAAGACGCGTGGCGGCAACGGCGATCTCCATGGCGGCGGTGGCTACTGCGGGAGGAAGGGTCGCCGGGTGGCAGGAGAAGTGGAGGAGAAGGTAGAGGAGGAGGCGGGGCTCGGCTGGCGTTGGCGCACGCCTGCCGCCGCTGCCGCCGCCGCCGTGGGCGCGAGGCGAGGTGGTCGGGCTCGGGATCCTCGAGGCGCTGGAGGATCTCCTCGAGCAGCGGCGGCTTGGTGCGGCACCTCGGGCCCAGATCGGCCGGGCGGGCCGCGGACGGGCTGGAGCGGGCAGCCAGTGCAGAGTGGCTGGCTGGGCGCGGAGACGCCAAGTGGCACTGGGAGTGGAGGGAGCGGTTCTTGGTGGTGGCGTGGCGAATCTGGCGCGCCAAGTGGCGAGGTGTCTTGGGGCGCGCTTGGTGATTGGAGGCGACAAGTGGCGGCGGGGAGCACTGGCGCTGAAAACGAGGATGGAGCGGCGATCGGCTGCGGGGAATTGAGGAGGGGGTAGGTAGGAGGCCAAAATGGAGAGAAGGGTCTTTATATAGCCAAAGAGGCTAGGGTTTGGGGTTTTGAGGGTTTGAGCCCCTCGATCTCGTCGGACGGCACCGACGACGAGAGGAGGGTATGTTGGACCTTGTGGGTTGTGAGAGAGAGACTTGGGCTGAGGGGAGAGAAGGAAGTGCAGCCCGCAAGCTGCTTTAGGAGACCGAAAACGTCCGACGATTAAACCGACTATATTACGGTTGTAGGTTTAACGGTTGGGCAGTCAAACGAACTCTGAATGCGACGAAACTTGACAGGCGGCCTGTCTACACTATAATAAGACCGCACGACAAGTTGCAACCCATTCCGAGAACATTTTTATGCCACTTATAAAATAATATTTCGGACGTGCCGCGGGCGCGTGCAAGTGTGTTTGGGCTCAGAACGGACAACGGACGGAACTGGAAAACCCGGACGGATGCAAGTTTTGAAAACATGATGATGCAATGCGGATGATGACATGATGAAATGCAACACGCAAGAAAATGACAAGACAACAACAACGAATAATTGGCGGACACCTGGCGCATCGGATCCGGGGTGTTACAACACTCCACCACTACGAGAGGATCTCGTCCCGAGATCTAGGATGGCACCGGAGGGAAAACGGAAGAGAAAAAGAAGAGGTAAAACTAAGTTGCTTCTTTGACAAAGGAGTGAAACCACGAACCTTGAGAGGTTGAACAAATTAAAAGAAAGAGTACAACGGAGATGAACAAGATTGCGAACAAATCGTTGGACAAGAGGAACAAGGAACATTACGAGGACTTGAAGGTTGCAAAGACATGAATCAAGAGTTTAATGGACAAGATAGAATTTGAAACCACTCCGGTTAAAACAAGATGATGGGGAAAGAATTCGGGCAGCACTCCGGTTGAAAGGAGAAGGAAAACTTGATAAGATGAAAAGCATTTGAAGAGATGACACAACACTCCGGTTAAATGGATAAGCAAGGAAAATGGAGCATGATCTTTACAAAACGGGGTGATGGGTGAAGAGCACAACATCACAATGCCTCTGGAACAAAAGAATAGAAGATAGGACATTTGAATAAAAGAACGGAGAAGAAAATTCCAACTTCTGCCACAAATGAGCTTGGAAAGCATCCTTGCAAAGAAGAATCGAATGGAGTTGTTGGAAAATCAACAACGAGGCGCACAAGCTTGTTGTGGGCTTATGGCAAACATCTCAAAATGATGAGGTGACAACCGGCCACTAACGGAAACAATTGCTTGCTTGAGATTAACGAAGAGATGAAAGCTTGTTCCATCAAAATGGAAAAGAGATAACTTGGGTCATTAATAAGCACCAAAATAGCAACATTCCTTAGGGAAGGCTTTAGGTGAAATCTATACCCAGATAACTCCAAAGAAGAGATTGATGGATTTAAAATACCTCATTCTTGACAACATGTGAATCATGAAACATGAATGGAAATTGTCAAGAATGATATAATACCACCTCAAAAGCTAAGGTAGAAGAATTGCACTTCGAAATGCAAGATGAAGAATGCTTGAACTCCTCAAGACAAGACATGTGTTGAGTACCATGTTTATTTTAAAGTAAAGCTTGGCGGGTCATAACTTCAAGAGAAATCTTGAAGAACAACTGAAGAATGAAAAGAATCCTTGACGAACCACCATGTTGAGCTTCCATGAAGAACTCCGGTAATAAAAGGAATGAAAAGAAAGAGAAATTGAAAACACAAGGTGAAGCCTTGCGATGATTTGGAATGAGCTTCGCGACGAGATAATGCGGAAAAGTTGGAACTCCGGAAAAGAAAAGAATTGAATCACCTCAAGGAAATAAGAATAAGATTTATTGTATGCTTATCCTTCATCAAATTTAATTGATGACAAGCAACGGATTTGGCATACTACTTATTCCCGTAGAAAGGACTAAAAGAGATATATCAAAACTTGAGAAGGTCTTGATGGAATCACCGGTAGGATTGGAACAACAAATGAATTGATATGATGAACAAGGAAGAGAGATCTTGAAAGAACCACCGTAAGAATTGAAAAAGAGAGTAGCAAGGGCACAATTCACCAGGAAGAATTTGAAAACGATTGAAGATACTTGAAGGGATTTAGATACCTGATAATGAAGAGATCATGAACTGATTAGAGGGAATTTAAACGATGCACCGGTAAGATTTGGAGAACGAGAGCTGAAAGCTTGAATGAATAATACTGAGATGATGGGCTTCAAAGAATGAAACTGAAAAGACTCCTAAAATGCTCCGGATGGGTGAAAAGATTCTCACAATCGGAAACAATTATGAGAGGATGGCAACAAGCTAGCACCATGAATCTTGAAGAGAATAGAGCAAGATTAACGAGAAACTCTTCTTCGGTCTTCAAATGATGAGAATGACAACGAGAAACACCACCAAGAATTATTGAGGCACACCGGAAGAATCAAAAGCGAAGAGGTTGAGCCAACTATGAAAAGAATTTGAAAGATCTTGGAGAAAAGCATTTGACTGATGATAACTCATTCTTACGTCAAACTTGGAGAAGAATTTAGGATAGCTCTGGGAAAATAGAAGAGTCAGGTAAGATCCTGGTAAAAGACCTGTGGGTTAGGGCCCACTCAAAAGAACACCATTGGAAATGATTTAAAAGAGATGTTGCACCGGTTGAATTAAATGACTTGAATGGAATAATAATCTCCAAATAGCTTGAACGGATTAAGAATGGAAACACAAGTCTTGTGAGATATCTTGACACTCGGAACAAATGAATAGGAAGAAGTGAATGATTAAGAGGGGCACCGGCATGAGAAAGCATTAGAAACAAGGAAAAGAATATGATGAATATCGAAAGCTTGAATTGGATCCACCGGAGAAGAAACAACAATGAAGGATGATGAACTTGAAGCTGTTGAGCATCTTCATGGGAAATCACCGGATCAGAACATTGATTGAAAAGAATGAAGAGACTTCACAAAAGTAAAAGGATACTTGGTAAAGAAATCTTAGTCCTTGAAGAAAAAGGGTGGGAGGGCGGGAAAACAAAGACAACTTGGGACAGATGAAACAAACACCGTTGAGAAGAAATGATAATTGGACTTGCTGTTGTTGAAGTGATCGGATCCACTTGAAGAGAAACACGCTGGTTGAAAAGGATTGATATGACAACCTCAATGATCAAAAGGATTAGTATTCACATAGCAATATGAGAACACCGTTTAGGAAAGGTATGGATTCAACATTTGACATTGAAGCAACTCGAATACCACAAATAAAACAAAACAAAGGATTTGGCTTGCAGAATAAGCCGGAACAAACATATGATAGAAATTTTGTCCGAAGTTTTCGTGGTGGGGCCTACACGGGCTCAATCGTACAGCACCATCATGTACAAGGCAGTGCACATGGCATACGAAGCGTCCCAGTCGGCATAGCCAAGGACTCTTTAAGACACAATGAGACCATTGTAAAACCAACCGTGAATAGGCGGACCACTAGACATCGAACCCCAATTTCATATCATACATCCGTCGGAAAGATATCCTAAGAGCTACTTGAATTCCCACCTATGAAACTCCTAAAACTTTACGGTTATGCAACGGTGTTGGGGATACAGGAGCAATAATATCTCACACAAACTAACAATCCCTACATCCAGTTGTATCCATCCGTCAACACATAACCAAGAAACCTTCGAAATCGTCTACCTCAACCTTGAAAAGCATCCGTTATACGAGTCATGGCAATACTCCGTACTCACCTCGAGATTGGGTTAGCGGGGTTATCTCACCAACAACTGCATAAAAGAGATTTACGATGTCGGCGTACTAAACTCGGTATTCAGAATCGCAACGATAAAATTATGACGACAACACCTCGGAGCTCAACTCCCCGGGACACTGCCACAACCCCTAAATGTCAGGAGGCAACCAAGACAATGTTGTCATCATAAAACCATCGGAACGATTCTAAGATACCCGCGTGATCCTAAAAAAAAATTTAGTGAAATTTGAGAAGAGAAGAGTCAAAACTCTACGTCAGGATACCTCACCAGAAGGTCGAAGGGACTGGGGAGTAAAAAGAATTCCTAAACTCTCCGATATATATAATCCTAAATGACTCAAAACATTTTTCTAGACACAACTCGGCCACTAAAACGATCAAGCAGTGGGGGCACCTAAGGTCGGGGATGGCTCTGGTTACCAACTTGTCACGCCCTCGATGCGGCTATATCTCCCACGTGTCGAAGCACGACTTAGAGGCATAACCGCATTGAAAGCAATGTCGCAAGTGAGGTAATCTTCACACAACCCAAGTAATACATAAGGGAAAGAGATACATAGTTGGCTTACAATCGCCACTTCACACAATTACAGGAATAAAGCATTACATCATCCAGAGACAATCAAGGTCCGACTACGGAACCAAAATAAAAGAAGAACCCCAAATGCGACAAAGGTCCCCGATCGACCCCAACTGGGCTCCACTCTTGATCAACTAGAACGAAACAACACAAAGGGCAAGGTCTTCATCGAGCTCCTCCTTGAGCTTGGTTGCGCCACCTTTCGATAACATAGGCACCGCAAACTGGTTTTGGAAGTATCTGGTGAGCCACGGGACTCAAAGCAATCTCGCACCGCGAGATCAAGACTATTAAGCTTATGGGTAAGGTAAAGGCATGAGGTGGAGCTGCAGCAAGCGACTAGCATATATGGTGGCTAACATACGCAAATGAGAGCGAGAAGAGAAGGCAAAGCACGGTCGATAAAAGTATGATCAAGAAGTGATCCTATAGCAACCTGCGTCAAGCATAACTCCAACACCGTGTTCACTTCCCGGACTCCGCCGGAAAGAGACCATCACGGTTACACACACGGTTGATGTATTTTAATTAAGGTCAACTTCGGGTTTTCTACAACCGGACATTAACAAATTCCCATCTGCCACATAACCGCGGGCACGGCTCTCGAAAGTTTAAACCCTGCAGGGGTGTCCCAACTTAGCTCATGACAAGCTCTCGCGATCAACGAAGGAATAGACCTTCACCCAAGACACTCCGATCAGACTCGGTATCCCGGTACATCAAGACTTTTCGACAATGGTAAAGCAAGACCAGCAAAGCCACCCGCTGTGCCGACAAATCCCGATAGGAGCTGCACATATCTCGTTCTCAGGGCACACCGGATGAGCAAGACGTCGGGTTGGCATAGACCCTGGTTGCCCAGGGGGCGCCGGACATCGCTCAGGTTGGACCAACACTCGAAGGAGCACTGGCCCGGGGGGGCTAAAATAAAGATGACCCTCGGGCTCCGGAAACCCAAGGGAAAAAAAGGGGCTAGGTGAGGCAAATGGTAAAACCAAGGTTGGGCCTTGCTGGACAAGTTTTATTCAAAGCGAACTGTCAAGGGGTCCCATAAATCACCCGACAGCGTAAGGAGCATAAAATCCGGGAACATAACACCGGTATGACGGAAACTAGGGCGGCAAGATTGGAACAAAACACGGGCATAAGGCCGAGCCTTCCACCCTTTACCAAGTATATAGATGCATTAATAATATAAAAGATATTGTGATATCCCAACAAGTAAACATGTTCCAACAAGGAACAACATCTCCATGTTCAACAAGGAACAAACTTCAATCTTCACCGCAACTAACAACGCTATAAGAGGGCTGAGCAAAGCGGTAACATAGCCAAACAACAGTTTGCTAGGAAAGGTGTCAAAGGTTAGAGGTTCATGGCATTTTCGGAGGCTGACAAGCAAATGGTAGGCATCGTAGCATTGGCATAGCAAAAGAGCGAGCAAACTAGCATAGCAAAGATAGTAGTGATTTCGAGGGTATGATCATCTTGCCTGAAATCCCGCAAGGAAGAAGAACGATTCCACGAAGAAGACAGGCGGACGTATTCGAACGAATCCTCACAACTCCGGAATGAAACCGAAGCTAGCGAGAGAAACAACCCGGAAAGAAACAAACAACATAGTAAACAACCAACACATACACATGGCATGATGCGCAAACAAGTATGATGCATGTCCGGTTTAAAGAGGCGTGGCATGGCAAAGTGCACAAAACAAACTTACAAATTAAATGGAGCCCAATATGCAACGAGTTGCATATTGACGAAACACCACATCGAACTATTTAGTTCTCTCTCGGTTATGAACACAACAATATTAAATGTTGATTAACATGGCAAGGGGTGAAGCATAATTAAACTACATATTTTGGCAAGTTTAAATGAGGCCGGAAGAACAAACAACAATTCCGGAAAATCCCCATAAGCAATATTCGAATTTGGTACTGTTCTGCCCTAAAACATATTTTAAAGTTGTTAAACAGGAAAATAAAGTGGACCATGATAATCTAGGCATTTTTCCACCCCAAATACATATAAAGAACATTTAAATCCGAGCTACGGTTATTTAGTTATGAAATATAACATTTTAACATGGCATTTAAGCAAATTTAATCAAACAGCATTTTAATCATTTCAAACATGGATGAAAATGGCATATTATGAAACTAGATGAAATTCTAAGCATTTTACATATAAAGTTTGTTTTAATCCGATGCACGGTTAATTACTTATTAAATGCATGAGGTCTAGGGGGTTTTCTGTAAAACAGTTAATCCTCGGATAAATAGACAAATTCGCAGAACGAAAAAAAACTACTCTGGGCGAATCATTGGGCCAGCGAGGCACCTGAGGGGGATCTGGAGGGCTGCTCACCTGGGCCTTGGGCGGTTCGGTGGAGAAGCCGGCTGCTGTTAGGGAGGCCCACGTGGGAGGCTTGGCTGGGCTGGAGGCCGCCGCCCAGCGCTGGAGGATGGAGCCATCGACCTCTGCTCGAGCAGGATCGATGGGAGGTCCACCGACGGCGACGGGCGGCGCTCGGTGAGGGTTCAAGGCGGCGGCGGTGCAGGGAGGGCGGCAAGGCCGAATGGCTGCGGGCCGCATGGATCCGGTGGATCCCGCCGTGTCGAGTGAAGACGTGGCAACGGCGATCTCCATGGCGGTGGCTACTGCGGGAGGAAGGGGTCGCGGGTGAGCAGGAGAAGTGGAGGAGAAGGTAGAGAGGAGGAGGCGGCTCGCGGCTGGCGTTGGCGCTTCGGCTGGCCTGCCGGTCGCCGCCGGAGGCGCGAGGCGTGGGTGGTCGGGCTCGGGATCCCTCGAGGCGCTGGGAGGATCTCCTCCGAGCAAAGCGGCCGTCTGCGGCACCTCGGGCCCAGATCGGCCCAGGCGGGCAGCAGACGGGCTGGAAGCAGGCCAGCCGTCCAGGAGTGGCTGGTTGGCGCGGAGGCGCCAAGTGGCGCTGAGGAGTGGAGGGCGGTTCGGGTGGCGGCGCGGCGAATCCTGGCGCGCCAAGTGGCGGGGGTGTGCTGGCCGCGGCGGCGTGCTGGTGATTGGAGGCGACAAGTGGCGGCGGGGGAGCGCACCGGCGCTGAAAACGAGGAGGGAGCGGCGGCTGGCTGCGGGAATTGAGGAGGGGGGTAGGTAGGAGGCCAAAATGGAGAGAAGGGGTCTTTATATAGCCAAAGAGGCTAGGGTTTGGGGTTTTGAGGGTTTGAGCCCTCCGATCTCGTCGGACGGCACCGGACGCGAGGAGGGGTATGTTGGACCTTGTGGGTTGTGAGAGAGAGACTTGGGCTGAGGGGAGAGAAGGGAAGTGCAGCCCGACAACTGTTTCCGGAGACCGAAAACGTCCGACGATTAAACCGACTATATTGCGGTTGTAGGTTTAACGGTTGGGCAGTCAAACGAACTCTGAATGCGACGAAACTTGACAGGCGGCCTGTCTACACTATAATTAGACCGCACGACAAGTTGCAACCCATTCCGAGAACATTTTTATGCCACTTATAAAATAATATTTCGGACGTGCCGCGGGCGCGTGCAAGTGTGTTTGGGCTCAGAACGGACAACGGACGGAACTGGAAAACCCGGACGGATGCAAGTTTTGAAAACATGATGATGCAATGCGGATGATGACATGATGAAATGCAACACGCAAGAAAATGACAAGACAACAACAACGAATAATTGGCGGACACCTGGCGCATCGGATCCGGGGTGTTACACCTAGGAAGCGGATAACGCGGAGCCGGGGAAGACGCGGCAGTGGATGCCCACGCGGAGAGGAGTACGAGGGTTCATGGTTGGTGCCTTGCCGTTGCCGCAGAATAATAGGGGTGTGGGTGAGTGGAGTGGAGGATGGCTGGCGATGGTGGGAGTAGTATGGGGCGGTGAGGCCTCGCAAAGACAACCGATCCACGAGAGGCAGGAAGCAAAGCGGCACGACCGGCGCTGCTTTGGGCGGCTGGAACAAGAAGAGCAGAGGTTGAAGAAGCACTATGGCCGTTGGATGGACATCGTACGGTTAGTCGAGCTAGAATCGTGCATATTGACTAAGTTGACAAAGCCCTTCGTCCCCGTTAACTTAGTAGGCCCACTATACCGGGTCCCAGCTAGCAGGGGGAGTATTCATTTTTTTGTGCGTAATAAGGAGGAACTTCCTTGTGTGCGAAGATATAGCTGGTGGTCCGAGCTGTCAGCGGCGGTAACATTTTTTCACGAAATACAGAGGCCCTTTCGGTGGGTCCTAGATGTCAGGTGGATGAATCGTTATTTTGCACGTAATAAGGAGGCATTTCCTTGCGTGCGGCCGTGGACTCAGCTGTCAGCCTCTCCATGTACAGTCCACTTCAGATACATGTCGGTCGTTGACCATGTTGACCACACCACGCCGAGAGCACCAGGGCAGTGGACTACGACGAGGCCTAGGAAGGGAACGACACGGAGGTAGGGAAGACTCGGTAGTTGTTTCCCACGCAGAGGGGAGTACGACTGTATGAGGGTTTACTGGTTCGTCTGCCGTCGCCGGAGAATGATAGCAGGTGTGGGATTGTGGGTGAGTAGAGGGATGGCTAGGCCACCGATGGGAGTACGGTGGGGCGGTGAGGCCTGCGTGGCAGCACAACCGCCGCAGGAGGAGGAGAAGCAGATCCACTTGGCGCTTGTTTTAATTTGGAGTAGGAAGAGCAGAGATTGAAGAAGCACGACGGCCGTTGGATGGACATCCAACAGTATACAGGCCATTTGTGGAAAGCCTCAAATCTGTGGAAAACAGCATACAACCCATCTGCCATTATTTCAAATAATTTACAACCCATTTGCTAATTCTTACGGGTTTTTTTGAAGCCCATATTCTTTTTGTTAGCATTACAGCCCATATTGTGGCCACGGTTAAAAAATTATACAAAATTTTGCATATGTCGGTGCGGTCTGAACTGTTTTTAATCCCAAAATTTCGAGTCACATTCAGACTGATTTAAAAAATAAATGTATAACAATGTAAAACCAATAAATTGTCCACACATAAAAATCAATGCAATTTAAAATCTCGAAATGAAAAAAAGATATTTTAAACTAATTGCCGGTTTGATGTGTTTTAAAAATGTACAGCCCATTTCTCATTACTAATAGGCCATTTTCTCGGCCAGCCGAATGAAGCTCTCCTCGTCTTGCAAGATTTGCAGCCCAACAGGCCTGATAAAGCGACTTACTTGACAAATCACAATAAAACTGGGCTAGCCATTTTTAGAAAGAAAAAAAAACTACTGGGCTGGTCTGTGGTAAAGATAAAAGAAAAGGCTGTCTAAACAGGCCAGAGTGTCACGCACAACCCAATTGACACCCCGCTTCCGTCTCAAAAATAAATTAGATAAATGCCACTCCAATTATGGCGATTCATAAAAATGCCACTGCAATTTCAAAACTTTGAAAAATGCCACTGCAATTTTTGCAAACTTTGAAAAACACCACTGTAGTTTGCAAACTTTGAAAAACGCCACTCCAGACTTCGAAAAATGCCACTAGAAATGGCATGAAATGGCATTTTTCAAAGTTTGGAAATTGCAGTGGAATTTCTTGGATACACCAGATTTGGAGTGGCATTTATCAAATTAATCCAAAACAAAAATAACTGGGCGAGCTCTTTGGGTCCTCGTGTCACCGCTCACAGCAATTCTCTCGTTTATTGACTATGTTGACAATGGCATGGGACCCAGATGTCAGAAATCCACTAGGAGGAGCCATTTTTATTGGCTTGAAATAAGGAGGCACTTGCTTGTGTACTGCCAATGACCTTGGCGGGTCCCTGTTGTCATCCTCTCCACGTACAATCATCTCCTGATTGTGTACGCATCAACTTGCTAGGCCCACAAGTCAGCCTCTAAACCCGTGGAGGACAAATACAACCCATTTAAAAAAATAACAGCCCATTCCATACGTTCAAATGGAAAGTTCAACATTCAAAGCAATGTAACAGGTCTGATCCACATATAGAGTACTGAACTTCCATATTGACAACCATCATAGCCAAGTAAACTATCTACTTCCACTAATACTCTAGTAGCGTACAAGTACTAACTTACTCTGAGCTAACGAGACGATGTCGTCCGCCATCTCTGGTACACGCCAAAAGCCGGCACCGGCGTCCTGCGCCTCGCCTCGGACTTGCAAGAGGTGCGATAGGGCGTGTTGCTCATGTGCGTTGGCCCTTTCCATGCCGGCGTGGTCCACCGAAGCTTTGGCTTCCAAGCGGGAAACCCACTTGACGAGCTGGTAGTAAAAATCGGCGTCATGACAGCGTGTGTGCGAGACAGCCTCGGGGC
Source organism: Aegilops speltoides (assembly GCA_021437245.1). Classification (NCBI taxonomy): domain Eukaryota; kingdom Viridiplantae; phylum Streptophyta; class Magnoliopsida; order Poales; family Poaceae; genus Aegilops; species Aegilops speltoides. The sequence continues at coordinate 120,023,357 of CM038141.1, forward strand.
TATTCTTTGGCGCCGCCTCCACGTGGTCGGCCCGATTCGCGGGTGCTCGCTTTCGCTGCAACCTCTTGAGCACTGCGTTGGATTTCCCAAGAGGAGAGGATCTGCGACAAAGTAGCGTAAGTATTTCCCTCAGTTTTTGAGAACCAAGGTATCAATCCAGTAGGAGACCACGCACAAGTCCCTCGTACCTACACAAAACGATAGCTCCTCGCATCCCTTCATGGTCACTTACGAGAGTGAGATCTGATAGATATGATAAATAATATTTTTGGTATTTTTGATAGATAGATGCAAAGTGAAAAGTAAAAGGCAAAGTAAAAACAAAGCAAGTAATAAAGTAATGGAGATTGATATGATGAGAATAGACCCGGGGGCCATAGGTTTCACTAGTGGCTTCTCTCAAGAGCATAGATATTCTACGGTGGGTGAACAAATTACTGTTGAGCAATTGACAGAATTGAGCATAGTTATGAGTATATCTAGGTAAGATCAGTTATATATGCATCATGTCCGAGACAAGTAGATCGAAACGATTCTGCATATACTACTATTACTCCACTCATCGACCGCTATCCAACATGCATCTAGAGTATTAAGTTAAAACAGAGTAACGCCTTAAGCAAGATGACATGATGTAGAGGGATAAATTCATGCAATATGATAAAAAGTCCATCTTGTTATCCTCGATGGCAACAATGCAATACGTGCCTTCCTGCCCCTTCTGTCACTGGGAAAGGACACCGCAAGATTGAACCCAAAGCTAAGCACTTCTCCCATTGCAAGAATTACCAATCTAGTTGGCCAAACCAAATGGATAATTCAAAGATACTTGCAAAGATAACTCAATCATACATAAAAGAATTTAGAGAAGATTCAAATATTGTTCATAGATAAGCTAGATCATAAACCCACAATTCATCGGTCTCAACAAACACACCGCAAAAAGAAGATTACATCGAATAGATCTCCACGAGAGAGGGGGAGAACATTGTATTGAGATCCAAAAAGAGAGAAGAAGCCATCTAGCTACTAGCTATGGACTCGAAGGTCTGAAGTAAACTACTCAAACTTCATCAGAGGGGCTATGGTGTTGATGTAGAAGCCCTCCGTGGTGGATGCCCCTCAGTGAGCTCCTAACAGGCCCCAAGATGGGATCTCGTGGATACAGAAGATTGCGGCGGTGGAATTAGGTTTTTGGCTCTTCTGATTGTTTGGGGATACGTAGGTATATATAGGAGGAAGGAGTACATCGGTGGAGCAACAGGGGGGCCACGAGGCAGGGGGCGCGCCCTAGGGGGGGCCCACCCTCGTGACCGCCTCTTTTACTTCTTGGAGTAGGGTTCAAGTCTACTGGATCACGTTCGGTGAGAAAATCACGTTCCCGAAGGTTTCATTCCGTTTGGACTCCGTTTGATATTCTATTTCTTCGAAACACTGAAATAGGCAAAAAACAACAATTCTGGGTTGGGCCTCCGGTTAATAGGTTAGTCCCAAAATAATATAAAATTGGAAAATAAAGCCCAATATAGTCCAAAACAGTAGATAAAGTAGCATGGAGCAATCAAAAATTATAGATACGTTGGAGACGTATCAGGCATCCCCAAGCTTAATTCCTGCTTGTCCTCGAGTAGGTAAATGATAAAAAAGAATTTTTGATGCAGAGTGATACTTTGGCATAATTTCAATGTAAATCTTCTTAATCGTGGCATGAATATTCAGATCCGGAAGATTAGAGACAAAAGTTCATATTGACATAAAGTTGATAATACTTCAAGCATACTAATCAAAGCAATCATGTCTTCTCAAAATAACATGGCCAAAGAAGGTTATCCCTACAAAATCATATAGTCTGGCTATGCTCCATCTTCCCCACACAAAATATTTAAATCATGCACAACCCCGATGACAAGCCAAGCAATTGTTTCATACTTTAACATTCTCAAAACTTTTTCAATCTTCGTGCAATACATGAGCGTGAGCCATGGATATAGCACTATATGTGGAACAGAATGGTGGCTGTGGAGAAGACAAAAAGAGGGAAGATAGTCTCACATCAACTAGGCGTATCAACGGGCTATGGAGATGCCCATCAATAGATATCAATGTGAGTGAGTAGGGATTGCCATGCAATGGATGCACTAGAGCTATAAGTATATGAAAGCTCTACAAAAGAAACTAAGTGGGTGTGCATCCAACTCGCTTGCTCACGAAGACCTAGGGCATTTGAGGAAGCCCATCATTGGAATATACAAGGCAAGTTCTATAATGAAAAATTCCCACTAGTATATGAAAGTGACAAAATGAGAGACTCTCTATCATGAAGATCATGGTGCTACTTTGAAGCACAAGTGTGGTAAAAGGATAGTAACATTGTCCCTTCTCTCTTTTTCTCTCATTTTTTTATTTTGGGCATTTCTCCTTTTTTTATGGCATCTTTTTTTTTCGTCTGGAGTCTCATCCCGACTTGTAGGGGAATCATAGTCTCCATCATCCTTTCCTCTCTTGGGACAATGCTCTAATAATGATGATCATCACACTTTTATTTTTCTTACAACTCAACAATTACAACTCGATACTTAGAACAAAGTATGACTCTATATGAATGCCTTCGGCGGTGTACCGGGATATGCAATGAATCATGAGTGACATGTATGAAAGAATTATGAACGGTGGCTTTGCCACAAATACGATGTCAACTACATGATCATGCTAGCAATATGACAATGATGGAGCGTGTCATAATAAACGGAACGGTGGAAAGTTGCATGGCAATATATCTCGGAATGGCTATGGAAATGCCATGATGGGTAGGTATGGTGGCTGTTTTGAGGAAGGTATATGGTGGGTGTATGATACGGGCGAAAAGTGAGCGGTATTAGAGAGGCTAGCAATGGTGGAAGGATGGGAAAAAGTGTGTATAATCCATGGACTCAACATTAGTCATAAAGAACTCATATACTTATTGCAAAAATCTAGTAGTTATCAAAGCAAAGTATTATGCACATGCTCTTAGGGGGATAGATTGGTAGGAAAAGACCATCGCTCGTCCCCGACCGCCACTCATAAGGAAGACAATCAATAAATAAATCATGCTCCGAGTTCATCACATAACGGTTCACCATACGTGCATGCTACGGGAATCACAAACTTCAACACAAGTATTCTTTAAATTCACAACTACTCAACTAGCATGACTCTAATATCACCATCTTCATATCTCAAAACAATTATCAAGCATCAAACTTATCTTAGTATTCAACGCACTCAAAAGAAGGTTTCACATATCTTGAATACCAAGTATATTAACATTTAGCAAATTACCATGCTATTAACGACTCTCAAAATAATCTAAGTGAAGCATGAGAGATCAATAGTTTCTTTAAAACAAATCCACCACCGTGCTCTAATAGATCTAAGTGAAGTACTAGAGCAAAAACTATCACACTCAAAAGATATAAGTGAAGCAGTATGAGCAAAACTATCAAGCTCAAAATATATAAGTGAAGCACATAGAGTATTCTAACAAATTCCAATTCATGTATGGCTCTATCAAAAGGTGTGTACATCAAGGATGATTGTGGTAAACTAACAAGCAAAGACGCAAATAATACAAGACGCTCCAAGCAAAACACATATCATGTGGTGAATAAAAATATAGCTCCAAGTAAATTACCGATGGAAGTGGATGAAAGAGGGGATGCCTTCCGGGGCATCCCCAAGCTTTGACTTTTTGGTGTCCTTGGATTATCTTGGGGGTGCCATGGGCATCCCCAAGCTTAGGCTCTTGCCACTCCTTGTTCCATAATCCATCAAAAGAATTCACCCAAAACTTGAAAACTTCACAACACAAAACTCAATAGAAATCTCGTGAGCTGCGTTAGAGAAAGAAAACAAAAGACTACTTAAGGTACTGTAATGAACTCATTCTTTATTTATATTGGTGTTAAACCTACTGTATTCCAACTTCTCTATGGATTATAAACTATTTTACGAACCATAGATTCATCAACATAAGCAAACAACAACGCAAAACAGAATCTGTCAAAAACAGAACAGTCTGTAGCAATCTGTAACTAACGCAAACTTCTGGAACTCTAAAAATTATACAAAAATAGGAAGTCCTGGAAAATTTGTTTATTGATCAGCAGCAAAAAGAATCAATGCAAAATCACGTTCCTGTGATTTTACAAAATTATATTCGTGCGCGCAAAGTTTCTGTTTTTCAGCAGAATCAAATCAACTATCATCGTAGGTTATCCTATAGGTTCTACTTGGCACAAACACTAATTAAAACATAAAACCACATCCAAACAGAGGCTAGATGGATTATTTATTCCTAAACAGAAGCGAAAACAAAAATGAAATTGGGTTACCTCCCAACAAGCGCTATCGTTTAACGCCCCTAGCTAGGCATAAAAGCAAGGATAGATCTAGGTATTGCCATCTTGGGTAGGCAATTCTTCGATGAGGTATCTACCTCTTTTAGAATTTTCTTTCTCTCTAGTAATTGTCAAATTTTCAGGCAAAAGAGCGAAAAATTCATTTATAGCAAATGGTTCCTTAATGATGGTAAAAAGATTGGGATGAACACTTATAGATTTAAGATCCGCAGTTTCCTTACTAGATGATTCACCCTTATTCTTAGGAACATAAATAAGCTTAGTATTTTTAGTAGACGAACTTGGAGTGTTTTGAACGGAAGAAAAAGCGGTTCCCAAGTTGGTAATGATACCCTCAAGTTTATCGATTCTTGTGGAATCTAGATTTATTTTCTCATTAACTATGGGTTCTTTTTCTTTAATATTTTTCAAAATCATTCCTACCTTAGATCCATATTGGGTAATTTGATTGTGAATCTTTTTATCAAGATTTTCAATTGATTCAATGGTAGCAACTTTATTCTCAATAGTTTCAAGTCTTTGCATAACATGCTCCAAAGTTAACGTAGTTCCATTAATCAAAAGAGGTGGTGAGCCAAATAAATCTATTAAAGCATTATAAGAATCAAAAGTATGGCTACCCAAGAAATTCCCTCCGGTAATGGTATCAAGGATATATCTATACCAAGGATTAGCACCTACGTAAAAATTACGAAGAAGAACTGAAGTAGATTGCTTCCTTGTAGATTTATTTTGAGCATTGCAAATTCTATACCAAGCGTCTTTTAGATTTTTCTCCCTCCCTTTGCTTAAAATTTAGAACTTCATTCTCGGGAGATAACGGAGAAGATATGAGACTAGTCATGACGACAAGCAAGCAAACTAACACACGAGCAAACAAACGGACTAGAAAAAGGCAACGGGAAAAGGAGGGGGAGATTGGGAAAGAGAGGGCGAATAAAACGGCAAGGGTGAAGTGGGGGAGAGGAAAACGAGAGGCAAATGGCAAATAATGTAATGCGAGAGATAGGGATTGTGATGGGAACTTGGTATGGTTGACTTGCTTGCGTGAGCCTCCCCAGCAACGGCGCCAGAAATTCTTCTTGCTACCTCTTGAGCACTGCGTTAGATTTCCCCGAAGAGGAGAGGATGATGCAGCAAAGTAGCTAAGTATTTCCCTCAGTTTTTGAGAACCAAGGTATCAATCCAGTAGGAGACCACGCACAAGTCCCTCGTACCTACACAAAACGATAGCTCCTCGCAACCAACGCGATTAGAGGTTGTCAATCCCTTCACGGTCACTTACGAGAGTGAGATCTGATAGAGATGATAAATAATATTTTTGGTATTTTTGATAGATAGATGCAAAGTGAAAAGTAAAAGGCAAAGTAAAAACAAAGCAAGTAATAAAGTAATGGAGATTGATATGATGAGAATTGACCCGGGGGCCATAGGTTTCACTAGTGGCTTCTCTCAAGAGCATAGATATTCTACGGTGGGTGAACAAATTACTGTTGAGCAATTGACAGAATTGAGCATAGTTATGAGTATATCTAGGTAAGATCATGTATATAGGCATCACGTCCGAGACAAGTAGATCGAAACGATTCTGCATCTACTACTATTAATCCACTCATCGACCGCTATCCAACATGCATCTAGAGTATTAAGTTAAAAACAGAGCAACGCCTTAAGCAAGATGACATGATGTAGAGGGATATATTCATGCAATATGATAAAAAAAACCATCTTGTTATCCTCGATGGCAACAATGCAATACATGCCTTGCTGCCCCTTCTGTCACTGGGAAAGGACACCGCAAGATTGAACCCAAAGCTAAGCACTTCTCCCATTGCAAGAACTACCAATCTAGTTGGCCAAACCAAACGGATAATTCGAAGAGACTTGCAAAGATAACTCAATCATACATAAAAGAATTCAGAGAAGATTCAAATATTGTTCATAGATAAGCTGGATCATAAACCCACAATTCATCGGTCTCAAAAAACACATCGCAAAAAGAAGATTACATCGAATAGATCTCCACAAGAGAGGGGGAGAACATTGTATTGAGATCCAAAAAGAGAGAAGAAGCCATCTAGCTACTAGCTATCGACCCGAAGGTCTGAAGTAAACTACTCACACTTCATCGGAGGGGCTATGGTGTTGATGTAGAAGCCCTCCATGGTGGATGCCCCCTCCGGCGGAGCTCCGGAATAGGCCCCAAGATGGGATCTCGTGGATACAAAAGGTTGCGGCGGTGGAATTAGGTTTTTGGCTCCCGTTCTGATCGTTTGGGGATACATAGGTATATATGGGAGGAAGGAGTATGTCGGTGGAGCAACAGGGGGGCCACGAGGCAGGGGAGCGCGCCCTAGAGGGGCCCCCACCCTCGTGGCCGCCTCTGTTACTTCTTGGAGTAGGGTCCAAGTCTCCTGGATCACGTTTAGTGAGAAAATCACGTTCCCGAAGGTTTCATTCCGTTTGGACTCTGTTTGATATTCCGTTTCTTCAAACACTTGAAATAGGCAAAAACAACAATTACAGGTTGGGCCTCCGGTTAATAGGTTAGTCCCAAAAATAATATAAAAGTGGAAAATAAAGCCCAATATAGTCCAAAACAGTAGATAAAGTAGCATGGAGCAATCAAAATTATAGATACGTTGGAGACGTATCACTCGCGACTTCAGGCGTCGGTCTTTTCTTGCTCCATGTCCATTGGCGGCGCAAATCGGCGATACGCTGCTCCTCCGCCAGGCGGTCGTGCTCCAGCAACTCCTCGATCTCCGTATTGCCATCTAAAGACAGATAGAATGCCTCCTCCCTCCGTCTGCCTTCCGGTGAAAAACCGAACACTAGTTCCGGCGGTGACCGCCTCCGGCGTCGCCTACCGCGGACGGGCGGGGGCATGGAGACGTGGCGAGCAACGTCGGGCTGGTGGGGGCTTATGAGGATATGGCGAGTTGGGTCACGGTGGCACTGGAGAAGGCCGGGAAACAGTACTTATAGGCGGAAGGTAGCGCGACGGTCATCGGAATTCAATGCATAATGGCCTAGCGCGCCAGCTTGCCATGGAAAACTAGAGAAACTGAAATTATGACTGTGTTGTCCCGTCCCGTCTGGGTCGCACGCCGGCATGGCGGTCAAACGAGTGCACTCGAATCATCTCCCTCCTTGTCAATAATGATCCCACGGATTTAAAAAGCCCGCAACAATTAAAGTGTATCTTTTTTCGCGTCAGTTAGCTGCCATAATTACGGCCGGCTGCATGTAGGCATGCAGAATCGCTCGCAGGCCGTACGCGAAGTAGCATGCAACGAGTCGCAGCCGAGGGCACGCATGCAGCCACTTAAATCGCTGGAATTAATTAGGCTTAAACTTCTGCATGCCGTTAATTATTGCCATGCCTTGGTCTTGCTGCTTTGCTCACGGGACTAATAAACCCGGACCTAGGGAGTACGTTTGGTTGGTGAGAGGTTTGAATTAAACCCTGCAAACCGGAAAGGAGGTACTAGTACGTGCGTGATCCGATATTTATTCGTGTAGGATCGAGTAGGTCATTTCTTGAGTTGAGCCCCGCAAACCGGAAAGGAGGTAGTACGTGCGTGATCCTCTATTTATCCGTGTAGGATCGATAGTGTAGCTTGTCAGTTTCTTCAGAGGTAGGCATTTTTATCCATGTAGGATCGATAGTGTAGCTTGTCAGTTTCTTCAGAGGTAGGCATTTTTATTCAAAAAACTGCCACTTTGCATCTTCGTCATAAATAAAACGCAAGGAGCGCATTTGTAGGCTAGCTAGTGACCGATCGGTAACTTGTAAACACCGAGCAAACGAAATAAGTAAGCATTAATGCATCTCAATGATTCACGATCATATACAAATATGTAGCTCCAAAAGCAAAGATCAGCCACTTCGGATCTTGCGTCGCAACTAAAACTAACTAGTACAATTCCCATACATAAGATCAACATGTTAATGCATCTCAATGATTCACTGATCATATACAAATATGTAGCTCCAAAAGCAAAGATCTAGGAAAAGACATCTGTTCTTCCTACTAACATGGATGCTTCTCTTGGCCAACATTCAGTACAGATTGAAAGACAAATTTGTTTGTGAAGTCTACAATTCCTCTTGCAAACTTAAGTGGTTTCACCAACAGCTGGAACCATGAGAATGAACCACACATGATGGAGGAACATCCACTGCAATATGATTTGGTCTTCTCTCGATCACACCGCGAGACTATTTTCGGAATACAAACTTTAACTTAGGCAAAATGATGCCCATTGTATAATCAGACCAAAGCAATGAAGCACCTAGTGTTGGCCAATAAATAGTACAATACTACTTTTCTGCAGTCCATGAAGTGACTATCCAATCTTTCTGTGTCTATTTTCAAATGGCACTGCTTGCAGTGACTATACTATTCTCTTGTGCAGTTCAACCAAAATTGCGGACACTTTGTTTATTTACCAAATAGCAACGGGCAGACATCTCTGTCTGCACAAATATCAAGCAGCTAGTAAACATATACCACACCATGCATTTTCGGTTTAAACATGTCTCTTCCGCTTAGCATCTGTCATGTTCTGCACTAGGCAACTGATCTGATTATGTTTTTGCCTCGACAATTTCATCTCGAATCGATTTGTTGGTTGAGCAGAAATATAGCGCCTATTCTTCATCAGACCAAGGATATCCATGTTCGCAGTGATGGAATAGGTGAAATCAATACAACCGAAATTGAGCATCCAATCATTGAATCATGTCCTGGACCTCCAATGCAGGTCCACCCTGCCAATAAATTCACATGCAAACCACTAGTATTACTATCTAATGACAATACAAAAAGAGTAGCAAGATAGTAGCAAACCATGTACCTTCGTAATGAATAGCTCATAGTGCCACCAATTGGATATAAAGGTTTGGAAAAAAACATGCTCCTAATGTTGAACCAGTTGGACTTTTTGTGCTGTTCCACTAAAATCAAGCATCCCTGTTTGCATAGATATTGAAAGTGTGATTACTATAAATGTGGCACTACTTGAAGCATAGACTCACAAACATAAGCGTTCCAATTTCTTAATGGGAAAAGGTAGCAAGACTGTTTCTAACCACCTGTTTGAAGGAATAAATAAAGCAACAGCGGCTGATGTCAGGAAGGCATACATAGTTTTTTTTGAAAAACTGAGCCATTCCTGACCTTTCCTCTTCTTTGAAGCAAATTTTGTGCAGTTCTACTAAAATAAAATGCCATCACCGCCTTGACAATTTAGTGACACTGTACAAAACACTACAAAAAAAGACACATCCGTGACATTTTGGGCCAAACGAATTTTTTTTTCTGTCATACATATGACACTTCTATGACGATAATTGTGACAAAACCCGGTATCATCATAGATGTGGTGGGCTCCTACTTCTATAACAAAAAATCATGACAGAAAATGGGCTTTTCGTCCTGGGCAGGCCAGAGACGCAGCTGCATGACATTCTTTGGGCCGTCCATGACGGAAAAAACCGTGGAAGAAGCGAGGGGGAGGAAAATTTCGGGGAGTTGCCGGTTATGGTGGGAGGTCGGGGGCGGAGCGATGCGCGTTTCTCTCGTATGTACGCGTGTGTGTGCGAGGTGTTGGCTCTAACTGAACCCGAGCGAGGCATTGGGCTCTAATCGAACCCGGCGATTGACCTGCAACTACGCTGCATCGAACTCGAGCGATCGATCGATGGTCGTTAATCGAACCGGATGGGCGATTCGCCGCTATCGCGCTAATCAAGCCGATCGATCTGCCTCTGGGATGAATAGTGAGCGTTGCGGGCGGGGGGGTTGGAGGAGCAAGTGGCGGTGGCGTTGCCTCTGGATGAACAGGAACCCGTGGTGTGGAGGGCTGGATGAGCAGAGAGCGGTGGAGGGGTGGCCGTGGAGGGTGGTTGAACAGGACCCGTGGTGTGGAGGGCTAGATGAACAGTAGACATGGAGGGGTGGTTGTACAGTAGCCGGTGGAGTAGCGCGCGGTGGAGGCTGGATGAACAGGAGCCTGTGGAGTCTGGAGGAGGTCGACGGTGGAGATGAACAGTATCCCGTGGAGTCCCATTTTGCGGTACGCCACACCCCTCCAAATGAACAGGACCCCCACTTCGACCGTAGCGCTCCAACACAAGTCCGTTTCGTCCGTTTTGCGGTACGCCACACCCCTCCCGATCAACAGGACCCCCGTTTCGACCGTAGGAGGTCCGTTTCCTCCGTTTTGCGGTACGCCAGGCCCTTCCCGATCAACAGGACCCCGTTTCGAATGTGGCCGGTCGAACACAAGGCCGTTTCCTCCGTTGTGCGGTACGCCAGGCCTCGTTTCCATTGCCTGTTCCGTCCAAGCCCTCCTGATGAACACGACCACACATTCCGTTCCGACCCAGCCGGTTGGCTCCCCATGTACGTATGCGCGATAGGCGTTAGAGACCCTGCCCGTATGTATGTACGTGGCCGTATTTTCTTTCTTGCACCTCGCCGCTGTACATACGTGTACATGCTACGTGCGCGCCTCTACTACGACACGTGCGCGCCTCTACATCCACCAGTATATATGTACGTACATGTTCGCGACCAGAATGACAACGCTATGTACGCTTCGACTAGGTGGGTCCCGATTGTCAGGCACTTCCTTGCGTGCGAAGATGTAGCTGGTGGGTCCCAGTAGTCAGGGGGGTGAATCGTTTTTTCAGACGCACTTCCTTGCGTGCGAAGATGTAATTGGTGGGTCCCAACAGACAGGGGGACACGTTTTTTTTGCTAAATACGGTGGCCTGTCCGGTGGGTCCCCCCTGTCAGGTGGAGGAATATTATTTTGCGCGTAATAAGGAGGCACTTCCTTGTTGCGGTCGTGGACCCAGCTGTCAGCCTCTCCACGTACCGTCCACGTCCGATGGAAGCCATTCCTTGACCACGTTGACCACGTCGCACCGAGAGCACCAGGGCGGTGGACGACGGCGAGGCCTAGGAAGGGGACGATGCGGAGCCAGGGAAGACGCGGCAGTGGATGCCCACGCGTAGAGGAGTATGAGGGTTCACTCGTTCGGCTGCGGTGTGAGGCTGCCGTCGCCGCAGAATAATAGGGGGCGTGGGTGCGTAGAGGGATGGCCTGGCCAGCGATGGGAGTAGTAGGGGGCGGTGAGGCCTCCGTGGCATCACAGCCGGCCACGGACGGCAGGAGCAGGCGGCACGACCCGCGCTGCTTTGGGCGGCTGGAGCAAGAAGACCAGAGGTTGAAGAAGCACTACGGCTGTTGGATGGACATCGTACGGTCACTGGAGCTAGAATCGTTCATATATTGACTAAAAATGACAAAGGCCTCTGTCCCAGTCAACTTAGTAGGCCCACAAGTCAGCCTCCCAGCAAGCTTGGTCCCAGCTAGCAGGTGGGTATTCACTTTTTTGTGCATAATAAGGAGGCACTTCCGGTGGGTCCGTGGCAATGAGGGGGGGACGTTTTTGCGAATACGGTGGCCCGTCTGTGGGTCCCAAAGATCGGGAAATGTTTTTTAGCGAAATCTTGGTGACCCGTCGGTGGGTCCCTCATTGTCCGTGGAGGAATAATTATTTTCCGCGTAATAAGGAGGCACTTCCTTGCGACTGCCATGGACCCAGCTGTTAGCCTCTCCACGTACAGTACTCTTCCGATGGAAGTCGGTCTTTGACCACGTTGACCATGCCACGCCGAGAGCACCAGGGCGGTGGTCTGGATGACGGCAAGGCCTAGGAAGGGGATGACGGGGAGCTGGGGAAGATGCGGCAGTGGAAGCCCGCACGGAGAGGAGTACGAGGGTTCACTGGTTCGGCTGCGGTGTGAGGCTGCCGTCGCCGCACGGCCTGGCTAGTGGTGGGAATAGTAGGGGCGATGAGGCCTCCGCGGCAAAGACACCCGCCACGGAGGCGGGAGCATGCGACACGACCAGTATTTGCTTTGGGCGGTGGAGCAAGAACACCAGAGGTTGAAGAAGCACTACGGCCGTTGGATGGCCATCGTCGATCCTTTGGATCTAGAATCGTTCAGATTGACTAAAGTTGACAAAGCCCCATCCGGTCAACTTAGTAGGCCCTAAGTCAGCCTCCCACCATGGTGGGTCTCATTAGTGGGGAGTATTCATTTTGTGCGTAATAAGGAGGCACTTCGGTGGGTCCGTGAATGACAGCGCTGGGAACGCGAAATATGCTGGCCCGTCCGGTGGGTCCCAGCAATGTGGGGAAACGTTTTTGCAAAATAAGGTGGCCCGTCTGGTGGGTCCCTATTGTCCGTGGAGGAATAATTATTTTTGGCGTAATAAGGAGGCACTTCCTTGCGGCCGCTGGACCCGGTATCGGCCTCTCCATGTACAAGATTCTCTCCGATGGAAGTCGGTCTTTGACCACGTTGACCACGCCATACCGCCGGCAGCACCAGGCGGTGGTCGGATGACGGCGAGGCCTAGGAAGGGACAACGCGGAGCCGGGAAGACGCAGCAGATGGTAGCCAGCGAGAGGAGTACGAGGGTTCTTTGGTTCGGCCATTGCGGTGTGAGGCTGCCGTGCCGCAGAATAACAGGCGTGTGGGTGAGTTGAGGATGGCTGCCGGCGGTGGGAGTAGTACGGGCGGTGAGGCCTCGCGGCATCACACCCGGCCACGGAGGCAGGAGCACGCGACAAGACCGGCGCTGCTTTGGGCGGCTGGAGCAAGAAGACCAGAGGTTAAAGAAGCACTACGACCGTTGGATGGACATCGTACGATCACTACAGCTAGAATCGTTTATATTGACTAAGTTGACAAAGCCCTTGGTACGCGTCAACTTAGTAGGCCCACAGCTCGGATTTGGCAGAGAGCATATAGCCCATTTGCGATTTGTAAGAATGTATAGCCCATTTTTCAATTTTAATGGAATTTACTACAGCCCATTTGCAGGTTTATTAAAAGTACAACCCAACTTCTAGGTAGGACAACGATTAATAATTTCTAACAACCGCTGAAAACAAAATTCAAAAAAAAAATTCCCACATTTTGATGGGATCCGAAATATTTTTATCCGAAATTTCTAGTCAGGTTAAATATAATTTCAAAATAAAGTTGTATCATGTTAAAATTCAACGAAATATTGCGCGCGCAACAAGTAATGAAATTAAAATTTCCAAATTCCAAAAATAATATATTTTTCAAACTAATTACGTGTTTGGTGCATAGTAATTGCCTAGTTATTATAATTAGATCCCATTTATTATTTCTTAAAGTCCATTTTCTTGTTAAGCCTAATGCATACCTCCTAGGAAACTTTGCAGCCCAAAGGCGGATAACAAGTCGACCGGATATTGTATACAACCTGTCGGCCCGATTGCATTGTCGATGTTGAAAAAAGGCCTGTAGTACAAAGACAACCTAACATGGTTACTCAGCCCACATCCAGGGATGCTGGAAAGGCCCAAACAAGGCTTCTGTACAACTTTTTGAAGTCACTGAGCTCAATTAATAACTTAAGAAAAAGTTAGATTACAGTGGAACCTAATTAAAAGCTGTCACGAGCAAATAAATAATTCAACGGGTCCCACTTGTGCGTGTGCGCATGTGCGTGTGTGTGTGTGTGTGTGTGTGTGAGAGAGAGAGAGAGAGAGAGAGAGAGAGAGACCCATCGGTCGATGCTCGTAAATACATCTTTCAGCCATATGCATTGCTGATGCTCAGTAAAAACTTATATAGTTGACACAATCATATAGAACATCATAGCACACTGAACTTGCATACAAAAATTTCATGCAGGCAACACAATCAGGATGGAAGCAGTGGATTGCTACGGGAAGGGCTATGTTGAAACCAACGAAGTTGTACATAACGGTTCATCGTCTTTATAAATGACGGGGAAATATCTTGAATGTTGTGCAAAGAAAAGCATGCATGCACAACACAATAAGTTACGCTAGCACATTAAGTTGACGTACATCCCTTTCTAAAAAAGTTCGGTACAAAATTAGAACAGGTCACAATCAAATGTCTTGGCATATCAATGCTATGAGACCCATAGCTCGGATTTAACTAGTACTATCGACAAGATTCGGTTGTTACCTCAAATTAGAGCACATCCAGCAGCCAGCCCCGCCTCTTCTCCCAAAGAAGCAAATGGCCTCCACCGGCGATGGAGTAGACCTGTGCCATCCATCATTACGAGCAAGCACGGGAAAGTCCGGCGTTGACTCTGTAATGGGCGTCGTCGACGGACCACAGCACCAGCCGAAGGCGGTAGGACTTCGATTGATGGATTGACCACTTCTTGACATGCACGAACACTCGATCTGGTACATCCCTAACGTGGTCCACGGCGGCCTTGGTGGCGGCGAATAGTACAACCCGGTTCTGCACCGGTATCTCAACACCAATCACCTTTGGTATGGTGGGCGGCTTCTTCATCCATGCCATAACCATCGAGCCCACTATGCGGAAGAACAAACATACTTACGAGCTCACCTCCAAGGTCGTTGATAAGCTCGTTCATGGACTCGCTGTTCCAAGCACGTCGAGGCATGCCGTGGAAGGTAAGCTTTGTTAAAAACTCAAGCTCAGAGGGCACCGAGCCCCATCCTGGGTACCACCGATCAAAGCTCACCAGCGCGCCATCACAGAACAAACGCCGGGAAGATTCGAACACACGACTGCAGTCGAAAGTTGTTCGGAACCTGACGAAGAAATCAGCCGGTGGCGGACCGACTTCGATGAGCAAGTCACTTATTTGGATGCCGTGCGCAATGCCAAGAGCTTTGACAAGGTCGTCCGGCGAGACGGGTGGCTGGTCGCCGTTGATGGTTACCATCAGCACTTTACCGGCAAACCGGTCATCAAGCGCCGCCATGCCACTGTTGAGCGACAGCACGTAGCGACCGAAGGCAGGACGGACCTCAGGATCTCCGGCTCGGAGATCCGCGTTGACCGGTGACATGGTAGTGCTCTTGAGTACAGGGAGTACAGGAGGGGGATTTGGGGGAACTAGAGTAGGAATCGAGATTCCAGAGGTGGGGGAGGGGCGGGAGACTGGGGATGAAAAGGTAGCATGAATTTCGAGCACGCGCCAATATGCTCTCGGCGCGCAAGCACACGAAAACACCGGTGGCGCCCACATGTTGGCCTAAGAGTGCTTATTCTTTCTTTTTTGGAGAGCCCAGCCTTTTTTTTCAGGATCTTTTGAGAGCCCGGCCCGAGAGTCATAATTGACCTGTTTGGCATTGCGTTACTACTCGGCCCATATTCAACGACACCTCACTGGCCCAAACAAGTGTACATCATCGAAAAGAGAGTGAGCTCAAATTATATAACTTGAAAAAAGGATATATACTCTGAACACTGGAGAATGGTGATGCCCTCATTTAGCCCACCAGTAGTTCGAGACAATAAACAGTTCGAAACAACGATATATACAACATTCAAACAACGACTAGTGACTACTATCGACATAAACAAACAAGACATGATAGTTCGTAAGAAGTCTTGCTACACCACCAAAACGCACCCATCTGCATAGCTTTCGGACTCTCGTGATCCGGGCGAGAATGACATTCTAAATGAAGCAACTATTACATAGAAAGAGTGACATAGACGAGGATGACCAAATGACAAGGAATATGCATAACAAAAGAAAGAACTACCCATCCAGAACCAGCAGCAAAGAAAACAAAGTCATTCGAAGAGATGATCCAACACCATCATAATTTGCAGCCCCGTTTCAGCGACCAGTGAACCGGAGACACCAGTACTCCACCCTTTCGATGCAACAACCCAATTACCTATCAACCTGAAGGCTTGAACCACATCACTGCCTGTCGTAATTGAGACATCCAAGGTTCAAAGTTAATCCGGATGCCTTTGTCATTCTCACCTTCTTTTGGTTGCAGGCTGTATCATTGACAATCAGGGGAGTATGCTCCCGAACTCCTAGGGCTCGCCGTGTAGACATAGTTTTCCATAGCCAACAGAGCCTCTCTGCCATCAAGGTCCTTGCCAACGGTGATCTCCTGGTTAATCGGATAATTGAGTCCGAGAAACAAAGAGTGTGAACCAAGGCTGTTTACCCGCCTCCAACTAAAAAATCCTAAAGGCCCCAACAAGATGGTATCCTGCTCATAGATGTAACAACCACTGTCCGGATACTCACGTATTACACGGTGCTTGTATACAGTGGGGTTTTTGCAATATAACTTTTTTGGCTCATGTGTCCGAATGATCATCAGTCTTTTGCCGTCGTCTGATCGAGCGAGGAGCCAGTTGTGCTTCCCTGTTTTTGGCAAAGGTGGTATAATTACAAAGGGCAGTAACTATAGGGACACTGCATCATATCAAAAAGGACATGCATTGTTAATGTAAGATCAACATTGTTCAGAGTATGAGTAGGATAATGCAAGAAATAGCATTGATATGTCCTGTTGAACGGGAGGAAAATACAGGAAATGTATCTTTGGGTTCGAAAATATAGAAGTGCCATGCATGGTTATACTCATGTTATCTCACAATCGATTCTTCACAGGAAACTACCATGTCATGCATGTTATGTAATCATGTTCTACATCCTCACAAACAAATTCTTCAAGGTAACTAATAGACCATGCATTGTTATATACTCGTGTTACGTGGGCAAAAATTTTGTGAGGATATTATTCTAGTCATTGATTGTGAAGGGCTAATATAGGTATGTACACATGGTAAGCATTGTAGATTTCACTACTTCCAAATATAGAGTTCTCCATATGCACATTTACTTCCCTAATGTATGGTTAGATGAAACCAACAAGTGTGGTGCATGTTTCTACATCATGAAAATGAGGAAACTAACATGGCCATTGATACACACTCATATTTAGTAGTAGTATATAGATTACTGTAAAATAAGGATAATATCCATATATTCCTAACCGTTTGATTATTCAGGGTACAAATTGGCTATAATGACATGGTGACAATCGCATGAATTGACTCATTCCAAATATAGCTGATTTACGGCGAGGCGCCTCACGACGAGCACGACCTCCAGGTGGACATTCTTCGTGGCGTCGGCGGGCAGTCGCAGGGCCACCAGTGCTTGAAAGAGGTTCCGACCATGGAGGCCGATTAGAGTGGCAGGCAATGAGGTTCCCGGGCACGCGGGCTGGAGGAGTACGGCGATGTCGTCCGCTAGCTTCTTGAGGACGGTGAACTTGTTGCTGGTGGCAACGATCATCTGGTCCAACTGAGAGTCGTAGTTGGCGTCAACGGCGGCCATCCACCAACCGGTCTCCAACACCGTCTGGAGACGATCCTCGGCGCCATGCCGCAGGCCGGCGTCGTGGACCATCTGGCGCAGCCGCTAGCTGCTCACGCGCATCGCCGCCATGGGTCTGGAGCGAGCTCTTTTGCGCTTAGTGTAGGTGCTTAGGAAAGTGCTTAGGTGCGTACGATTTGGTAGATGCATTGGAATGGAGGAGGGGCGCCTTTATATGAGGGCAATGAGGGCAAACTGTGTTGCATTCACATCGTGCGGCCTCTTTTCCCGGACCTCCTCCCATTACTTCCCTCATGCATTAATTGAAGGAGGATGCATTGGCCGTTCAACATATCGGGAACCGCTACTCCCTCCCTCATCTGCAAGGCATATCGGGAACTGCGCCGCCCGCTATCAAATCGAATACTCCCTCCGTCTAGGTGAGTATTATAAGTCATCTTATGAAAACCAAATACTAGTAAGACTAGCCACCGTGGGAGTAACTTCAGCAGTAACATCGAGTCCAACTCAGCAAATGTGCTTATGTGGCAGTGAGTTAATGAGGAGAGAGATAGTTATAATAACTTAGCTAGTTACTGTAACATCACATGTCCCAATGCAATATGAGTCTACAACCTAATAAATGAAGCTTTGCATGTTACCACACTTATGTTTTTACCTCTGTCCGGGTTTATTGGTCCCCATTGTATTTCATGGCAAATTTTGACCATAGATTAAACTAAGAAAATGTTCACGCATGTCACCAGACATTATATTTTTCAAAACTATGTTCAAATACGAATCCAATGAGATAATTTTTCTTGACATGCATTAACAATTTGTTAGTTAAATCTTTAGTCAAAATTTGGCACAAACTATAAAAGGGACCTATAAACCAGGACGGAGGTAGTACCCACTATGAAGGTAGTAACATAGTCTAGGGATATGTGTATGTTACTAGTGTATGTTACTCACCATTGTGGCTAGTCTAACACATAGGCGTGGTGCATTAACTCTCACATTGTTTCTTATTTTTTGACATAAATAGAGGAATCAACCAAGAAGAGATGTGGGGCTTGTATGCTTTTAATGACTTGAGACTATCAAACATGACATGCGTTGGGTGGGTTAGTTGCACAAGAACAAATACAACCCACGTCGACACACACGCATCTTATAGCATCACATCCAATGGCTATAAAAGATGAATGAGACCAAATTATATCTCATCTAGATGAGTTCTAGCAAAACTGTATTAATAATACTTAGTACTCCTGCGCCATGTATTATATAAGTATCATGTAGTACTTTATTTATTGCCATGTATGACACATAGTTCACGAGCGCTCTCTATATGTAGCACCTTTTTTTTAATTTCAAGTTTTGCTCCATGGCGCAATCCATCGATACTACTACTGTACAAAAGTGGAGTATATACATTTTTTAAAAGGCTAGAGGGCGGGGCAGTCTAGCTCGGTCGGTTTCACGAGAGGCGAGGGCATTTGTGATTTGACGGCTCATTAATGCTGTCAAATCGAATAGTACTACGCCGCCCCATGCATGCCCGGCGCCTCCATTAAACCCTTCCGTTAAACCCGCATGCAAACCGAGAATACTACTTCGGCCACACGTCCGTTCATGAGCGGGCCGGAATTAAACGCAACATCGGCCGAGCTCCTCCCGTCCGCCCTCAGTTTAAACGAGGCCAGACGCCGGCCAAGCTCCTACCGTCCGCCCTCTATTTACACGAGGCCAGACATATAGCGGGCAAGAATCGCACCCCTCCGCCGCTCCCCCATCTCCTCCTTCACCATTTTCTCCACCCTTCCAATGGCTTCTGATGAGCCGTTCTCCAGCATATTACCCGGCTGGGTGGCCCGCCGAGCCCTCCGGATACGGGCGAGGCCGCTCGGTGCTTCACCAACCTCGCTTGGCCCGACAGATCTAGTTGCCGCCCCAAGCAGGCGCGTGGTTCAGCAACTCGCCGCTCAAGTTCAGCTCGATGAGGAGTGGCGACTTGCTCCATGCTGGCACGGCGGCGAGCACGCCGGTACGGGCGCCGTCGCTGCCGTGTTGTACCGCGCCACCAGTGTCTGCTGTGGGCGCGCCTCCCATGTCTGTGGGAGCGCCTCCCGTGCCTGCGGCAGCGCCATGCAGGCAGAGACAGAAGCCGGGTGCATGGAGAGCGACCAGTCAGTGGCCAGCTTCTCCCTGTCTGTCGCCATCATCGAGGAGAAGTAGAACACGGGAGGCTGCCGCCACTTGGGACCCATGAAGGCCACCGACGAGGCGACGACCACGGATTCAGGTGGTTTCTTTGCTGCTTCGTGTCTTCCGAGGACCTTCATCGACCCCGCAAGTGTCTGACGGACATGAGGAAGACAAAGGGATCCGCGGGCGGCCATTTAGAACTAAAATAAGCCTAGATATATCCATTTCTAGGACAAGTATTTCCGGACGGAGGGAGTATTAAATATACAAGAGAGCCGGATTGGCACCTCTTAGTTCATGTAAATGTAATGAAATTCATCATGTTTATATGAAGATCCGGCCTTTTTATATGAAATCCTACATGCTTATATGAAATCTGTCCGTGTTTGCACGAATTTCATCTGGTTGGTTAGAGTTGTAAAAATGTATGTCACTGGCGTTTGATGTCGTCCTCCGCGGAAGGAAGCGGGAGGAAATTTGTTGGCTGCCGTTGGAGATGCTCTTTATGCTGGAAATAATAGAGTGACATCCAATCCATTTGAGTTAATTGCCTGTATGATTGCCCCTCTATAAAAAGTTAATTGCATGTACAGTGTACACGTGACTTGCAGGGTGGCTACAGCTTCGTATAGAAAGGTAAAAAGAAACAAGTCCATCCTTAATATTCTAAGTACTCTGTGGGTTCCCTCACAAGATCTGAGTGTAAAGAAGTATATATATTAAATAAGTAGAGTAATATATAATATACAAATCTAAAGTTAAAAGACGAATTGAACTCATGTCATCGCGTTGCGAGCATCCCAGCACTAACCAGCCCAAAGACATTTTTGTTGTAGACCATGCTAGAGATATATCTCCATGTCTACTCTTATATATACTCCATTCGTTCCTAAATATTTGTATTTTTCAGATTTCAAATGGACTACCACATACGGATGTGTATGTAGACATATTTTAGAGTGTAGATTCACTCATTTTGCTATGTATGTCTTTTCAGGAAGGGGTCAGATTTGTCCTTGATTTATTTATGAGGTATCCAGATGGCACTACACCGCCAAGAAAAGAGGGTAACATCAAAATTATGGACTACTTTTTTGAGTATGTTGGTAAGGTCGGTCATATTCACTTGTTGAAATCTCTAAAAGACAATATCTGCCTCCGTTCGAATACTTGTCATCAAAATGGATAAAAGGAAATGTATCTAGACGTATTTTAGTTTTAGATACATCTATTTTATCCATTTTGATGACAAGTATTTTCGAAGGAGGAGTAGAAAACAGAGTTGGTGATGATGGTGTGTGTGCCATCCGCAATATAGGCCGTCGGATTTATATCTAATGGATAGGAAAGAAACTATGGCAATTTTGCAAAAATATACCCACATCGTCTCTCCACGTTCGCAAATAAGGCCTTCCTCGCTCAGCCTTTTCTCTCACAAGATAAACTACTCATACAAATGCATCTTGATGTTCCGTGCAACGCACGGGCAGCTAGCTAATTTCTTTTAAAGTAGTTGCTGCGATAATTGGGTTGAAGTGATATGTTTTATGTCTGCCCCGAATGATTTCAGATTCACTAGGAGTAGTAACAAAGAAAAGGTTGCCTTGTTAATTAATGAAAACAGGTGAAAACTATCACATGAGGCCGGTAAAAACAAGGCACACTGGGTTCAAACATCATCGTCACTACAGGTTGCTTGCGAGAAGTCTACATATCGAGGGAGCTACCGAGCGAGGCACCGAGACGCAATGTTTGAGAGAGAAACCAATTGACAGATTATGATCAGATTGAGTTGTCACCCTTCTGCTGTCATTGTTGGGGGGGGGAGAAAGATGTATCGAGAGTGTGCACGGTAGGCACAGAGGCACAACTAGCGAGTGTGTGTGTGTGTTTGAAAGAGGAGTCGATAGATTATTATCAAGATCGATGTGCCACCCTACTCCTTCAGTGTGTGTGTGTGTGTGTGTGTGTGTGTGTGTGTGTGTGTGTGTGTGTGTGTGTGTGTATGTTTGAGGGAGAATCCAGTCGATAGATTAGTATCAAGATCGAGGTGTCACCCTACTCCTTCGGTGCCGGGTAGTGTGTGTGTGTATGTTTGAGAGAGAAGCCAGTCGATAGATTAGTATCAAGATCGAGGTGTCACCCTACTCCTTCGGTGTTGGGAAGTGTGGGTGTGTGTGGGGGGGAGGGGGCAGTGAAACTCACATATCTCTACTCTTATAAAAAACAGAGTTGGTGATGATGGTGTTCCTTCCATCCTGCAATATAGGCCATCCGATTTATATCCGACGGACATGAAGGAAAATATGGCAATTTTGCAAAAAGATACCCACACCCCTCTCCGCATTTGCAAATAAGGCATTCCCTCGTTCATCCTTTTCCCCCACAAGATAAACTTCTCATACAAATGCATCTTGATGTTCCGTGCAACGCACATGGGCATCTTGCTAGTAGGGAGAAGGAGTTTGTGAGACACATATCTAGCTATATTAAGGGATAGGTAGATAGCATATGTGTGAGAGACATTATTATACTTTGAGACATTAGTGGCTGTGGGTGGGCGGAGTTAAAGGGGTGGGCGTGTTAGACAAAGAGAGCGTGTGTGTTTCTGTGTGAGAGACTTGTAGGACGGGGTAGAAAGACGAATTTAACCCTGACGGAGGGAGAGAAATACAGGAAGTGCGCGTGTGTGATTCCGATGCCCACAGGGAAATGAGATATGTATGCGTGTGAGAGAGATTGCACAATTCATTCACGTATCACTATCTAGCGACCATGGACGTGCATCGCTTGAACATAAGTCAATATCTATTTTGTATCGTGGCCAAAGGTACAATATCGATTCAACGCTATAAAGATTGGACACTCACATATCACATTTTTTTCTATTTAAATAAACCTTTTTCAGTTGTGCATGCCAAAGTTACAGTGATGTTTCTTCAAACAACCAATGTAGCTATCATGCACATGCACCATTGTTACTCTTGCATTCAAATTCATTAGTCTTGGATGATTTAAGTTTCTATTTTGAAGTAATATATATGTAATATTCATATATGAATTCAACGGTTACGCAATTTATGAAATGGAGGCTATGTAATCATATGAGGTAACACTTTTAAGTAGCTAACTACAATATCCATTTCTTTTTGTGTGCCTCTACACTAACACGTCAATGCGTTATGTTTAAAGTAAATAACCAATGGCACTAAATTATCTATTTACACGAGAAATACATAGGCTGAGCGTTTGATCCCTTTTTTTGTGAACGCGCCACTACACCCGTGCGATTGGCCGCGCCCGTGTGAACGTCCAAGTTATTGGAGCATCATCCCGAGTTATTGTCTTTTTTTCTGGGGTGGACTTCACACCAGTTATTAACTGCTAACGCGTGCCCCGTGTACACAGTCTAGCATGACCTTCCCGCTAGCACGGTCTAAAATTAGTTGAAACTGGATACGA
Source organism: Aegilops speltoides (assembly GCA_021437245.1). Lineage (NCBI taxonomy): Eukaryota > Viridiplantae > Streptophyta > Magnoliopsida > Poales > Poaceae > Aegilops > Aegilops speltoides. Next base: position 120,046,648 of record CM038141.1, read on the forward strand.
ATGATCCCGCGGCCGGCAAAATCTCCCGCCTCCTTCTAAAATTTCCGCCACCTTAGTCTTTAGCATGTGAAATCCCCCTTTTGTCCTTGGTGCACGGAGACCAACAGTTACAATACCGCCCTCATCTACATGATAGGTCGGGGCTGCTTTGGTAACTTCCGGTTCCCCCCACTACATGGCACCCCCATTTCCTCACCCCCTCCCGCAAAAACGACTAACTCCACAGCACCAAAGCATCTTACATCACGTCGTTCGTACTTCATCGCCCTTTCTCCCCTCCCCTCTCGAAACCCTAGACTGCTCATCCACCGACGTACCATAGCCCATTCACTGCCAGCGGCGTCCACCTCGCCGGATCTTCTTCTGCGGCCGTGTCTACCCCTCCCACCTCCCCTAGAAACAAGTAGACTGCTCATCCACCACGGTACCATAGCCCATTCAGTGCCGGCCTTGTCCACGGCACCGGATCTGCTTCGCCGGTACTCTCGTCAACCACCGCGCATCTATAGCAGCTCATTCATACTCCCCACCGAAGACGCTTCGTCCACACTCCCCGGAGCTGCCCCACCGATGCCCCCGTCGATGGCCTCTGATCCTCTTCATCGACACCTTCCTCAACCCTACCGGAGGCGCTTCGGCGACACCTTCCTCAACCCTACCAGAGCCGCTTCGCCGACACCAGTGTCAACCCTACCGGAGTAGCTTCGCCTATACCATTCTCAACCCTACCGGGGCCGCTTTGCCAACTCACAAGTCCATGGCCTCAGATCCGCTTCCTCGCACCCTCATCCAACCTACCGGAGCAGCTTCTGACGCCCCGTCCACGGCCGTAGATCCGCATCATCGACACCACCCTTAACAAAACCACCGGAGCAGCTTCTGACGCCCCGTCCATGGCTGCAGATCCGCATCGTCGACACCATCCTTAACCCAACCACTGGAGCAGCTTCTGACGCCCCGTCCACGACCGCAGATCTGCGTCGTCGACACCATCCTTAACACAACCGCCGGAGCAGCTTCACGACGCCTCGCCCACGGCCACGGCCCGCAGTTAACCGCTCACACCATAGTCCACCCTACCGGAGCCGCTCCACAAACACCCTACTCGACGGTTCTAGATCTCCTTACCGGACCCCGACAGCCAGTGCAGCATCATCACCCTCGACGTTTCTAACCTGATTCCCACCGTCTAGAGAGATGCCAAGTACCCGCCACGGCCTACGTACTTGTCACCTTTAAACCCGTCCAGCATCACCTGCCCGATGTACTTCAAATATACTAACCGTCGTCATTTGTTACTGTTATGCGGTGGCAAAAACTACAAGGACGATGTTTCTTCTGGATCTAACAGCTTGGCCAACCAAGATCCTGGACTGAGGCATTGTTATGATCTTGTAAGCGCGTGTCTCTCTCTTGTATTGTTCTATGCCTGCCAGCGTGCTTTGCTAGGATTTTCGACTAGTAATCCCTTTGTGCAGACAATGATTTCTACTACTGGCTTCTAAATTAGATATGGAGATGTCATACATGATACTACCTCGTACCTCCATTCCTAAATATAAGTCTTTCTAGAGATTCCACTATAGGCTACATACGGAGCAAAATGAGTGAATCTACACTCGAAAATGCATCTATATACATCTGTATGTGGTCCATACTGGAATCTCTACAAAGACATATATTTAGGAACAAGGGCAGTACATTGCACAAAATCATAGGTGGCATGTAGGAATTCCGATTGCACTACATTAGGCTCCCTTAGAGTGCCCGCCTTGATCAAAGATACTGAGTCATGGCTAGTTTATGGTACGCACACAATCATTAATTGGTGGTTTAAATATGCGCAAGGGATATGCAATGTAGTATCATGTAGAGATGTCTGAAATTAGTGTGTCAACTTGCAGATAGGGTTACACAATGAAAAAGTACAAGATGTATGTGGCAATTTCATGGAACATCGCAAAAAAAGGAGAGGCAGCGGTGAGCCTATATAGTGTGCTATGGTACATCACTCCTCCATTGCAATCATCGTGACATGTTATTTGTATGCCAGTTCTATTAGCCAAGTTTCTTAGGGACAGTTATTACGAGTTATCCTAAGAAAAAACCTGTGAATATAAGCTCCATGTAATACGCCAACCAGTTCTTTTCATTGCGTTTTTAGCTTATCTTTGGTATGATCAGTGGAAAGTCTAGATCGCGTTATATATATTTTTCATTTTGCTGCACATATGGAAATTAATTTGACTTGCAAACATCACAAATTGAACCCAGTGCAGTAATTAATATGATAGGAAAACAGACCATCACTATTTGCTCAAAATGCAAATACAAAGATACCATCTACTTGGCACAATCTAATTTGGTCAATGTTTTCCATAGAGATCCCATTGGCTAATTTAAACAAAGAACACATGTCCCACATTTAAATGAAGAACAATTATTTGTTGAAATTCGATGGTCCAAGTGGCTGGTTATTATCATGTAGCAGCACCAACTGAAAGCATCATATAGCAGCAGCAACAGCTCATAGCAACTCATCATACAGCAACAACAGTCTGCAATTCATCATATGCCAGCAGCAGCTCATAGCAATTCATCGTATAGCAGCAACAGGAGTAGCTCATAGCAATTCATCATGTAGCAGCAGCAGGAGCAGCTTGTAGCAACTCATCATCTAGCAGCAGCAGTAGCAGCAGCTCATAGCAATTCATCATATAGCAGCAGCAGCAGCTCATAGCAACTCATCATACAGCAGCAGCAGCTCATAGCAATTCATCATATAGCAGCAGCAGGAGCAGCTCATAGCAATGCATCATATTGCAGCAGCAGAAGCAGCTCATAGCAATTCATCGTATAGTGGATCAGAATGAAAATTTGGCAAAAAATCAAAGGAGATCCTCACCTTGTTAGATGAGCTCATCCTTCAACAGCACCTCAAGGCCATGGCCTTGGAGGAGGGGAGGGGGAACAAGGTGCCTTCTGCCACAGTGTGGCATCAGCCGTAGTTGTGTAGCGCCCGCTGGAGTAGTGTGTTGGACGAACCATAGTGGGGCACTTGCTGGAGACCATGAGAATGAGGAGTGGCGCCAGAGGGAGGAGCAGCCAGGGAGATTTGCCCCTACCTGCCGGCCATGTAGCCTAGCTGGACATAGCATCGTCGCGGACCAGGCCATATGGGACCCGATGTGACGGCTCATTGGAGGAACCCTAGTCTTTGCAGCGGGGATCGAGGTAGAGGGAAAGGGGAGAGGAGATGCAAGCGGCGAGCAATGAATGCTTGCTGTTTGTTTTACTTGAGGGTCGAGGTGTGACACAGCGTAAGTGATTGCATTTTGAGTGTAATATAGGCAGACAACAGAGTCATTTCACTATTCCCCTTCCCTTCAATTTTTAGTGAGGTTCTACCCGAAACACCCCCCTCCAAAGCGAAATTAGTTAAGCCCAAGCCCATAACTCAAAAATTACTTATTTACATCTTTTATGGCTTATTTGACAATATACCTTGAAAAGGCGAAATCGAACTGGCCCTTAACCTGCAATTCAATTGTGCGTGCAATGATGAATCACTCCTGCCTGCTATCTGTACATTTAGGCATCATCATACATGGCATAACCTAATACATGTGCATTCCATTGTAGAATCTGGAATATGCAATGTTTATGTTAGTTCATCGTTGCACATGATGTTTAAATGCCCCTAAATCTGCCGATCAAGTGATGGTCTTTAAGCCTCCTTCTTTGCTTCTTTTCTTGATATGTAAGATTTGCTCACACATCATTCAATTGCTTGTTTGCATCATCAGCCATACTAGGACTGTTTGCTTTGATTACTTGTTGTTCTTGACCTAACACTCTAACAGAGCTTGTCAACGATTTAAACACTAAGGGCTGTTGTAGTGGGGCCTTGTCTAACTCATAGGTGAATAAAGGTTTGGTTGTACACTACAAGAGGGCTCTCCAAGAGTACCGGAGATCCAGTTCAAGGTATGCCTAGTTTTTACATAGTGAGACATAGTAAATGCTCATTTCATTGTGTGCAAGTGCAAGAGATCGGCATGTTTCATTATGTGGTGTTGTTTTGTTATAATCTCATCCTTTTGTGTTCACAGACTGGAAAGTATGCATATTTAAGTTCCAAGGAGACGAGTAACTAGTTTGTGTCACCTTGCGGAGGGGTGCAATGAAGATAAGATTGAGGATTTCCAAGTACAAGATGTTAGGAAGGAGCCTTGCAAGAGAAGTAGGAGCTGTTGAGCCTCTTCAACTGCTAAGGTAAGTCATTGTATGCAACTCAACAGTTCAATTCCTTGTTTGTTTCAGGCATAGTTAATTTTCTCTTTTCAATTACTTTATTTGTCCTCACTTAATGAGATGCCCAAATAATTATGCCCGATGTTCGGTACTTGTATCACTATTAGTTGACATAATTAAAGGCCTTACCATTTAATTACTCGTCAAGTGTGCTCAAGCTTTGAAGTCTATTAACCGACTATTATTGCATGAGGCTCACAATCTAGTTTATACTATGCTAATGATTGCATAGTTTTGCCTGCTGTAGTATGTTTGTATGAAACCCTCTGCTGTTCATTATGCTCCCTAAGACTTTAATTGAGGTACAGAATGGCCAACTGCTTGCTTACTTATACGCAACGTGCTGTCTAAATTTGTAACTTGTCTGTGTTTTCGATTGGGCCCCAACATCATGCTCCTCTGGTGAGCCAAGAGGGATTTCTGTATGCAAGCTGCATAGACTATCTTTTTTATAATTTTTAAAATATCACCTGCTTATGCTTCACGACGTGTAACATTTTTTTGTGAAAGTGACTTGTAACATTATTGTTTGTCCTATTTTTCCATGTAGTACAAAATAATGTCTTGTTCGCTTCACTGTTGTAACTATATTTTTGCCCTAGTCATGTGTACTTACAGAAACATTTCAGGATGAAGTGACATCAACACAAAAATCTGCGAGTAGTGCGGCATGGCTGTTACCGAATGATTATGGATTGGAATTGGAATGTGCTGATGTTCTCGAGCATCAACTAGAGGTGGCAAGATAATGTGTACATGATTGTCAACGTATAATCAACAAGTTGAGACTGGACATGCAGGTATTAGATGCAGGACTCAAAAAATGAAACAAGACACCGAGGAAACCATGATTGGAGATTTTCAGACTGAAATTTGTGCTATCTGAATCCGGCCAATCCTATTTTCTGAAGAGATTATAGTTCAAATGGAGTTAAGTTGATGCGCGTCCATGATGTATGAGCCGTATTTGCCCAGTGTATGTAATTTGCTGTTTGTGTATGCTTTATTATCACTTGTGCCGTACCATAATGCCCAGTGGGTATAATCGGCTGTAATTTCTTTGTTGTATAGTGTATGCTTTTTAGGGGTGATCGTATTGAGTAGGATAATTCTTTGAATATGCTATATCGTTCAAACGGGGGCCAACTCGCCCGACCATGGGCCTTCTACGTCTCGTAGGATCCATGGGCCTTCTATGTCTCGCAGGATCCATGGGCCTTCTACGTCTCGCAGTGTCCATGGGCCTTCTACATCTCGCAGGATCCATGGGCCTTCTACGTCACGTATGATCCATGGGCCGCCAACTCATTTATGGGTCTTGTACTGGCCTTTAATGGGCCATAGACGGGCCTATAATGGAAATCGTACGTTTTATTGGCTGACCATAACGGGCCGTTAATAGGCCGTATTTGGTTAAGCTATGAAAATGGCCCAATAGACTAACGGACCACAAACGGGCCAACTGTAACGACGGGCTGAATTTGGCCCACAAGCAGAAAATGACAGTAACGGGCCATAAGTAACCGAATGCTGCAAATGAGCCCAAGAATAAATGGGCTCTGAGAAGGCCGAAAGATAACATGGGCTGAAACGCCCAATGAATAACGGGCCCTTAATGGGTATAAAGCGATACATCGCTCATTACGGGCCGCCACCACGGATCGTTAATGGGTCTAAAGTAATACACTGTTCATTGCGGGCCAGTTTCACCACGGGCCGTTAATAGACCAAGAGTTACATAGGGCCTCATATGGGCCGAAAGACGTCATGGTCCATACATGGGCCAGAAGTGAAAACGGGCTGGAATCATATTGGATGGCCCAGATGACGCTACTGGGCCTAATTCGGATAGGGCATAACGGGACTTGGGTTAGCGGGCTGTAAATGGGCTATATGCGAACATGCCGTTAACAGGCTTTCCATGGGCCGACCCATCACCTTTTGACCAAGTCAAACGGGTCGGCCTTTTCACAGGAATGGGCCTCTGTTGGGCCGTGCCACGTGTCGACGTATCATAGGCGCCTTTTGTCCAATGAGTGGATGACATCTGTCCGAACAATGAGCCGACACGTGTTTCCTCCAGCCAATGATGATTTTACACGTGGAAAATCCCCATTGGTCGGGGCTGTTAACGGGCTATCGGATCCAAAACCCGACCCGATAGCTTAACGGGGTTCCGTTACGGTGGATGCCATGTGTCGTTCACCCTTGACGAAAGCACTTCTGTGACGTGTGATTTATCGTCATGGAAGGGGACACTTCCATGATGATAATTTTGGTAATGTCATCGAACACTTCTACGATAGCACATGTATGACTATCTCGATTCTGTCATAAATTGTCATGGATGTACATGCATGACAAAAAACGCGACCTAGTGTGACAAACACGTATCATCACGGAAGTGTATTTTTTTGTAGTGAAAGGAAATGACTTAACATTACATCATGATGTCAGGTATGTAGTCGACAGGCATTAGAGACAAACATACAGACCTCCTCCGATAACATAATGAACATTAATTTTAACAAAGGTGTGACTAGCTTTACCGGGATAATTTGAGTGTACTCTACACCCTCTGTTCCTTAATGTAAGACGTTTTCGCGGTTCAATTTAAAGTACCCAAACGTCTAATATTTAGAAAAACAGGTAGTAGTTTTCTTGAGCACATATCTGGGAAAGCTTGCCACACTTTATTTATGTCCATACGCTAATGCAACACCATTGAATACTACAAATATACACTAATCCGTTGGCTAGTGCAACAAGAGAGTAGTTAGTTTATTACGAGTACAAGACAATGGTTTTCTTGAATGATTTCAATAAACTCTAGCTTTGGAAGGTTTCTATAAGAATTAACAATACAAAATGTATAGGTAACAAGTTTCAAAGATTGGTATACTAGTGTGCATGAGCATTAAACCAAATACAAAAGTCTGAAGGTAACTAGCATTATTAAATAATGACAGTATAAAAAATTGCAAACCATGTACCTCCAAGGTAAATATCATTTGAACTCGGGGACCTTAAAAATTGCTATCCTAATCTTGATAGTCGATCAAACATAAAAACTTGATCGAAGCTAATCAAGAGAACAGCCGGAGGAGGAGGTGCCCACTCTTGACCTTTCCTCTTGTCTTCATAATTGTGCATGCAGTTTAACCAAAATAAAATGACATCGATGTTTTGGCATTTTGGTGACACCGACAAAAAATTAACTTATCTCATGAAAGTGAGGTATGTAATCTATAAGCATTAACAATGCAAAAATCTGAAGGTAGTAACAAGTTTCATCGTTGGTTTACTGGCTGTGCAACAACATTAGAATGCCTTAGCTGAAAAATCTTTAATACATCCAAAATCAACAGCTAACCCTGAAATAATCCGGTGACATTAAATGGCATTGCTTAAATTTATCGGTGGCATTAGACTGAGAGAGGCATTAGTTAAATGTGGCATCACTTTAGCAGTAGCATTGCTTGACTTGACTGCTGGTGTTATACTAACAACAAAAAAAGTGGCAATAAGAGCATGGGAGGCCCATTCGGACAGTGGGCGCACCAGTACGATGTACCTCCACGGACGCAGAGTGGTGAGGGAGTTATGGTTGCCCAGAGCAACAAATATCCATGCAGCATATGTGGACTACGTCCCATTTTTGTTCTCTTTAGCCACCTTTTTCCTATGTGAGGACAACAAACCGATCGACCTGGTCATTCTCTATTGCGTTGTCATGCCTTTCTACCCTTCTTCAACCAAGAGACACGAGACTCATTCCTTAGCTACGGATTTTCCCCTTTTCAACCTAGATGCGGGTTCGATGCCTACTCTCTTGGACAGTACAGTCTCCCTTCCTTTCCTTATTCAACCCAGACATGGATTAGTCTACATGAAGTAGGGTTTCCTTTAATAGTGCAAATTATGGTTTTTGTCTGCATGGCCAGCAGAGCACAGGATAGCAAATTGGGAAGATGGTGGAGTGGAAAAAGATACACATGCAACGACGTGGCAAATGGGGCAATAGAACAAGGGTATGGTTCGAAAAAAGGTAGCATACCTGAGGGTCGGCGGGAAGTGGCTTCGCTCGTGGTCGTCGTCCTCTGCACACACTAGGCAGCGAGCTTGGGGACGGAGGCCATCCCGCGCGGGCGCTAGGTCTAAGAGGACGGCCTTGTCGTCGGTCGTGACTCGCCGCCCGACGACGAAAAGGCCAACGCTGCACGTCCTTTTCTTCCCCGGCGGATCTGTGACCACTAGTGAGGAGGGAGAGAGGGCCCGTCTTTTTTAGATTTGGAGAGAGGGTGGTAGTGTGAGAAGCAAGTGGGCAGCCCTTAGCAAGAAAGCGCCAAGCTCCAAATTTATATATCTTTTTATACTACTAGTATTGGAGGTGGAGTAGTGGTAGAGTAGTTTATATTTTCTCTGCGTACAGTACCAGTTAGTCATGCTTCAAAACTGAACGGCATGCCATTAAAAAATAAAGGTTGATAACTAATGCGACACCTAGGGCCAACGCAGCCAGATTGCATTTTGCACGAGAAATTACACACCATGTTTCGTTGACATGTGGTCCCGTTCCAACATATCAGCGAGACGACGGCGAGTAGTAGGAGTATTTCCGAACGGACGTGTAGGCCAGGGCGCCTCTTCGTGAACCATGGCAGACTGGCAACCGTCCACCAACTCTTCGCCTTTCCCTCTTGATTTGGAACTGTTGTCGCACGCTCTTCCTCTCCCTCCTCCATTTTCCTTCAGCCCTTCACCCTTTCTTCTGCCATTGTTCGACTCTCTTCTCCATTGAGGGAACAGGCCGGAAACGACCCCGTTATTCTTGCCCCGATCTGAAAGATGACGCAGTGGAGGAACTCATTGATCGGTGCAACGTCATCACCTCGGCTAGGATGGCAGGTTTGTTCAAGCCCATTCTCGACTCAACTAATAACATCACTACAAGGAACCCAAGAGTCAAGGAGTGGTTTGATCTCCCCTATCTTCTTCGCCATTACCCTGATGACTGGCGCCGGCACAACGGAGGCCTCGCCCTGTGCAAGTTGATGCCGCTTGATAATGATACGTATGATGTTAATATGCCATCGCTTGAGGGCAAGTCTTGGGCAGGCGCAAATGGAGGTTGGGTTGTCTACATTGGGTCCAACTGCGAGTGGGAACTTGTGAATGTGTACACTCGTGACCGGGTTCCACTTCCAAAAATCTCAGCAGACGCCCGGAGGTTGAGCACACGGGTATTGTACGACGCTCAAGTATGATCATGGCGTTGTCTTCTATGGAAGATAGCAATTTGTCGAGTTCCCAACCGCTCTTGGAATTACAACAACTATGAAGTTGTTGCTATCTTCGACAAGCTTGTTGCCGCCCTTGGTGGTTTGACTCGATGAATATTGCTCAAAAATCAATTTCTGTACACGGATGAGTACTGTGATGCAATTCAATATGAGGGCCTTGTGTTTGCTGCCACCACTCGTGGCACTGTTTTTGCATGGCATCCTCATATTTTTGGTACGTTTGTCTTCCACCGTAATTATAATTGTTTCATCCACATGCATGCGGGTTAGCAAGTTTCCCTTTACTAATTAACCTTCTTCTTGTGTTTCCAAGGTCCTGTGAACATTCCACCACCTATACTTGAAAAAAATTTATAACCAAGGGGGAGATGACGATGGTGATGATCACGAGCATGAGGACGAGCAGTGCCCATACACTCTTTGGCGCCTGGCAACTAATTCCGATGGATCACCTCTTCTTGTGTGTATACAGCCCACTGATGATGTTACTGCTAAGGAAGCAGGTGTAGTCTCCCATGGTCGCACTCTCGAGACCTATTCCAACACCCGTTGCATGGTATTCGGGATGGATACTAGTGTGCTAGCGCTAACTCCTTCTCCCTGGTACAGAATTGATAGTCTTGGAGAAAACTCGCTCTTCCTTGGACAAAACTATCCAATGATGGTGAAAGGCGATCCAACTGCTGTTGACACAACGTTACTACCTTTTATGAGAAGCAATTGTGTCTATACCTCGGACATTTGGGTGGTTCCCTACCCCGAATGCATCGATATAGTAGGCCGCTTCACTGGATGATCGATCTCGCATTGGTCTCGGATCGACAATGGATGGCCCGTCCCAGAGAATCACTTGTGGTTCAAAGCAAGCGTTTCCAACGCCGAGGAATGGTTGAGTTGGAGTTCATTTCATTGCTTGTTATTTGTTGTGTGGTGAAAACTTTAGTATTTATAATGTATCCTCGTTGTCGATGTGGGTTGATGACCTGTTGTATGTAATAAAATGATATGCCTGTGAGAAACTTACTAAATTTATGAATGGCTTTCGAGTCGCTTCTCTGAGTGAGTGGTACGACGAGGCAAAAATATTTTCTGAATGCATAATTGTACATGTATTGCAACAGGTTATCGGATGAGGCCAATCAACAATAGTAGTACACTATTTGTACTAGCTTCACATGCTTCACGCGTCGGGCGGGTGTTTTTACTGTAGCCATATGTTAATGTGTTCGCTGTACGTAACTAGCACCTCGAATCCTCGATACCAGTACTATATAGTAGGAGTAAGTAGTAGGAGTAGTAGGGTGGCATGGGCCAGAACAACCATTCACGTCCAGGAGTACGGCACACGCCACCACCCCGACATCCATTTGACACCATATTATTTCTTGGAGTCCGTGCTAGAGCAATCTCTTCAACCTCGTCGTTTCTCTAACTTCAGCCATCACGCGGCGGGCGAGGTGGGGGTTTGCCGATAGTCGGTTTCCTTAACTTCGGTCCCACTTGTAAGGCCAACTCCAACGCACGACCCCAAACGGACCTCCGTTTTGCACGAACTCCAATGATAATTTTGACTAGAAAAGCAAGACCAAAGAAAACAAGAACCACAAGAATACATTTTACTACTCCTGTAAGTTGGATTAGTGCCTTCTCGATGCATTCATTGTTGATCTGCGGAGGCTCAATCTTGCGTGCTTCTTTCTTCTTCAAGTGTAAAGAAGTAGACGTTGCTTCCTCGCATCTAGTCTCATGTCTAGCCTCTATTCTAGTAGGAGTATCAACAAGTGCACTAATCTCATCTCTAGCCTCTGTGCTAGCTAAAAGTGATAGAACATCTACTAAATTGCGCTCTATCAATATATGGATGTACTCTTCTTCCCAATACAAAAACTTGCATCCATTCTACTCCCTCCGTTGCACAATACATGCCTTCTATTTGTCAAAATATATATGTATCTAGACATGTTTTAGTATATAGGTACATCCATTTTGGACAAATGGAAGTCAAGTATTTTGGAACGGAGGTGTACACAATAAAATTTTAAGTTAGCACAACTAGTCTAATCCGAGAGCACAACCGAAGATTTGGTCGGGTTCTTCCTCCTTTTGCCGAAACCGTGGGACATCCAAAGATCCGTGTCGTGTCATGAAAGAAAATAGAGCGGTAGTTGAAGCCACGAGATGTGCATCTTGGGTTAAATCAGAATAGAATCTTACTACTCTTGATTACTCCAAAAGCGCCACCAAGATCTTTATTGATTTGTTTTTCATCACCAAAGACGTCGAGGTGAAAGATGTGCAGTTCGATTGGGTCCTCTTGCGTTTTCACTGACATGTGGGACCGCATGTGAGCAAACCGACGATGGGCTCCGCGCATCCGCTGGCTGGCTGAGAAGAGAGATAGAGGAGGGGTGAGCACGGACTGCAGGAAATTTGTTTTACGTACCTCGATATAGGCTCGATATAGTAGGGTGGCATGGGCCATAACTAGCATTCACGTCTAGCAGTGCGACACACACCACCTGCACGAGTCCCATCCAGCACCAATTTTCTTGGAGTCTGTGCTACAGCCATCTCTTCTCCCTCCTGTTTTCTCAGCCATAGCGCGGTGGGCGGGGTGGGGGTTTGCCGATAGTCGTTTTGCTCAACTGCGGTCCCACTTGTAAGTGAAAATGCAACACCGCACGCATTCCCGCTTGAGCGGCGTGCCGACCAACCGTGGGGTGCGACGCGAACACGGCAGGCTTTTCCTTTTGAACTCGTAACTTGTAAAATTTGGTTCTGCTCCATGGCACGACCGATAGATAGAAAATAACGATTTTGCCTAGAGTAATGAGAAGTTTGGTTCTGGCGCCGTTCATGCATGGAGTACGTACGAAAATTATGAAGTTGATGCGAAAGATAAGATAATTATTGTAGTATCATATACTACTACATGGATTTGATGGAAAGATAAAAATACATACGGATCCATCAACGACATCCTCACGCCCTAGTGCGCCGGGTCACCAACCGACGTGTGAGCAGCAGCGACGTTGGCGGCGAGCTCAATGTGCTTCTGAACAATGTCGTCCAAGGTTGCCCTGCGGTCCAAGAAGGCCAGCGTCCTATCATCCTCCTCTTGCATGTAGTAGTCCTCGTGGACGATTTGCGCGTAGACGTGGGTGATTATGTCGATGGTGTCTTGCTGCACCAGGCGCTGCGCGGCGAGCGTGACCTCGAGTTGGACATTCTCCGGCGTGACGGTGGGAAGTCGCAGGGCCACCAGTGCGTCGAAGAGGTTGTCACCATAATGGCCGTTGAGGGTGGCAGGCATCACAGAGCCTGGGCGCGTCGGCTGGAGGCTTACGTCAAAGTCATCCGCGAGCTTCTTGACGACAGTGAACTTGTCGAGGAAACCGACGAGGACCTCATCGAACAAGGAGACGAAGCTGTCGTCCAAGCGGCCCCTCGCCCTGGCGGCATCAAGCAATACTACCTGGAGATGTTCCTCGGTGCTGGGCCGCAGGCCGGCATCATGGACCATCTGGCACAGCCGGCTGATGCTCGCACTCATCGCCTCCATGGGTCTAGCTTATCTTCTAGTCAACTGATCTTGTGATTCGACTAATCACTCTTGCCCTTGGTTAGCATGCGTAGGTGCGTAGGATTTCATACTACTGCTCGGCCCTCTACAGCACCTGCCTTTGGCTGTATGATAGGTGGGCCAGCCACCCCCTGGGCCCACGTGTCATTCACCCAAAGGCAGTTGTCGTAAGTCAATGAAGCTGCGTCCCCCTCCGTGCCAGTGCAGTATAGTCATCTCACCAGACCTCTAGTTGGGGCCAAACGAGAGAAGTTTGATGTTTACTGGTTTATTGGCCCCCTTTGCGTTTTGCGCCATGTTTTGACCTTTGATTTAACTAATAAAATGTGAATGCATGTAAACAAAAATGTTGTGTAAGTCACCTAATAATCCCAAAACACTTAGGCACGGTGCATTAACTCCCTCCTTGTTTCTTATTTCGTGACATATCAACCAATGAGAGATGTGGGCCGTGCATGCTTTCAATGACTTGAGAGTACCAAACATGACAAGCAGTGTTTAGTTCATTGCATGTAATCTTATTAGTACTCTAGTTAGGAAAAAAATATTAAGTTCTCTCACCGATAGGAATAAAACACCATGTATTTATTTACAGAGGGAGTAGTACATTTTTTGTGACATGCATTACTAGATATTGCTAGTCAAATACTAAAATCCAGATGGATGCAGTAGTACTCCTAAATCCAGACGGTGGTGCTACTAGTACTAGTAGTAGTACTACCAATGTAGCAGTAGGAGTACTAGCACTACTACCCGTTGGTCAAATTATTACGTCTTTGCTCCTCACAGTGAAGTGACAAGACCCTGCGCCGGAGATGACACCTGAGTATTGGCGCCGTGTTCGGCATACCATAGTCAGCCTCACCGTCTGTAGTCACTATCATCATGGCTGTAGAGCTAACCTGCTTACAACTAGCCCTGTTCGACATAATTTCCCGTGCATAGATGCCCATTCATTGCATGGAACACCAAGATTGGGGGTGGACGGCGCCGGCAGCGGCCATCGCGCCAGATTTTTCCACGGCCTTCTAGATGTGGTGGGGAGGAGATAAGGCTGATTGTGAGAGACAAGGAGTTGTTTGTAAATAGGGAACATGTGCGGGCATCTTTTTGCAAAAATGGAGAAGCTTCGTTTGTATGCGTCAGATCTAGATCCGACGGCTATTGGTGAAAGATGGGAGGCACAACATCATCACCAACTCAGGACCTGTTTGATTCGCAGGATTTTGAAAACACAGGAATAGGACACGGCAATATTACAACTTTCAAACTTATATTACAAATGTTAGGAGTAATGCTGCACCTACGAAGAGGGAATTACTAGGAAGTTTACGTAAGAACTTTTGTTACTTTAGGTGGATGCAGCATTATCGTACAAACTAAAATCCACCACCCTGACAAGTCACCACTAGTAGAAAAAGGGTCAAACGTGAAGCCCAATAGTGCCGGTTTGAATTTCAGCCGACACTAATGTGGCCAAAAGCACTGGTTCGTGGCGGCGATCAATAGCACCGGTTCGTGGCGAACCTTTAGTACCGGTTCATGCCACGAACCGGTACTAAAGGTGATGTGTCAGCCTGCGGTCAGGCTATGGCCCTGTCACGCCCAAGATGCGACCCTATCCTAAAGGAACTCGAAGGTCCCACCAAGGATAGAAGCGCATCTTGAAGACGCTTTTGCAAGGTGGATATCATTACATCAACATTACATAATAGTGGGGATACATCCAATACATACAATGTCACATGAATACAACAATACAACATACAAGAACAACATCCGACTATGGATGAATCATAAGCGAAACTCAAACAATATCCACCACCGCTAACCCAGCTGCCGACCGAACCTATTCCCCGATCAAGAAGAAGCGTAAGAAGAACTCCAAACAAGTAAACATCGCTCTCGGCGTCATGATCATCGCATAAACCTGTACACTGCAGCTGTTGTTGTAGTAATTTGTGAGCCACGAGGACTCAAAGAATCCCATTACCATGGGTATCAAGACTAGCAAAGCTTAATGGGTAAGGAATGGATAAGTGGTGAGGTTGCAGCAGCGACTAAGCATGATATGGTGGCTAACATACGCAAATGAGAGCGAGAAGAGAAACAAGCGGAACGGTCGTCAACTAGTAATGATCAAGAGGTGATCCTGAACTCCTACTTACGTCAATCATAACACAGAAACCGTGTTCACTTCCCGGACTCCGCCGAAAAGAGACCATCACGGCTACACACACGGTTGATGCGTTTTAATTCGGATCTGGTGTCAAGTTATCTACAACCGGACATTAACAAATTCCCATCTGCCACATAACCGCGGGCACGGCTCTCGAAAGTTTATACCTGCAGGGTGTCCCAACTTAGCCCATGACAAGCTCTCGCGATCAACGAAGAATAGACCTTCTCCCGGAAGACCCGATCACCACGGAATCCGGTTTACAAGACATTTCGACAATGGTAAAACAAGACCAGCAAAGCCGCCCGATCGCCGACAATCCCGATAGGAGCTGCACATATCTCGTTCTCGTGGCAACACCGGATGAGCACTCCGTACAACTAAAACCAGACCTCAAGTTTCCTTGAAGGGCGCGCAAAGGACTCTAGTTCGGACCAGCACTTAGACAAGCAATCGGCCCGGGGCTAAAATAAAGATGACCCTCGGGTTGGCCGACCCAAGGGAAAGGTATAGGTGGTGGTGAGGTAAATGGTAAAACCAAGGTTGGGCCTTCTTTGGACAAGTTTTATTCAAAGCGAACCGTCGGGGGTCCCATA
Organism: Aegilops speltoides; assembly: GCA_021437245.1. Classification (NCBI taxonomy): domain Eukaryota; kingdom Viridiplantae; phylum Streptophyta; class Magnoliopsida; order Poales; family Poaceae; genus Aegilops; species Aegilops speltoides. The sequence goes on from CM038141.1 coordinate 120,062,623, forward strand.
AATCACCCGACCGCGTTAGGAACGCAAAATCCGGGAACATAACACCGGTATGACGGAAACTAGGGTGGCAAGAGTGGAACAAAACACCAGGCATAAGGACGAGCCTTCCACCCTTTACCAAATCAAATATATAGATGCATTAATAATATAAGAGATATTGTGATATCCCAACATAATCCCTGTCCACCATGGAGAAATCTTCAACTTCACCTGCAGCTAGCAACGCTATAAGAGGGGCTGAGCAAAGCGGTACCATAGCCAAACAATGGTTTGCTAGGAATGGTGTCAAAGGTTAGAGGTTCATGGCAATTTGGGAGGATTGAAGAACAAGTAATAGGTAGCGCAGCAAAGTGATAGGACGAAGCAACTAGTGAGATCCAGGGTGATGGTCATCTTGCCTGAAATCCCGCAAGAAAGAAGAACGAGTCCATGAAAAAGAAGAAGCCACGAAGACGAACCACACGTAGACGAACGCATCCTCACAATCGCAACGAAAACAGTAACTAACAAGAAGAAGCACACAACATGGTAAACACACCACACATAGACAAGACATGATCACAACAAGCATGATGCATGACCAAGCTACATGAAGCTACTCATGGCAAGAGATGATGCAAACAAGAACCACACACCAAGGCAAGTTTAAATGAGGCCGGGAACTACATATAACAATTCCGGTAAGTCCTCATATGCAAATTTCGAAATTGGTCCAGAACTGAATAAACATTATGTTCAAGTTGTTAAAAAGCAAGTTAAAATGCACCACGAGGATCTACACAAAATTCTAGTCAAGTTATATATAAAGTTCATTAGATTCGGAGCTACGGCCTAGAAGATATGAGCAAATCAAGTTAAACATGACATTGATGTAAAATGCACCCAAACATCAAGCAAACACACCAAAACAAGGATGCAACATGGTAATATGGCACTACATGCAAAATCAAGCAAGTTTCATATAGAGCACACTCAAAACGAAGCAACGGCGCAACACACACACACACTATACAAGTCATAGCAACAATCTGTCCAAAACAGCAACTAGGCATATTACAAGCATCAAAACAATATGCTACAGCACCCCAACATAATAACAACAGGCATGGGCATGAAGTACAGGTAAAGCACAACAAAACATGAACACTGAGCTATCTCCAGAAATAACTAGAACATGTTCAAAAAGACATGGTAAGATTGCAAATAATAACAGTTTCAGACTTTAGCAGAAATAACATCAGGTTGCAATGTTTAGAGCTATCAAACAACATGCTATAGGAACTTATCATGGCAAACAAAGGCATGGCATGAATCTACTAATAGCATAGATCAAAAGTTCCTTACTGACCATGAGCCAAAAAGGATCAGAAAATATGATGGCACCCATGTAAACATGGCAAGTTATATTACAGATTCAAACATGGCAGAAACAACAATAAGTAGGCATGTTGGTGAGCTTGTACCACTCACCACAGAGCAATAGATGGCATGGCAAGGAAATCAACAGCAAGAAGACATGTTTATGAAGCTAAGCATGGCAAGAGAAGTTCATAGGGTACATGGATCACTAGCAAAACACATGGGAACAAGTGAACTTAATGTTAACAGGCTGACAGCAACATTTTCAAGCAACTTTGGAGCAAGATAACAACATGTTCCAGCAGGCTATAATTGCAACCAAGGGCATGAATGGATAGAGCATGATATGTATATCAAAACATGTTTATAGAGCATCTCCAGATTATGCATAGAATGATTAGTAGAAGCATGTTAACATAGCAACAAAATATAGCAGAATCTGTCAGGAAAACAGCAACAGCAACTACCCTACTTAGCAAGCTTGATGCACTCAACACACAACTCACAAAAATACATGGATGGCACCCCTGGAAAGATGGCATGGCATAAATCAAAACACATGTAGACATCAACCTCATAGGATGGACACATCAATCATGGCAAAAATGACAAATGAGCAAGTTATAACAGTTTCAGCAGATTAACATCAACATGCACTCTTCCAACAGTATTTCGGGCATCAAGATGAGCTCAAATGAAAATTATGCAATGGAATGAAATGAAGTAATCGTGGAGACGAACAATTTGACATATTATACGCACGAAATGGAGCTACGGATGCAAAGATACGATGCAATGAACATGGCATGCTTATGCAAATACTTCGGGGACTTGGTGGAATTTTACCCTCCGGATCTAGGGTTGACTTTGGCACGGAACTCGAGGCAGGGCCGGATCTCGTCGGAGAGCTCACCTTAGAAGAGGAAGGAGGCGGCCGGAGGAGCTAGGAGGACGGGGCCGGTGGATCCGGGGCCAGCGAAGGTCGCCGGCGCCGGGGACGATGGTGGCCATGGCCGGAGGAGGCTGGGGCTAGTGTGGCCGAGCAGGCGGCGGCCCGGAGCACTCCGGCTGGGCGCGGGCGGAGGCGAAGGGCGGCGGAGCCCATGGCGAGGCTGGCGCGCGCTGGCGGCAGGGGCGCTTGGTGGCGATGGCGGCGGCGGCAGGAGACACGGCGGTTGGAGGCGTTACGGCGGCGAAGGGCGAAGTCCGCCGGGCAAGGAGGCCGGGCGGGTGGCGGAGAAGGGAGGCCCGGCGAGGCGGGCGTGGCGGCGGCGCACGACGGCCCATGCGACTCAGATGGGTTCAAGGGGCAAGGAGGAGAGAGAGAGAGGCGGTGAGGTGGCAGCGCGCGATAGGCTGGCGACGGCGGTGGGGTGATGTGGCGGCCTGTGGTTGGTCCGGCGATGTGGCCGGCGGACGTGTCCAGCGCGGGCGGACGCGTCCAGCGGCGCGAGGAGGAAAACTGCTAGGGTTTGGAGGGTTTCACCCACGAATTTGGAGGGGGATCACTTATTTATAGGTAGAGGGAGCTAGGAGAGTCCAAATGAGGTGCGGTTTTCGGCCACGCGATCGTGATCGAACGACCGAGAGCATGGAGGGGAGTTAGATGGGTTTTGGGCCACTTTGGAAGGGTGTTGGGCTGCAACAAAGAGGGCTTTTGGTTACCGGTGCTAACTGTTGGAGTATCAAACGGACTCCAAATGGCACGAAACTTGCCAGGCGGTCTACCGGTGCTATACCAAGGCCACTTGGAAAACCTCGGGCCATTCCGAGAATGTTTAACACCCGCTCACAAGGAGAGACAAAAAGGGGACGCCGGGGGACATAGGAGTGCCGGATTGCAAAACGGACAACGGGGAAAATGCTCGGATGCATGAGACGAACATGTATGCAAATGCGATGCACATGATGACATGATATAAAATGCAGATGATGACATGGCAAAGTGCAACACGCAAGCAAATAACATGGCAACGACGGCGAATAACTGGCAGACAACTGGCGCATCGAATCCGGGGCGTTACAGGCCCCACCGTCACCATTTAGTGCCGGTTCGTACCACGAACCGGTACTAATGAGGTTATGGCAAGCTTTTTTTAGTCCCACCTCGCTCCCCTAACAAGCCTTTTACCACCTTAAATATGTTATTTCTCAAACTATCACAAGCACTTGGTCTTCATTGAACTCTATGTGTAGAATTTGTGGCCGCAATATGAGTCTTCATCGGTTTATAAATCGTTGATGACTCATATTGACAATTCAGATTGTACACACAAAGATCATTGATGATCAAAGTATTTTGATGTTATAAGATCATATTGACAGTTTAGATCAGAAAGAAATATAAGATCATGATGTAAATGCTCTTATATTTTTATGCTCAAGATGCACCATTCAAAGCGGCGCCATCAACTTTCAACCATTTCGCCTTCATTTGCTATTTTTCATGCATTCAATGATTTGTTTTGAGAACTAAATGACACGGAAATTGAAAAGCACTACAAATGAACTCGAAAAAGTTGAAACTTAGCATGGTATCATCATTTCACCCACATAGATTGTTCAAAAATTAGAGAGGGTTACGGCAAAAGCTGGATGCACTTCGTTTACAAACCGGACAATCTCTTTCAAGTATTCAGTGTTTTGTGAAATTAAACTCATCTGTTACAAAGACATTTCATTTTTAAACTTATTACAACTCCGGACTTTTGTGCATTCAAGATGCATCATTCAAAGCGACGCCATCAACTTTCAACCATTTCGCCTTCATTTGATATTTTTCATGCATTTAATGATTTGTTTTGAGCTAAATGACTTGGAAATTGAAAAGCACTACAAATGAACTCGAAAAAGTTGAAACTTGGCATGGTATCATCATTTCACCCACATAGATTGTTCAAAAAGTAGAGAGGGTTACGGCAAAAGCTGGATGCACCGTTTACAAACTGGACAATCTCTTTCAAGTATTCAGGTTTCGACAAAATTAAACTCATCTCATTACAAAGACATTTCATTTTTTAATCTTATTACAACTCTGACTTTTGTGCATTCGGTATGCATCATTGAAGCGACGGCATCAACTTTCAACCATTTCGCCTTCATTTGATATTTTCCATGCATTTAATGATTTGTTTTGAGCTAAATGACACGGAAATTGAAAAGCACTACAAATGAACTCGAAAAAGTTGAAACTTGGCATGGTATCATCATTTCACCCACATAGATTGTTCAAAAAGTAGAGAGGGTTACGGCAAAAGCTGGATGCACTTCGTTTACTAACCGGACAATCTCTTTCAAGTATTCAGGTTTTCGGCGAAATTAAACTCATACATTACAAAGACATTTCATTTTTTAACTTATTACAACTCGGACTTTTGTGCATTCAAGTATGCATCATTCAAAGCGACGCCATCAACTTTCAACCATTTCGCCTTCATTTGATATTTTCATGCATTTAATGATTTGTTTTGAGCTAAATGACACTAATTAAATTTTGTGTGCAGCGCACCACCTTTAGTACCGGTTGGTGGCTCAAACCGGTACTAAAGGGTGAGCTGTTTTTAGTCCCACCTCGCCAAGAGAGAGGGAGTAGGAGCGGTTTATAAGCCACGAGTGCGAGAGACGATGAAGAAGAGGCTCAATGCTCACGTTAGTTAGCTTCAAGCCTTTAGGAATATGGTAGATTGCACGAGCTACAGCAGTGCAGTTTACACTATTCCAAAAGGCTTGAAGCAAATTAACGAGCATTGCACCTCTTTTTATTTTTAATAACTTATTACAACTCCGGACTTCTTCTGTTATGGCAAAAGGAAGGAGGAGGAGGAGGAGGAGGAGAAGAAGAAGAAGAAGAAGAAGAAGAAGAAGAAGAAGAGGAAGAAGAAGAAGAAGAGGAGGAAGAAGAAGGAGAAGAAGGAGAAGAAGAAGGAGAAGAAGAAGAATAATAATAAGAAGAAGAAGAAGAAGAGGAGGAGGAAGAAGAAGAAGAAGAAGAAGAAGGAGGAGGAGGAGGAGGAGGAGGAGGAGGAGGAGGAGGAGAAGAAGAAGAAGAAGAAGAAGAAGAAGAAGAAGAAGAAGAGGAGGAGGAGGAGGAGGAGGAGGAGGAAGAAGAAGAAGAGGAGGAGGAGGAGGAGGAAGAAGGAGAAGAGGAAGAAGAAGGAGAAGAAGAATAAGAAGATGGAGAAGGAGAAGGAGAAGAAGAATAAGAAGAGGAAGAGGAGGAGGAGGAAGAAGAAGAAGAAAAGAAGAAGAAGAAAAAATAAAGCAGAAAAGAAATAACTATATAAAAAAATTACTCAAAAATAAATAGAAGAAAATAAATAATGCAGAAAAGAAAAAAACTAATATAAAGCAAAAATATTCACAAAGAAACTAAATACGGCAAAAAAACTACTCGAAATAAATAGAAGAAAAAATAAAGCAGAAAAAAATAACTATATAAAAATTACTCAAAAATAAATAGAAGAAAATAAATAATGCAGAAAAGTAAAACAATTATATAAAGCAAAAATATTCACAAAGAAACTAAATACGGCAAAAAACTACTCATAAATAAATAGAAGAAAAAATAAAGCGAAAAGAAATAACTATATTAAAAATTACTCAAAAATAAATAGAAGAAAATAAATAATGCAGAAAAGAAAAAAAATTGTTGAAGTGTCATCTGTGGGCCGCCAAACCTTGGGTGTGCGAATACATGCCCAGAGGGGCAGAGACTCACAGCAGGCAGCGCCATAGTTAGGCCCGAAGCACGCTAAATAGAGGAGTTGAAAGGCGCCGCAGCTGGGTTTATAAACCAGTCTGGTGCCCTTCGCCAGCGAGTGGGACTAAACATAGCGCCGCAGATGGCGGCCTACGACCTTTAGTACCGGTTGGTGGCTCCAACCGGTACTAATGAGTTGCCCTTTAGTACCGGTTGGAGCCACCAACCGATACTAAAGGCCCTCGTTTCCCGCCGCTTGGGCTGGCCAAAATTGGCCTTTAGTACTAGTTGGTGGCTCCAACCGGTACTAAAGGCTCCAATCAGTTATCGTCGCCACTTCGTTCCACTTTTCTCGCGTGAGAGAGTCTTGCTCGATCTCGACGACACGCCGACGCCGCGCCGCGCGCCGTCGCCGTCGTCGCCGCTTCGCCACCCGCCGCCGTTGCCGCCACGCGTGCCCCGCAGCTCGTCGTCGTCGCCGCCGCCCGCCGCCGTCGTCGCCGCCCTGCGCCTTCGCCGCCCTCGTCGCCGTCCCGCCGCCGCCGCCTGCCTCTCGTCGCCGTCGCCGCCACCGCCATCCTCGCTGCCCCACGCCACCCGTACGCGCCCGGCGGCCCACTCCATATATATACGTACACACGCATACACATACACACACACACACTACACACACACAGACACACACACACACACACACACACACACACACACACACACACACACATACACACAGACACGTACACACAAAACACACACACACACACACTACACGTACACACACACACATACACACACGTATATACACACACACACACACATATTTTTTACTTATTTTCTGTTTTCTATATATAATGTTTAGATGAATTAGAACTATCTAGTTTATTTTTAGAATGTTAGAAATGTTATCATCGATGAATTAGAAATATGTTAATGTTTAGTTTGAACTAGTGAATTAATATATAGAACGAACTAGTTTATTTTAGTAAATGCTTAGTTGAACTAATTGAATTAATATATATAACTAGTTTATTTTTAGTAAATGCTTAGTTGAACTAGTTGAATTAATATATATAACTAGTTTATTTTTAGTAAATGCTTCGTGAACTAGTTGAATTAATATAATAACTTGTTTATTTTAGTAAATATAATGCTTAGTTGAACTAGTTGAATTAATATATAGAACTAGTTTATTTTTAGAAGATGCTTAGTTGAACTTGTTGGATTAATATATAGAACTAGTTTATTTTTAGTAAATGCTTAATTAGTTGAACTAGTTGAATTAATATAACTAGTTTATTTTAGTAAATGCTTAGTTGAACTAGTTGAATTAATAGATTTTTCTGTTAATAGATTTTTTTCTGTTAATAGATTTTTTGGTGATATTATTATTGAATATGCATGTTTGGTGATATTATTGTTAATAGATTTTTTTTTGTGATATTTAGATTGTGTAATTAATTTTGTTCATAGAATTTTAATGATTTTTTTGTTCATAGTATTTAGAAAAAGGAAAAAAAGAAGAAGTAGTTTATATATAGTTGAACTAGCTAGTTGATTTAATAAACTAATTTATTTTACTATATAATGAAGTAGTTTGTTTTAGTAAGTACTACCTATTTATTTGTTCTTGAGGATCTCCTTTGGAGCTATGATCTGTGATGGTTCCTTATCTTTAGGTGTCCACCGCCTGCGTCGATACCGTCAGGCGCCACGGTTCTAGTTGTATTAGTGATAATATTCGACGATGTACGGACACCAAGAGATGATGTACTTTTGCTTATAATTATTGAATGCATGCTAATTTGAATACTATACTTTATTTTATGATTTGGTTTTGCTTATTTTATGATTTGGTTTTGCTTATTGAATGCTCATATTGGATAAGTTCTCCTTCATTCCCGTGTGCTAGACAATTTGGTATAATAATGCATTCGGGAATGAAAGAGGAGCTACGTACGTACATCGATCATCGATAGTCAACCCGTAATTAATAATAATGATCTAGTTTAATATTTGAATTATGAACGTAGGCCGGAAATGTCGTACTCATCGGACGACGAAAACCTCCCGGGAGTGCGATCGTGCCACGACGGTCGAGGTATCTGCGACAGTTCATTGAGTGGGCGAAGATCGGCGCTCAAAGACATTAAGCTAGAGGAGACCTGCGATGTTCATACGATGCATAGCAGCGACAATAGTTTTTTCGTAATTAAGCACGACTTCAACTATTTTAACATGTATTTTTCATCTTTTCCAATTCGACTAGCTTATCCCATGCTTTGCAAGACGCTATGTCTTGGAGAGGATGGGTTTTGAAGACCATGAAAATTTCGAAACCAAAAAAATTATCCCTTTTGATTAACATAAGTTCATAGCAAGTTCACAAGGAAGAACAAGTCAAGCATGATGTATACAAGTCGAGCAACATACTAAGCATGCAATTCAAGAGTATAGGGCAGCGGAAAGTAAATTGCGTGAATAGTAAGGGTGAGATTGTGAAGAGCAAACGCAATGGAGACACGGAGATTTTTCTCGTGGTTCCGATAGGTGGTGCTATCGTCAATCCACGTTGATGGAGACTTCAACCCACGGAGGGTAACAGTTCTTGCTGAGTCCACGGAGGGCTCCACCCACGAAGGGTCCACGAAGAAGCAACCTTGTCTATGCCATCATGGCTTACGCCCACGGAGGACTAGCCTTACTCGGGGTAGATCTTCACGAAGTAGGCGATCTCCTTGCCCTTACAAACTCCTTGGTTCAACTCCACATCATGACGGAGGCTCCCAAGCGACACCTAACCAATCTAGGAGGCACCACCCTCCAAAAGATAATAGATGGGGTTGGTGATGATGAACTCCTTGCTCTTGTGCTTCAAATGATAATCTCCCCAACACTCAACTCTCCTCACTGATTTGGCTGTGGTGGAGGAAGGGATTGAGTGGAAAGCAACTTGGAAAGACTAGAAATCAAGTTTCATATGGTGGGAGTGGAGCAACTTGATCTCAACACAAGGGTAGGTAGTTTTCTTCTCGAAATGTAAGGTAGGAGTGGTAGTTCTTTCTGATGGCTCTCTCCACGAATGAAAAGGAGGTGGAGGGTATTTATAGCCTCCACACAAAATCCAACCGTTACACACATTTGACCAATCTCGGTCGGACCGAAGTTGACAACTCGGTCGGACCGAAAGTTCAAATCTTGTGAGCGTTGGGATTTTCGGTGGGACCGAAAATACAATCTCGGTTAGACCGATTCTTCCAAAGTCTAGGGTTTGCCAATCTCGGTGGGACCGACTTTCTCATCTCGGTGACACCGATGTGAGTCTGAAGGTTCTGAAGCTTGGCAACACCAATTTCGAATGACCGAGTTTGGAATCGGAAAATCCGAGATTCTAGGGTTTTGGCTATATGGCTGAGGTGGTTCATCTCGGTGTGACTGAGTTTGGAATCGGTGGGACCGAGATTACTTATGAGTTATTGTTGGAATGAAAGATTGCTGATTGTTTGAGAGATAAATCACTAAGCACTTTAGAGCAACCAGATCATCATCATAACCTCATCCCCTTTTAATAGTATTGGCTTTCCTATGGACTCAATGTGATCTTGGATCACTAAACCAAAAATGGAGTCTTGAGCTTTTGCCAATCCTTCCTTAGCATCCTAGGGGTTCACCTCACCAGTCCTTTTGCCATGCCAGAGTGGTTGACTTTCCTGAAACACACTTGTTAAAAGCATTAGTCCAACCACAGAGTATGTTGTCATTAATTACCAAAACCACCTAGGGAGCAAATGTGCTTTCAATCTCCCCCTTTTTGGTAATTGATGGCAACACACAGAAAAAAGATATCAAAGCTTACTGAAAGAAAGACAAGGTTATCATTAAAGCTTTGACAAACATGTAGTACACAAGCTCTCCCTACAAGTGTGCAAGATTTTAGATATTGGTTTTGGACTACCACAAGCACACATGAGAGAAAAGCAAGGTGTGCTGCATGCAGCTTGGCTATATGCATCAGAGCGGATGAGGGTAAATGAAAGATGATGCATATGTGCATGGTGATTTCTTGCAAACAAGTATTCACAAGCAAGTCACCATCATGCACATCCTGCAAGATGCATATACTTACCTTGAAGTTCCTTGGTGATGTACCTGAAGAAATAAACTTAGGAAAACATGGTTAGATAACACAAGAGTAGTTCTTCAACCAATCAGCAAGAACATCAAGAGTACCAAGCCAGGAATGACATGTATAAAGAGTGTCTCATGTTGAGTACTAGCTTGAATCAGCCAACATGTCTCCCAAGACTAGAAGATTTTCAATGAGCTCTGAGAGATTTTGCTTTCCATAAAGTACCAATTGTGATCTTCAGAGGATACCAATTGTATGAAGTAGAGTATATCAAATGTATGAAATACCAATTGTACTTTTCAGAAAGTACCAATGATGAGAGCAAGAAAAACAAAATCAAGAGAAATAATGCCAACAGTGTTATCACAGTGAAATATATGGCAAAGCTTTGATGTGATCCTCTCCCCCTTAAGGTAAGATTATTCTTCCTTTAAGATATGTTCTCCCCTTATCCTCCAATCTTCCCTTAGCTCCCCCTAAATCTTCTCCCCCTTTGACATCAAGTGCCGAAAAGGACAGTAGACCAGGAAGGACGAGAAAGGTGGAAGGAAAGAAGTGGGTTCATTAAGAATCACAACTGAGCAAATTTAATATGTAACATGTAAATCATTCAGATGAGCTGTAGATGATGATATCCTGAAGAATGTAAATCGGTGACACCGAAACGATATGGATCGGTGAGTCCGAAAGTCAGAGACTTAGGGCAGATCCCTTTTCGGTCAGACCGAAATGATTGAATCGGTGACGCCGAGTTTAATTCCAAGGAAAATGTAGAAATAATTCAGCTCATGTTGCAAGAAATGTTTCAGAAGATTTGCAATGAATTTGTAAATGATTTTCAGGGAAATTATCAGAGCTAAAGGATATACACAAGAACAGAAGAAACAGAGATGAAAAAGGTTGCTAGATGAAGTTTTTTTTTTTTTAAAAATAAGCAAGGAAACTCAATGAGAGAACATAAGAAAAAAAAGAAAACTCCAAAGCATACGTACTTCATCTAGATAGGAGTCGGCGACAAAGTCACCTATGTTTGAGTATATTGACTTAGGAGTCAAATGAGAACATTTGATCATAGGTCATACTCATCGTTTAAGCTCAAAATGGGGTTACCATTTTTCGATTAAGCATTTGATGTGATCACATCTTTTGAAGCTGCTTGTGCTCATGTCTTTGAGCAAAGCTTTTTCGAGATGTGAAAGACATACCTTGGGCTTGTTGTTGCTTGTTCTCATGTAGGTGAACTTGTTATTGATGCTCATGGGATGTGAAGTTGGAGCACCGTAATCAAGTGTGTAGTTCATCTTCCTACATGGGTTAGGCAAGCAAGGAAATTCTCAAGAATATCCAATATGACATGAGTGAAGTACTAGAATTATATGGTGTCTAAAAGGATATGTGGAATTTTGTTCCTTGAACTCAACATCCCAAGAGCTAGATACTTGGTCAATGACAAGATTACTCATGATTTGAGTGAGTGTGATAATCTTGTAGAATGTAGATCATCCAAGTACCGCAAGGAGTTAGATGCAATACAAGGGGCAAATGTGTCCAAGACATATGATCATCATCATAAGAGAAATATCAAGGATTAGTCAATTTGGCTCACGCCCTGCATGCATCAATGGAGTTTTCACTCCAAGTTTGAAGCATCAATGATGTTCAACTCACTCCTCAAGCGACAAAACACTTTCTCATCAAGTGGTTTTGTGAAGATATCTCGCAAGCTGTTTGTCAATCTGAACATGCTTAAGATCAATGTCACCCTTAGCAATATGATCGCGAATAAAATGGTGACGAACTTCAATGTGTTTCGTGCGAGAGTGTTGCACGGGATTGTGTCCAATCTTAATTGCACTCTCGTTGTCACAAAGCAAAGGAACATGTCTTGCATGTATCCCATAGTCCTTAAGCATTTGTTTCATCCATAGCAATGAGCACAACACGAACCAGCAGCAATATATTCGCTTTGCGAGAGATAATGATATCGAGTTTTGTTTCTTGGATGACCAAGACACAAGGGATCGACCAAGAAATTGACATGTACCCGAAGTTGACTTTCTATCTATCTTGTCTCCGGCATAGTCCGAGTCGGAATAGCCAACAAGATCGAAAGAAGCTCTCTTAGGATACCAAATGCCAAAGTTAGGTGTGTGTATCAAATATCTCACAATTCTTTTAACAGCTTTAAGATGACATTCTTTAGGAGCAGCTTGATATCGAGCACACATGCATACACTCAGCATTATATCAGGACGAGAAGCACAAAGATATAGTAGAGAACCAATCATGGATCGATAAACCTTTTGATCAACAGGTTCTCCATCTTTAGTCAAATCATTATGTCCATTAGTAGGCATGGGGGTTCTCATACCTTTGCTCTCTTGCATGTTGAACTTCTTGAAGAGATCTTTAGTGTACTTGGTTTGTGAGACAAAAGTGCCCTCCTTAGATTGCTTGATTTGCAACCCAAGGAAGAACTTGAGTTCACTCATCATGGACATCTCATACTTCTCTGACATAAGCTTCCCAAACTTCTCACTAAAATCAGGTTAGTTGAACCAAAGATAATATCATCGACATATATTTGACACACAAATAGTTCTCCGTCAACCCTTTTGTGAATAGCGTTGAGTCAATTTTACCGATTTCAAATCCTTTTTCAAGAAGAAAGCTAGTCAAGCATTTGTACCAAGCTCTAGGGGCTTGTTTAAGACCATAAAGAGCTTTGTGCAATTTGTAAACATGATTAGGCTTTTTAGGATTCACAAATCCGGGAGGTTGTTTCACAAAAACTTCCTCCTCAATTTCACCATTCAGAAAAGCACTTTTAATGTCCATTTGATAGAGAGTAATGTTATGGTGGTTGGCATAAGCAAGAAGAATGCGAATGGACTCAAGTCTAGCAACGGGGGCATAGGTCTCACCATAGTCCATACCTTCGACTTGTGTGTAGCCTTGTGCTACGAGACGAGCCTTGTTGCGGATGACTTGTCCATCTTCATCTTGCTTGTTCCGAAACACCCATTTGGTTCCAATGACGTTTTGGTCATCATTGGGCTTCTCTACCAAAGACCAAACGTTGTTCCTCTCGAAGTTGTGCAGCTCTTCATGCATAGCGTTCACCCAATCCGGGTCTTCAAGCGCTTCTTCTACCTTCATAGGTTCAAGACTTGAAATGAATGAGTAATGCTCACAAAAGTTAGCTAAACGAGTTTTAGAGCGAGTGATTCTCCCGGAGTTGATGTCGTTCATCATTTGTTCCACGGGATGGTCTTTCTTGACTCTTTCTCGAACTCGGGATAGCTTTTGTCGTGGTCGTGGCTGAGCTTCCTCATCATCCTCATCTTCTTCTTCATCTGTGTTGTTGGTGTCGTCTTGAGGTGGTGGAGAAGGAGGTTGTGGTGGATCTTCTTGTCGCACTTCCTCATCTTGGTGAGTTCCACTTGTGGAAGCCTCCATGTTGCCTTGAGGTTCACTTTGCCGTGAGGTAGGGGGCTCCACGTATGTAGATGAGGTACTCTCCTTCACTTCCATGGGACGAATCTTTCCAATGGATAAATCTTGAATGGCTTCCGATGGGTCCTTGTCTCCTACATCAATAGGCATTTGCTCTACTTGCGAGCCATTAGATTCATCAAACTTCACATCTACCGTCTCTTCAACCTTTCGAGTGAAATTATTGTAGACACGGTAGGTGTGAGAGTTTGATCCATAACCGAGGAAAAAGCCTTCATGAGTTTTAGGAGCAAATTTAGACCGACGATGCTTATCAAGAATATAGCATTTTGAACCAAAGACACGAAAATATCCCACTTGGGGTTTGTTACCCGTAAGGAGCTCGTATGAAGTCTTGCCGAGGAGCTTGTGAAGATACAATCTGTTGATAGCGTGACAAGCTGTCTCAACGGCTTCACCCCAAAAGTGTTTTGGTGTCTTGTATTCATCAAGCATTGTCCTCGCCATCTCAATGAGCGTTCGGTTCTTCCTCTCAACAACCCCGCTTTGTTGAGGTGTGTACGTAGTGAGAACTCATGTAGAATCCTTCCTCATCGAGAAAAGAGTCCACATGGGCGTTCTTGAACTCCGTTCCGTTGTCACTCCGAACTTTCTTGATCTTCACCTCAAATTGATTCTGAGCCTTTCTAGCAAAGGTTTTGAAGATTTTCTGAACCTGCGATTTGTCATCAAGAAGAAATACCCACGTAAATCTGGAAAAGTCATCAACAATAACTAGACCAAAGGAGTTACCACCAAGGCTTTTGTAAGCATTGGGACCGAAGAGATCCATATGAAGAAGCTCAAGTGGTCTTCTTGTGGTCATGATATTCTTAACGGGATGACTTCCTCCAACCTGTTTTCTGCTTGACATGCCATCGCAGAGTCTATCTTTGTCAAAGAAAACATCTTTTACACCAAGAATGTGATCACCTTTGATTAGCTTATCTAAATTTCGCATACCAACATGTCCAAGCCTTCTATGCCAAAGCCAACCTTTAGCAGATTTAGCAATAAAGCAAGTTCTAGGTTGAGCTTTCTTAGTGAAATCGACAATGTATAAGTCACCTCTACGAATGCCAGTAAATACCATATTATGATTGTCACTACGAAAAACTTGGCAATCTACTTTGGTGAATAGCACATTGTATCCAAAGTCAGCTAATCTAGACACGGAAAGTAAATTGTATCCAAGTGATTCAACAAGCATGACATTTTTAATGGAGCTATCATGAGATATGGCCACCTTACCAAGGCCAAGTACCTTACCCTTGGAGTTGTCTCCAAAAGTCACATACTTGCGTGGACCATCGTTCTTTGCAAGCTCTCGAAACATGTCTTCATCTCCGGTCATGTGATCGGTGCATCCACTATCAAGAATCCATTCTTTGCCACCGGATATGTAGTCTCTCATATTTGCCATTAGATTGAGACTCTTCATGATCTTGTCTAGCTCGGTGTCCAGAATCGTCATCATGCTCATGCTCATCATCATATTGACCCATAGATAATTCATCATCAATACCTAGGTCAATTTGACCATGACTTGCATCAGTTTTATCAACGTGATAATAGTCATCGGAATGCAAAACAAGAGCATTTCTTATTGAACATTGATAAAACGGGATCACCCTTCTTTTCATAAGATCACGAAGCTCAAAGAAGCATTTATCAAAGTTAGGATCTTTGGGGCGAACATATCAAATTCAACAGTCTTGTATAGAATTTCATCAAGACCTCTCAACGAGTAGTCCGGATAAAGTTCTTCCAAGAACTTCCACATAGCATGGGCGCACTCAAAGTTCGTGACAAGCTCAAGCAAGTTATCGAGCAAACCTCTAATGATAAGATTGGCAGTTCTAAGGTTCTGAAGCAAATCAAGCTCTTCATCTGATGAGGGTGCAAGGGGTCAAATGGTGGTACATATGGGGTTTCAACATATTTGCGCAAGTTGTATAACTTAAAGATAGCAAGCATTTCAATCCTCCACGAGTTATAGGACACTCCATCAAGAATAGGCACTCTATGACTAACACTCCCAAACGTAGACACGTCCATCTTCCTCCAATGGTGTGCAAACCAAAGCAATGGAGACCAACGCTCTGATACCAATTGTAGGATCGTTGAAGGCAAGAGTGTCTAGAGGGGGGGGTGATTAGACAACTCGACAAGATAAAAGTTTATCCCTTTTGATTAACATAAGTTCATAGCAAGTTCACAAGGAAGAACAAGTCAAGCATGATGTATACAAGTCGAGCAACATACTAAGCATGCAATTCAAGAGTATAGGGCAGCGGAAAGTAAATTGCGTGAATAGTAAGGGTGAGATTGTGAAGAGCAAACATAATGGAGACACGGAGATTTTTCTCGTGGTTCCGATAGGTGGTGCTATCGTCAATCCACGTTGATGGAGACTTCAACCCACGGAGGGTAACAGTTCTTGCGAGTCCACGGAGGCTCCACCCACGAAGGGTCCACGAAGAAGCAACCTTGTCTATGCCATCATGGCTTACGCCCACGGAGGACTAGCCTTACTCGGGGTAGATCTTCACGAAGTAGGCGATCTCCTTGCCCTTACAAACTCCTTGGTTCAACTCCACATCATGACGGAGGCTCCCAAGCGACACCTAACCAATCTAGGAGGCACCACCCTCCAAAAGATAATAGATGGGGTTGGTGATGATGAACTCCTTGCTCTTGTGCTTCAAATGATAATCTCCCCAACACTCAACTCTCCTCACTGATTTGGCTGTGGTGGAGGAAGGGATTGAGTGGAAAGCAACTTGGAAAGACTAGAAATCAAGTTTCATATGGTGGGAGTGGAGCAACTTGATCTCAACACAAGGGTAGGTAGTTTTCTTCTCAGAAATGTAAGGTAGGAGTGGTAGTTCTTTCTGATGGCTCTCTCCACGAATGAAAAGGAGGTGGAGGGGTATTTATAGCCTCCACACAAAATCCAACCGTTACACATTTGACCAATCTCGGTCGGACCGAAGTTGACAACTCGGTCGGACCGAAAGTTCAAATCTTGTGAGCGTTGGGATTTTCAGTGGGACCGAAAATACAATCTCGGTTAGACCGATTCTTCCAAAGTCTAGGGTTTGCCAATCTCGGTGGGACCGACTTTCTCATCTCGGTGACACCGATGTGAGTCGTAAGATTCTGAAGCTTGGCAACACCAATTTCGAATGACCGAGTTTGGAATCGGAAAATCCGAGATTCTAGGGTTTTGGCTATATGGTGAGGTGGTTCATCTCGGTGTGGTGAGTTTGGAATCGGTGGGACCGAGATTACTTATGAGTTATTGTTGGAATGAAAGATTGCTGATTGTTTGAGAGATAAATCACTAAGCACTTTAGAGCAACCAGATCATCATCATAACCTCATCCCCTTTTAATAGTATTGGCTTTCCTATGGACTCAATGTGATCTTGGATCACTAAACCAAAAATGGAGTCTTGAGCTTTTGCCAATCCTTCCTTAGCATCCTAGGGGTTCACCTCACCAGTCCTTTTGCCATGCCAGAGTGGTTGACTTTCCTGAAACACACTTGTTAAAAGCATTAGTCCAACCACAGAGTATGTTGTCATTAATTACCAAAACCACCTAGGGAGCAAATGTGCTTTCAGTATGTGTGAACCAGGGAGATATAAGGCCACTTTGGCTTGCGTCAGGAGCATCTTTTGCCTGGCTTGGGGTTGTGGCTGGATTTCATGCACGCTTGTTTGGTTGCTACCTGCGGAAAAAGAAAGCCCGCTGGCACGGGTTCCTTGCACTTTAATTAGCTTTGGCTAAACTCAGATCGCAAGTAGCTTTCGTGAGCGACCGATTTCGAGTGCCTGGTCACGAGGCTAACAACAACATGGATGGATATTAGCATTAAATAATTGATGCATGGATTGATTGATGGGACGTTGATGCTTTGCTCGCCCAAGCATGAACCAAACGCTTCAAAGACACCACGAGGCTGGCAGAAATATTTACATCTCACGTCCACACCAGGCAGTACCAGCCATCAAGGCATGAGGGTCAGGTCATGAACCAAACTGACCAATAAAGTTTGAGAGAGATTGAGGAGCCCCGATAAGGCTGAGTGGTGCGTCAGATAGCTGAGAGGGGGAAAGAGATATTCCATCCGCTCGATAATGCAGTGCATGTAAATTTTTTAGAAGTCAAACATTGGGAACTTTGATCAGATTTACGCAAATGTTATTTATATCTACAATACCAAAGATACATCATACAAAACTACATCTCATGGTGAATCTAATGGTATATGTTTACCGTACTAGATGTAATTCTTTTTCTCAACGTACATGGTCAAACTTTGTGATGTTTGACTTTTCAATAAATCTATATGCTATGGACCGAGGAGAGTGCCTCAGTCGAGACAGATCAAGTACGCGTGAAGGAGAATGAGTAAGTGTGCAAAAACAGTATGTGTGTGAAAGAGAAAGTGACAACAAACGATAAATTAGAGAGAGTGTGTGTTTTTTCGTTTCTTATGTGAACATATCACGCGTGCATCTCTGAGATGGAAAAGCGAGGCGAGGAGATACACGAAGATAGCTAGTGTGTGATTGTTTGCAATGGAGAGAGACACCCCTGTAGCACATGTCCAATAGAGGTCTGGCCAACAAGGAACAAAGGTCGAGAGGGACACATGGATGGCATGGACGCATGGGGAGGGAGAGAGGGTGTGTTTGTGATAGAGAGATCCCCTCGAGATCGTGAGGGGACTATATGGGTGGGAGATCGAGGGAGGGGGGGAAGAGCTCCGAAACGACATAGTGGTGCGTGAGAGAGTTACAGGAAAAGAGCCAAGGAATTTGTGTGTGTACGATGAGTGCACCCAAGATATCTAGCTTGGACAAGCTAGAGTATCATACATAGTGTGCAAGAGAGACCTATAGATGGTGTATATATGCATGCGAACTAGAAAGACCCTCCCCCCCCCACACACACACACAAAGAGAGAGAGAGATGGAGAGAAAGGGAGAGGTACCAACAAGGTTTTTGTGTCGGATGCGTGCGACAGAATTGAAGATTGTCGGAGAGAGAGAGAGAGAGAGAGAGAGAGAGAGAGAGAGAGAGAGAGAGAGAGAGAACAGAGTCTGGAGAGGGGAGGTCACGTCTTATGCATCAAAGGCTGATATAAACCATGTTTCGATATAAACTTGCATTCAAATATTTAAATTGGAGAACATGTTGTCTGCAATCCACACATGAACGGATATATGCATATATCAAACAAGTTTATTAATTTGACTTTCAACATGTTCATGGAGTACTATAATACTGTACAACATGCTACTCGATTGAGGTGTTCAATTTTGGATTTAGTTCACTATTTTGACCTACCGAGTGAGCTATTTCATTGAATCGAGATATTTCATTTCGGGTTTGATTCGCGTTTTTGAGTGGGTCAACTATTTGACATATAGTAAATCGCTAGCAACGAGCATGTAAAAACACATTACTCCCGAGCATCATCTCTCCATCTAAAAAAGAAGTGGCAAGCTAATATTTCAAAATTTGATTCGAATCGACTTGATAAGGTAGACGTGGATGCTCGTTCTCCCAAAATTTGAACGAACCGTTAAACATCCTCTCTGCTCGGTGGAATTCGCCCGAGCAAATAAATGGGAGACGCGAAATTACCGTCCTATGTGGGACACGCATCAATTGGCCCGTTGTACATCGATGGTAGGTTCGTAACTTCATCCAAGCGCACCTTCTCCTTGGTCGAAATGACATGTACCGAATAATTCATAAACCATGGTCGGCAAAACACGCTCTCCTCGCCCGAAATAGCTTGCGCCCACTATTTCAAAACACGCTCTCCTCGCCCGAAATCGCTCGCGCCCACTATAGTTCAAAACACGCCCTCCTCGCCCGACATCGCACCCGCCCACTATTTGAGGAGAAGAAAAGTTACTCTACTATCCCCGACCCTCAGTACACAGACCCAAGCCGAGAAGCCTATAGGCAAGGGTAGAACTCAGAACTCCCCTCACATTTCGGACAAATCGTCCGTAAGACATGGTTCCACTCCTCCCAACCCCCCCCCCGCCCCATTCATACCTCGTGGGCGCCAAATCACCTTCTCCCCGGGAATCTCCCTTCTCCCGAGTTGCGAAACCTCAGCCCCACCTCCATGGCGCCCCCTGAGGGAGTCCTGGATTAGGGGGTATCCGGACAGCCGGACTATATACTTTGGCCGGACTATTAGACCATGAAGATACAAGACTCAAGACTTCGTCCCGTGTCCAGATGGGACTCTCCTTTGCGTGGAAGACAAGCTTGGAGATCCAGATATTAGATTTCCTTCTTTGTAACCGACTCTGTGTAAACCCTAGCCCCCTCTGGTGTCTATATAAACCGGAGGGTTTGGTCCGTATAAGGACGATCATAACAGTCATAATCATCATAGGCTAGCTTCTAGGGTTTAGCCTCTACGATCTCGTGGTAGATCAACTCTTGTAATACTCATATCATCAAGATCAATCAACCAGGAAGTAGGGTTTTACCTCCACCAAGAGGGCCTGAACCTGGGTAAAACATTGTGTCCCTTGCCTCCTGTTACCATCAGCCTTAGACGCACAAATCGAGACCCCCTACCCGAGATCCGCTGGTTTTGACACAGACATTGGTGCTTTCATTGAGAGTTCCCCTATGTCATCGATGCAAGGCTCGATGGCTCCTTCAATCATCAACAACGACGCGGTCCAAGGTGAGACTTTTCTCCCCGAATAGATCTTCGTGTTCGGTGGCTTCACACTGCGGGCCAATTCGCTTGGCCATTTGGAGCAGATCGACAGCTATGCCGCTGGCCATCAGGTCAGGTTTGCGAACTTGAACTACACGGCCGATATCCGCGGAGACTTGATCTTCAACGGATCCGGGCCTGCGCCAGGAGCGCCGAACAGTCATGACGAGCATGGCTTAGACCTGCTGTCGGACAACACTCGGGATATCGCACCTGCAGGAGCCCCAGACCTAAATCCAGGGCAGATTGTGTCGTCCGAGGATGGGTGGATGGACCCGCCCCGGAGGCCGCACACTCATCGGTGGTGGAGCCAAACGCAGACTTCACCCCCTAAGGAAGCCTATGACACCGGACCCCCGGACTCATGTCCGGCTGTAGGTTCCAGTCCGCGCACCCCCGAGCCCACCGGATCTGGTTGGGCTCCGGTAATGGAGTTCACCGCTGCGGATATCTTTGAGCACTCGCCCTTTGGTGATATGCTAAACTCGTTAAAATCTCTCTCTTTGTCAGGAGACTCTTGGCCGAACTATGTCCAGCTCGAGTGGGAAGCAGGCAATGAGGGAATTCGTTGCCCACCCACCACCCAGTTCGTAGCCACGGTCGATGATTTGACCGACATGCTTGATTTCGACTCTGAAGACATTGACGGTGTGGACGATGATGTAGGAGAAGAACAGGAACCACCGCCCACGGGGCGCTGGACAGCCACCTCCTCATATGATATATATATATATATATATATATATATATATATATATATATATATATATATATATATATATATATATATATGGTGGACACTCCGAAAGAAACCAATGGCAATGAGGCAATGGAGGATAACCCCGCAAGGAAGAAAGCAAAGCATGGACGTCATTGGCGCCGCTCCAAGCCCCGCCACAACAATACCGGCACAGGAGATGAAAACAATCCGGATGGTGCCGAAG
Source organism: Aegilops speltoides (assembly GCA_021437245.1). NCBI lineage: Eukaryota > Viridiplantae > Streptophyta > Magnoliopsida > Poales > Poaceae > Aegilops > Aegilops speltoides. The sequence continues at coordinate 120,084,014 of CM038141.1, forward strand.
ATGAATACAACCCCGATCAGCCTGCCTTCGAGCAGGCCGAACAGGAGGACGGGCAGGTCAGCCCACACGAACAGGCGACGGCCGGATACCCGGAGGAGGACAACTACATGCCCCCTCCGGAGACGAGATTAGCCTCGGCGACGACGAGTTCGACGTGCCTGAGGACCCCGTAGAGCAGGAGCGCTTCAAGCGCCAGCTTATGGCAACTGCGAGGAGCCTGAAAAAGAAGCAGCAGCAGCTCCAAGCTGATCAAGACCTGCTCATAGACAGATGGACTGAAGTCCTGTCAGCCGAGCAATATGGACTCGAGCGCCACACAGCCGACCGGCCACCTCGTGGCCGGGATAAAACGACGTATCAGCCCGAATACCAGCCCGCACCCCCACGCCAATACACTACGGCCCGAGGCAATAGGCAGGACCTGCAAGATATACTGGAAAACAAGGTAGGACAGCCAAGATCGATCTATGGATCACGCGGGCACGCCCCAACATGTGATGATGATCGTCATGCCGGATACCTTATCAACAAGTCCGGCCGTGCCGAACACAGTCAACCAGACTCATTCGAACTGCGTAGCCACATAGCCCGGCATAGAGGCGCTGCACACCCCCTCCGCTTCACTGACGAAGTGATGGATCATGAATTCCCAGAAGGGTTTAAACCCATAGACATTGAATCATACGATGGCACAACATACCCCGCAGTATGGATCGAAGATTTCCTTCTCCACATTCACATGGCCCGCGGTGACGATCTACACGCCATCAAGTATCTTCCCCTTAATCTCAAAGGACCGGCCTGGCACTGGTTAAATAGCCTACCGGCAAACTCCATCGGCAGTTGGGAAAACCTGGAGGACGCATTCCTTGAAAACTTCCAGGGGACATACGTGCGACCACCGGATGCTGATGACTTGAGTCACATTACCCAACAGCCCGGAGAATCAGCCAGGAAATTCTGGACTCGGTTCCTAACCAAAAAGAACCAAATTGTCGACTGTCCGAACGCCAAAGCCCTGGTGGCCTTTAAGCATAATATCCGCGACGAGTGGCTCGCCCGACACCTCGGCCAGGAAAAACCAAAGTCCATGGCGGCCCTCACGACACTCATGACCCGCTTCTGTGCGGGCGAGGACAGCTGGTTGGCTCGCAGTAGCACCACGCCAATAGACTCCGGTACTTCAGAGATCCGCGACAATAACGGCAAGCCACGGTGCAACAAACATAAGCGTCGGAACAATGGCGACAACACTGAAGACACGGCAGTCAACGTCGGATTCAGTGGCTCAAAATCTGGTTAGCAGAAAAAGCCGTTCAAAAGAAACAATCAGGACCGTCCAACCTAGACCGCATACTCGGTCGCTCGTGCCAAATCCATGACACCCCGGATAAACCAGCAAACCACACTAACAGAGACTGCTGGGTGTTCAAACAGGCCGGTAAGATAAACGCTGAGAACAAGGACAAGGGGCTGCACAGCAACGATGACGAGGAGCCCCGATGTCCGAACACGGGGGGACAGAAGAAATTTCCTCCTTAGGTGAAAACAGTCAACATGATCTACGCCACCCACATTCCCAAACGGGAACGAAAGCAAGCACTGCGGGATGTCTACGCGATGGAGCCAGCCGCCCCAAAGTTCAACCCATGGTCAGCCTGTCTGATCAGCTTTGATCGCAGGGATCACCCTACCAGCATCCGTCACGGTGGTTCAGCTACATTGGTCCTAGACCCAATCATTGACGGATTTCACCTCACACGAGTCCTTATGGACGGCGGCAGCAGCCTGAACCTGCTTTATCAGGACACAGTATGCAAAATGGGCATCAACCTTCAAGGATCAAGCCCACCAAAACTACCTTTAAAGGTGTAATTCCAGGGGTAGAGGCCCGCTGCACGGGCTCCATAACACTGGAGGTGGTCTTCGGATCTCCGGATAACGTCTGAAGCGAGGAGTTAATCTTCGACATCGTCCCTTTCCGCAGTGGCTATCATGCACTGCTGGGACGAACCGCATTTGCTTGATTCAATGTGGTACCACACTATGCATACCTCAAGCTCAAGATGTCAGGACCTCGCGGGGTCATAACAGTCAACGGAAACACGGACCGCTCTCTCCGTACATAGGAGCATACTGCAGCCCTCACGGCAGAAGTACAAAGCAGCCTTCTCCGGCAAACCGTCAATCCGGCGACAACAACCCCGAACACCATCAAGCGAGCCCGGAGTAACCCGCAACAGGATCGCCAAGCACGCCAAGAGCGCGACTAGCAGTCCGGCCTCCGCCACAGTCCCATTCAGGCAGCATTCATGCCGCGCGTACACAATTACGCACTCAAAATACCATGGGCACAAGCGAGGGCGCAATAATGACGCGGTCAACAGTGCGGTTCAGCCGCAACATACTTTAATAACCCTCTTTATCTTTCAGGACCCTACTTTCGGGCAGCCTCTTCAGAAGAGCCGGATTATCGAACTTCCACAGGAGAGAAATCCAAGGAGGCAAAAGGCTTTGCGCACAAAAGGAATACCAAGGTGGAATCTATTCACGATCGTTATACCTATTTTATATACCTACATGCGGCCCGCGGTCAAATAGCCCTATTTACCTCTGGTTAACGCATTCATTGTAAACATACGCTTAGACGTATTATTCATCAACGGGAGATAATATATAGCGTCAGCTTATTATTCCTATCTGCACATTTTTCCTATAAATGTTTATTCAATATTGCATCCGTACACCTTGGTACGTTCAGTTTGCCAGGGGATTCCTACGGTGCCCCTTAGTACGGCAAGATAAGTCTGAACACTTTCGACAGTGCGGCACCCCAAACTTATAGCATTATATGCATCAGCTCTGAATCATGTCTTGGGTCAATAGTTGGGTTAGCCCGGCTCCCTTGTTTTGGTACCTTACATTCCGTTATATCGGCTAAGGTAGCGCAGGGAGAACTACTGCGATTGTCTCCCAGTTCTTCCGGACGAGCACCTTAGTAGAGAAAGCCGAAAACTGACCGACATGATGCGGCGAGAGCTGGTCGCTGTTCGAGAGGTCTTAAAATCCTTAAAGATTTTTTCCGCTTTAGGCAAGGAATCGGCCTCGTCCGATCTAGGCGTATATAGCGCCCCAAATCGGCTTTCCAAATTCTAGGGGCTTCGCCGAAATTTAAAATTGTAGACTTCTATGGCTAAGTGAAAGTTATAAAGCCGCATAGTTCGATTGCCTTGTTCGATGCACCAAACACCTCCTTCAGGGACCAAATATTTGGATAAAGAGTGTCTGGGTTTTCCACGAACACCCCAGTACTAGTTACATGGGGGCGGAAGCCGACGACTGGCCTACTTTCAGAATTTTATAAACATCCGCACAGAAGGTAATATTTTAAATCAACAAAGCGCTATATAGCACAAATAACTTTGTTTTTGTATTACAAAAATGACAGGAGTACATTCACTCAAAGATCTTGTCCTTGGCACATTCATCGGCCATGAGGCGAGCGCCTTTCATAACGCCATCATAATATTTCTCAGGACAGCGGTGCGCCTTGCCCTCCGACGGTCCATCCTTCACCAGCTTCTCCACATCCAGCTTGCCCCAATGCACCTTCACACGGGCAAAGGCTTGGCGGGCACCCTCAATGCAAACGGATCGCTTGATCACTTCCAGTCGCGGACAGGCATTCACCATCCGCTTTATCAGGCCGAGGTAGCTGGCAGGCAGGGGCTCACCAGGCCACATCCGGACTATGAAATCCTTCATAGCTACTTCGACTGCCTTGTGGAGTTCAACCAGTTGCTTCAATTGGTCACTCAGAGGCATCGGATGTTCGGCTCCAGCATACTAGAACCAGAATAGCTTCTCCGTTGAGCTCCCCTCTTCGGCACGGTAGAACTCCGCGGCATCAGATATGCTGCATGGCAGATCTGCAAATGCCCCTGGAGAGCTCTGAATTCGAGTAAGTAAAAGAAACGCCTCCTCCACATGCTGGCTTTGCATAAAGAATGTCTTACCCACCGCTATCTTCTTGGCCGCCTGAATTTCATGCTGGGCCTTTTCGGCTTCGGCCTTGGCATCTTTCATGCTCGAAAGGGCCTTCGCAAGTTCGGACTCCTTCGTCTGGAAGTCACACTCCAAGGACTCGAACTTCTTGCCGAGCTCCTGGACCTCTTGCTGTACCTCGCCCACCCTAGCATTTTGCTTCTCACGCTCAATGCGCTGCATGGCCGCCTTGTTTTTGGCCTCGGATAGCGCCTTCTTCAGGGATGCCACTTCGGTCGCGGTCCCTATTACAAAATCATGACGTTTTTTTAGCGTCACCAATTTTTTCTATACTTTGTGATATGTAAATGGGGTATCACTCACCTTTGTTCTCTTCGAGCTGCCTCTTCGCGAGGCTGAGCTCTCCCTGGGCCTGCTCCAGGTCCCGTGTGAGTCCGGAGACCCCCGTTGTGCGGGCAGCAGCGGCAAGCAGCACCGCCTGCTTATTCACATAGACACCTAATATTAGACTCCTGCGGATTAGAATTGACCCTCCGATTGGCTTTTATTTCCGAACACCAAACGGAGTATCAGGGGCTACTGTCTATCGGGTGATAATTTCACACACTTTCGATTACTTACCTCAAAGCCTGTCAGGAGGCTGGTGCAGGCTTCGGTTAATCCGCTTTTGGCGGACTGAACCTTCTGAATCACCACACTCATAAGAGTACGGTGCTCTTCATCCATGGAAGCGCCACGAAGCGCTTCCAGCAGACTATCCGACGCCTCTGGCGTAACGGAAGTCAGCGGCATGGACGGCTTGCCCTCCTTAGCGAGGGGTTGCCTACCCGAATCCGGAACCTTTGGAGGTTCCGGTATAGTGTCTGGCTGGGAGCCCGACTTGCTACGGCTCTCATCGGCACAATCTGCAGGGATCTTATGCCCCGTGTGCCCGGCGTCTAGAATTTCGCCTTGGGGCGTCTCTAGAGTCGCCTCACCCTGCTTTGGGAGCCTTTGGGACAACACCTCTGTGTCATCCGCAGGCAGAGGGGAAGTGGCCGTTGGGAGAGAATTCATTGCTGAATCGCTCAAAGATCCATCCGAAGAGGATACCTCAGGATGGGTCTTGGCCGAACTGCATATGCATGTTCGGCGTTATAACAAACTATAAAGCAAAGTCGCACTAAAGAACAACAGAAGTGCGGATACTTACGATCTTACTAGGGGCTTCCCCCTGGACAGCCACTCCTCCTCGCTGTAGGCGGCCGTGGTGGAGTAATCCGGAATGGACGCCTTTCCCTTCTTGGGTGTCCTGGCCTCCCCCTCTGGGCCAGCCTTCCTTTTATTCTCCTCCCCAGTGCGGGGAGGCGGAGTTTCCTTGTGTTTCCCCCCGGCTCCATGGGAGGTGTTGGGGATATGGCTATTTGTGTAAGCCGCCCAGGAGGGGCCGGGTTACACAAAGAGTACTCATCAGAGAGAAGCCCAAGGCTGAGCATGAAGATGGCGGTTCATAAAGGGCCTGAGGCCCACAGGCGAGTTAAGGCCCGTTGTAGTAAACCGCCATGATGGCATGACTTGTGACATAAGGTAGATTTAACTAGTCACCGAGCCGGACACTGTTTATGAGCCGGACGAGACTCTGTAAGCCACAGGGTGTCGACCCATGTATATAAGGGGACGACCTGCTGGCGGCTTAGGGCAAGAAACAACTCATCGAGAGCCGGGCATAGTGTATCTCGCTCCCTGGTCATCGAAACATCAATACCAACCCAACTAGACGTAGGCCTTACCTTCACCGTAAGGGGCCGAACTAGTATAAACTCGCTCGTGTCCCTTGTCCCGATTTAACCCCTTCAAGCTTCCTAGTTGCGATGGCTCCACAACTAAGTCCTTTCACGAGGGCATCTGACGTGACTATTCCATGACAGTTGGCGCCCACTGTGGGGCCAGCACACGGTGGATTTGAGTTCTTAAAGGGCAACTTCGAAGGGCTCAAGGGATACGTAGTGGGCCGGATGACCAAGAGTCGTCACGGCAAGATCTACATCGACGACGAAGGCTGGGGTCCCGCCGCCGGCTCAATCGAGTACGGGTACCGGGTCCCCTTCGGCGGAATCCACGTCTTCATCGGCCAGATCGGTGAGCCGGGCCTTGAGCCGGACAACTGCACCGAACTCGTCGAGACGGCTCAGCGTGCGGGAAAGACCCGGACTCAACCGGTCATGAGGTGTGCCTTCGTGGGTTGCGTCCACGGAGAGGATTTTTCTGAAGGATCTGAATATAAGGGTGAGACGGCTGTCCCCTCGGACGATGATTCGTCCGCCAGTTCAACAGATTCGTTGTACCAAGTGCAAGACGGCATGCTCGGGGGCTGTTCCGATGGCATCAATATTCCGGACCCCTTTGAGCCGCCGAGGTGGGCCAGAATCTTCATGGCTGGGACTCAGCCCGGCTCAAACTCTACAGCTGCTGCAGCGGTAACGTCCAGTTTAGGAGCAGTGGGGGAGGCGGCCCCGTGCGCCCGCCGGCTCAAGTGCTAATAGACCTTATGGACAAGCTCACGGCCCTGTTAACCTCCACAGTTATTCCTGAAGATAAAGATGAGCATGACGCCACGGTAGCACAGGTGCGTGAGGAGATAGCTCAGGCCAAGGAGGCCTTGGCAGCTGAGGATACTAGGCTAGCTACAGAGCGGGTGGCTCTCAACGCCCGGGCGCAGCGCTTGCAGTCAGAAGCTTATCAACTCACGATGAGCCTAAACGCGTCTAATGAGGTGATGAGGAGGAGACATCAGAAAACTCAATCCCGTTTGCCTCTGAATTACGATCCTCGGGTTCTATTTGCGACACCCGGAGTCGGCCCAAGTAACCCGCCAGAGACCAATCGACTTATGACAGCCGGTACAGGAGGGCTGACTCAGCCCTGGGAGATGGTGCCGCCTCACGTGAGCATGCCACCGCCGCGTTATGTGCCAATCCCCCGGGTCACTTTTCCAACCCTATGGAGAACTTAATTGCAGCTTCAACACGTTTGGCGGCTCTTCCCATGGACGGTGATGACCCGGCAGCAGTGGAGACCCGGAGAGTCAGAGAACTTCTTCAGATAGCCTTGGCTCAGCAGGAGACCTATTCTTATAGCCGGTACAGAATCCATTCAACTCCCCTGCCTTGGTTAGCGCCGCCCCGCTAGAACCGGAGCCCGAGTTATAGCAGGCACATGGAGTCTGAAGCTTTGTCAAGCAATGCCCAACGCCATAACCAGCCTGGTGGCTATCACCCGGTACAAGACCGAATACGTCAGGAGAATGAACGAGTGGCTCAGGCAGTGGCTTATCAGGATCACCCAGAGTATCCAACGACGTCTGTTGAGGCGGGGGTGGCCACTAGAACTGGCGGTGTTCCTTGCCTGGTGCCGGCTCTGCGCAATGTACGTCTTCCCAAGGACTTCAAGGGACCTCGAAAGGTACCAAATTACACGGCCGACTTACAGCCCAGGGCGTGGATCGAGAGTTATGAGATGGCCATGGAGCTGCTAGAGGTCAGTGACGCAGCGATGGCTAAATATTTCACCATGATGTTAGATGGAACAGCCCAGTCTTGGCTGAAGGGGTTGCCACCCAATTCCATTAGCTCATGGGAAGAGTTGAAGGCCCGGTTCATTCAGAACTTCAAGGACACCTGCAAGAAATCCATGTCAATTGTGGACTTAACCAATTGTAAGCAGGGGGAGGGCGAGTCCACCACCCATTGGGTGTGTCGGGTTAAGGAGATAATTCATTCATCTGACAATATGGATGCCGGCTCTACAGTCCTTATGTTGGAGAAGAATTGTAGCTTTGAGCGCCGAGGCGAAGTTGGGCGTTTAAGCGTGACTGCAAGGATATGGGTACGCTGATGGCGGCTTTAGTCAAATATGCCGATTCTGATAGTACCAAGGATCCCGCGTCTGACGATGAGAAGACAGGGAAGGGAAGAAGGAACGGCAATGGAAAGGGTCAACAGCATAACCCGGGGAATCAAAACGGCAACAAGCGTAAGGCGGACGGTAACCCGGAGTTCGTAGCCAATGCCAACTCGCAGGGTAACAATCCGAGACGTAAGGGTAAACCGCCTCGATCTGGCGGGTCAGGCCCATCTCTTGAACAGCTACTCAACGAGCCCTGCCCGAGACACGGCACCAGGGAGCGGCCTGCCATGCACCTGTGGAAGGATTGCACAATCATGAAGGCGTTTAAGAATTCCAACGCCTATGATGGCCATAATGGGTCTGTCGGTGGTTCACGAGCTGGCGGTTTCCATCGCCCGGGTGGCGGCTTAGGATCCGGCTTTCAGGGACGTCAAGGAGGGGGCTATAACCAACAACAAACTGGTCAAGGGGAGCAGCAGCAGCAGCAGTCGGGTTATCAGAGCAACCCGAAGCAATTGAGCAGTGGGCAGTATCACGTATTTACCACTAGCTTATGCAAACGTGACCAGAAGGTGCATAAGAGGGCCATCAATTCTGTTGAGCCGGCAATCCCTCGTTATTTGAGGTGGTCAGAGCAGCCCATCATATGGAGCAGGGAAGATCACCCTCCGCGGGTCGATAATCCGGGTCAGTTGGCCTTGGTGGTGGCACCTCAGGTTGGTGGGTATAAGTTCACTAAGGTGCTCATGGGCGGGGGTAGTAGCATCAACATCCTCTACTATGAGACCTTTCGACGCATGGGCTTAACTGATAAAAATCTAAGAACATCCAACACTGTTTTCCATGGAGTTGTCCCTGGTAAGTCGGCTTACCCAGTTGACAGGATTGAGCTGGAGGTGGCCTTTGGAGATGAACATGACTCCAGAGCTGAGAAGTTGACGTTTGAGGTGGTCAAAATCAGGAGCCCATACCACGCTCTGTTTGGGCGACCGGCTTATGCTAAGTTTATGGCCCGACCATGTTATGTTTATTTGCAGCTCAAGATGCCGGGTCACAAGGGCACCATCACTATACATGGCAGTCGTAAGGTAGCACTGGAGTGTGAATAAGGCGACGCGGCTTATGCTGAGTCGGCCTGTGCAGCAGAAGAGCTCAAATTTTATCAAGATAATGTTGACCCGGCGGATATGACATCCCTGAAGAAGCCAACTACAGAGCACGACCCAGCGTTGAAGTTTAAGTCGGCAGCTGAGACAAAGCCTGGTGATTTTACCCCGGGTGATTCTTCTAAACAATTTAGTATCAGCAGCAACTTGGATCCCAAATAGGAAAGAGCGCTCATCGAGTTCATCCGTGAGAACCGGGACATCTTTGCATGGAAACCTTCTGACATGCCGGGTGTACCGAGGGAACTCGCTGAGCACACTCTCAATATTGATCCAAAGTATAAGCCGGTCAGGCAGTTTCTTTGCCGTTTTAACGAAGAGCGACGGAAAGCTATTGGGGAAGAAGTCGCCAGGCTCTTAGCGGCCGGTTTATCATTGAAGTTTTTCACCCGGAGTGGTTGGCTAACCCGGTGCTTGTTCTTAAAAAGAACGGCACCTGGCGGATGTGTGTGGACTACACGGACTTGAACAAGGCTTGTCCGGCTGATCCTTTTGCTCTTCCCCGTATTGATCAAATCATTGATGCTACGGCGGGTTGTGAGTGTTTTAGTTTTTTGGATGCTTACTCCGGTTATCATCAGATTAAGATGGCAGTTAAGGACCAGGAGAAGACGGCTTTCATCACTCTGTTTGGAGCCTTCTGCTATGTATCTATGCCGTTTGGGCTCAAGAGTGCCCAGGCAACTTATAAGCGATGTGTGGAGAACTGTTTGCACGATCAAATTGGGCGTAATGTTCATGCTTACGTGGATGACATTGTGGTGAAGTCCAGAGAAAAGGAGACCTTGATATCTGACTTACAGGAGACCTTTGATAATCTCCGGGTTTACGAGATGATGCTTAACCCAGCCAAGTGTGTGTTTGGCATCCCCGCAGGCAAGCTTTTGGGCTTTCTGGTGTCCAACAGAGGCATCGAAGCTAATCCGGAGAGAATTAAGGCGATTACCTCCCTGGATAAATCGGCGTGCATCAATGATGTTCAGTGACTGGCAGGTCGTGTTGCCGCCTTAAGTCGGTTCATAAGTCGGCTCGGTGAGAAGGCCCTCCCGTTGTATCAGATGATGAAGAAAACTGACACTTTTGTCTAGAGTGAGGCTGCTGATGCTGCTTTTGAAGACTTAAAGAGACAATTGTCTGAGCCGCCGGTTCTCGCGGCTCTGGTTGACAAAGAGCCTTTGCTGTTATATGTGGCTGCCAATTCACGAGCCGTCAGCGTTGCGATCATGGTGGAGAGTAAGGAAGCCGGTAAGGAGCATCCAGTTCAACGACCGATTTACTACATCAGTGAGGTGCTCATTGAATCCAAGCAAAGGTACCCGCTTTGGCAGAAGCTTGTTTACGGGGTGTTCATGGCTAACCGGAAGTTGAAGCAGTACTTTCAAAGCCACCCTATAACTGTGGTAAGTTCTGCCCCTTTGGGAGACATCATTCAGAACAGGGAGGCCATAGGACGAGTCACCAAGTGGGCCATTGAGCTTGGGCCTCACGATTTGAAGTACATGCCACGTACTGCTATTAAGTCTCAGGCCTTGGTGGACTTTATCAATGATTGGATAGAGTTACAGGCCCCTGAGGAGAAGCCGGATAACACATATTGGACGATTCACTTTGATGGGTCCAGGCAGCTAGAAGTTTCGGGGGTTGGAGTGTTGTTAACTTCCCCTCGTGGTGAGAAATTTTGTTATGTACTCCGGCTTATGTTTCCATGTACTAACAATGCAGCTAAATATGAGGCCTTACTCCATGGTCTCCGGATGGCTAAGGAGATGAACTTAAGCCGGGTACGATGCTTGGGCGACTCAGATCTTGTGGCTCAACAAGTGTCAGGCAAGTGGGATTCCAAGAACCCCCTTATGGCGGCTTATCGTCGTGAGGTAGATGCTGTGGCTGGTCACTTCACGGGTTATCAAGTGGAGCACATCGATCGAGGGAAGAATGAGGCAGCTGATGCTTTAAGCCGGTTGGGATCCCAACGTAAACCGGTGCCGCCCAATACCTTTCTTGATGTGTTACATAACCCTTCTGTCAAGGTGCCTACCGAGGAGGAGATAGCGGTGCCAGACCCGGAGGCACAGCTGGTGGCGGCTCTTCATGTTATCCCGGATTGGACAGTGCCTTACTTGGCTTATATGACCCGGGGCGAGTTGCCGGAGGATGAGACCTTGGCGAGACAAATTATCCGGCGCTCCAAGTCCATGACGATTGTTAATGGCGAGTTACATCACCTAAGTGTCACGGGGGCATTTCAACGCTGTGTGTCACCTACAGAAGGCCAAGAAATACTTCCTGAGATACATGAAGGAGATTGTGGCCATCATGTCGGGTCAAAATCTCTCGTAGCCAAGGCGTTTCGTCATGGTTTCTACTGGCTGACGGCTCATGATAATGCGGAGGATCTGGTCAGTAAATGTGATGGTTGTCAAAAGTTCTCACGACGAGCTCATGTGTCGGCTCAAGAATTGAGGATGATCCCAATCACTTGGCCGTTTGCAGTCTGGGGGCTTGACATGGTTGGACCTTTCAAAAGGTCTAAAGACAAAAAGACACATCTACTGGTGGCAGTGGACAAGTTTACCAAGTGGGTTGAGGCAGAGCCGGTCAGTAAGTGTGATGCAGCCATGGCGGTTCAGTTCATGAAAAAGGTGAGCTTTCGTTTTAGTTTTCCACATAGCATCATAACTGATAATGGCACTAATCTCTCTAAGGGTGCCATGGAAGAGTTCTGTCAATGAGAACACATCCGGCTTGATGTTTCGGCCGTTGCTCATCCTCAATCCAATGGTCAAGGAGAGAGCTAATCAAGAAATCTCGAAGGCATCAAACCCCGGCTCTTAGTCCCCTTACAGCGGACTCCGGGTTGTTGGGTGGAGGAGTTACCCTCCGTGTTGTGGAGCATCAACACTACACCTAACAGATCTACGGGATACACACCTTTCTTCATGGTTTATGGAGCAGAGGCGGTCCTGCCAAGTGACATCCGGCACGACTCACCTCGTGTGGCGGCTTACGTTGAGGCGGATAACGAAAAGGGTCGTCAGGATGCACTTGACTTGTTGGACAAGGAGCGAGACTTAGCAATAGCCCGCTCGGCGATTTACCAGCAAGACCTGCGTAGCTATCACAGCCGCCGGGTTAGGAGCAGAACCTTTCAGGAAGGCGACTTGGTGCTCCGGCTCATCCAGGATCAGTCTAACATGCACAAGCTATCCCCGCCTTGGGAAGGACCCTTTGTGGTCAGCAAGAATCTACACAACGGGTCATATTATCTCATCGATATTCGAGAACACAAGGACTCATTTAAATCGGAGGAGGAGACCCGGCGGCCGTGGAATATAGCTCATCTCCGGCCTTACTATAATTAAGTTACCAGTTCTTAAGATACCTTTTTCTGATGTACATATTATATAAAGCAATAAAGAATGTTTTATGTCTTCTTTATCAGGTGATGGACGCTGCCAACAGGGGACGGATCATATCTGAATCTGGCTTTCCCTTTGGTCTGGCTTATGATCATATCTGAATCTAGCCATGGTCACTTGGGGGCTTCCTGTTCAAACATAGGTTGTATTCGAACCAAAGAGAACATAGCTGTCGATACCCACTTGATCGGCATACTGCCAAACCCACTTGGGGGCTTCTTGATCATATTTGAATCATAGCTTAACCCCTTTGGGTCTGACGTGGATCGTATTCGAATCAGCGTCATTAAACAACTCTTATGTTCACTTGGGGGCTTCCTGTTCAAACATAGGTCGTATTCGAACCAAAGAGAACAAAGCTGTCGATACCCACTTGATCGGCATCGCCAAAGCCACTGGGGGCTATATGATCATATCTGAATCTTAGCTTAACCCCTTTGGAACGGTTCTCTGATCGTATTCGAATCAGGAGCCTGTAAACATTGCTTAAAGTATGTTTACTTTAACTATCACTGAAATCTTCTTGAGGAGATGGTTCTTGATCCTTCCAGTTTTATATTGATCACCTCAGGTTCAAAAAAGTGCCAGGTAAAAACTTATATGAGCCGGAGAGGCTATTAAAAGGGTCGCAGGTATGCTATTATGATTATATTTTAACTAATCATGAACCGTCTTATACATGTGGTTTTTGATCATGTCCGGGTTATAAACATTCTATAACCCTCCGGCGCAGTGAACCGCCCAGGAAACCTTGCCTGTTTTTATGTGCAGGATAAAGCAGAGCAAGTTAAAATATCAAGGAAACACATGATTAATATAAGCTAGAGGAATTTAGTGATGGCGGCTTGACAAAAGCAATCAGTACCATAAAGCATGACAAGCATTAAGGAGTTTTCTCTATCCTATTACAAGACTCCCCGAGTCTAAACAAGTGAAGCATTGTTTTTTGCAAAAGTTATAACCCGGCTGGCGGCTCATTCCTCCGGCTGGCTTGACGAATCCGGGTTATCCTTCCCCGCTCCTCCTTCGGTTGTTTTGTCCTGGAAGGTGGACGAGGCCCAGTCAATGCCACTCAAGGTTTCAAATTCAGCTTCATCATCTATTAAGGTGGTCGGGTCCACTTCAGGGGCAAAGGTATGCTTACACGTTGGAGGGATCAGGCTGACTTGGTCAAATGGGGCGTTTGGGATTCTCCGGTTCTCACTATCGTAACCCGGTGAATACTTAGTAAGGTCAGTGTCGTTCCCAATGAGAGTCGCCAGGGGACGTACGGCTTTAACACAGGCAGTGAAGTCTTGGTCGTCAAAAGCAGTGTCATCCTCTTTAAGGCTTGGATATCTGAGAGAGAGATCAGCAAGGTCAAGTTCTGGCACCCATGCCCTTGCCCGACTTAATGCAGCCACGGCTCCTGCTCTCGCAGATGCCCGTAAGTCCTGAATTTGTTGAGGTAGCACCGAAAGATGCCTCAACACATCTTGTAGGAGCCGAGGAGCGGTATTGGATAAGGCAACAACGGCCAACGCGCGCTGTGACCCAGAGTACAGCTGCTCCACTAAAGTATACACCGCCTTAAGCTTGATCAGCATATTTTCCTTCAGATTGGTACTCCTGGGGCCTGTATGTTCATAGGTATAACAGTAAGCCAGAGGTAACTATTACCATAACTTTTGAAAGATTACAGTATTTACGAGCGACTTACCGAAGATGGCTGAGACCATTTGGGATATCTGTCATTTTAAGTCGGACAGCTCGTTTGTTGCCTCAGCAAGAGATGCCTCTGCTGTTTCAGCCCAAGTCACCAGTGAAGCCCTCTCATCAACCCAAGTTTTCTTCTCTGATTCAAATTTTTTTCTTCAGCTTCTCTTGTTCGGAGACACTGAATTCAAACTTGGAGTTGGGTTTTCAGCTGGCTCTTCAGATCAGCAATCTCTGCCTCAAATTGACTTATGGTGGCCTGCATTGACATCAGGTTATGGTAAGATAACATTCAAGTCCCAAATACTTTACAAGTAAAGATACTTGGCACTTGGGGGCTAATGTATGCTTAAAGAATTTTCTAACCTATTTTACCGAGTCATGCATGTTAAGTCTCAAGCACTTTACAAGTAAATATACTTGACACTTGGGGGCTAATGTGTAACCCAAATTCAAAAGTCTCATGCTATCACCGGGTTAAACATATTCAATTTAAACCGGACAAAACTAACAATAAGTCGATTACTAAGTCTACAGCATATTCATTTATAAGCAGTAGACTAGGGGGCTGGTACAGAAGTAAGGTTCAGAGTAAAAGCTTAAATTATACCTCAGATTTATGTTGTATTTGCTTCACAATGTCAATTTCCAGGTCACGACTATTGTGCACTTGGTTCAGATAGCCCGAGACTATATCACCAATACTTAGCTGAGAATAATCAGTGATGTCTTGTTTGGCTTTCCGGCGCTAGGCAAACTCCTCCTTGGCAGTACATTGGGCAAGAGCAGTAGGCCGGCCCGGTTCAACATATTGGCTCTTCACAATTTCAACCTCCGGGTCAGTCGTCTTGGCCGGGCTAGGAGTTTCCGGTTCATCCGAGTTGTGGATAACGTCTTCTGCAGGCGGGTCAGAAGTTGGCACCGGAATATCAGAAGCCGGTTCAGGTGGTGGCTGATGAGTGGAGCTGTCAGGAACGGATGAGTCAAGCACCGGTTCTATGACCACCGGGTCTCGGGACGGTTTATTCTTTGCTCTCTTGTTGGGCTTTACTTGCAAGCTGTCAATCAAAGTAGAAGGATAAGCATCAAAGTATAAGTATGGAAAAACCTAAAGTAAGAAAGGTTATATTACCCGGGAGCCATTTTGAAAGCCAGCATGTTTGATTGCATCGACTCATCAGAAGAAGGGGAGGTATCCTGATAGTTGGAGTCAGATGAATTGAGAGGTTGGCGAATCAAACCCATCAAATGAAAAACAAAACGTAAGTCGGAGATAACCTCGGTCCAGCGCTTCCTGGTTACATCGGGTAAGCCGGAGGAGAGCTCTATGTCCTGGTTGGCCCGAGTCTGCCGTCGATTTTCAAGCTGTTGTTGCTTCAAATGAAATTGAGGATCTTGGTAAGCTAGAGGGTGTGAAAACCTTACTTTCCGGGTCACCCTTCGGATTTTTTGTGTTGGCAAAGGCTCTGAGTTGGAGGAAACTATAGTTACCTCTTCGCCAGCTGCTTGACTGTTCCCAGTATCCTCCTGAAAGGACCAAATGTCAGTAAAGTAACGGCAAAGGAGTTAAAGAAAATCAAAAAATATTACCTCTTCCTCATCCGAAGAAGAGTCATCCAATTTAAACATATCAGAGGTGCTGGGTTTCTTCTTCTTAGAGGTGCCCGTCCTGGCGGCTTTTCTTTCAGTCTTCTTGGCTGCCCTGGCCTATTTGGCAGCCTCATGGTCATAGTTGACCTTCCAGAAATCATCACCGGCCTGTGGAAACAGATAAAGAATCATAAGTATAAGAAGGTAACATATAAAAGAGTATTTGTGAAGACTAGTAACTTACCGCAGGATCTGGGTTCTTCTTGCAGAAGGGAAGTAAACCGAAGGTATTGCTGGTTACAGTGCCCTCCTTCAATATCGACTGGACTGTAACATCTACCACATCATCTGGTAAGTCCTCAGGGCTGTGACACATTGGGTCTTCTTTCTCGCCTGTGTAAGTACACATTAAGCCGGAGCGGCGGCTTAATGGTAGTATCTGCCAGGTGACCCAGACCCGGACCAAGTCAATGCCACTTAACCCATTGCCTAAATGGGCTTTGATTTTCTTGATGGTGGGATTAAGAGGAAGGCGCTCAATAGCAGTTAACTTGTCCGCCAAATGATGGTTGGACTCAAGACGCAGGGCACGAAAGCCGGGCAGAGGCTTCTCATTAGCCGGAGAGGTGTCTTGACAGTAGAACCACGTCTGGTTCCAGTCCATTGGGTGACTCGGTAGCTCAGCATAAGGAAAAAGGCAATCTCTCTGCCGCTGGATTGAGATGCCCCCAAGCTCAAGGCTAGGCCCGTTGGCACGTTCGTTCTGCCGGTTCAAGTAAAAAAGCTCTCTGAACAACAACAAACTTGGTTCTTCTCCTAAGTATACCTCGCAGAAGACTTGGAAATTACACAGATTTGACTAGGAATTGGGTCCAATGTCCTGAGGCTTCAGGTCAAAGAAATCTAAAACTTCCCTGAAGAATTTTGAGCCAGGAGGGGCAAATCCCCGGTTCATATGATCTGTGAAGACTATTACCTCCCCATCTTTGGGTTGAGGTATCTCCTCAAACAGGTGAGGGGCACGATAAGACATGGCCTCCTTCTTTGGCAGATGGCCAGACTTTACAAACTCGGCAAGTTTGCTTTTGGTTATGGTGGATGGAACCCAATTGCAAGTTACAGGGGCCTTGGCCGCCTTAGGAGCCATAACAGCAGTGGCCTACGACAAAGTAAGAAAGCTCCGGTTCAAGTTTAACCCGGGAGAAATATTTAAAATTATTTAAAGTGGCGGCTTAAAGAAAGGGGCCTAATGATATAAGGGTGATTGTGCAATCATATTTAAGCCGCTAAGTAGTGTCAAGAGCAATTCAAGAATTCTTAAGATCATGAGAAGAAGAAGAAGTTTGTCGGGTGATAGAAACAAGTTTCACAGATGACTACTATTATTCTGGATCAAAGTATTGCTCTGAAAGAGAAATTTTCTAGACCTGAAAAAATGGGCAGAGAAGTTCATACATTCGAAGAGAGTTCCTAAGCAAGGGAAATGAGATCTATCCCTATGCAAGATCAACACAAACAACTACTGCAGCAGTTCTGCACAGGTTTTTCGATCTAAATAGGGCTTTGGAGGCGAAAACTAATGAGGGTCTACATCGGGCAGTGATGAACACCGACGAACTCGGCAGAGCTTCAAGATAGATCTAAGAAAGGGGAAGAAAGGAACTCACGGATGAGGATGAGCTGCGGAGGTTCGCCGTCGATCTCTGGTCAAGTCAGGTTGATGCAGCGGCCTGAGTCGATGAAGACGAGGGGGTCAATGGCGATGGCGGTGGAGCTCGAGTGGCAGAGAGGAGAGGAAGAAGACGACTGAAAGGATAAAAAGGAAAAGACCTAAGTCACGGCTATTTATGGGGAAAAGATAACTGAGATGGCGCGGGAAACGAGGAGATAAGAATTATTATCCAGCGGCCCCGACACCTCGATCTTCGGAGCAATCAGTAAAGAGGGGATCCGTTGAAGGATTCGATGGAATAAAAATGAGTTAAAGGAAGAATGACGTCACGCCGAGTTAAGACGGATCCAGAAGATGACGTCATGGCGGGTTAACAAAAACCCTCCGTATAGTTAGAAGACTGAAGATTTAACTCTTTAAAAAAATATTTTGAGATTAACATGAACAGGTTCAAATCAATCTGGGGCCTAATGTTGGGGATATGGCTATTTGTGTAAGCCGCCCAGGAGGGGCCGGGTTACACAAAGAGTACTCATCAGAGAGAAGCCCAAGGCTGAGTATGAAGATGGCGGTTCATAAAGGGCCCGAGGCCCACAGGCGACTTAAGGCCTGTTGTAGTAAACCGCCATGATGGCATGACTTGTGACATAAGGTAGATTTAACTAGTCACCGAGCTGGACACTGTTTATGAGCCGGCCGGGACTCTGTAAGCCACAGGGCATCGACCCGTGTATATAAGGGGACGACCTGCTGGTGGCTTAGGGCAAGAAACAACTCATCGAGAGCCGGGCATAGCGTATCTCGCTCCCTGGTCATCGAAACATCAATACCAACCCAACTAGACGTAGGCCTTATGATGTAGGGTGGAACCCTATAGCGTCGATCTTTCACGTTTGGAGTGGGATCCCTCGAAGAACACGATGAACACGGGGAAGAACGGGGAGAAATCACAAGGGGAAACACTCAAGAACAAGTCCAAATCACACATCCACTAGACAATCAAACACACAAGATCACAAGGTACATGAACAACAAAGGGAAAGATACAAGGTAAGGTTCATCTCCAAGAGGAGGTCTTGATGATATCCTAGATGGATCTTCCCACAAGGGGGTCTTGATGATATCCCGCGGGATCTTCTCCTAGATGGAGGTCTTGGCCTCCAATGGAGTAGTGGTCTCTCTCTCTCAAGAGTAGAGATAGGTAGGAGCAAAGCTCACCTAAGAATGAGCTATCATTTTGCTAACCCTAACTAGGAGGAGGGGGAGAAGTATATATAGTGCTAGTACAAGTTGGGGCGAGTTGGAGGGGTACATGGGCCCTTGGCCCATTCACTGTGCGCAGACAGGCGCCGGATGTCCGGGCTGGGGGCCGGATGTCCGGGGCTTCGCGAGGCGCCGGATGTCCGGGGCTCGGGCCGGATGTCCGGGCTGAAGTGCAAAACTTCGGGTGCGTTCTGTCGTCGATGCAGGATTTCCGGGGAAAAGGCCGGATGTCCGGGCATTGGCGAGGCACCGGATGTCCGGGGTTGGCGCCGGATGTCCGGCCGCTGATGCTGTTGGCCGTCTGCTGGTGCAGCTCCTTGGCGGCTGCACAGGCGCCGGATGTCCAGCCTCTGGCCCAGATGTCCGGCCGCTGTAGCTTCAGTAGCTCCGTCTTCTTCCGTCATCGCTTCTAGGCTTCCCTCGTGGATGGTGTAGTTGTTCCTTGGCGCTTGCACTCCTCCTCAACATCCGTGAAGTTCCGACAATACCTATGCATGCACACGGGAGAAGTGTCAAGTAGTATACCATCCTCGAAGGGGTCAAGTGAGCACGTGTAAAGGAGATGATTCACCTTTGTGTATGTGAAGTAGATGTCGCGCGTGTCACTCGCCAAACGGACTCTTGACATGGTGATAACCATAGGATGCTCCGCATCACCTTACCTTCACCGTAAGGAGCCGAACTAGTATAAACTCGCTCGTGTCCCTTGTCCCGATTTAACCCCTTCAAGCTTCCTAGTTGCGATGGCTCCACAACTAAGTCCTTTCACGAGGGCATCTGACGTGACTATTCCATGACAGGAGGAATCCGCCTCGTCGTCTTCAGATGACGAGTTTATGACGGCCTTGCGCCGGGGACCCTTCCTGGTCCCCTGGGCCGCCTTCTTAGGCCCTTCAGCCTCCCCGGATGGGGCGGCCCTTTCCTTTTCCTCTTCCCCTTTGTGGGAAGAGTGCGCCTCATCGTCTTCGGACGACGCGTCTGGTACGACCTTACGCCGGAGACCCTTCCTGGTCCCCGGGGCCTTCTTCTCGGCCTACTTTTCCGGCGCCTTATAGGGCGCCGGGACTAGCATCTCCGTCAGGAGAGCGGTCGCTGGACCTTCTGGCAGTGGAGCGGGACAGTCGATCCGCTCCGCCGTCTCCACATACTCCTGATTAAATACACACGATGACTTAAAATCCTCCCATGAGTATGCTGGGAAAACTACATCTGGCGATGGTTAGAAAACTCACCGGACGGGGAGGCCGCGCGGCGTGGAGTCTGTGGTCCTCGGATGTGGGAGGAGGTATTTCGGAGACCTTGAACAGCACCTTCCATGCATCCTTGTGTGTCGTGTCGTAGAGCTCTTGAAGTGTCTGGTGTTCGGCCAGGACGAACTCCCACAGATTAAAAGCCCGTCTTTGGCACGGAAGAATTTGGCGGACGAGCATGACCTGGACCACATTGACAAGCTTGATTTTCTTGTCAATCATATTCTTGATGTAGTTCTGAAGTCCGGTCAGCTCCGCAGGCTCATCCCAGGCCAGACCCTTCTTTTCCCAGGAGGTGAGCCGCATGGGAATTCCAGATCGAAATTCGGGGGCCGCCGCCCAGTTGGCGTCGCGCGGCTCGGTGATGTAGAACCACCCCGATTGCCACCCTTTCACGTTCTCCGCGAAGGAGCCGTCAAGCCAGGTGACGTTGGCATGTTGTCCACCATGGCGCCCCCGCACTCTGCTTGTTGGCCGCTCACGATCTTCGGCTTCACACAGAAGATTCGTAGCCACAAGCCGAAGTGAGGCTTGATGCGGAGGAAGGCCTCGCACACGACGATGAACGCCGAGATGTTGAGGACGAAGTTTGGGGCTAGATCATGGAAGTCCAGCCCATAGTAAACATAAGCCCGCGGACGAAGGGATGAAGTGGAAATCCCAGTCCATGGATGAAGTGGGCGAGGAACACGACCCTTTCGTGGGGTCCCGAAGATGGAACGATCTGCCCTGCATTTGGCAGCCGGTGCGCGATATCTGCGGCCAAGTATCCGGCCACCCGGTGCTTCGTGATATGCTCCTCCTTCATGGTGGAGGCCACCCACTTGCCTCCTGCTCCGGACATGTTTGTCTATGCGGAGAAGGTGTGAACTAGGGCACTGGAGCTCGAGGGTGCGAGAATGGATAAGCAAAGGGGGGAGAAGGCGTGGGTGAAATGGGGAAATCCTTGTCCCTTTATAGAGGCGACGAAAACGGTGCACCTCCCCACTTGCCCATTGAAGATCGTTTATTTCCCAAGCGCCATGATTGATGGCGGGGTTGGGTTACCCATACCCGTATTGATGGGAATCCCGTGATAAGGGGACATGATCTCTGCTTCGATAAGACGTGCCGAGGAAACCTCCTCGCAATATGCGTTGTGGCTGGTTGTGGGAAAACGGTTTGAATAAATGACTCGACCGTAGTGTCATGTCACGCTGTCTGAAGTTGTCAGTAGATTGCATTTGTGGAATATCATTCTCTCTACGGTGGTATGTGACAATCATCTTGCGAATCCGGACACGATTTAAGTGTTCGATAATTACTTTGGGGTATTCGGAGATGGAACCTGCCTTGCAATGCCGAAGACAAACTGCGCGCCGGACTCATCGTCATTGAAGCCTGGTTCAGGGGCTACTGGGCGAGTCCTGGATTAGGGGGTATCCGGATAGCCGGACTATATACTTTGGCCGGACTATTAGACCATGAAGATACAGGACTCTCAAGCCTTCATCCCATGTTTGGATGGGACTCTCTTTTGCGTGGAAGACAAGCTTGGCGATCCAGATATTAGATTTCCTTCTTTGTAACCGACTCTGTGTAAACCTTAGCCCCCTCTGGTGTCTATATAAACCGGAGGGTTTGGTCCGTATAAGGACGATCATAATAGTCATAATCATCATAGGCTAGCTTCTAGGGTTTAGCCTCTACGATCTCGTGGTAGATCAACTCTTGTAATACTCATATCATCAAGATCAATCAAGCAGGAAGTAGGGTTTTACCTCCATCACGTGGGCCCGAACCTGGGTAAAACATTGTGTCCCTTGCCTCCTGTTACCATTAGCCTTAGACGCACAAATCGGGACCCCCTACCCGAGATCCGCCGGTTTTGGCACCGACACCCCCACCGCACCAATTTCACATCCGCCCTCCTCCCTAATGCCGGAGACGCCGTCCATTTGCCGTCGTGCACTGGGCTATGTACCTCTTACTCCGTGCTGCTGGTGCTGCCTCGACAACGGACGCGTGAACCGTACCGGAGCCGATTCACCCCCACCGTTGTTCACGGCGCCGGAGCGGTTCCAACTTCGGATCCGTCCAGAGTCCTGGCGCTGCTTCCCCGTAGCCGTCGACCGTCGCGACATCGCTCTTTCCCTGCCGCCGGTCGCCACCGCAGCTGTGCCGGCCTCACCGAATCGGCAGCTGGACCTGCCTACTTCACCATGCCGCCAGATAAGTTGCACCCTCATCTCAAATCACTTTATTTAGACGTCAGTTGTCTGAATTTTTATTCTGGGCCAATCGATTCCCAATGGGAAGCAGCACCCGAGGCGGCAGAGCTCTAGGCTGCCGGTTGGCTGGTGTCTAACGTAAGGGTGCGGGTCGCAAGTTCGCCATGAAGCGCGCTTAGATGGCTATCTTTTAGAGTTGCGTGTGTTGAAGGTACCGCCGCCAGATCTGGATGACGGGAGTCTTTCCGATTAGCCCGGGCGGCGCAACCACGACAAAGGTGGTGGGGCGGAGCGGGTTTTGGCCGGGCCACGAACGGCGGAGCAGGCTGCTCTGCCGTTGGTCGCCGCTCTTCGGGAAGATTCGAGCAAGTGTCACCGGAGGCACAAGACGGCCATCAAGCCATCCGCGAGATCGGACGAGACCAAAATAAAATAAAATTGTGTGACGCCAATTTAGTCTTCATCAACAGACGTGTGACCACTCTCGTACCTTGCTGTTGATCTCTTAGTGTATTTCTTCAGATCAAAGAGATATGTCGTTCTTAACATTATGCATTATCTGCATCTTCAGACACACCGTCTTTCGACTCACCGTAGCTGCTCCAACAAGGGAAGCATACACCAGAAGGGAGTTATAGTCCCCACTCAACAGTTCCCTGCATCGCATGCGCGTGCCCGACATGGACAGCCACAACAACTGCAGGGCCATCGACAAGTCAGCACATGATGCTCACTCCTATGGAGGGCAGCAAGATAGGTTGTACCCTCATCTTACTTGTGTGCAACATTTATGGCTTTGTTATTCATCTAAGCATGGAAAATAGATCATCACACTTCACTATATATTCATGTTGATCTCTTACGGGTCTTGTTCAGGAGTTAACGTTGTTCCATAGTTCAGTTAAGATACTTGTTCTTTAGGTAATGTTGTTCCATAGTTATCATCCATCAGCCAATGCTATCCCACAGGCTGGTGATTATAGTATTATACCACTTCTAGTAGTACCTATGTTGTTCTTTAATACTTTTGTGTGCCATCTAGTTAATCTCGAGTACAAACGATACATATTACGTAGCTTTCATCCTGTTCTCCTTTAGTTTATGAGACCTGTTGTCGCTAGTTAACCCCAGTCCTACTATTTATGTCATCTCCTCTGTGCACTCATTACATAAATCTAACTACTAGTTGTCTTCCATGCATGTCAGATATAATTGCACACACTGATATATCCTCAAGAACCTCACGGAGCAATGTAAAGGCCAATAAACTTGATGTCAATGATACCCAATATGATGGAACATGTAAAGGCAGTTCTTCAGAAGACTTGCAGAAAGATGATGAATCCTCGTCACCCCACAAGGTTCTTGCTCTAATTTGGCCTGTGATATAAACGTGTATGTTGCCTTAGTTATTTCTGTACGTATTCTGCTAGCATACAGTTTTACATTCAACTAGTGTTTTTTTGCTGTGTTGTCCTGTCGTATCCCTATCTCTTACACCATACTCCCTCTGTCCGGATTACATGTTGCCGAAATGGATAAAAAAGGATATATCTAGAACTGAAATACGCCTAGACCCATCTATTTTTTCCGGATGGAGGGAATACATGTCGATATGTCATGCCTTTCTATTCTTCAGTAACTATTCCATCTCTCTGCTATCGCATGTTTTATAATTGAAGCACCATTCTTCTATACAAGGCATGCAAGGGGAAGACGACTATGTTAGAATCTAAAGGGTTACAAACAAGACCTTTGCAAAAGATCCAAACGCCAGGAGATAATAAACCAACTCCAGTTTTTATAGATACTGCTCCAGCACAGAGAAACCCAACTCCTACTAATAATAAGCTGATTCCAGTGGCCAAAGAACTAGTCCGCTCCAGTCCAGCAAAAATATGTCAACTCCATTCTAAGAAGCGTGTGTGTATCCTTGCATCATTAAATTTTATAGCATGCTGGTCATATTTTCTACATGTTTCTTACCCATCTCTCTTTTAGAAAATAAGCTTAACAGAGAGAAGAATTTTTGCAATGGTATCATTTATGAGGAAAGATTCTTGCAGGAATTCTCTGTGCTCCAATGTAGATGTAAGTACCTGTTGTACATCACTATATTTTTACATCAGCATTTATTTTGTTAATCAGCGTGAATCCAACCTTTATCTGATCTAAATTTAGTTGTAGCAAAATGTATGATTAAAGGCCACAATGTTGATTTTTGTAAGGAAAACTGCCTGGTAGTTTTGCATCCTGAGATGCATGAGTGTACTATCTCATATCAGTGGGTTTGAATACTTTAGTTATGTAGTGGGTTTTTCAGTGTTTTTTTACTGTGTTGTCCTGTCGTATCCCTAGCTCTTACATCATACTCCCTTCGTCCGGATTACATGTCGCAGAAATGGATAAAACTGGATGTATCTAGAACTAAAATACGCCTAGACCCATCCATTTATTTCCGTATGGAGGGAATACATGTCAATATGTCATGCCTTTCTATTCTTCAGTACCTATTCCATGTCTGCTGTAGCATGTTTTATAACTGAATCACCATTCTTCTATATAAGGCATGCAAGGGGAAGACGGCTATGTTAGAATCTAAAAAGTTACAAATTAGGTCTTTGCAAACGATCCAAACGCCAGGAGATAATAAACCAACTCCATTTTTCATAGATACTGCTCCAGCACAGAGAAACCCAACTCCCACTAATAATAAGCAGATTCCAGTGGCCAAAGAACTAGTCCGCTCCGATCAAAGAAAAGAATGTCAACTCCATTCTAAGAAGCGCAGCGTATCCTCGATCATGAAATTTTATAACATTATGATCATATTTTCTACATGTTTCTTACCCATCTCTTTTAGAAAATAAGGTTAAACGATAGAAGACTTCCTCCATTGGGATCATATTCGAGGAAAATATCTTGCGGAATTCTCGTGCTCCAATGCTGATGTAAGTACTGTTGTATATCACTATATTTTTACCAGATGTATTTTGTTAATCGGCGTGAATCTAACCTTTATCTGATCTAAAATTAGTTGTAGCAAAATATTAAAGGCGCCAATGTTGATTTTTGTAAGGAAAACTGCTCGGTAGTTTTGCATCTCGAGCTGCATGAATGTACTATCTCATATCACGCACATTCTTGAATTGTAGTGCTTCTCTGGTTGCCCATTCATTCATTGTGTCAATGTTGCTTTCAGATTACCTTACGGCTGATGATAGCTGTGCCATATTGTGTTAATTTGGTGTAGGCTAGTTGCCCAAACATTCGTTGTGTCAATGTTGCTTTCCTATTATCCGACTTGGCCAATGATAGCAATGCTAGTGTGTTGATTTTGTGCAGGTCTTTGAAGATAAGAAGACAAACTCGAAAACAGCAAGGCAACCCCATTGTTTCTTTCCGGTAAATCTAGGCCGTAATATGGCAATAACTCATGATTACTCTGTTTGGTTCCCGTCCTAATTTATGTTATGATGCAGTGGTCGAGACACTCTCCACTATCAATAATACAAGCCTGCCAAAATCGCCATCTAAATCTATTCAGTATCCTCTATATCAGATGCAACGGAATAAATGTATGTTTGTGAACCAATTAATGGTTGAAGCAATGATGGAAATGGTGGATGAATCAGAGGTGCAGAGTCGTGCGACACAACAACTGATCAATGTTTTCAAAGACAGTGTAGCAAAGCAGCAAGAACTTGCCCACATGCTTATGGGCGTCATCTGTGCTGAGGTTGCAGATTGTGACATTGTAGATGGTTAGGTTCTGCTCATTTATTTGCACTGGCATCAATCTTTGATTGCCTAGTGGATGTAATTTCCTGTAATATATGCTGGATGTGCAACGTTATTCCCTGTATGCCGTACCTTTGCTTGATCGGTTTTGGTCCTGTGCATAATTGCTCATCGTAATGGGCTCAAATTATCTAATTTGGTCTGAAGACATGTGCGAACTTTAGTGGGCCCATTAAGTTAATGGGCCGTTACTAGGCCGAAAGTTAATGGTCGGGCCTCTTACCTCCCGGGTTGTTAACAGGCCGACATCGAAGCGCGGGCAAAGTGTGGCCCCTAATTTATTTCACGGGCCATTAACAGGCCGTTACTAAGTTTGGGCTACATATGGCCCAACTATATCAGAGGCCTTTAGCAGGCCGAAGAGACATGGGCTTGTACTAGACCATGAAGAGCATGGGCCGCTAAGAGGTGAAAGTCGTCAGATTGTAAATGGCCCAATCAGGTTGTGGGCCTTTAGCAGCCGAAGAGAAACCGGCTGGTATTGGACCATGAAGGGCATGGGCCGTTAAAAGGCCAAAACTAAGGTCCGACTACAAATGGCCCAACTCATTTATGGTCCGTTAACAGGCCGAAAGGCACACAGTGCCGGGAATTGGCCCAACACTTAAATGGGTCACTAAAAGGCCAAAACTCAGGTCTGACTACAAATGGCCCAACTGACGAAAGATGTACATCCTGAAAATTGGCCCATCCATTAAATGGGCCGTTAACAAGCCGAAATCTCATCGGGCCGATATTGAGCCAAAATATATAGTGGGCTTTTAACGGGCTCGAACTGACGATGGGCTGCAATGGCGTCAAATCTTTAACGGGCCGAATCATTTTAATGCATGTTGACACCCAAGATAAATCATTATACACTCCTAGCTACTTAAGCATGGCATGAGCAGCTATAATCTCTAATTGTCATTGCAAACACGTTCATTAATAACATGCTGAATCATGGGTACTAAGTTAAACATATTTACAAAAACAAAAACAAGTTGAGTTCGTACCTGCTTTTCCCTCGCACAGTCACGTCATCAAATATCGTCATTCTTGCCTTTCACTTGCACACCCGAATGATATGAAAATAATAATAGTGCAAGAGTGCCATGGACTAAGATGGAATCTGCAACATTTTATTCAGAGGAGAAGAAAAAATAATATGGGCTCTTTGTTAGATCAACAATAATGCATATGAGAGCCACTCAACATTTTCATCATGGTCTTCTCCTTACTACAACTCAACAAAACAAAAGAAAAAGAATTTCAGAGAAACACAGTGAAATATTTTTGAAGTTTTTTATTTTTCTCAATGAAAGCAAATGAAAGAAAAACGAAGCAAGAAAAACTTTTCACACGGGAGAGCTCCCAACAAACAAAATAAGAAATGGGAAATCTTTTTGGGTTTTCTTTTACAACTACAAGTAAATTAAACTAGAAGGAAAACCGAAAAGAAGCGAGAAATAATTTTGGATTTTCTCGAAGTTTTTCAAACACACAAGAAGAAACTGAAAAAATAAAACTAACATGGATAATACAATGAAAAAGTATTAACACTGACAACTGGAATGAAATGTGTGAACATGAATATAATGTCAGTGGAAATATGTACTCCCCCAAGCTTAGGCTTTTGCCCTAGATTGGTAATCACCATCTGTAGTAGCCATCTGGTCCCATGCAGAACTGCTGTGGCGGCGGCACCTGAGCATCCCACTCACGGGGTTCTGCTTTGCCGCGCTCGGGCGCTCGTAGGCAACAATTTCACTGGCATAACCTCAGATCCGCTCTCGCAATAGAATCAAACAAAGAAGGTGCAGGTAATGGGATAATATCACGGGTTTTCTCACTGAAAACCAAGTTGTAACTAATGTTGTTAAAAAATCGACTGCATCAATAAATTGGTGATTCACCATTGAAAGCACAGGTGCTCCCTGGGTGATTTTGGTAATTAATGTCAACATATCTCTTGTTGGACTAGTACTTTTATCTAGTGTATTTCAGATAAGTCCAACAGTGGAGTGGCATGGAGAAGAGGATATGGAACCCCTTCAAGATGCTAAGGACAAAGGATTGGCTCAAGCTCTAAAGTTCAAGACTCTACATTTTCTATTTCAGTGATCCAAGATCACATTGAGTCCGTAGGAAAGCCAATACTATTAAAAGGGGATGAGGTGTTGCTTAATGGCTTGCTTGCTCAAAGTGCTTAGTGATATGCTCCAAAACCCTCACCTACTTTCTCACATCCACATATGTCCCAAACCAAAAGACAAACTCGGCCCCACCGATTTGATCTATCCGGATCCACCGAGTTCAGTTGACATAGCCACTGCCAGAAACCCTAGTCACTTCGGTCTAACCGACGGGATCTCGGTCTCACCGAGATGGGCTTGCAAACTCCCTGTTGTCTATTGCAATATTTTCGGCCTCACCAAGAATATGTAATCGGTCACACTGAGTTTGCCTGACCAACTCTCTGTTTTGCTTATTACCAAATTGGTCCCACCGAGTTGTGTAATCGGTCAAACCGAGATGTGGTTTTACCC
Source organism: Aegilops speltoides (assembly GCA_021437245.1). Lineage (NCBI taxonomy): Eukaryota > Viridiplantae > Streptophyta > Magnoliopsida > Poales > Poaceae > Aegilops > Aegilops speltoides. The sequence goes on from CM038141.1 coordinate 120,112,498, forward strand.
TAACCCTTGCACATCGGTTCCACCGAGGTGATCATATCGGTCCCACCGAAATGCCTAACGGTCACATTATGAACTAAATCGGTCCGACCGAGTTTTCTGATTCGGTCCCACCGAGTTTGGTGAATTGTATGTAACGGTTAGATTTTGTGTGGAGGCTATATATACCCCTCCACCCTCTCCTCATTCGTGAGGAAAGCCATCAGAACATGCCTACACTTCCAGCATTCATTTTCTGAGAGAGAACCACCTACTCATGTGTTGAGGCCAAGATATTCCAATCCAACCATATGAATCTTGATCTCTAGCCTTCCCCAAGTTGCTTTCCACTAAAATCTTCTTTCCACCAAATCCAATCCTATGAGAGAGAGCTGAGTGTTGGGGAGACTATCATTTGAAGCACAAGATCAAGGAGTTCATCAACAACACACCATCTATTACCTTTTGGAGAGTGGTGTCTCCTAGATTGGTTAGGTGTCACTTGGGAGCATCCGTCAAGATTGTGGAGTTGAACCAAGGAGTTTGTAAGGGCAAGGAGATCGCCTACTTCGTGAAGATCTACCCTAATGAGGCAAGTCTTTCGTGGGCGATGGCCATGGTGGGATAGACAAGGTTGCTTCTTCGTGGACCCTTCGTGGGTGGAGCCCCCCATGGACTCGCGCAACTGTTACCCTTCGTGGGTTGAAGTCTCCATCAACGTGGATGTACAATAGCACCACCTATTGGAACCACGCCAAAAACATCCGTGTCTCCAATGGCGTTTGCACACTCCAATCCCATCCCTTTACTTTCTTGCAAGTTGCATGCTTTACTTTTTGCTGCCCATATACTCTTTGCATGCTTGCTTGATATGTATTGTGAATTGTTAAACTAGTGCTTAAACTTCACCTCAACTTGAAAAACTTAAAAACTGCCAACTTTGTGTGTTGAGTGCCTATTCACCCCCCATCTAGACACCTCTTCTCGATCCTTTCAAGTGGTATCAGAGCATTGGTATCCATTGCTTTGGTTTAAATACCATTGGAGGAAGATGGATGAGTCTACTTTGCGGAGTCTTAGACATAGAGTGCCTATACTTGATGGAGAGTACTTTCATGAGTGGAAAAATGAGATGCTTGTGATTTTCAATGAATATCATTTGAACAAGTACATTACTAGCCCTTGTGCACCCCATGTTGATCCTATGCATCCTACCCTTGATGAGTCAATTGACATGATTCACAATCTTAGAACTGTTAATCTTATCACTAGAGGTTTGCCTAGAAACTTGATTGGTTGCTTGCCTACTCTTAATTGTGCCTACACTATATGGAGATTTCTTGAGGAAAGATTTCCAAACTATTCCTTGCAAAATCTATATGAGACTCTTCATAAGCCTATTTCCTTGAGTAAGATGAATTCCAATGATCCTAAGTTTGGTAATTGTCTATTTGAGCTTACAAATCTTATGCGTGCCAAAGGAGATGTTGGAATCATTAGCAATATTATTTCCGAAGCTATTAGAATTCATAAAGATGATCATTGTCAAAATCATTTATCTAATGAAACACCCTCTCTAGGAATTGATCCACCACATGACGATGTTGAATATGGATACTATGACGAGGATGATGATAGTGACTATGATCTTGATGATGCAATGAGACACTTTGGTCTTATGGCAAATCTTTGCAGATACATGGTAGGAGGAAAGGAATGGGTCCTTGATAGTGGATGTACCGATCACATGACCGGAGATAAAGATATGTTTCGTGAGCTTGCTGAAAACGACGGCCCTCAAAAGTATGTCACTTTTGGTGATAACTCAAAGGGTAAGGTGGTTGGCCTCGGTAAGGTGGCCATCTCACACGATAGCTCCATACAAAATGTTATGCTCGTCTTAATCTCTTGGCTATAATCTGCTTTGCATTTCTAGACTAGCTGACTTTGGTTTCAATGTCCTATTTACCAAAGTAGATTGCCAAGTGTTTCGTAGAGATAATCATAAAATGGCCTTTACCGGCATACGCAGAGGTGATCTATACATTGTTGATTTCACTAAAAAGGCTCAACCTAGAACTTGCTTAATTGCTAAACCTTCCAAAGGCTAGTTGTGGCATAGACGGTTAGGTCATGTGGGCATGCGAAACCTTGACAAGCTTATTAAAGGTGATCATATCCTTGGTGTTAAAGATGTCATATTTGATAAGGATAGACTTTGTAGTGCTTGCCAAGCAGGAAAACAGGTTGGAGGAAGCCACCCCGTGAAGAACATCATGACTAAAGATGGTTAAGGCTTCCTAACCGTATACATGAGTTGTCATTTAGTAATGGGATCACATCATTAGGAGAATGATCTGATGGACAGGCCCAACCATAAGCTTAGCATATGAACGTATCACCTAGTTTAATTGCTACAACTTTCTTCATGTCAAGTATTTGTTCCTTAGACCATGAGATCGTGCCACTCCGTAATACCGGAAGAATACTTTGTGTGTATCAAACATCACTTCATAACTAGGTGATCATAAAGGTGCTCTACTGGTATCTCATAAGGTATTTGTTGGGTTGCATGTATCAGACTTGGATTTGCCACTCTGTGTGATGGAGAGATATCTTTGGGCCCTCTCGGTAATACAACATCACGAATAGCTTGCAAGCATGTGACTAATGAATTTAGTAACGGGTTTCTTGTATTACGGAACAAGTAAAGAGACTTGCCGGTAACAAGATTGAACTAGCTATGGCGATACCAACAATCAAATCTCGGGCAAGTAACATATCACCGAACAAAGGGAATTGTATACGGGATTAACTAAATCCTCGACATTGTGGTTCAAACCGATAAAGATCTTCGTTGAATATGTGGGAGTCAATATGGGTATCCAAATCCCACTATTGATTATTGATATGAGAGGTGTGTAGGTCATGTATGTATGTTCTCGAACCCGTAGGGTCACACACTTAACCCGTAGGGTCACACATTTAACGTTTCATAACGCTAGGGTAGTATTGGGATATTAATGTTGGGAAGACCGAAGGTTGTTCGGAGTCATGTATGGGATCCGGGACATCACGAGGACCTTCGGAGGTAAAGATTTATATATGGGAAGTATTTTTGGGGGTTTCGGAAAAGTTTGCTTTTTTCGGCATTGTATCGAGAAGCTTCCGGGGGATTCCGGAAGGGTTCTAGGGATTGCACCAAAGGGGCCACCTGCCCCGGACGGCCAAATGTACCCTAAGGAGGGCGCACCAGCCCCTGATGGGCCAGGAGCCACTCCCCCCAATACTACTAGGGAAAACCCTATAGGTAGATGCTTATCAGTGGCATGGGGTAATGCACTCATGCTACTATTAACTAGCAGCAGCGTGGGGAGAAAACCAGCGCTACATGTACATCTTAGTAGTAGTGCGTGTCTAGCTAACCGGTGCTACTACTAGGTCATCCCCAGGCACTCCCATGGTAGGCCATAGTAGCAGTGATGGGCATGTTTCCTGCGCTACTACTAACTTCGTACCGGAAGCATCGGGAATCATCACCGTGCTGCTAGTATGGATGCCGGGGCCATCTCGTGGGCCCCACTTAATAAAAGCGCGGGGTGTTGGGCCATCACTACATCTATTGGACTAAGCAGTAGCGTCAGCCCTGTACCCCGTGCTACTACTAAGCTCACCTTATCCCCTGCCTAGTTGTCTGTTTCCTCATATCATCACTCTCACTCTCCTCACTCTCTCGCGCTCTCCTCTCATCACCATCGCCAGCCGTCATCGCTAACCGCGTCACCACCGCCACCGACGCTCCCGCTCCTCCTCCATCGAGGTAGCTCTCCCTCCTTCCTCTGTTCTTCCACAAAATTGGTACGATGGTAGATAGGTAGAATGGTAGTAGGAAGTAGTATGGTAGATAGGTACAATTTGCTTGTAGAATGTAGGTTTTTTGAATATAATAGAAAATATAGGTTTTTTGAATAGAATGTAGGATTTATAAATAGAATAGAATAGAAAATATAGGTAGAATGTAGGTTTTTTGAATAGAATAGATATGTAGAATGGTAGTAGGCAGTAGCGTGGATTTGCTTGTAGAATGTGGAATGGTAGAATTTGCTTGTAGAATGTAGATAGGTAGAATGGTCTTTTGAATAGAATAGAAAACTACTAACCGAACAAGTTTTTGAGTATAAAAATGTTTCAGGTATCGAATAAAATATTTTTGTTAGGTTTAGTAAAGTACAACTTGTATATATGATGATATTTATATATAAGATGATATTTGGACATGTATTAATTGGTTGTCTCTTTGGACATGTGTATGATTTTGCAGGGAACACCTCCGAGTGGCCTATGTTTTGCCAGAATGTTGATTCATTTCTGTTCCGGCAAATTTCAGGCACTCGATATGTCCTATTTTAGCAAAGGTCATCCCAAAAAATTTCGTGGATTTCAACATGACTTGTGCTATAAACTAGGAAATATTGAGTGCCCGTGATTTGCAAAAACAAGAATTAAATGACATTGCGGCAAAACATGGGTCATTTTTATGTCACTGCTAGATATATGTAACGGGTTGACTTTCGGTATGCTGGGCATTTTGTGTGACTTTCAGACAGGAAGAATCCTGACTGTTGTAGTGGGGGTCGCTTCTCCTTCTTTCTCGGTTGCTAGACATTTTGGTGTAATGCACTCGGGAAAGAAGGGAGGAGTGACCATCACCGACAGTCACAATATCAAAGAGGGAGTGCCAACCATATACACCACAAGAGATGAGAGTTTTCAAGGAAGACTCGACAAACCAAAAGTCAACCTGAGCTGAATAGTGATCTATGTGTTAGTTCCTACTATTTGTCATCGATTTTTAATCTTTGAATTATGAATAAAGGAAATGTATAACGATGACAGGATCCCTGAGTACGATTACTGCAGCGACGACCGGGGCATGTGCAACAGGCCTCACCTGCAAAACGGTAGGTGGTTCACCATCACACTGGACGAGACCTTCAAAGTTTTTACGGTACGTAATGATGACAAGTATTTTTTTGTAATTAAGCATGACTTGTGCTGCTTTGCTTCAACGTGTAATTTTTTTACAATTCGACAAGTGCATCCCCTACCATGCAAGATCGTATGTCTTGGAAGCTCGGCTTCGGAGATAGGGAGGGTATGGAGACGAAGATAGCTCACCTTAGGACAAAACGTGGTTTTGCTTTCGGAGTTAAGCTCTACAATGCAGTAAATAACTCACATCTTGGTTGCTCAAATTGGAGAGGACTATGTAAGGCCTGCGGATTTCAGGAGAATATGAAAATAACCTTTGATATTCGTCCTGAAGATGATATTGAAGATAATATCCATATTTGGGTAGACGTGGACATGCTTCCAATTCTACCTCCATGTGAGTTTGTCAAACAAATTTGTTAAGTAGTAAATATTGTTTATTTAAAAATAGCTGGTATTCATCCCTATTAAACTTGTTTATTTATAATTGACACCTTATTTCCATTCCCCAAGATATATGGAAGGTAGTAGGTAATACCTACTATAGTTATGGCGCAAAACTAACTTGGGAGGAGAAAATTTATCTTATCTCATTTATTAATGATGTTGAGACTTTCAAGATCAATTATGATATTAGCCAAAATTATGGTCAATACGTGCCACTAGTCCACGTGTTGATCTATGGTAACATCCATGAAGATAGCATGGTAAGAGTTGTTACTACTGTGTCGCTAGTCCATCTTTTACATACGTTCTTCTTAAGCTAAATGATGACTCGAGAATTTGCGATGTTTTAGTAGTGACTTTTGCTAGGATTCACTTGAATTATTATTACTCTTCAAATATTTATAACACTATTCCCTCAAAAGAGAAGAAAATCCATTTTCCTAATGCTTGGCATGAAATATCAATTATGGAAGGAAACCAAGGAGGATTGCTACAAATCAAGCCAATTGGAGCAACTTTCTTGAAGAAACCCAAGTCAACACGCACAACAGAGAAAAATGTGGTGTTTCATATGACCGCAAACGCCCGTATGGCAGTCCTATGGACTGTCATCTGCTCCACCACATCTATACAAGCAACTTCCATGAAGGGCCCGAGAGGAGAGGAGAACCCTAGCCGCCGCCATACCATTCAAAACAGGAGAAGAGAGAATCTGAAGAACCTTCGGAGATCATCTTAGTTTTTGGTCCTTTCTTCTCCATCATCATCATCATCACCACTTTCATTATTATAAGAGATATACCAATTGGGAGAACAATTGTAACTTTACTCAATCTCATCTGGAGATCAAGACTATTTGAGTTATCCATTTCATCTTATTCTGGATCTTCCCGGTATTATTGATATGGTTTTCATGGGTTTTATCTCTGTTGTGATTGATTCCCCTCTTACAATGTGTGAGTAATTCCCCATAGGTGTGGGAGATGTAGGTAATTGGTAAGATTAATCTGTACCTATTCAATATGTCATCATTTGCATTTGTAGTAGTATAATCTATCTAGTATGTTGTTATGCTATGGTGAACTCTATGCGTGTTGTCTAATTTAAGGTCCCAGGAAACATGATCTCAAGACCTGCATAGGTAACACATATTGTTTAGGAAATTTGTGACCTCTGACATGACAGGTGGATATATCTATGAGGACCGAAGACAATATGAGATAACAGTGATCCATTGAACTTAATTCTTGGTTCCGGTCCAAGGACCTTAATTGTGTAAACGACCACTCTGTGGCAACGGATAAGCAGGACCATAGAGTGAAATATAATCACACATGGAGGAGTTTCATCACTTTAGGGAGAATTGCCTAAAGAACAATTATGTCAAATTCTATGAGTACAATACAAGGTAACTGGTATTACCGTCGCACTGGCACACTTCATATATTCTTACCATGAGCTAAAATCTCTAAGCACCTAATCTCTCCATTGCAGGAAACACAACCTTTAGTCTCATTCATGTTATTTACTTTTGTTATTTCTTATAGTTGTTACCACAATTCCCTTTATATCTATCAAACTGGTTTATCTGTGATTCAGGAAAGTAACGATATTTGTAGAAGCTCAAACATTACTTCACACAAGAACTGTGACACCTTGTGTGTGACAAAAACGCTATCTATAAATACTCTCCTCCGCTCTTCGTTGGGACGATTACTGATTTGGATACTTCTACGAAAGTGCTACACTACCCTATTTGGCTTGCAGGCATCAGTAAACTAATTGCTAACTATGCTACTATTATGTTCTTCAACAGAATCCCCCGAAGGATTGTGTGCCTCATCTGATGTATATCAAAGGTGACATAGATATAATTAGCTTACGTCCAAGTCTGTCGATGGCTTTCCACAGTCCATACTCGATTTCTCGAAGAGATGAAGGCCACAGAATTAATGGATGCAGAAAAGTAATGAATGCGCACAAGGAACTACTTGGAGGCAACATGGTGTGCAACCCACAAATTGGAGACAAGTGGATCTTTATTCTCCATAATGGAGATGGAGGGCTTTTCCTATTTTATGTTATTTTACCTTAGCGAGAGGAGTAGGCCCTGGATAGTACTTGTCATGTGCTAGAATGATGATGAGTTATTACCTAGGATGGTAACCATTAGCTAATGTTGGTTAACTTGTCATGTGCTATATTGGTGGTGAGTTATTATATGACTATGGATGATGAGTCTTTATATGACTAAGATGATGAGGAGGAGGCCGTACTACTTGTCATGTGCTAGAATGATGATGAGTTATTATATATATGCATGCGGATGATGGTGATGAGTTATTATTATATGACTACGGATGATGAGGTTGTTATATTATTAGGGTGGAAGAATCACGGATTAGATTAAAGTGGATGGATCCAAGTGAGCAAGTTAAATTAGTAGGAAGATATGGTGTTGGGACGACACACTAGTGTCGAATGAAAACTTGCTCACTTGGATCCATCCACTTTAATCTAATCCATGTTTCTTCCACACCCTCTTCATTGCTGCTGTATAAAAATTGTATATGTATAAATACAGTAGAAATGTAAAGAAATGAAATACACACTAACACTAGTGGTGCGGGAAAAATAGGGCTACTCCTAACACGAGTAGCACCAACGCTGGCCAAGACGCGCGCTACTGCTAGAAGTTAGTTTTAGCGCCTAGCAGTAGCCCCCCCGCCGCGCTACTTCTAGCCACTAAACGCGTGCCACTACTAGGGGTTTCCCTAGTACTACAAGGCCCATGCGCTTGGAGGAGGGAAACCCTAGGGGTGGGGGCGTCCCACTTGCCTTGGGAGGCAAGCTCCCCGCTTGGCCGCCGCCCCACCATCATTGGGGGAGGGTCTAGGCTGGAGCACCCCCCACATCCCTATACTATATAAGGCAGGGCGGAAGGGGGGCGGCCCATCCATGGCTAGGCACCAGCCCCCTCTCCCTCTCCCATCTCCTCTCTGATACGCACTTGGTGAAACCCTGCCGGATTTCCGCTGCCACAACCACGCCATCATGCTGGCCTAGATCCCATCTACCTCTCCACCCTCCCTTGCTAGATCAAGAAGGAGGAGACGTCATCGAGGCGCGTGTGTGTGTTTGTGTTCGGATTGGATTGGATCACGAAGGAGTGTGACTACACCACCCACGATCTTTAGATTGTTAATGCTTTTGGTCTATAAGGGTATGTAGACACCCTCCCCTCTCATTGCTAGCATCTCCATAGAATAGATCTTGGGTGTTTCGTAGGATTTTATTTTTTTTGTTTTCCATGTAAAGATCCCCAACAATGCAGTGGCGTGGCATGCTGGAAGTGACCCCGGGAGTGCTCGGGGGGTGTGGGGTGGGCAGAGTGCTGCGGTCGAGAGATGTAGTGCCAATCTGATGGTTGCATGCTCCTGATGTACGACGGATGTGCTCCATGCGGGCGCCCATTAGCGAAGGCGATTTGCCTTTTGTGCTTCTGTTCCGGCCATGTCGACCCTTGGGCAGACGGGACTAGGTTGGGCTCTCTCCAGCAAGGTGGTAGTCGGCGGTGAAGATGGTGCGCTCCACCGTTGATGTTGGTCATTGTGGTGATAACTCGGGCCTGTGGTGGCAGCCTTGCTACGGATTGTGATGGCCACCTAAAGGTCTTCATGAGGATTCCTCTCTAGAGATCCGACGGTTGACTTTGATGCAGATTATGGATGATGGCTTGACGCAGAGGGATGGTTGTGCAGCAGCGACAGTCGCATCGCATGCAGCTGCTGGCTCAACGGAAAGTGGTGGTGACAACACATGTGTGACTTTGATGCTGGTGCTACTCGAGCATCCGGTCTCGAGCTATGGGGTAATAGCCTAGGTCTGACTCGAGTTGGTTATATCTGGCAATGGCGATGGTTCTACGGTGTTACCTTGTATAGGCATTGCTCGGATATGTTCAGACTGACTCTTCAGGGTGAAAAGCTAGATTCTGCCATGGGTGGTTGGATCTGGTGACGGTGGCGCTCGAGCATCGCTCCTTTCTTGAAGGCATTTTTGTTGAGGAACCTCGTCGTCTGTCTGGATTCATGATATGGTTGGTGCAGATATGGTCATTGTTATAGTTTGCCGATCACAGATCTGATCGCCTTCGGATATTTTCTTTTTCATTGCCTACCCATAAGTTTGGTCTTATATAATTTTCCAATTTGCCAGTGTTTTTTGTGCGTGCATGTGTTTGTGTTGATTGTGGGCATCCTAGCTATACAGAGGGTAGGTGTTTGCTCATTGTGTTTGTATCCTCTTGATGCTCCATTTTGGGCCAATAAAATCCATCCTTTATCGAAAAAGGTTCTTATTCAATGGTCTGACGGTACAACAGAATTAGCTATATGGGAGGACTTGGAGACGCCCAAGTAGATGTTTCCCCCAGTGCCAGCTTGGGGACAAGCTGCATCTCGTCTGGGGGGATTTTCAGTGGCAATAAGGAGCAAGCATGGGAAGAGGAAGAAGAGGATTCAAAAGGCAGGCCCACACGCAAGCCCCCACCCGGGTTGCAGGCCTGGAATGGGCCTTGGGCCTCGTAACCATTTAAGTACTCCCTCTCGCTCTCCCGGTAGGCGGGGGTAGGCAAACAGCTAATTAGCTAGGCTTGGATAGCAAGTTCATCCTCTACCTCTAGTTCCCCCTCCGGAACTCATTTCGTTGTATCTGAATTCAAATTCCATGGAGATATAGTGAGAACCTTACATTGTCGCACATCTTCAATGTCTTCTTCATCCCGACTGCCGCCGACCATCTTCATACATGCCTTCTACCTCTAGATTAGGTCGCCCTTCACTAGGGTATGGGTGGGAGTCAGGTTCCGCGCCCGCCGCATCGCCCAGGTCTTGCTTGTCTGCAATCCTCGCCTTCCTCTTCATTGTCCGCCTTGCCCATGGAAGGGATGTCCCGGAATGGCCCTTAACGATGTCGTTGATCTGTGGTTGGCGGCAACCCGCGTGGTCGCCTTCATCCACTCCTACTCCTCGTTCATCTAGTCCTCCTCCTCGTTCATCTTGTCCTCCAGCACCGCTCCATCCGGCCACCACCAGAACTGGTGCACCTGCAGGGAGAGCCGTCATATCAGAACAAAGCAAGTCGACATTGTCACATGCATCCTACAGATGGGATCGTGGCCACCGAAATCGGTCAGAAAATCCATAATATGTCTCCAACGTATCTATAATTTTTATTGTTCCATGCTATTATATTATCTTTTTTGGATGTTTTGCATGCATTAATATGCTATTTTTTAATTTTTGGGACTAACTTATTAACCCAGTGCCCAGTGCTAGTTTCTGTTTTTTCCTTGTTTTTGGCTTTTTCAGAAAAGGAATATCAAACGGAGTCCAAACAGAATAAAACTTTTCGATGATTTTTCTTGGACCAGAAGACACCTACGTGACTTGGAGAGAGGGCCATAGGAGTCCCGAGGAGGCCACAAGCCTCTAGGGCGCGCCCAAGGGGGTGCCCCCTGGGCTTGAACTTAATACTCTAAATGCAGGCAGGAGTCGGCCGATTTATGGAGTAATAGTAGTAGATGCAGAACCGTTTCGGTCTGCTTGTCATGGACGTGATGCCTATATTCATGATCATTGTCTTAGATGTCGTCATAACTATGCGTTGTTCTATCAATTGCTCAACAGTAATTTGTTTACCCGCCATATGCTTTATTCAAGAGAGAAGCCTCTATTGAAACCTATGGCCCCCGGGTCTATTTTCCATCATATATTTTCATATCCATAAAACCAAAAACACAAAAATACCTCGCTGATTTTATTATCTTTTATATCTATCTCTACTAGATCCCACTCTTGCAAGTGACCGTGAAGGGATTGACAACCCCTTTTTCACGTTGAGTGCAAGTGTTTGTTAGTTTGGGCAGGTGCATATATTGGAGACTTGCTTGTGCCTCCTACTGGATTGATACCTTGGTTCTTAACTGAGAGAAATACTTATCTCTAGTTTGTTGCATCACCCTTTCCTCTTCAAGGGAAAATCAATGCAAGCAAAAGAAGTAGCAATCCATCATCGTCGTTTCACATCCATGCCATCTACATCAGGCCGTCGTCCATAGATTGCACTCCGGAGCAACTCCGTCAAATGTCGGAGGACCGATCCACGCCGTTTGCACCACTAAGTGCCCCCGTCTATGCCGAACACCGCCAACTTCTGACGAGCATGGTCGCGGCCACCCCTACCCGGGACTGTGACCCAGACCCTACCCTAGATGTGGGCAAGACCGAGCTGCTCTCCCTGTCCATAGATTGCACTCCAAAGCAACTCCGCCAAATGCCGGAGGACCGATCCACGCCGCTACACCACTGAGTGCCCCCGTCTGCGCCGAACATCGCCAGCTGTTGACGAGCATGGTCGCGGCCACCCCTACCCGGGGCGGTGACCCAGGCCCTGCCGTAGATGTGGACAGCACCAGGCTGCTCTCCCCATCCATAGATTGCACTCCGGGGCAACTCAACCAAATGTCGGAGGACCGATCCACGCCGCTGCACCACTGAGTGCCCCTGTCTACGTCGAACACCACCAGCTGCTTACGAGCATGGTCGCGCCCACCCCTACCCGGGACAATGACCCAGGCCCTACGCTATATGTGGACAGCACCGGGCTGCTCTCCCCGTCCATGAGAAGGACGAGATGGCCCTTGGACCTCCTAGCCTCATCCACCTTGCCTCAGGCAGGCGAGCAGGCCAACGACAATGGAGGACCAGCGCTCGGCGACGACCCATCTAGCAGGGGTTGAAGAAGCCTGAGGGAAACCGAGGGTGGATAAAGAAGATGACCATGTCGCAACCAGCAACCACATAGGGCTTTGCCCGGTGACTCCGGACGGGATGAGGGACGGGAGGAGGGGTCCTGTGGTGGAGGCGGAGGCGCCACATCTGTCTCCCCGGGAGAGCGGCGCGGGGGCCTCGGTGTTTTTTTTTTCTCTTTGTATGTCATGATATGTTGAAACTTACGGGAACTAAAAAAGCGTAAGGATTTGTAATAGATGTTTGGTTGCATCACATAAAATTGTATGTATTTTTCCTAATAATTAGGTGTGTGTGCTATGGTTGCCATTGAAATAAAGAAGAAAAAAATTATGAGGTTGGACTCGGTGATATCCTTTTTTTCACTGTAGTTGAATATAGAGCAAGTAGACCATAAAGAAAAAGGTTTAGTTGACGGGAGAAATTATGGTTCAGAGGCGACGGGAGTACCGTTTCTGTTGGAAGAAAGAGGTGACGGGGGAATTATGATCCAGAGGCGTCCATGCTGTGTACTAGCGCAACGCAATGCAATGACACACCGCCGAGCGAGTGGCATCGTCGGTTCAGCGAAAAGTGGAACGCGCACAAAGGGCGCGCTTTAGTCGTTGTCGTCACTTGTCATTGACGTATGGAACGCCGGTGTCTGGTGGATCGGCGGTGGTGGCCAAGGAGGCGAGGCGAGGTCGTTCGCGTTTGGTGGGATGTTGTTGGCTTCCTCGGCTCCCTCTGCCAAGCCGCGGCCGCAACCGCGACGGCGCACCGGCAGGTCAGTAGCGTGCAACCGCCGCAGAGGAGCCGCCCCGGCCGTACGTCCGGTGTGGAGGACGAGGTGAGACTATCGTTGGTCGATGACCTTCAGCGTACGCAACGCCTGTGCAGTGCAGCGGAGTTACCGTGACACACCATCTGAACGGCAAAATAGGAATGGAGTAATTGCGGAAGTCTAGGGTATAAACTGTGTGCCAAAAGAAATTGTCTCGTTTGTCGGCGGCTTATCGGTGTTACCAACCCTCTTCATTTGATATGGCAACTGGGAAAAAGAAAGGGAAATGATTGCAGTGCAGATAAGGAACAAGTATGTTACCAACCCTCAACAGAAAAGCTAGAATGTTAGCATGTGCTGCAGTGCGCAGCTTCCTCTAGTCCCGTGTGTGTGCGCGCGCGCGCGCGAAGCGCGTTGATAAACTGAACAACTGAAAGCTCCCCAACCATGCACGGGCATCAGATGACATTATTTACTTGGAAGAAAAGGTCATGATGAGGATACCAAAAGGCCAGTACCAGTAACATATTACCGCATCATGGCGACGGTGGTAGCAGTTGGTGGCAGTGAGCAAAGCAGATCAGTAGTAGGAAAAGCGTGACAGCCTTGAGCGCTTTGACGCCCGGATACAATACGACCCAAAACAAAGAGAACCTGAACCCGATAAATTAACATGTAAAGCAACGTCGCGACGGCAAGCCACGCTGCGTGCTTGCCGGATGGATCATCGATCCATCCATCTATCTCAGTCCAGTTCGTTAGCACCTAATGAACGCTCTGTTGTTCGTGCCTGCAAATGGGAACCACAGGTTTGGTAATTGGTGCTACAAGAGTGGTTAGCACTTGATGGATGGTTTCAGCTTTGTTTGGTTGTTTAACCCAGGTTAAGTAGTAGTACAAGGTTGAATAGATGCGTACGCACAGCACAGAGATGCATAGACAATGAAAACCTGCCAGATGCTAGCATTGTTTTCTCATTCATGATCGGTGGTTCGACCAAAGACGATGATAGACACCAGCACAAGAAAAAAGAATGCTGCATCTTTAGGTTAGGTGGCTAACACTACCTTACTAGAGCATGCAGACTTAATATTGTACAAAACGCACCACCAACCAACCTAATCCAATATCTCACTGGCAGCTAGCTCCATGATGCATGCACACACAACCCAACAGAGATTCAAGGATCAGGGGATATGCATACTAGATATTTGATGAAATCGAGTAGACAAAACGGGTTAGATAAAGTTGAACTAAATTTCCTGGGAAAAACCTCAATGAGCAACAAAAATAAATAGCAGCATAGTAATATCATTTAATTTAACACAATAAAAGAGCAACAGAAAGCTCGTGCATCGTTACCAAGACGTTTAATTTAACGCATCACTGCATGCATAATTCCTTTCCAGAGAGTTGGTAGACTGTAGGCCCAAAAAAGGATCCTGAAAAGTGAAAAGCATGAAAGCCAAATCCCAAGTAAATTGTTCCCAGGCTGCCCTACTTATTAAGCTGAAGAACGTTAACTCCCACGGTAATCAAGCAAGTCAGAACCCAAAAGAGAGACCTCCTATCAACGAGCAATACCACGGTCCGGCTGATAAGAGGAAAGTTTTTGAATCTTTTAGTTGGACATCTTCATCGGGACCAGCATCGAACCAATGCGCAGAACATCACCAATCAAGCAACTTGAGCAGGCTTCACTCATAGGAGGACTGATTGCCCGAGCACAGTGTTCCCCAATGACCTTCTTTTCTTCATAAATCGTTTCTGGAGTTGATGATGCACTGTGCACCAAGGCATTCTTAACTTCAGTTGGATTCTCTTCAGGTGCTTTCGATGAGATGTTGGCAGCAGTTTGTGGGCGGTCTTTTTCAACCAGGGCGACTTCAACCTCCTCCCAGGTTAGTTGTCCTCCAGCCGGACCAGCCGGCATGTTTGAAGCTAGGGGCTGCTGCTGGTATATTACAGCTTTCACCACATCCTCACGAGCCTGTTTTCCAGAGGTACGGTTTTCTTTCTGTGCAGATGCCTTGGCAGAATATCTAGCCAGGTTCCCAGGTTCTTCCCATGAGCTCTGCTGCATGCCGTTGCCTGCCAGATCGTGCGTCTCCCTGATAATTCTGTCCATCAGTATTCTGTCAGCTTTGAGCTGCCGAGGAACGTAGGCATGGCGCAGAGACAGCTTCGGGACAGGTATGAAACGTGGAGCATCACGCCTAAGCTTGGACATCCTGCATTTTCTGCCTCTTGCTTCTTCCGCCTCATACAACGTGAAGCAATCAAGCAGACATCCATTTGTTTTTGAACCTTTGAAGATCCTCAGCATACTAGTTCCGGGAACATAGTGTATCTGCAAGTAAAACAGCCGGAGGTTGCCGAGTGAGATCAAGGGAAATGGCAGTAAAAGATACGCCCAAAGCTCAAAGCAAAGCTATCCAGTCATTGATGATAACAGCATCCAAAGAAACAAAGCTATCCAGTCATATTGATTCAGCATCATGCTTTCATTTTCTGTTTGTTTGTGAAAGCAGCAGGCAGGGTCAGTACCGAAATACCCCCTCCGTTCCAAAATAATTGAATTCTAAGTTTGACCCAAGTCAAACTTCATTAAGTTTGATCAAGTCTATGTAAAAACATATCAACATTTACAACACCGAATTTGCTTCATTAGATTCATTATGACATATATTTCCATATTATATATACATTTGATATTCTAGAGCTTAGCAGATTTTTCTAAACTTGGTCAAAACTTTAAAAAGTTTGACTTAGGACAAGAACTTCAACTATTTTGGTACGGAGGGAGTAGCAAGCAAACAACAAACTGTACATTAGACCAACACAAACATGTACAGACATGCAGAGTGAATAATCATTATTAAGTAACAGCTGTTTTCCGTGCAAGAAAACTATCGAGATATCTCAGAAACGTGCCTCTTGTGTATTTTTGCTGGAGGTGACAGGCTTATCTTCATTGTTCCGCAGCAAGATACATTTCAAGGCGACGTTTGGTATATTCTTTATAATGTGCCACCTCACAGGAAAACTTCCAACCCATCTATCCATGCTCCAAAAGTCCATGTCCTTTTGAAAATCAACAGGGCCAACCATCTCAGCAACACCACAGAAATGGTTACTTTCATTGACCTGTTAGGACAATGATTTAGGTTCAGCATTCAAGATCAAAAACAGGAAATAGAATAGAACAGGCCATACACCTTAAATTAACATAAACTCACCGAAAAGAACAGAAAAACTGGACACAAGGTAGAACTGCTTGCAGCTATCATTTGAGCATCTCTATATGCACTATCCAGCTTCTTGTTTCCCTGAAGACCGCTCGACCAGACACCATATTTGATGGATTTGTGAACATTTGCCTCGCCCCAAGACTTGATAACAAAGAATTTTGCATTGGGATACACCACCTCGAAGTCGTCTCTGTTATATTGATCAGTCTTAATGATGATTTTCCCCTCTGGATTGCCAATACGCAGCCTTGATGTATAGGATGTGGCAACTATTTCTGACGACGTCGAACCTCTTGGCTGTTTTTCTTTACTTAAGTTCAGCCGACACACTGAACTCAACTTTCCAGTTAAACCATTTACATAGCTTCTTGGCTTTGAGCTTGGTTGGAATTTCTCAGCTATGGCCATCTTACGGAGGTCCGATCCAACATGTGAAGCATTATAGTTGTATGATGGATTAGTCTGCGGCGAGGACTTGACAGGAGGAACTCCCCCATGTAGAGAGTGTCGTGATGCCTAATCATAAGGAGATTTGTCATCAAAGCATGGAAAATTATAAGATGGCTTTTTTTTGCGCATGAAAACAGAGGTTTGGAAGATATTGTCATGGCATCAGAATGTCCGACCGGGGCATGAGTACAAATACATGCATCCAGTGGTAAGTGCATTTCTTCTGCATTTACCGTCATAAATGTAATAATTATCAACACTTGACTTGCAACTACAAATATATTATCTAACCTCTTCTTATAAATGTTTACTATAGAAGGGCCAAAGAAAACCACTAGCTTGTACAGTTGTACTTACAACAGATGGAATGACAGGCATAAGGGCGTTAACAGGACCTGGCTATTTAAGTTCAACACTACTAACATAAAATAGAAGGATAACTCAACAATTACAAGTGTGACGGCATTAGGCATACCTGTAGAGCACGGCGAAGTTTAGCAGGTACCATAGTTCCACTTCCAGCTGCTAGATTTTGCTTCCATGGATCTGTACTATGCAGTTGTACTGTTGATAACATAGCATGGTTTTCGAATTTCTTTGAAGAAACACTAGTTGATTGTAGAGATGGATTCAATGTAATACCCTTTTTTGGAACAACAGGGAAACTTTGGCCTTGATCAGTGGGGATGAACAGACTATCATTGCACATAAGAGTTTGCGACGTGCTAGCTGGGCCCCACTGTGCAGCAGATGGGAGATCATAGTGGGGTATAGGAACTGGTTGGTGGCATGCGATGTCAGCAGTCTTAGCAAGATACTCTCTGGATCTAGCAAACCTGCCATCAGCTATAGCACAATGTTCTGAAGGGTAAGGGCCACGGGGAGAATGTGCAATCCCATAGTCAGGGACAACATAATACGAGTATGATGTGCCTTCAGCCTGTTGGCCCTGTCGAGGGACAAGTACATACCTAATCAAACACATTGGAGAACAATTGAATCAAGAACGAAATAGCATCCTGCACTTCTGCAGCACTAACCAAGTAGTGTAGATCTTGATCACCACATCTCCAAATTGCCTGGTGCTCATACAACTCAGCAGGCAGAGTAATTCCTGCAACCAAGAGAATAAAGTCAGGTGACACATTAAGTCATTAACTATGCAACTCAACCAGCAAGACTTATCACTTAATTAAGAAGTCATCAAATATTACCAGTTGGACCATATGGAGTCGGATAGTAAGTTGCGTTAGCAGGAAAGCAGAATTCCTCTCCAAATATGAGCTCAGAGTTTGCCTCAAGATCCATGGAATGCAGTCACTCTGAAAGACGGGCACTGGTCGATCTACAACTGAAACATCTCACGATCAGTTCATCACCATAATTAGCAAAATGGCTTCTGAACATACAAGGCAACCCATGCAACCAACAGTTCCGACATTCCGAATCATCTATTAGCATTGCTTGGTAATAAAAATTGACCTTGGAACAGTAGTTCTGATCCATCCGTTAAAAGTAAAACAGAACTTAGTTCGTTAACTCAAAACCTGCTAATGCTGCATCATCAAAACCATTGGGAAACAAGTGAAAAGCTATACCCGAACAAGCATAGGCACAACCCCCAAAACAGCGCGATAGCAGAAATACAAGATCATGGTATTTGCAGCAAGCCCATTTAGTTAGCCATGTAACTACACAAAAACATGGAACAAAGTAACAAACACATGCATCGAACCAGCCAACCAGCAAAGCACACCAAACATTCAGCTATGAATTGGTAATTGCAAAATTGACAGCCCCATTTGTCTATCCCTAACAACCACAGTAAAAAATTCCAATCCATCCATTAAAAGTAAAACAGAACTTGCTCCAAAACCTGCTAATGCTGCATCATTTCAAAACCATTGGGAAACAAGTGAAAGGCTATACCCCAAACAAACATAGGGCAAAATCCCATCCCAAAACCCCCCAAACAGTGCGATGACAGAAATACAAGATCGTGGTATTTGCAACAAGCCCATTTAGTTAGCCATGCAACTACACAAGCAATTGCAATAATTGTAACTGCCAATCCAGGGCAATTCGAACATGTGTAACTCGCCTATCCGTGGCTAGCTAAACCACATGCTATCAATCTAAGCTTACTCAGAGCTAAACTCTTCACACCCCCATTTCCTCTATTATTACAAACCCCAAGAAACGCATGCATCGAACCAGCCAACCAGCAAAGCACAGTACACCAAACATTCAGCTTTTTTTTTGGGAGCAAAACCAAACATTCAGCCATGACTTTGTTATTGCAAAATTGACAGTCCAATTGGCCTGTCCACCATAAAGCCCAATAAAACAATGCCACGTGAGCTGCAAAAGGAGCCCCTTCATCACAAATGCACCTCCATTTCACCCCAACGGGCATACCGAACCAACAAAACCGGCCCAGGCTACGCTACGGCCACCCAAGCGAAGCACGAAACCCTAGATCGTTCAACACCGATCCGCGGTGACTTCCCAGCCCCGGGGCACACGATCCGACCGCACCACCGCGAAACCAAACCCTCTCTACAGCACCGAATGCAGAAACCCCAAAAAACCGTGCCTCCAGCCAGCGAGCAGAAAACCGTACGGCGACAAGGGGTTCGAGCCAGGGAAGAGAGCTCGCTCGCCGGCACCGAACCCCCGTCGCACATGATCGGAGCACGCCACCGCGGAACAAAACCCTCGCTGCGCCGTACGTACAACGTACACCCGAAGCGGAAACGGACAAGCCCAGCCCCAGCAAGCGAGCAGCACGCGGTACGGGTTCTACGAGAGAGCTCACCTGCACTGAGGCGGCGTGCACCGGCTGGCCGTCGTCGTCGGCGGCCGAGGAGGAAACCCTAGCGGGCGGGACGGAGGCGGGGGGCGGCGAGGAGGAGGAGCGGAGCGGGAAAAGGAAGCGTGGGAGGGGAGGAGGCCAGTACGGTGCGGATGCGGCGGTGCTGTGCAAGTACGCTGGTAGGCGCCATCTGGCTTGTTTTGCTGTCACTGACATGTTGGCCCCGGCGTGGGACCGCGCTCGGAGCGGGAGAGAGGGGCCTGGCTGTAGAGGGACTGACGGCGGCCATTCTGTTTCCGACGGAGAGAACGGAGTTCTCCGTTTTGTCCCGCTCACTGACATGTGGGCGCGTGCGTCCTCGGGGACCCAGATGGTGGCAGCGAACTGGCGATGCGAAGCGTTGGCTGTGCTTAGTCCGCTGACACGTGGGCGACAACAGATATAGACAACACGATGCGAAGCGTTGGCTGTGGTATACCTCGGGCCAGGGGCTTCGTGCCGGGCCATAAAAAGCCCGACGCGGCCTGATAGGCCCGGCCCGGCTACGGCTAAAATCCTGTTTTACGCAAGCCCGCGCCCAGCCTGATGTGCCCGTCGGGCTCGATTTCCAGGCCCGAGCCCGGCCTAATGGCACGCACGGGCTCAGCCCAGCCCGGGATTTTCGGGCCGAGTCTGGTCGGGCTGCCCATGGCCAGGCATAGGCGTGGCTAATAGACGACTACGTTACAGCCGCCGCCATCCCAAATAGTTGGGGTTTCATTGCCTCCCGTCGGCGCCGTCGCTAGTCCGTCTCATCTTCGATAGCCTCAGGGCCATGAAGGCGGAGTGGATCTCTGCCCTTACCGGTGGGAGGACTTCGTTTTTATATATTTCTTTGAGTTTTATTAAGTTTTGTGTCCTATTCAGGAAGACGAGAGGGCGGCAGCTGCTTGAAGATGGAATAAGGTTCTCGCTGCCTAACCCCGTTTCGGTGGTGTGTCTTAGCATCGTCGGTGAGCGTGTGGAGGTGTTATTCCGTCATATCTATCTTTGGTGGATTTGCTCGAATGTGTTCTATATATGTGTGTCTTCATGTTGGATTCTTCTGATCTACGCTACTCTTCATCGGCGGCGGTTGATGTTCTGGTGCGTTGGTCCCATGGGGCTTTAGTACGATGACTTTCCAACTGTCTACTACAAAAAGGTTTGCCTGGCTCTGGCGATGGAGGATCGATGACAGTGATGCCCCTTCAGGTCGCTTCAGTGTTTGTAATCGTCGCTATGTGGTCTATGGATCTAGATGTATTTTTTTTATTCCTAGTGTTTGTTGTACTACCATGATTGAAGATAAATATATCAGAAGTTTTCCCAAAAATATATTATGAAGACAAATTATTTGGTTACATTTATACTATGTCCGGCTTTATTAGCACCTCTCATCTTTTGGGTCAAACTTTAACTTTTGATTTTACTAGTACATATGCCCGTGCGGTGCAACGGGCAAAGAAGCTCGCAACTCTATAAACTCACATATATGGCTACCCTGGTATCTAGTAACATTGTTAAGTAATATTATTGTCACCATGTCTTCCAGAGTTTCACTAATATGAAGAATACAAATAGCTAGATTCAAGAATGAAGGGAAAACTTTCTCAAACTTGCAAAACTTGTGTTACTTTTTGTATGCTTTTAGCAACCCAATGTTACTTGTCTTACTCATAGTTTTAAATAGCGCGCTAAGACTCTTAGTGGAGTTATATCGCGCTATTTAAAATGTGTGTTCATGCATTTGGACAAAAGCCCCTTAGCACAGGTGAAAGCACAAGTGCTCCCTGGGTGATTTTGGTAATCCATGACAACATATCTCTTGTTGGACTAATACTTCTACCTAGTGCATTTCAGTTAAGTTCAATATTGGAGTGGCATGGACATGGACAAAAGGATGTGGGACCCCTTCAAGGTGCTAAGGACAAATGTTGGCAAAAGCTCAAGACTTTACATTTTCTATTTTAGTGATCCAAAGTCACATTGAGTCCACAGGAAAGCCAATACTATTAAAAGGGGATGAGGTGTTGCTTAATGGCTTGCTTGCTCAAAGTGCTTAGTGATATGCTCCAAAACCCTCAGCCACTTTCTCACACCCACATGTGTTCTAAACCTAAATGTCAAACTCGGCCCCACCGACTTTGTCTATCCGGCGCCACCGAGTTTCATCATATTCAGCTACTAGCAAACCCTAGTTACTTCGGTCTCACCGATGGGATCTCGGTCTCACCGAGATGGGCTTGCAATCTCTCTGTGATCTAGTGCAACATTTTCAGTCTAACCGAGTTGCTACAGTCGGTCCCACCGAGTTTGCTTGACCAATCCTCTGTTTACTTATTACCAAAATCGGTCTCAACGAGTTTGAGTAATCGGTCAAACCGAGTTGAGGTTTTACCCTAACCCCTGCACATCGGTCCCACCGAGATGACTATATCGGTCCCACCGAAAATCCTAACATTCACATTTTTACCTAGATCGGTCTGGCCGAGTTTGCTGATTCGGTCCCATCGAGTTTGGGAATCTGTGTGTAACGGCTAGATTTTGTTTGGAGGCTATATATACCCCTCCATCTACTCTTCATTCGTGGAGAGAGCCATCAGAACAAACCTACACTTCCACTACTCATTTTCTGAGAGAGAACCACCTACTCATGTGTTGAGGCCAAGATATTCCAATCCTACCATATGAACCTTGATCTCTAGCCTTCCCCAAGTTTCTTTCCACTCAAATCTTCTTTCCACCATAGCCAAATCTATGAGAGAGAGTTGAGTGTTGGGGAGACTATCATTTGAAGCACAAGAGCAAGGAGTTCATCAACAACACACCATCTACTACCTTTTGGAGAGTGGTGTCTCCTAGATTGGTTAGCTGTCACTTGGGAGACTCCGTCAAGATTGTGGAGTTGAAACAAGGAGTTTGTAAGGGCAAGGAGATCGCCTTCTTCCTGAAGATCTACCCTAGTGAGGCAAGTCCTTCGTGGGTGATGGCCATGATGGGATAGACAAGGTTGCTTCTTCGTGGACCCTTCGTGGGTGGAGCCCTCCGTGGACTCGCGCAACATTACCCTCCGTGGGTTGAAGTCTCCATCAACGTGGATGTACGATAGCACCACCTATCGGAACCATGACAAAAATCTCCGTGTCTCCAATTGCGTTTGCACAGTCCAATCCCATCCCTTTACTTTCTTGCAAGTTGCATGACTTACTTTCCGCTGATCATATACTCTTTGCATGCTTGCTTGAATTGTAATGTGTATGCTTGAAATTGTGTTAATCTACCACCTCAACTTGAAAAACTTAAAAACTGCCAACTTTGTTTGTTGAGGGTCTAATAACCCCCCCTCTAGACACCTCTTCTCGATCCTTTCAATTGGTATCAGAGCATTGATCTCCATTGCTTTGGTTTAATCACCATTGGAGGAAGATTGATGAGTCTACGTTGGGGAGTCTTAGACGTAGAGTGCCTATGCTTGATGGAGAGTTCTTTAGTGAGTGGAAAATGAGAAGCTTGGAATCTTTCATGAATATCACTTGAACAAGTACATTACTACTCCTTGTGAACCTCTTGTTGATCCCTTGCACCCTACCCATGATGAGTCTCTTGACATGATTCGCAATCTTAGAACTATCAATCTTATCACTAGAGGCTTGCCTAGAAATTTGATTGGTCACTTGCCTACTGTAGGTGCATCTAGTGCCACCCCTAGTTGGTTTTGGAGTATTGACGACAAACCTGGTTGAGGGACTAATGTGTTTGTGAGAATTGCAGGATAACACAGGTAGTAGTCCCTCATTGATTCGGTTTACCTATTGGAGATGACCCCTAAAAATGTGTGAAGACATTGAAGACAATGGTGGTCTGTGAAGCCATTCCCGTTGAAGACTATGACACGAGAAGACATTGAGTGAAGACTATGGAGCGCGAAGACTTAGTTGTTTCATTGTTTCCTTTTCTTCTTTGTTGAGTCATAGGAACCACCGCACTGTTAAGTGGGGTCCAAGTGAACAAAGTCAGAGTGAATGAAGTGATGCTCAACCAAATCCTATGTCTTCGAGTGAAGACAATGAGAGCAAATCTCATCCAGAGTCGGAAGAGTCAGCTTTACTTGTAGCCCAAGTCAAGCTGCCGTGTGTGTTTGAAATCTGACCGTTGCGACACGTGTCAGTTCCTTAGTGACCCAGGGTCATTTCGGACAAATCAGGTCGGGTTGCCCAGTGGCTATAAATAGCCCACCCCCTACACCATAAATTGGTGGCTGCTCAGAGTTAGTACACGGCTTTTGTCGTTTGAGAGCAACCCACCGCCGAAGCTTTCGAGAGAGAATTCTTGCGAGGACAAAGCCCAAACCACCCAGAGCCCAAAGAGTGTTTGGCATCACTGAAGTCTTTCTGTTCGCGTGATCTGAAGACTTGTTACCCTTGAGGACTGTGAATCCTCCAGCTGGTTAGGCGTCGCGTTCTGAGCATCCAAGAGCCATTGTGGATTGCCGGTGAACGAAGTCTGTGAAGGTTCGAAGTCTACCTTGAAGATTTACCGAGTGATTGGGCGGGACTAAGTGTCCTTAGCTCAAGGGAATAAGGTGAAGACGCGGTCTTCGAGTCGAATCTCAGCCTCCCTAATCAGACGCATAGCTTGTCACAAAGAATCGAACTCGGTCGAACAAATCCTCGCCCTTCCGAAGCCTTTGGTTCTATCTCTTACTTCTCTTTACTTACAGTTTGTCTTTGTGAAGTCATTGCCTGCTTGCATTATCTGTTTGACTTCACTGTGTGACTACCTGTTCTGATTGGCTTCATACTATCTTCCATCTTGATCTTTACTACCCAGCTGCTATTAGTCTTCGTGCTTTCACTTCATTGAATACTTGACTATGGCTTGTCTAGTGTAGTCTACCTTCCGCTGCATTCGAATAGTGTTGTTTTTGTTGTTTGTCTTCGAAACTCCCACATTTTGAAGACTTTCATAAAAATCACCTATTCACCCCCCCCCCTCTAGTCGATCACTAGCCCTTTCAATTGGTATCAGAACAAGGTACTCCCTTGTTCTGTGTGATTCGGTTTAACCACCTGGAGTTTCAGCTATGTCGACTGCAGGGATAATCAAAGTCTCCGCTGCGAGCTCCATCTTCGATGGCACTAAATATCCCTACTAGAAGAATAGGATGAGCATGCATCTTGAAGCCATTGATGTCGATCTATGCTATGTCATCAAGAACGACGTTCCCAAGACTGGTGAAGGTGTCACCCCTGCTAATGTCAAGAAGTTTATTCAACTGGATTCTACCGCCAAGAACATCATTTGTGGTCATCTTACCAAAGGACAGTATGGCCGTGTGAGTGCTCTGGAAACGTCAAAGCTAGTCTGGGACTGGCTCTCCAAGGTCAATGAAGGCGTCTCAACTCAGCGAGATCAACGTAACAGTACTCTCCGCAACCTCTTCAACCGCTTCAAGAGACACAACAACGAGAATGTCCAGCTCACATTTGATCACCTCACTAATATCACAAATGAGCTCCAAGCACTCGGCGCCACTGAGATCACGAAGCATGAGATAGTGAAGACACTATTGAGATCTCTTGACAGCTCATTTGACACCTTAGCCCTGATGATACAAGAACGTCCCGATTACAAGTCTCCCGATCCGTCTGACATACTTGAGAGGCTCAACACACATGAGTACCAGTTATCTGAGAAACGAGATATCTATGGCCCCAACTATGGCCGAACTCACGCTTTGAAGGCAAAGGTTGCCGCTTCCTCATCTGAAGAAGAATCTGACTGCAGTTCTGGTGATCCTGAAGACATTGGAAAGGAGCTTGCTATGCTTCTGAAGAAGTTCCAGAAATTCACCAAGAAGAAAGGCTTCAGAAAGTCTTCACGATCCAGCTCAAGGAATGATGAAGCTTCTACCTATGACCACAAGAAGAGAACCTGTCACAAGTGCAAGAAACCTGGTCACTACATCTCTGAGTGTCCACAGTGGGACAACGAGAAGAAGAAGAAGAAGAATAAGAAGAGCAAATAATATGATTCTGATGACAAGAAGAAGAAGAAATCCTCAAAGTCTTCTTCCAAGTCTTCATCACACAAGAAGAGCTCATCTGGCAAGGACCGTGCTTTTGTTGGCAAGGAAATGGATTCGGAGGAGGAGTCTGTTTCCGAGGAGGCGGAGGTGGAGTCAGAGGAGGAGTCTGACTCTGGAGTTGCAAGTCTGGCTCTAGCTATAGCCTACATTGCCAAGTCCATCTTCAACACTGAAGACAATGGATCCGTCACCAACACTGATGATAACGACAAGGACGACTCGCCTCCCACCTACTGCTTCATGGCACGTGGTGCCAAGGCTATGACACCTCGTACTTCAGAATGGATTATGGACAGTGGATGCACTAACCACATGACGGGCGATCGAAATCTTCTGATGGATTCAACGCTGTGTCCACCAGACAAGAGTCACATCACATTTGCTGACACTGGTAAAAGCAAGGTATTGGGTCTAGGCAGAGTTGCTATATCAAGGGATCAGCACATGGATAAAGTGATGCTTGTTGAATCCCTTGGTTTCAACTTGATGTCTGTCTCAATGATTTGTGACTTAAACATGATTGTGCTATTTGGAAAATATCGATGCCTTGTACTAATGGAATCTGACAAGTCTCTAGTCTTTGAAGGGTATCGGAAAGATGATCTATATATGGTAGATTTATCAGCAGGACCACAGATGGCCGTATGTCTCCTAGCAAAGGCTTCAGAATGCTGGCTTTGGCATCGAAGGCTAGGACATGCTGGCATGAAGAACTTGCACACTCTCGCGAAGAAGAAGCATGTCGTGGGCATAGAAGGCATCAAGTTCAAGAAGGACCATCTGTGTGGCGCCTGGGAAGCTGGACAGATGACCAGGGCCAATCGTCCCTCGAAGACAATCATGACTACATCTCAACCCTTTGAGCTGCTCCACATGGACTTATTCGGCCCTACTCACTACTCTACTCTCATCGCCATCGCCATCTTGCTTGCCTCTATGGCTTCGTCATTGTTGATGATTACTCTAGATATACTTGGGTGCATATAATCCTCTACAATACTGAAGTGCAGGATGTTTTCAGACGCTTTGCCAATCGTGCCATGACAAACTATGGCGTCAAGATCAAGCACATCAGAAGCGACAACGGCACTGAGTTCAAGAACACCGGCCTCGACCTCTATCTGGATACACTGGGTATCACTCATGAGTTCTCTGCTCCTTATACACCTTAGCAGAATGGCATAGTAGAGCGCAAGAACAGAACTCTCATTGAGATGGCCCGAACGATGCTTGATGAGTACAAGAGTCCACGGAAGTTCTGGCCTGAAGCCATTGATACTGCATGCCACATCATCAACCGTGTTTATCTTCACAAGCTTCTGAAGAAAACTTCCTATGAACTCCTAACTGGTAAGAAGCCAAATGTAAGCTACTTTAGAGTATTTGGTGCTAGGTGCTGGATCAAGGATCCACATCACACTTCAAAATTTGCACCAAAAGCACATGAAGGTTTTATGCTTGGTTATGGAAAGGATTCGCACTCCTACAGAGTCTTCAACCTCTTTCACTATAAAGTGGTTGAAACTGTGGATGTGCGGTTCGATGAGACTAACGGCTCGCAAAGAGAGCACCTGCCAAATGTGCTAGATGAAGTACCTCCAAGTGAATCTATCAAGCAGATGGGAATTGGAGATATCATACCTTCTGAGAACCAAACTGAAGAGGAGCTTGTCATTTCTGCAGCTAATTAACCTGAAGATAATGCTCAGCCAAAGACAATCCCCCAAATAATGACATTGATCAGCAAGAGCAAAATCTTCGTCCGGCTCATCCTCGTGTTGCAAATGAAGTTTAGATTGAGAAGATAATTGGCAGCCTGAATGCACCTGGTCCACTCACTCGTTCAAAAGCAAACTCAAAGAGCAACACAGCTAACCAACTTCTGTGGGCATTTTGCATTCATCTCAATCTTTGAACCCAAGAAAGTTTATGAAGCCTTCATGGAACCTGAATGGATTCAAGCTATGCAAGAAGAGCTTCAACAGTTCGAGCCGAATAATGTGTGGGAATTGGTCAAGCGTCCTGATCCTCGGAAACACAATATCATTGGCACCAAATAGATATATCACAACAAGCAAGATGAGCATGGTCAAGTGGTCAGAAACAAGGCTCGTCTCGTTGCACAAGGTTACACTCAAGTGGAAGGAATTGACTTCGATGAAACATTTGCTCTGGTGGCAAGGCTTGAAGCCATTCGCATACTGCTAGCCTATGCAAATCATCACAACATCCTTCTGTATCAAATGGATGTGAAGAGTGCTTTTCTCAATGGAAAGATAGAAGAAGAAGTATATGTCGCACAACCTCCTAGCTTTGAAGATCCAAAACATCCTGATATGGTATACAAACTCAACAAGGCACTATATGGCCTCAAACAAGCCCCTCGTGCTTGGTATGATACGCTCAAAGACTTCCTGAAGAGCAAAGGCTTCAAACCTGGTTCACTAGATCCTACTCTCTTTACGAAGACATATGATGGTGAACTGTTTGTGTGCCAAATCTATGTGGATGACATTATCTTCGGCTGCACCAACAAGAAATACAGTGATGAGTTTGGTCACATGATGCAAGAGCAATATCATATGTCCATGATGGGCGAGCTGAAGTTCTTTCTAGGTCTCCAAATCCGCCAACAACGCAACGACATCTTCATATCTCAAGAAAAATACCTCAAAGATTGCCTAAAGAAGTTTGGAATGCAAGACTGCAAAGGATACATGACACCAATGCCAACCGAAAGTCATCTAGGTCCCGACGACAATGGTAACGAGTTCGATCCAAAGGTATACCGCTCCATGATTGGTTCTTTGCTTTATTTATGTGCATCTAGGCCAGATATAATGCTTAGTGTTTGCATGTGTGCCCGATTCCAAGCGGCACCAAAGGAATCGCATCACTTAGCAGTGAAGCGAATTCTTCGATATTTGGCTTACACCCCAACATTAGGATTATGGTATCCAAAGGGCTCAGAGTTTGATCTAGTTGGGTTCTCGGATGCTGATTATGCTGGTGACAAGGTTGATCGCAAGTCCACATCAGGCACATGTCACTCGGGACGATCTCTTGTCTGTTGGTCTTCAAAGAAGCGTAGCTGTATCGCTCTCCACCGCTGAATCCGAATACATTGTCTGCTGGATCTTGCCGTGCTCGGCTTCTCTGGATGAAGCAAACTCTCAAGGACTATGGTATCCATCTCAAGAATGTGCCTCTCTCTGCGACAATGAGAGTGCCATCAAGATCACCAACAAGCCGATTCAGCACTCAAGACAAAGCACATTGAAATTCGTCATCACTTTCTCAGAGATCATGTTATGAAGGAAGATATTGATATCATTCACGTCAAGACAGAAGAACAGTTGGCTGATATCTTCACAAAGCCCTTGGATGAGAAAAGGTTTTGCAAGTTGCGGTGTGAGCTAAATATCTTGGAATCCTCAAATGTCCTGTGATTAGGCACACATCCTAACACTTATGCATTTTGATGACTTAGATGTGCAACACGCGAAGTAATGTATATCTTCAATCAATGAATACACACTCTAAGTGTGAATACATTAATATGGAATTTGTCTTCGGAGCGCCACGATAATTGTGCATCGTGTATGGGTCTAATACTTCCTATACGGTGGGTAACGCCACCACCAAACCTTTGTTTGAAGTGTTTCTCTTGGCGTCATGCTTGCAAAGTCTTCATATTTGATTTATCTTCATCCCTGGCTTATATTCAAGTTTATCTTCATTCAGTTGATTTGGCTTTATACTAGTTATATGCATATTTGTGTTCTGCCCTCTACAGCATTCACTTATAGCTATGGCTTCGTGTTGAATCTTCTGAACTAAGTGAATGTGATCGGACCCTAATCTATCTATGCTTCTACCTCAACTCTATCTGTCCAAATCATATGCATTCTATTGAAAACTGTCGATTGTCTTCACTGAACCTTGTCATCCGAAGTCAATCTGACAAACATTTATATCTGTTTTTAATGCTATATCCGTTGTGCCTGAAAATCGGAGAATTCAGAACGACCACCCCGACAATCTAGGCATGCGTGGGAACATGGAACACCTTCCAAGGTGTTGCATGCTTGCCACGTGTCCATCAGATGTGAACTGCCAGGGGCACCTGCGTAATTGCGCTGTGCCGTCTCTTTCCTTATAAATACCCGTCACATCTCGGTCAAAAATTCTTCTTCCACCTCGCCACCTCTCGCAAACCCTAGCGCCTCCGCTAGCTCTCGACAACACCGGCGATGAAGCGCTTAGCTGCGCCGACTTCTCCGACGCCATCCTCACGCCGGCCACGGACCTCGTCCTCTCCGACGTCACCGTAGGTGTCCTCCATCGCCAAGTTAGGGCACGGAAGATCAAACTGCTCGGCCTCCAACTTTGCTCCGTCTAGTAGTTCTTCGTGTGGTAATTAAATTTCACTTTTTACCGTCTTTTCGATCTGATAGATTCATCCTTCTTTACCAAAATTGGTTTCTAGATCTCCAAAGTTGAATCTATCTCATTCTGCATCTCAAACTCTGCCTAGTCTATTCACTTATGCTTCTCTACAAGTTAGATTCCTCACTTGTACTTATTCTTGGATTCGTACAAATCTGGAACCAACTCACATCAAAATAAGTGAATGTCTTCGCGTTATGAGGTCAATGTCTTCAAACTGATTTATCTTCAAAATCTTCTGAGAATGCATATGACCTCTTCCCCTTCCCTTGCACCTCTAATGCTGTCACAGGTACATGTCCGTGGGAGAATCCCTTGGTTCTCATAGTCTGCATTCATTTGCAGAATTCTTACAGAGTCACATCAATTCTCCTGAAGCTAGTTCTTGTCTGACCAGCCGTCTGAAGCCCTTGCAAGTACTGAAGCCTTTCAGATTAAGCTTCATGGCCACTGAGAAGTCAGCAAAAAAGGGTGGCAGACAGCGCCGTGGGAACACTTCCAAGGTTTTGCCTCCAGATTTGCATGAGTTGTACAAAACAGACCCTAAGGAAACCTATACTGGTCGCAAGAATCGAATCCAGTGGATTCGAAGATATTGGGCAGAGGAATGGTTCAAGTACCATTTCATCACAGAAGAATATGCAGAGAAGAATGCCATCAAGGGACCCTGGGGAGATATTGTATACAAAAATCTTCAACCCCAGTCCCTTCCTAAAGCCATTCAACGAGAATTCTATCCGTGCATGGTTCGCGGACCGCAGCCAGAGAACGCTGACCCTTCTTCTCTGCTATGGTGCCGTGAAGCACATCTGTTCAAGCGCAACTACCAGTTCACCAAAGACTCTGCTGCGAAGAACAAGAAGGCATTAGGACTTGACTTCAACCCTGGTCCTTCTTCACCTCGGGAAGATGGCACCCATGAAGCCAATGAGAACAGGATCGGCCCCTTCAACAACCTTGCAGGCCTCATCACACACATTGCTGTCCAAGGTGCAAAAGTGGATCATTCTGATGATGGTGCTGACACTGATGATGCTCCATCTCCTACTCCTAAGCCACAGAAGCAAAAGGAAGCTAAGGCTTCAAAATCATCTGCTGCTCCAAAAGCTTCTTGAGTGAAGCCATTGGCAACTGCCCCTCCCTGCTCCCAGTAACACCTCTGAAGATCTCTCTCGCATCTCCAAGAAGCGCGAGAAGCCACAGAAGAAAACTGTTTAGAGATCCAGTCAAGCACTGACACCAGCTGCCGTTCTGAGGAACGAATCTGAAGCCATTGATCTGTCTTCATATGAGGAGTTTGGTAACGATGCTCTTGAGCAGCTGATAAAGAGCAAGCAAGAGGTGGAGATCTTCAATGATCTGCCCCTCTTCGATGTGAACATTCTGGACAATTTCATTGATGAGTGGTTTGACAATCAAGATCTCAGTTTTGATGATCTTCAACTCCCCATTGGCATCAGCGTCACCTTCCAAGGCGCAATTGCTCCTGAACTGGCTCTGGCTCAGCAAATTGTTGAATTGAAGAACAAGATAGACTTTGAGAAAGAGCAATTCAAGAAGCATGTGGCCAAGCTTAGTGTGGCTGACGTTCAGAAATTCAAGCTGATGCTGAATGACCTCAAGGAGGCGTTTCGTAAGAAACTCGAAGAAGCCAAAGGTTCAAGAGAGCGCATGAAAAATCTTGCTGCCAAGTGTGTTCAACCTTATAACGAAGCTGAGAAGCGCAAGGCTCTTGGGCGTCCTGGCATTGACCCCAAGATGGCTGCCAAAAAGAAGAAGAAGTCTACTGTGGCCCCAACTGAACCTCCAAGGCGGGAAGAACCTCACATTGTCTTCCCTGCCAGCATGACAGGCTCGAAGCCTAAGGTCCCCACAGTGGCTTAAGAATAGAAGAAAACCAAGGCAGCTGAAGCTGAAGCCGGGAAGCGAAAAATCAAGAGCACCGCTGATGATGCACCACCCCCCAAGAAGAGAAAACCCAAGAAGAGAGATCGGGCTGCTCCCACAGAGCCCCTTGTTGTCGAACCCATTGCTTTTGCTCACCCTGACCCAAAAAATCAAGAGCATCAGTTGATAGTTCATGAGTTTGCTTCCACAGAGGCTCCTGGAGCTCAAGGAGTTCCAATCGTTGACCCCATTGCGACTGAAGACATTGGTCCTCAAGACAATGTAGAAGATGATGAAGTCCTTCCTCAGATTGAGCGCCCAACGGTATCATCGCCTGTTCTCATGAACATCGAGCTCATCAGTATTGGTCGTCCTTTGACGCCAATCTCCCAGGATGCCTCATGGGCTGATCGCCCCCAACCAGCAACTCCTAGTCAAGATTCACCGAGTACACCCCGTCCTCCACCAGCGCAAGTCACCAGTCCGTTGGTGAATGATGATAATTACATGGAGACCACACCCTCGCCAAAGGCGTCGCCCGTGTTTCAATGGCTTCGCAAAGGTCTAAGGCCATCTGTCTCCATGACCACTGTCGGTGTCAAAATCGGCGGATCTCTGGTAGGGGGTCCCGAACTGTGCGTCTACGCGGATGGTAATAGGAGACAAGGGACACGATGTTTTTACCCAGGTTCAGGCCCTCTCGATGGAGGTAAAACCCTACTCCTGCTTGATTAATATTGATGACATGGGTAGTACAAGAGTAGATCTACCACGAGATCAAGGAGGCTAAACCCTAGAAGCTAGCCTATGGTATGATTGTTGTGTGTCCTACGGACTAAAATCCTCCGGTTTATATAGACACCGGAGAGGGCTTGGGTTACACAGAGTCGGTTACAATGGTAGGAGATCTACATATCCATATCGCCAAGCTTGCCTTCCACGCCAAGGAAAGTCCCATCCGGACACAGGGCAAAGTCTTCAATCTTGTATCTTCATAGTCTTGGAGCCGGCCGACGGTGATAGTTCGGCTATCCGGACACCCCCTAGTCTAGGACTCCCTCAGTAGCCCCCGAACCAGGCTTCAATGATGATGAGTCCGGCGCGCATATTGTCTTCGGCATTGCAAGGCGGGTTCTTCTCCAAATTCCATGTATTCGCCGAATGGTGTCCGGCTTCTTATAAATGCTGCGCTCCTTGGCTTCCACGTCCAATAATGGCTATCTCCCACGTGTCGAACGAATGCGAAAAGCCAGGGTAATTTTACATTCTAGCCCCTAACTGCGTGAATGAGCTGCCTATAAAGAGAGGCGAGGATCTAGATCCGAATCATACCATCCTCCTTCCGCGAGTATTCATCGGAGCACCTCTGACCAAAAATCCATTCCATCATGGACAGTCGACGCGGCTCCTCCTCTCGCGGCCCCTCTCACCAGAGATTGGGGAGATGCTCGGTCCCGCACAGTGAGCTGGTGACGCTCCAAGCCGAGGGATTTCTTCCCCCAGCCTTTATGGTTCCGGTTCGAGCCGGACTTGCCACCTACAAGGGCGGAAAGCAGGCGGAGAGTGTCCCTAATCCCTCCAAAGGAGAGTGGGTATGCTTCGTCCCTTATCTAATAAGAGGACTCGGATTTCCCATACATCCGTTTCTCCGGGGGCTCCTGGAGTTCTATGGGCTCCAGCTTCACCACCTTACGCCTGCCTCCATCCTGCACATCACGGGCTTTGTGGACCTTTGCGAGCTATTGTTGGGCGTCAAGGCCCACTTCGCACTATGGAGGAGATTATTCTGCCTCGTTCCCCGTTCTCATGAGGGGTCGGTATATCAAGTGGGCGGAGCCGAACTATGGTGCATTGCCGGGACCGGATATCTATCCAAAACCCCAAAGAAGGCGTCCGAAGACTGGCCTTCGGAATGGTTTTATATGGAAGACGCCCCGCTACCGGACCCAGTTCGGATTGGCCTCCCAGAGTTCAGCAACGCTCCTTTGAAGAAACACCTGAGTTGGCACCCGCGGAGCCCTCAACGGGAGAGTGATAGGGACGTCCAGTATCTGATGGGCCGAATAAGGTTATTGGCCCATTCCGGATTGACCATGATCGGGGTCATGGCCACATGCATTATGCGAGGTGCAGCCGCCCAAGATAGGGGCCACCCATGTGGGATTTCAACGGGAGGATGATGCCACCCGTCATGGCCGCAAGGGGCCGGATCGTAGACGATCCGTGAAGATCCTGTCCGGCCTGTACAAAGGGGAGAAGGAGGACTTCCTCCGTGCTAGTCCATTGAATGGATTTTCCATGAACAACCCTCGGAGCTGGGTAAGCGGACATTTGTCTAGCCGATCCATATTCCCAAAGTTAAGTACCTCACTTTGTGATTTTGACGCAGGAACTGTGCCGGGCCATAGAGGATATACACACCGCCCCACAACCCGAGGATCCGAACGATCCTCGATCCGCCTCCGGAGAGGATCCGGACATAGAGGTGGAGCTGATCGACGGGGTGTTCCACCAACTTAGCATCGACAATGCTTAGGTCGCCATTACGGCCGACTACCCCGGAATATCTCCGGCTTCCCAGGTAACTGTGACCGGAGTCCTGACACCATTACTCATCCATGCTTATCTGACCACCGTACCAATGGTGTTCCGCAGGGGGTGCCTTCGAGGCAGGAAGCCGAGCCCGCGGCGGCTGGCCAACAATGGGCAGCTCGGCCTAGCAGGCGAAAAAGAAGTGCGGTGCGGATCGAGACATCGCTGCAACGGTATGTCGCGCCACCACGTTTCCAGGAAAGATTCCTGGAAGGCATATTAACGTTCGTGGTTTTTTCAGGAGAAAGAGCGCTCGCCGGACCGTGTCCGGAGAGTGCCAATCAAGCCTCCGCCAGCCAGGCTCCAATGCCAGGTCCAGAGGGGGAGGCAAACGCATAGCGCGCGTCGGGTGCTCCTCCAACGGAGGACGCCGACCGGTTGTCTGCCACTAGATCTAAGGTGGAGAGCGCCATGAATCACAGGCGCCGCCGGACAGTTCTTCGTGACGCATGCTTTTCTCCGGAGGCATTAAATGCCTTCAATTCGGGAGATGCGCACCTCCGTGCCGCTCAAGATGGTCTAGCCAGAGCCACGGAGCAGTATGTGAAAGACATACGGGTGAGAAATTTTGACAGTTATATATGCCAGTAGCCCCCAAGACTTAAAATAGTTAGAATAACTGATTTAAGGATCATTTGCTATGCAGGATCTTACGGAGAAGAATACCCACCTGTCCCAGGAGCTTCAAGAGTGCAAGGCCCAACTTGAGGTCAAGACTAGCCGCCACGGAGGAGCCACGAGACCCCTCCGGTAATATATACTTTCAAAAGAGAACTAGTTTGTGAAGTGCGGCGTGTACATGGGTCTGACAATAATATTGCAGATGGTGCCGGACTAGATCCGGATAAGCAGCAGCTACTTCGCCAGCTAAAGGCTGGCGAGAAGGTGCTTACAAGAGTGCGGCAGGAGAAAAATAACCTCAAAGATGCCAACACTCAGCTGGGCGAGGAACTAAAAGATGTTCGGGTCCAGCTGTCTTACTCCGTGAAGGAGAATCTGCGGCTTCGTCGCGGCATTTATAGTAAGTGCTTGAACGAACTTTTGAAAAGAAGAGTTCGGCGAGGAAGTCGATTAACATGAATATGTCTGTAGGTATGCTCACAGGTCGTCCTGCAGAGGAAATGTCCGGTTCAACGGGTGACCAACTTCTCGAGCTGCTGCAACTGCACGAACGAGTTCGGCAGGTGATGAGTGGCGTCGCCCAGGCCTTATGGCCGTCCGTCTCCCTACCTGAGGGTCTTGGAGGGCTTGCGGAGAAGCTTCAAGGAGCACGGAGGCGCTTCCGTCTGTGGAAGATATCGGCCTGCCATCAAGGTGCCAGGGAGGCCTGGGCCATGGTGAAGACGCGGTACACGAAGGCTGATCCAAACCACATGGCCGAGGTCGGACCTGTGGGGCCCGATGGTAAGGAGATCCCTGTGAGCTTAATGTACGGCCAAGTGGAGTTGGCCGCAAAGTATTCCCAGTGGGACTGTAAACTAGACAGCCTGTTAGATGGAATTGAAGAGGAATACAATCAGTCAATTTGACTATGTAATTTAAAATGACATGAAAAATGCCTTCTAGCCGGATTGTAGATCGTTTGTCTTTGCGGACCTTTTCGCTTCAACCTCGGGACCCGACAGTCCGGAGTGTGTCCGAATACCCTCACGGTTATGTAAAAACCGGGGCATGCATGGAGACCAGGCGTAGGGGTCATTAGTGCTTTATCAGACAAGTGCCCAACTAGTTATGTTATATTACATGGTTAGTAAGAAACATCTTCCAGGGAGAATAGTTCCGTTAGGGGTTCCTTTCCCTGGGAGGCATGCCCTAAAGTGCATGTCCGGACTGCGAAAAGAGCAGAAAAGCATCTGGGGGCAGATAAATAAATAAGTAAGAAATCATATTTCAAGTCACCGAATCAATATTCCCTTAAGAATGCTAGCTTTCGGCTTCACCCACCGAGGTACACATCCGGCTGACCCGGCAATAACAATTGCAGAGGTGCTCCCTTTACCTCCTAGCCGAACAATCGGGAACGAGGGGTAAGCACAGAGCCGAGCAACCCAGCTTGGCCAAAACTTAAGTCATATCGATGCATATAATGGTGAATAAAAGGTACATGCGGAAGTGTGACACATGTGTTGGGCATGAAGCCCGTATAAATAAGCTTCTGTTAAAGAAGCCCCCAGGTATAATGAGTGCGAGCAGCACGTCAAGTGTGTGTGAACAATGCGCAGATCAGCCTTCAAAGGCTTTAAGAAAAAAGGAGGGAGAAAGAGAGAAACAAAAGGCAGCTAACGTATAAAATGTGGACGGAGGAAGGAGACGAACTCTGAGTCCGGCGCTAGGCTTAGAATTTTCGGAGACGGGCTGCGTTCCATGGGTTCGGCTCGAGTCGGTTGTCCAATGCGTTTCGCAGACGGTATGCTCCGCCGGTCAGGACTTGGTCAATGATGAAGGGACCTTCCCATTTGGGCTTGAGTTTGTCCTTTTTCTTGTCCGACAGGCGTAGAACTAGTTCACCAACATTGTAAGTTTTGGCCCGTACTTCTCTGCTTTGA
The DNA here is from genome assembly GCA_021437245.1 of Aegilops speltoides. Taxonomy (NCBI): domain Eukaryota; kingdom Viridiplantae; phylum Streptophyta; class Magnoliopsida; order Poales; family Poaceae; genus Aegilops; species Aegilops speltoides. The sequence goes on from CM038141.1 coordinate 120,149,587, forward strand.
TATCTTCGAGCCTGCTGTTGATAGAATGCAGAACGAGCTTTTGCCACGTCGTGCTCCTCCTCTAAGGCGTCCAAACTGTCCTGCCGATCCAGCTCAGCTTCTCTTTCTTCGTACATACACACGCGAGGTGAGTCATGAATTATGTCGCAGGGCAAAACTGCCTCTGCGCCGTACACCATGAAAAATGGTGTGAATCCGGTAGTGCGATTCGGCATGGTCCGCAGCCCCTAGAGTACGGAGTCGAGCTCCTCTACCCAGTGCGTGTTAGATTCCTTGAGGACCGCACTAGTGCGGGTTTAATGCCGCCATGATTAGACCATTTGCTCGCTCGACTTGACCGTTAGTCTGAGGGTGATAGACTGAAGCGTAGTCGAGCTTGATGCCCATGTTCTTGCACCAGAGTTTAACCTCGTCGGCCATGAAGTTTGTGCCATTATCAGTGATGATGTGTGGGGACACCGTAGCGGTGTACTACCCCGATATGAAGTCTATCACGGGTCCGGATTCGCCGCCTTTCTTGGCTTGGCCTCTATCCATTTGGTGAATTTATCCACCATGACCAATAGGTATTTTTGCTTGTGGGTTCCTCCTTTAAGGGGTCCAACCATGTCAAGCCCCTGCACCATGAATGGCCGGTGATGGGTATAGTTTTCGGCGGTGGGTGGCATGTGGCTCGATTAGCAAAGAGCGGCAACCGACGATCGTTGGACTAAACTCGGCGTTCGTCCGCCGTTGGCCAATAAAATCCTGTACGGAAGGCCTTGCTTACAAGGGCCCGTGCTACGGCGTGGTGCCAACCGAGTTCGGCATGAATTTCAGCCAGAAGATTTCGCCCTTCCTCTTCGGAGATACACCTTTGAAGGACTCCAGTTGGGCTTTTCTTATAGAGCTCTCACTCATGGACCTTATAGGCTTTAGATCGCCGTACTATGCAGCAGGCCTTGTTTTGGTCCTCGGGAAGTTCCTGCTTAGTTAGGTAAGCTAGGAATGGCTCGGTCCACGGGGCAATGACTGCCATTATTTCGTGGGTTGAAGGTGTTGTTTCATTGGCAGAACCGCCGATTGTGTCAGAATGCACGGTGTCGGGTGGTGCGGCTGTGTCCAGATTATTGTTTCTAGACTCCCCTTCCCATAATACGGATGGCTTGAAAAGCCGTTCCAGGAAGATGTTGGGAGGGACGGCATCGCGTTTTGGGCCGATGCATGCCAATACGTCGGCCGCTTGATTATTATCCCGGGCTATATGGTGAAATTTGAGCCTTTCAAACCGAGCTGACATTTTCAGAATGGCGTTACGGTAAGCTGCCGTTTTCGGATCCTTGGCGTCGAAGTCTCCATTTATTTGGGATATCGCGAGGTTCGAATCCCCTCGCACCTCTAGGCGTTTAATGCCCATGGAGACCGCCATCCGGAGGCCGTAGAAGGGCCTCGATTCGCCACGTTGTTGGAGTCCGCGACATTATCCGAGTACGTATTGGGTGTGTCTCCGGTTGGGGACGTCAGACGACGCCATTTCAGCCGCCAGCATTTTAGAGCCGTCGAAGTGCATGATCCATTAGAATATGCGCCGTACTCTTTAGGGAGTTCGCTTCATCCATTCGCGATGAAGTCGCCAAAACTTGCGACTTGATAGCTCACCGTGGTTTATAGGTTATGTTGAATGGTAGGAGCTCGATGGCCCATTTTGCAATCCTGCCGGTTGCGTCGCGGTTGTTTATAATGTCATTGAGAGGTACTTGGAGGCTCTTGTTATCGAACACTCTTGAAAGTAGTGTCGAGCTTCGGGATGCCATGAACATCGCGACGCTATCTTCGATAATGTGGATACCGGGATTTGCATGGAGTTAGGACAGTGGATACGTAGTACAGTGGTTTTTGAAGAGGGAACTTGTGTCCATCCGTTTCTCGTTCGACGACGAGCACCGCGCTTACTACTTGATGTATTGCCGCGATATATAATAGCATTGGTTCGCCCAAGTTGGGCGCGGCCAGGACCGAATTTGTTGCCAATATGGCCTTTATTTCTTTGAGTCCGGCCGTGGCGGCATCCGTCCACTCGAAGTGTTTGGTGCGCCTGAGGAGGCGATAAAGGGGTAATGCCTTTTCTCCTAAGCGGGAGATGAAGCGGCTTAGAGCCGCCATGCATCCAGTTAATTTTTTTATTTGCTTGAGGTCTGTTGGGATATCCAATTGTGACAGAGCTTGGATCTTGGCTGGGTTTGCTTCAATTCCTCTACCGGATACAATGAAGCCCAAGAGCTTTCCGGCTGGTACGCCGAAAACGCATTTTTCTGGATTGAGCTTAATGTCGTATGCTCGGAGGTTGTCGAATGTGAGCCTCAAGTCGTCGACTAGAGTTTCGATGTGTCTGGATTTAACGACCACGTCGTCTACGTATGCCTCCACTGTTTTGCCGATCTGGTTTTCCAGACATGTCTGAATCATGCGCTGGTATGTTGCGCCGGCGTTTTTGAGCCCGAAGGGCATTGTGTTGAAGTAGAATGGCCCGTAAGGAGTGATGAATGCTGTTGCGGCTTGGTCTGGCTCCGCCATCTTGATTTGATGGTAGCCGGAGTATGCGTCGAGGAAGCACAATGAATCGTGCCCTGCGGTAGCGTCGATAATTTGGTCGATGCGGGGAAGGGGGAAGGGATCCTTTGGGCAGGCCTTGTTAAGGTCCTTGAAATCGACACATAGGCGCCAGGATTTGTCCTTCTTTGGTACAATTACCAGGTTTGCTAGCCAGTCCGGATGTTTTATGTCTCTGATGAATCCGGCTTCTAATAGTTTGGCTAGCTCCTCTCCCATTGCCTGTCTTTTGGGTTCGGAAAATTGCGAAGAGCCTGTTTGGTGGCTTGAATCCTTTTAGGATATTTAGGCTGTGCTCTGCCACGGCGTGGGATTCTGGCATGTCGAAGGGTGCGTGCAAAAATATCCCAATTTTCCCGTAGGAATTCTCGTAGTGCGGCGTCTACATCAGGGTTTAATTGTGCCCCAATGGAGGCCGTTTTTGTAGGGTCCGTTGGATGGACTTGGAATTTGACTATTTCGTCCGCTGGCTTAAAAGAGGTGGGCTTGGATCTTTTGTCAAGTATCACGTCGTCCCTGTTCACCATGGATCGCAGCGCTATGAGTTCCTCGGCCGCTAGGGCTTCAGATAGCGCCTCAAGGGCTAGTGCGGCTGTCTTATTTTCGGCGCGGAGTGCTACGTCCGGATCACTAGCAAGGGTGATGATTCTGTTGGGCCCGGGCATTTTGAGCTTGATGTACCCGTAATGGGGTATAGCTTGAAGAATTGTGAATGCCTCTCGCCCTAATAAAGCATGATATCCGCTGCTGAACGGGGCCACATGGAGCGTGATCTCCTCGGACCTGTAGTTGTCCGGCGAGCCGAATACCACATCTAGTGTGATTTTTCCTGTGCAGCATGCTTCCCGACTAGGGATTATTCCTCTGAAGGTTGTGTTGCTTCGCTTAATGCAGCTCCAGTCTACTTCCATTTTTCGAAGGGTTTCCTCGTAGATGAGGTTTAATCCGCCGCCGCCATCCATGAGTACCTTGGTAAGGCGAAAGCCGTCCATTATTGGACTGAGGACCAATGCGGCTGGTGCTCGGGCTGTTCGAATTTAGGTTAAATCCACGGCATTAAAGGTAATAGCCGTGTCACTCCATGGATTTATTGTTGCTGTTTGGTAGACTTCGACAAGGCTGCGGAGTGTTTGTTTTCGCATATTGTTTGATGCTAAAGTCTCGAAGACTGTTAATACCGTACTGGTACTGCTAGGCTGGTTCTCTGGGGCTAGAAGCTCTTCGCCACTTTTGGCCACCTGCCGTAGTATCCAACATGCTCGAAGGCTATGCGTTGGAGTGGCGCCATCTATGCTATGAATTTTGCAAGGTCCGTTGAGCCATCCCTCCAGTACGGTTCCGTGCCCTTTAGTTTTTTTTGCTTTTTGGTTTTTAACCCAGGTGCCTGAATATGATGCACCCTTTTATTTCGGACTAGGGTTGTGTTCGGAGCTGGATTGTCCCAAAATTTGGTTTCGGTTTTTCAGGCGCTCTCCATCGCACAGTACTTTTGTACTATGGACGCCTTGGTCGTGGCGTGTAATTTTGCGACGACTTATGGCGTTCATGATTCCCTTGTCCGTGCAATTATTGCAGAAAATTGAGATTGCGCTTTCCTCACGGCAGTCCTTTATCCTGTCCATAACCAGGAGGAATCTGGCCCAGTAATGATGTAATGTTTCAGCGGGCTCTTGCCGGATTCGGGATAGATTGCTTGTGTTTGGGTGGGCAGGTGGAATTAAATTCAGAACCCCGTCCAATCTAAGACTCAAGGGCCGGAAAGTTTCCGAACTTGGAAGCTTGGGTTGCTGGATGTTATCCAACGAATCCGGCCTGCTGCCTGACTTTAGGTTTAGGGCTTGATCGGCGTCCATCACTCCGCGGGAATCCGGCATGGAGGGGTCCGGAATTCGGACATAGCTTGTCCTTAATGTAGAAGAAGAGTCGCCGTGCTGTTCCTCCACCACGACAACGTGGTGGGTAGCCCGGGGAGAGTTGATCTCTCTCAGATCGGTTTTAGGCCCGATCTAATCGTAGTCTGTAGCGACTCCCAGGGCGGCGATGTGATCCAAGAGCTCGTTTACGGAGGAGAGATCCATCGGACCTAGCTGCTCGGCGAGTTCCAAGTTGATGTGAAGATTGCTTTTGATGACCTGAGAGGTCATCGTCGGCGCGGCGGCCGAACAGGCGATCACAAGAAAACCGCCTAGCCGGATAGTTTGGCCGATGGCCAAAGCTCCTTTGGCAATGGTGCCGTCTTTAAAGATGGGACGAGGCGTCCTTCCTGATTGCGACGACATAGAGGAACTCTCAATGAAAGCACCAATGTCGGTGTCAAAACCGGCAGATCTCGGGTAGGGGGTCCCGAACTGTGCGTCTAGGCGGATGGTAACAGGAGACAAGGGACACGATGTTTTTACCCAGGTTCGGACCCTCTTGATGGAGGTAAAACCCTACTCCTGCTTGATTAATATTGATGACATGGGTAGTACAAGAGTAGATCTACCACGATATCAAGGAGGCTAAACCCTAGAAGCTAGCCAATGGTATGATTATTGTGTGTCCTACGGACTAAAACCCTCCGGTTTATATAGATATCGGAGAGGGCTAGGGTTACACAGAGTCGGTTACAATGGTAGAAGATCTACATATCCGTATCACCAAGCTTGCCTTCCACGCCAAGGAAAGTCCCATCCGGACACAGGGCGAAGTCTTCAATCTTGTATCTTCAGTCTTGGAGTCCGACCGACGGTGATAGTTCGGCTATCTGTTCACCCCCTAGTCCAGGACTCCCTCAATCAAGCAGGACGTAGGGTTTTACCTGTTGGGGGAACGTAGTAATTTCATAAAATTTCCTACGCACACGCAAGATCATGGTGATGCATAGCAACGAGAGGGGAGAGTGTTGTCTACGCCCTCGTGAGACCGAAGCGGAAGCGATCTGGCGTAGAGGAAGTAGTCGACGTTCTCCTCGCGATCCAACCGATCAGCGCCGTTACTCGGCGCCCGAAGTTCTTGACACACGACAGCTCGGTGGCGCTCCTCGGGCTCCGATCCAGCAAAGCTCGGGGAGAGAGAGTTCCACAAGACGATGGCGTGGTGGCGATCTTGATGTTCTATCGACGCAGGCTTCGCCTAAACACCGCCACGATATGACCGAGGTGGAATATGGTGGAGGGGGCACCGCACACGGCTAAGGCGATCTCAAGGATCAACTTGTGTGTTCTAGGGTGCCCCCTGCCCCGTATATAAAGGAGCAAGGGAAGGGCGGCCGGCCCTAGGAGGCGCGCCCAGGAGGGGGAGTCCTCCTCCTAGTGGGAGTAGGACTCCCTTTCCTAGTCCAACTAGGAAGGAGGAAGGGGAAGGAAGGAGAGGAGAGGGAGAGGAAGGGGGGCGCCCCCTCCTTGTCCTATTCGGACTCCCCATGGGGGGCGCGCCACCTCCTGGTGCGGCCCTCTCTCCCTCTTGGCCCAATAAGGCCCATTACTTCCCAGGGGTTCAGTAACCCTCGGCACTCCGGTTTTCTCCGGAAACTTCCGGAACCTTTCCGGTGTCCGAATATAGCCGTCAATATATCAATCTTTATGTCTCGACCATTTCGAGACTCCTCGTCATGTCCGTGATCACATCCGGGACTCCGAACTCCTTCGGTACATCAAAATACACAAACTCATAATATAACCGTCATCGAAACCTTAAGCGTGCGGACCCTACGGTTCGAGAACAATGTAGACATGACCGAGACACGTCTCTGGTCAATAACCAATAGCGGGACCTGGATGCCCATATTGGCTCCTACATATTCTACGAAGATCTTTATCGGTCAGACCGCATAACAACATACGTTGTTCCCTTTGTCATAGGTATGTTACTTGCCCGAGATTCGATCGTCGGTATCCAATACCTAGTTCAATCTCGTTACGGCAAGTCTCTTTACTCGTTCCGTAATACATCATCTCACAGCTAACTCATTAGTTGTAATGCTTGCAAGGCTTAAGTGATGTGTATTACCGAGAGGGCCCAGAGATACCTCTCCAGACAATCGGAGTGACAAATCCTAATCTCGAAATCGCCAACCCAACATCGCCTTTGGAGACACTGTAGTACTCCTTTATAATCACCCGATTACGTTGTGACATTTGGTAGTACCCAAAGTGTTCCTCCGTAAGCGGAGTTGCATAATCTCATAGTTATAGGAACATGTATAAGTCATGGATAAAAGCAATAGCAACATACTAAGCGATCGGGTGCTAAGCTAATGGAATGGGTCATGTCAATCGATCATTCAACTAATGATGTGACCTTGTTAATCAAATGACAACTCCTTTGTCTATGGTTAGGAAACTTAACCATCTTTGATTAACAAGCTAGTCTAATAGAGGCATACTAGTGACACTCTGTTTGTCTATGTATTCACACATGTATTATGTTTCGGTTAATACAATTCTAGCATGAATAATAAACATTTATCATGAAATAAGGAAATAAATAATAACTTTATTATTGCCTCTAGGGCATATTTCCTTGATCTCCCACTTGCACTAGAGTCAATAATCTAGATTACATAGTAATGATTCTAACACCCATGGAGTCTTGGTGCTGATCATGTTTTGCTCGTGGAAGAGGCTTAGTCAACGGATGCGCTACATTCAGATCCGTATGTATCTTGCAAATTTCTATGTCTCCCACGGACCAAGTCCGGATGGAATTGAAGCGTCTCTTGATGTGTTTGGTTCTCTTGTGAAATCTAGATTCCTTCGCTAAAGCAATTGCTCGATATTGTCACAAAAGATTTTCATTGGACCCGATGCACTAGGTATGACACCTAGATGGGATATGAACTCCTTCATCCGACTCCTTCATTAGCTGCTTCCAAAGCTGCTATGTACTCCGCTTCACATGTAGATCCCGCCACGACGCTTTGTTTAGAACTGCACCAACCGGCAGCTCCTCCGTTTAGTGTAAATATTATCCGGTTTGCGATTTAGAATCGTCCGGATCGGTGTCAAAACTTGCATCAACGTAACTGCCATTCACGATGAGCTCTTTGTCACCTCCATATACGAGAAACATATCCTTAGTCCTTTTCGTGTATTTGGGATGTTCTTGACGCTGTCGATGATCCACTCTGGATTACTTTGGTTCCTCCTGCTAAGCTTATAGCAAGGCACACATCAGTGCAGTACACAGCATTGCATACATGATAGAGCCTATGGTGAGGCATAGGAACATCTTTCATTTTCTCTCTATCTCCTGCGGTGGTCGGGCATTGAGTCTTACTCAACTTCACACCTTGTAACACGAGGCAAGAACCCTTTCTTTGCTTGATCCATTTTGAACTTCTTCAAAATTTTGTCAAGGTATGTGCTTTGTGAAAGTCCAATTAAGCGTCTTGATCTATCTCTATAGATTTTGATGCCCAATATGTAAGCAGCTTCACCGAGGTCCTTCATCGAAAAACTCTTATTCAAGTATCCCTTTATGCTATCCAGAAATTCTATATCATTTCCGATTAGTAATATGTCATCTACATATAGTATCGTAAATGCTCTGAGCTCCCACTCACTTTCTTGTAAATCTGAGTCTCCAAAAGTCATATAAACCCAAATGCTTTGATCACACTATCAAAGCGTTTATTCCAACTCGAGATGCTTGCACCAGTCCATAAATGGATTCTTTGGAGCTTGCACACTTTGTTAGCTCCTTTTGGATCGATAAAACCTTACGGTTGCATCATATACAACTCTTCTTCCGAAATCCATTCAGAATGCGTCTTTACATCCATTTGCCAAATTTCATAATCATAAAATGCGGCAATTGCTAACATGATTCGGACAGACTTAAGCATCGCTACGGGTGAGAAGGTCTCATCGTAGTCAATCCCTTGAACTTGTCGAAAACCCTTTGCGAAAAGTCGAGCTTTGTAGACAGTAATATTACCATCAGCGTCAGTCTTCTTCTTGAAGATCCACTTGTTTTCTATTGCTTGCCGACCCTCGGGCAAGTCAACCAAAGTCCATACTTTGTTTTCATACATGGATCCCATCTCAGATTTCATGGCCTCAAGCCATTTTGCGGAATCTGGGCTCACCATCGCTTCTCCATAGTTCGTAGGTTCATCATGATCTAGTAGCATGATTTCCAGAACAGGATTACCGTACCACTCAGTGCGGATCTTACTCGTTGATCTACGAGGTTCGTAGTAACTTGATCTGAAGTTTCATGATCAACATCATCAACTTCCTCACTATTTGGTGTAGATGTCGCAGAAACCGGTTTCTGTGATAAACTACTTTCAAATAAGGAGAAGGTACAATTACCTCATCAAGTTCTACTTTCCTCCCACTCACTTCTTTCGAGAGAAACTCCTTCTCTATAAAGGATCCATTCTTAGCAACAAATGTCTTGCCTTCGGATCTGTGATAGAAGGTGTACCCAACTGTCTCCTTTGGGTATCCTATGAAGACACATTTCTCCGATTTGGGTTCGAGCTTATCAGGTTGAAGCTTTTTCACATAAGCATCGCATCCCCAAACTTTAAGAAACTACAACTTTGGTTTCTTGCTAAACCATAGTTCATAAGGTGTCGTCTCAACGGATTTTGACGGTGTTCTATTCAGCGTGAATGCGGCCGTCTCAAGAGCATAACCCCAAAATGATAGCGGTAAATCTGTAAGAGACATCATAGATCGCACCATATCTAGTAAAGTGCGATTACGATGTTCGGACACACCATTCTGTTGTGGTGTTCGGGTGGTGTGAGTTTGAAACTATTCCGCATTGTTTCAAGTGTAGACCAAACTCGTAACTCAAATATTCGCCTCCACGATCGATCGTAGAAACTTTATTTTCTTATTACGATGATTTTCAACTTCACTCTGAAATTCTTTGAACTTTTCAAATGTTTCAGACTTATGTTTCATTAAGTAGATATACCCATATCCGCTTAAATCATCTGTGAAGGTGAGAAAATGACGATATCCGCCACGAGCCTCAACATTCATCGGACCACATACATCTGTATGTATGATTTCCAACAAATCTGTTGCTCTCTCCATAGTAATGGAGAAGCGGGTTCTAGTCATCTTGCCCATGAGGCACGGTTCATAAGTGCCAAGTGATTCATAATCAAGTGACTCCAAAAGTCCATCAGTATGGAGTTTCTTCATGCGCTTTATACCGATATGACCTAAACGGCATTGCCACAAATAAGTTGCACTATCATTATCAACTCTGCATCTTTTGGCTTCAACATTATGAATATGTGTATCACTACTATCGAGATTCATTAAAAATAGACCACTCTTCAAGGGTGCATGACCATAAAAGATATTACTCATATAAATAGAACAACCATTATTCTCTGATTTAAATGAATAACCGTCTCGCATCAAACAAGATCCAGATATAATGTTCATGCTCAACGCGGCACCAAATAACAATTATTTAGGTCTAAAACTAATCCGAAGGTAGATGTAGAGGTAGCGTGTCGACCGCGATCACATCGACTTTGGAACCATTTCCCACGCGCATCGTCACCTCGTCCTTTGCCGGTGTTCGCAATCCGTAGTCCTGCTTTGAGTTGCAAATATTAGCAATGAACCAGTATCAAATACCAGTGCTCTGCGAGCTCTAGTAAGGTACACATCAATAACATGTATATCATATATACCTTTGTTCACCTTGCCATCCTTCTTATCCGCCAAATACTTGGGGCAGTTCCGCTTCAAAGGACGATCGCTATAAAGAGAAGCACTCGATTTCAGGTTTAGGTCCGGACTTGGGTTTCTTCTCTGAGCAGCAACTTGTTTGCTGTTCTTCTTGAAGTTCCTTCTTCTTCCCTTTGCCTTTCTTCTTGAAACTAGTGGTCTTATTGACCATCAACACTTGATGCTCCTTCTTGATTTCTACCTCGCAGCCTTTAGCATTGCGAAGATCTCGAGCATAGTCTTCACTAACCCTTGCATATTATAGTTCATCATGAAGCCTTTGTAGCTTGGTGGCGTGATTGAAGAATTCATCAATGACACAATCATCCGGAAGATTAACTCCCAGTTGAGTCAAGTGATTGTAATACCGGACATTACGAGTATGTGCTCACCGCAGACCCATTCTCCTCCATCTTGCAGCTATAGAACTTATTGGAGACTTCATATCTCTCAATCCGGGCATTCTGTTGAAATATCAACTTCAACACCTAGAACATCTCATATGCTCCATGACGCTCAAAAGCGTCGTTGAAGACCCGGTTCTAAGCCGTAAAGCATGGCACATTGAACTATAGAGTAGTCATCGCTTTGCTCGCCAGACGTTCTTAACGTCGTCGGTTACATCAAGAAGCAGTTCGCACCCAGCGGTGCATCGGGACGTAACTCTTCTCGTGCAGCAATGAGGATAATCCTCGAATTCGGACCCGATCCGTGTAATTGCTACCATCATCTTTCAACTTTGCTTTCTCAAGGAACGCATTAAAATTCAACGGAACAACAACACGAGCCATCTATCTACAAACAAACATAGACAAGCAAGATACTATCAGGTACTAAGTTCATGATAAATTTAAGTTTAATTAATCATATTACTTAAGAACTGCCACTTAGACAGACATCTCTCTAGTCATCTAAGTGATCACATGATCCAAATCAACTAAACCATAACCGATCATCACGTGAGATGGAGTAGTTTTAAATGGTGAACATCTTATGTTGATCATATCTACTATATGATTCACGTTCGACCTTTCGGTCTCCATGTTCCGAGGCCATATCTGCATATGCTAGGCTCGTCAAGTATAACCTGAGTATTCTGCGTGTGCAAAACTGGCTTGCACCCGTTGTAGATGGACGAGAGCTTATCACACCCGATCATCACGTGGTGTCTCGCACGACAAACTTTGGCAACGGTGCATACTCGGGAGAACACTACTTGATAATTTTAGTGAGAGATCATCTTAAAATGCTACCGTCAATCAAAGCAAGATAAGATGCATAAAGGATAAACATCACATGCAATCAATATAAGTGATATGATATGGCCATCATCATCTTGTGCTTGTGATCTCCATCTCAAGCAACCGTCGTGATCACCATCGCCACCGCGCGACACCTTGATCTCCATCGTAGCATCGTTGTTGTTTATGCCATCTATTGCTTCTACGACTATCGCTACCGCTTAGTGATAAAGTAAAGCAATTACGTATGCGTTGCATTTCATACAATAAAGCGACAACCATATGGCTCCAGCCGATTGCCGATAACTTTGGTTACAAAACATGATCATCTCATACAATAAAATATAGCATCACGTCTTGACCATATCAAATCACAACATGCCCCTGCAAAAACAAGTTAGACGTCCTCTACTTTGTTGTTGCAAATTTTACGTGGCTGCTACGGGCTTAAGCAAGAACCAATCTCACCTACGCATCAAAACCACAACGATACTTCGTCAAATAGACTCCGTTTTAACCTTCTCAAGGACCGGGCGTAGCCACACTCGGTTCAACTAAAGTGAGAGAGACAAACACCCGCCAGCCACCTTTAAGCACGAGTGCTCGTAACGGTGAAACCAGTCTCGCGTAAGCGTACGCGTAATGTCGGTCCGGGCCGCTTCATCTCACAATACCGCAGAACCAAAGTATGACATGCTGGTAGGCAGTATGACTTGTATCGTCCACAACTCACTTGTGTTCTACTCGTGCAAAACATCAAACCATAAAAACCTAGGCTCTGATGCCACTGTTGGGGAACGTAGTAATTTCAAAAAATTTCCTACGCACACGCAAGATCATGGTGATGCATAGCAACGAGAGGGGTGTAACGCCCTCGATGCGGCTATATCTCCCACGTGTCGAAACACGACTTAGAGGCATAACCACATTGAAAGCAATGTCGCAAGTGAGGTAATCTTCACACAACCCAAGTAACACATAAGGAAAAGAGATACATAGTTGGCTTACAATCGCCACTTCACACAAATACATGAATAAAGCATTACATCATCCAGATACAATCAAGGTCCGACTACGGAACCAAAATAAAAGAAGAACCCCAAATGCGACAAAAGATCCCGATCGACCCCAAGCTGGCTCCACTCTCGATCAGCTAGAACGAAACAACACAAAGGGCAAGATCTCCAACGAGCTCCTCCTTGAGCTTTGTTCGTCACCGCTTTCGGTAACATAGGCACCTGCAAACTGGTTTTGGAAGTATCTGGTGAGCCACAAGGACTCAGCAATCCCATTACCATGGGTATCAAGACTAGCAAAGCTTAAAGGGAAAGGAAGGGGTAAAGTGGTGAGGTTGCAGCAGCGGCTAAGCATAATATGGTGGCTAACATACGCAAATGAGAGCGAGAAGAGAACAAGCGGAACGGTCGTGAAGCTAGCAATGATCAAGAGGTGATCCTGAACACCTACTTACGTCAAACATAACACAGAAACCGTGTTCACTTCCCGGACTCCGCCGAGAAGAGACCATCACGGCTACACACTCGGTTGATGCGTTTTAATTCGGATCATGTGTCAAGTTGTCTACAACCGGACATTAACAAATTCCCATCTGCCACATAACCGCGGGCACGGCTCTCGAAAGTTTAAACCCTGCAGGGGTGTCCCAACTTAGCCCATGACAAGCTCTCGCGATCATCGAAGGAATAGACCTTCACCCGAGACACTCCGATCAGGCTCGGTATCCCGGTACATCAAGACATTTCGACAATGGTAAAACAAGACCAGCAAAGCCGCCCGATGCGCCGACAATCCCGATAGGAGCTGCACATATCTCGTTCTCAGGGCAACACCGGATGAGACATCCTACGAGTAAAACCAAACCTCGAGTTGCCCGAGGGGCCCCGATCTACTCGGTTCGGACCAACACTTAGACAAGCAACGCCCAGGGGGGCTATAATAAAGATGACCCTTGGGTTAATTACTCCCAAGGGAAAAGTAGGTGGTGGTGAGGCAAATGGTAAAAGGCAATGTTGGGCCTTCTTTGGACAAGTTTTATTCAAAGCGAACTGTCAAGGGGTCCCATAAATCACCCGACCGCGTAAGGGACGCAAAATCCGGGAACATAACACGGTATGACGGAAACTAGGGCGGCAAGAGTGGAACAAAACACGTGCATAAGGCCGAGCCTTCCACCCTTTACCAAGTATATAGATGCATTAATATTATAAAAGATATTGTGATATCCCAACATAAACCCCTGCCCACCACGGAGAAATCTTCAACTTCACTGCAGCTAGCAACGCTATAAGAGGGCTGAGCAAAGCGGTAACATAGCCAAACAACGGTTTGCATAGGAATGGTGTCAAAGGTTAGAGGTTCATGGCAATATGGGATGGCTTGACAAGCAGGTAATAGGTAGCGCAACATAGCGAAAGAACGAGGCAACTAGCATAGCAATGATAGTAGTGAGATCCGAGGGTAGCGGTCATCTTGCTCGAAATCCCGCAAGGAAGAAGAACGAGTCCATGAAGAAGACAAACGGACGAAGTCGAACGGATCCTCGCAACTCCGGAACGAAACCGAAGCTAACGAGAGAGGCAACCCGGAAAGAAGCAAACAACATAGTAAACAACCATCGCATATTCATGGCATGATGCACAACCAAGTATGATGCATGTCCGGTTTAAAGAGGCATGGCATGGCATGGCAAAGTGCAACAAACAACACTACAAATTAAGTGGGGCTCAATATGCAACGAGTTGCATATTGACGGAACACCACATCAATTATTTAGTTAAGCTCTCGTTTAAGCTACCCAACAATATTAAATGTTGATTAACATGGCAAGGGTGAAGCATAACAAAACTACCTAACTAGGCAAGTTTAAATGAGGCCGGAACAACAAACAACAAGTCCGGAAAATCCCCATGTGCATATTTTAAGGTTTGGTACTGTTCTGCCCTAAACACAATTTTAGAGTTGTTAAGCATGCAAGATGAGTGCACCATGTTAAACTAGGCAAAATTCTACCCCATTTACATATAAAGTTTATTAAAATCGGAGTTACGGTTATTTAGTTATGAAATAAATCATTTTAGCATGGCATTTGAGAAAATTTAAACAAACTGCATTTTAATCATTTCAAACATGGATGAAAATGGCATATTATGAAACTAGATGAAATTCTAAGCATTTTACATATAAAGTTTGTTTTAATCCGATGCACGGTTAATGAGTTATTATATGCATGAACTTAGGGGGTTTTTCTGTAAATCAGTTTAATCACTGGATAAATGTTAAAATCGTAGTGCGAGGAAAAAACTACTACATGGGCGAATCATTTGGGACTGGGCTAACAGGAAAAAAAACAGAGGAAGGGCGTTGGGGGCTGCTCACCAAGTGGGCCTTGGCCCGATTCGGTTGGGAGGAGGCGGCTTGGGCTCTGGGTCTGTGCAGAGGCTTGGCTGGCCACGGCTCTCGTGTCGCTGGGCCGAGGAGAGAAGGTGGCCCATGCGGGTGGGCGTCGTCCTCCTCGTGGTTCGGCGCGACGAGCGCACGAGCAGACACACGGACGGCGGCGCCCTAGGTCAACGGCGGCACGGCAGCGACTCCGGCAGACGGGCACCATGGAGAGCTGCGGGAATGGACGGATCTAGAGGTGGGGTGGCCGGATCCGAGCTCAAAGGGACTCCAACGGCGGCGGGAGCGGATCGGGGTGGCGGCGTGGTTCCTGCGAGACGAAACGGCGCCATGGCCATGAGTGGAAGAGAGAAGGTGAGACGGGGAGGAAGGAGGAGATGGGGAGGCGCGACACAGGCAGGGGCCTCACCGCGGCGGGCTCCGACGATGGTGGGCTGTGGCGGGAGCGCTGGAGCAGAGGAGCCCGACCCTGCCGATCCAGATCGAGAGCGAGGAGCGGGCGGGGAGGTTAGGCGCCTCGGGCCCAGATGGGTTTCAGCGGGCTGGGGCGAGACTGCTGGCCTTGAGGCGTGGGGAGAGGCGCTGGGCGACGCAGGAGGCCGCGTGGAGGCCTCGATTGGCCGTGGCGATGGAGGAGGCGATGTGGCGGCCGTTGGTTGGCTGGGAAGTGGTGGCGGCGCCAAGTGGCGGAGCAGGTTGGAGAGCGCGAAATGGAGGAGGAGGAGGTTAGGGCGACCAGATTTGGAAGGAGGGTGCTATTTATAGAAAGAGGGGTTAGGGTTGGGGTTTGAGGCTGTTTGAACCGCTCGATCTCGTCGGACGGTCCGAACGGAGGGGGTGTAGGAGGTTTAGACGGGCTGTGACGAGAGGGTTTGGGCTGAGGGGAGAGAAGAGAGGTGCAGCCCGGCAACTGTTTCAGAGACCGAAACGTCCGACGAATATACCGACTATATCGCGGTTATATATTTAACGGTTGGGCTATCAAACGAACTCCGAATGCGACAAAACTTGGCAGGCGGCCTGTCTACACTATAATAAGACCGCACGACAAGTTGCAACCCATTCCGAGAACATTTATATGCCACTTATAAAATAATATTTCGAAGGTGCCGTGGGCGCGTGCGAGTGTGGTCGAACTCGAACGGACAACGGATTTAAACGAGGAGACCGGACGGATGCAAGTTTTGAAAACATGATGATGCAATGCACATGATGACATGATAAGATGCACACGCAAGCAAATGACAAGGCAACAACGGCGAATAACTGGCGGACACCTGGCACATCGGTCTCGGGGCGTTACAACACTCCACCACTACGAGAGGATCTCGTCCCGAGATCTAGGATGGCACCGGAGGGAAAACGGAAGAGGAAGAGAAGAGGTAAAACTAAGTTGCTTCTTTGACGAACGTGTGAAACCACGAACCTTGAGAGGTTGAGCAATTTAAAAGAAAGAGTACAACAGAGATGAACGAGATTGCAAACAATCCGTTAGAAAAGATGATCAAGGATTATTACGAGGACTTGAAGGTTGAAAGACATGAATCAAGAGTTTAAAGGACAAGATAGAATTTGAAACCACTCCGGTTAAAACAAGATGAGAGAGGAAGAATGATATAATTTGGGCAGCATTCCGACTGTAAATGGAAGGAGTTGAACATGAACTTGACAAGATGAGAGGATACTTGATGAAATCAACAACACACTGCCTCCGGAATTGAAAGAATGGCACAAAGGGTAAGAAACATCTCAGACCGCACTCCGGTTAAATGGACAATCAAGAAAAGAACATGATCCTCACAAAACGAGGTGATGAGTGAAGAGCACAACATCACAATGCCTCCGTAAGAAAGAATAGAAGATAGATCATTGGAATAACAGAATGGAGAAGAAAATGACATCTTCTGCCACAAATGAGCTTGGAAAGCACCCTTGCAAGAAGGTTAGAACGGAGTTGTTGGAAAACCAACAACGAAAAGAACAAGCTTGTAGTGGGCTTATGGAAACATCTCAAAATTATGAGGTGACAACCGGCCACTAATGGAAACAATTGATTGGTTGAGAACACCAAAGAGATGAAAAACTTCTTTCACCAAGAGGATAGGAGATAACTTGGATCATTGATAAACACCACAAATAGCAATATTCCTTAGGGAAGGCTTTAGGTGAAATCTATACCAAGATACTCCAAAGAAGAGATTGATGGATTTAAAATATCTCATTCTTGACGACATGTGAATCAAGAAACATGAAGGAAATTGTCAAGAGTGACATAACACCATTTCAAAAGGTAAGATAGAAGGAATTGCACTTTGGAATGCAAGATGAAGAATACTTGAACTCCTCAAGAAAAACATGTGTTGAGCACCATGTTTACTTTAGAGTATAGCTTGGCGGATCATAACTTCGAGAGAAATCATGAAAAACAATTGAAGAATGAAAGGAATCCTTGACGAACCACCATGAAGAAACTCCGGTATTAAGAGGATGGTGGAAAGAAGGAGAAGTTGAAAACACAAGGTGAAGCCTTGCAATGATTTAGATGGAGCCTCGCGACGAGATAATTAGAGCTTGGAACTCCGGGAAAAGAAAAGATGAAACAACTGAAACCGAGAATTTATTCATCATGGACAATCTCCGGAAGAAAAGAATTGAATCACCTCGAGGAAATGAGAATAAGATTTATTGTATGTTTATCCTTCATCAAAATAAATTGATGACAAGCAATGGATTTGGCATACTACTTATTCTCGTGAGAAAGGATTAAAAGAGATGTATCAAAACTTGAAAGGCATTGATGGAACCACCGGTGGGATTTAGAAACAACGAATATTTGATATGATGAACAAGGAAGTGAAATCTTGAAAGAACCACCGTAAGAATTGAAAAATGAAAGTAGCAAAAGGTACAATTCACCGGGAAGAATTTGAAAACGATTGGAGATACTTTAGGGGATTTAGATGCATGAGAACGAAGCGATCATGAACTGATTAGAGGATATTTGAACGATTCACCGGTAAGATTTGGAGAACGATAGCTACACGCTGAGAATGAAGAATTATGACATGATGGCCTTCGGAGGAAAGAAATGGAAATAACTCATGAAATACTCCGGATGGTAAGAAAAGAATTCTCACAATCGAAAACAATTAAGAGAGGATGGCAACAAGCTAGCACCATGAATCTTGAAGAGAATAGAGCAAAATTAAAGAGAAACTCTTCTTCGGTCTTCAAATGATGAGAATGACAACGAGAAACACAACCAAGAATTATTGAGGCACATCGGAAAAATCAAAAGCGAAGAGGTTGAGCCAACTATGAGAAGAATTTGAAAGATCTTGGAGAAAAGCATTTGACTGATGATAACTCATTCTTACGTCAAACTTGGAGAAGAATTTAAGATAGCTCTGGGAAAATAGAAGAGTCGTAAGATCCTCGAAAAGACACGTGGGTTAGGGCCCACTCAAAAGAACACCGTTGAAAAGATTTAAAAGAGATGTTGCACCGGTTGAATTAAATGACTTGAATGAGATAACAATCTCCAAATGGCTTGAATGGATTAAGAATGGAAACACAATCTTCGAGACATCTTGAGCACTCCGGAATAACAAATAGCGAGAAGTAGAATGATAATGATGTGCACCGGTATGAGAAGACATTGAAATGAGGAAAAAGGAATATGATCAACACTGAAAGGTTGAACTGGATCCACCGGAGAAGAAACAACAATGAAGGATGATGAACTTGAAACTGTTGAGCATCTTCATGGGAAATCACGGATAAGAACATTGACGAAAAGAATGGAGAAACTTCACAAAATAAAAGGATACTTGGTAAAGAAATCTTAGTCCTTGAGGAAAAAAAGGGTGGGTGGGCGGAAAAAAAAAACAAAGGCAACTTAGAGACGGATGGAACAAACACCGTGGAGAAGAAAAGATAAATTGGTCTTGCTGATGTTGAAGTGATCGGATCCACTTGAAGAGAAACACGCCGGTTGAAAAGGATTGACATGACAACCTCAATGATGCAAAAAGGATTAGTATTCACATAGTAATATGAGAACACCGTTTAGGAAAGGTATGGATTCAACCTTTGACTTCGAAGCAACTCGAATACCACAAATAAAACAAAACAAAGGATTGGCTTGCAGAATAAGCCGGAACAAACATATGATAGAGATTTCGTCCGAAGTTTTCGTGGTGGGGCCTACACGGGCTCAATCGTACAGCACCATCATGTACAAGGCAGTGCACATGACATCTGAAGCGCCCCCAGTCGGCATAGCCAAGGACTCTTTAAGACACAACGAGACCCTTTGTAAAACCAACCGTGAATAGGCGGACCACTAGACGTCGAACCCCAATTTCATATCATACATCCGTCGGAAAGATATCCTAAGAGCTACTTGAATTCCCACCTATAAAACTCCGAAACTTTCGGTTATGCAATGCGGTGTTGGGGATCTGAGGGAGCAATATATATCTCACCCAAGCTAACAATCCCTACATCCAAATTGTATCCATCCGTCAACACATAACCAAGAAACCTTCGAAATCGTCTACCTCAACCTTCAAAAGCATCCGTTATACGAGTCATGGCAATACTCCGTACTCACCTCGATCTTTGGGTTAGCGGGTTATCTCACCAACAAGCGCATAAAAGAGATTTTCGATGTCGGCATACTAAACTCGGTATTCAGAATCTGCAACGATAAAATTATGACGACAACACCTCGGAGCTCAACTCCCGGGACACCGCCACAACCCCTAAATGTCGAGGCACCAAGACAATGTTGTCATCATAAAACCATCGAACGATTCTAAGATACCAGCGTGATCCTAAAAAACTTTTAGTGAAATTTGGGAAGAGAAGAGTCAAAACTCTCGTCGGGATACCTCACCGGAAGGTCGAAGGAATGGGAGTAAAAAGAATTCCTAAACTCTCCGATATATATAATCCTAAATGACTCAAAACATTTTTTCTAGACACAACTCGCCACTAAAAGCGATCAGCGGTGGGGCTCCTAAGGTCGGGAAGGCTCGATTACCAACTTAGCGCCCTCGATGCGGCTATATCTCCCACGTGTCGAAGCACGACTTAGAGGCATAACCGCATTGAAAGCAATGTCGCAAGTGAGGTAATCTTCACACAACCCAAGTAATACATAAGGAAAAGAGATACATAGTTGGCTTACAATCGCCACTTCACACAAATACATGAATAAAGCATTACATCATCCAGATACAATCAAGGTCCGACTACGGAACCAAAATAAAAGAAGAACCCCAAATGACAAAAGATCCCCGATCGACCCTAACTGGGCTCCACTCTTGATCAACTAGAACGAAACAACACAAAGGGCAAGATCTCCAACGAGCTCCTCCTTGAGCTTTGTTCGGCCACCTTTCGGTAACATAGGCACCGCAAACTGGTTTTGAAGTATCCGTGAGCCACGAGGACTCAAGCAATCCCATTACCATGGGTATCAAGACTAGCAAAGCTTAAAGGGAAAGGAAGGGGTAAAGTGGTGAGGTTGCAGCAGCGGCTAAGCATAATATGGTGGCTAACATACGCAAATGAGAGCGAGAAGAGAACAAGCGGAATGGTCGTGAAGCTAGCAATGATCAAGAGGTGATCACGAACACCTACTTACGCCAAACATAACACGTAAACCGTGTTCACTTCCGGACTCCGCCGAGAAGAGACCATCACGGCTACACACTCGGTTGATGCGTTTTAATTCGGATCATGTGTCAAGTTGTCTACAACGGACATTAACAAATTCCCATCGCCACATAACCGCGGGCATGGCTCTCGAAAGTTTAAACCCTGCAGGGTGTCCCAACTTAGCCCATGACAAGCTCTCGCGATCATCGAAGGAATAGACCTTCACCCGAGACACTCCGATCGGGCTCGGTATCCGGTACATCAAGACATTTCGACAATGGTAAAACAAGACCAGCAAAGCCGCCCGATCGCGCCGACAATCCCGATAGGAGCTGCACATATCTCGTTCTCGTGGCAACACGGATGAGACATCCTCTGAGTAAAACCAAACCTCGAGTTGCCCGAGGGGCCCCTGATCTACTCGGTTCGGACCAACACTTAGACAAGCACTGGCCCGGGGGGGCTATAATAAAGATGACCCTTGGGTTAATTACTCCCAAGGGAAAAGTAGGTGGTGGTGAGGCAAATGGTAAAAGGCAATGTTGGGCCTTGCTGGACAAGTTTTATTCAAAGCGAACTGTCAAGGGGTCCCATAAATCACCCGACAGCGTAAGGGACGCAAAATCCGGGAACATAACACGGTATGACGGAAACTAGGGCGGCAAGAGTGGAACAAAACACCGTGCATAAGGCCGAGCCTTCCACCCTTTACCAAGTATATAGATGCATTAATATTATAAAAGATATTGTGATATCCCAACATAAACCCCTGTCCACCACGGAGAAATCTTCAACTTCACCGCAGCTAGCAACGCTATAAGAGGGCTGAGCAAAGCGGTAACATAGCCAAACAACGGTTTGCATAGGAATGGTGTCAAAGGTTAGAGGTTCATGGCAATATGGGATGGCTTGACAAGCGGTAATAGGTAGCGCAACATAGCGAAAGAACGAGGCAACTAGCATAGCAATGATAGTAGTGAGATCCAGGTAGCGGTCATCTTGCCCGAAATCCCGCAAGGAAGAAGAACGAGTCCATGAAGAAGACAAACGGACGAAGTCGAACGGATCCTCGCAACTCCGGAACGAAACCGAAGCTAACGAGAGAGGCAACCCGGAAAGAAGCAAACAACATAGTAAACAACCATCGCATATTCATGGCATGATGCACAACCAAGTATGATGCATGTCGGTTTAAAGAGGCATGGCATGGCATGGCAAAGTGCAACAAACAACACTACAAATTAAGTGGGGCTCAATATGCAACGAGTTGCATATTGACTGAACACCACATCAATTATTTAGTTCGCTCTCGTTTAAGCTACCCAACAATATTAAATGTTGATTAACATGGCAAGGGTGAAGCATAACAAAACTACCTAACTAGGCAAGTTTAAATGAGGCCGAACAACAAACAACAAGTCCGGAAAATCCCCATGTGCATATTTTAAGGTTTGGTACTGTTCTGCCCTAAACACAATTTTAGAGTTGTTAAGCATGCAAGATGAGTGCACCATGTTAAACTAGGCAAAATTCTACCCCATTTACATATAAAGTTTATTAAAATCGGAGTTACGGTTATTTAGTTATGAAATAAATCATTTTAGCATGGCATTTGAGAAAATTTAAACAAACTGCATTTTAATCATTTCAAACATGGATGAAAATGGCATATTATGAAACTAGATGAAATTCTAAGCATTTTACATATAAAGTTTGTTTTAATCCGATGCACGGTTAATGAGTTATTATATGCATGAACTTAGGGGGTTTTTCTGTAAATCAGTTTAATCACTGGATAAATGTTAAAATCGTAGTGCAGGGAAAAAAACTACGCGGGCCGAATCTGACTGGGACTGGGCTAACAGGAAAAAAACAGAGGAAGGGCGCTGGGGGGCTGCTCACCAAGTGGGCCTTGGCCCGGTTCGGTTAGGAGGAGGCCGGCTTGGGCCTGGGGTGCGGCAGAGGCTTGGCTGGGCCACGGCTCTCGTGTCGCTGGGCCTGAGGAGAGAAGGTGGCCCATGCTTGGTGGGGTGTCGTCCTCCTTGTGTGCAGCGCCGAGCGCACGAGCAGACACACAGACGGCGGCGCCCTAGGTCAGCGGCGGCACGGCGGCGACTCCGCAGACAGGCGCCATGGAGAGCTGCGGAATGGGCGGATCTAGAGGTGGGGTGGCGGATCCGAGCTCAAAGGGACTCAACGGCGGCGGGAGCGGATCGGGGTGGCGGCGTGGTTCTGCGAGATTAAACAGCGCCATGGCCATGAGTGGAAGAGAGAAGGTGAGACGGGAGGAAGGAGGAGATGGGAGGCGCGACACAGGCGAGGCCTCACCGCGGCGGGCTCCGACGATGGTGGTCTGTGTGGCGCGGGGAGCGCTGGAGCAGAGGAGCCCGACCCCTGCCGATCCAGATCGAGAGCGAGGAGCGGGGCGCGGGGAGGTTGGGGCGCCTCGGGCCCAGATGGGTTTCGGCGGGCCTGGGACGGGCCTGCGGCGCGGGGAGCGTGGGGAGAGGCGCGGGGCGACGCAGGGAGGCCGCGTGGAGGCCTCTGATTGGCCGTGGCGATGGAGGAGGCGATGTGGCGGCCGTTGGTTGGCTGGGAAGTGGTGGCGGCGGCGCCAAGTGGCGGAGCAGGGTTGGAGAGGCGCGGAAATGGAGGAGGAGGGAGGTTAGGGCGACCAGATTTGGAAGGAGGGGTGCTATTTATAGAAAGAGGGGTTAGGGTTGGGGTTTGAGGCTGTTTCGGAGCCGTTCGATCTCGATCGGACGGTCCGAACGGGGTGTAGGAGGTTTAGGCGGGCTGTGACGAGAGGGTTTGGGCTGAGGGAGAGAAGAGAGGTGCAGCCAAGCAAGCTGTTTCGAGACCAAAACGTCCGACGAATATACCGACTATATCGCGGTTATATATTTAACGGTTGGGCTATCAAACGAACTCCGAATGCGACAAAACTTGGCAGGCGGCCTGTCTACACTATAATAAGACCGCACGACAAGTTGCAACCCATTCCGAGAACATTTATATGCCACTTATAAAATAATATTTCGAAGGTGCCGTGGGCGCGTGCGAGTGTGGTCGGGCTCGAACGGACAACGGATTTAAACGAGGAGACCGGGACGGATGCAAGTTTTGAAAACATGATGATGCAATGCACATGATGACATGATAAGATGCACACGCAAGCAAATGACAAGGCAACAACGGCGAATAACTGGCGGACACCTGGCACATCTGTCTCGGGGCGTTACAACACTCCACCACTACGAGAGGATCTCGTCCCGAGATCTAGGATGGCACCGGAGGGAAAACGGAAGAAGAAGAGAAGAGGTAAAACTAAGTTGCTTCTTTGACGAACGTGTGAAACCACGAACCTTGAGAGGTTGAGCAATTTAAAAGAAAGAGTACAACAGAGATGAACGAGATTGCAAACAATCCGTTAGAAAAGATGATCAAGGATTATTACGAGGACTTGAAGGTTGAAAGACATGAATCAAGAGTTTAAAGGACAAGATAGAATTTGAAACCACTCCGGTTAAAACAAGATGAGAGAGGAAGAATGATATAATTTGGGCAGCATTCCGACTGTAAATGGAAGGAGTTGAACATGAACTTGACAAGATGAGAGGATACTTGATGAAATCAACAACACACTGCCTCCGGAATTGAAAGAATGGCACAAAGGGTAAGAAACATCTCGAGACCGCACTCCGGTTAAATGGACAATCAAGAAAAGAACATGATCCTCACAAAACGAGGTGATGAGTGAAGAGCACAACATCACAATGCCTCCGTAAGAAAGAATAGAAGATAGATCATTGGAATAACAGAATGGAGAAGAAAATGACATCTTCTGCCACAAATGAGCTTGGAAAGCACCCTTGCAAGAAGGTTAGAACGGAGTTGTTGGAAAACCAACAACGAAAAGAACAAGCTTGTAGTGGGCTTATGGAAACATCTCAAAATTATGAGGTGACAACCGGCCACTAATGGAAACAATTGATTGGTTGAGAACACCAAAGAGATGAAAAACTTCTTTCACCAAGAGGATAGGAGATAACTTGGATCATTGATAAACACCACAAATAGCAATATTCCTTAGGGAAGGCTTTAGGTGAAATCTATACCAAGATACTCCAAAGAAGAGATTGATGGATTTAAAATATCTCATTCTTGACGACATGTGAATCAAGAAACATGAAGGAAATTGTCAAGAGTGACATAACACCATTTCAAAAGGTAAGATAGAAGGAATTGCACTTTGGAATGCAAGATGAAGAATACTTGAACTCCTCAAGAAAAACATGTGTTGAGCACCATGTTTACTTTAGAGTATAGCTTGGCGGATCATAACTTCGAGAGAAATCATGAAAAACAATTGAAGAATGAAAGGAATCCTTGACGAACCACCATGAAGAAACTCCGGTATTAAGAGGATGGTGGAAAGAAGGAGAAGTTGAAAACACAAGGTGAAGCCTTGCAATGATTTAGATGGAGCCTCGCGACGAGATAATTAGAGCTTGGAACTCCGGGAAAAGAAAAGATGAAACAACTGAAACCGAGAATTTATTCATCATGGACAATCTCCGGAAGAAAAGAATTGAATCACCTCGAGGAAATGAGAATAAGATTTATTGTATGTTTATCCTTCATCAAAATAAATTGATGACAAGCAATGGATTTGGCATACTACTTATTCTCGTAGAAAGGATTAAAAGAGATGTATCAAAACTTGAGAAGGCATTGATGGAACCACCGGTGGGATTTAGAAACAACGAATATTTGATATGATGAACAAGGAAGTGAAATCTTGAAAGAACCACCGTAAGAATTGAAAAATGAAAGTAGCAAAAGGTACAATTCACCGGGAAGAATTTGAAAACGATTGGAGATACTTTAGGGGATTTAGATGCATGAGAACGAAGCGATCATGAACTGATTAGAGGATATTTGAACGATTCACCGGTAAGATTTGGAGAACGATAGCTACACGCTGAGAATGAAGAATTATGACATGATGGCCTTGGAGGAAAGAAATGGAAATAACTCATGAAATACTCGGATGGTAAGAAAAGAATTCTCACAATCGAAAACAATTAAGAGAGGATGGCAACAAGCTAGCACCATGAATCTTGAAGAGAATAGAGCAAAATTAAAGAGAAACTCTTCTTGGTCTTCAAATGATGAGAATGACAACGAGAAACACAACCAAGAATTATTGAGGCACATCGGAAAAATCAAAAGCGAAGAGGTTGAGCCAACTATGAGAAGAATTTGAAAGATCTTGGAGAAAAGCATTTGACTGATGATAACTCATTCTTACGTCAAACTTGGAGAAGAATTTAAGATAGCTCGGGAAAATAGAAGAGTCAGGTAAGATCCTGGGAAAAGACCTGTGGGTTAGGGCCCACTCAAAAGAACACCGTTGAAAAGATTTAAAAGAGATGTTGCACGGTTGAATTAAATGACTTGAATGAGATAACAATCTCCAAATGGCTTGAATGGATTAAGAATGGAAACACAATCTTGAGACATCTTGAGCACTCGGAATAACAAATAGCGAGAAGTAGAATGATAATGATGTGCACGGTATGAGAAGACATTGAAATGAGGAAAAGGAATATGATCAACATCGAAAGGTTGAATTGGATCCACCGGAGAAGAAACAACAATGAAGGATGATGAACTTGAAACTGTTGAGCATCTTCATGGGAAATCACCGGATAAGAACATTGACGTAAAAGAATGGAGAAACTTCACAAAAATAAAAGGATACTTGGTAAAGAAATCTTAGTCCTTGAGGAAAAAAGGGTGGGTGGGCGGGAAAAAAAAACAAAGGCAACTTAGAGACGGATGGAACAAACACCGTGGAGAAGAAAAGATAAATTGGTCTTGCTGATGTTGAAGTGATCGGATCCACTTGAAGAGAAACACGCCGGTTGAAAAGGATTGACATGACAACCTCAATGATGCAAAAAGGATTAGTATTCACATAGTAATATGAGAACACCGTTTAGGAAAGGTATGGATTCAACCTTTGACTTCGAAGCAACTCGAATACCACAAATAAAACAAAACAAAGGATTGGCTTGCGAATAAGCGGAACAAACATATGATAGAGATTTCGTCCAAGTTTTCGTGGTGGGGCCTACACGGGCTCAATCGACAACACCATCATGTACAAGGCAAGTGCACATGACATACGAAGCGCCCCCAGTCGGCATAGCCAAGGACTCTTTAAGACACAACGAGACCCTTTGTAAAACCAACCGTGAATAGGCGGACCACTAGACGCCGAACCCCAATTTCATATCATACATCCGTCGGAAAGATATCCTAAGAGCTACTTGAATTCCCACCTATAAAACTCCGAAACTTTCGGTTATGCAATCTGGTGTTGGGGATACGGGGAGCAATATATATCTCACCCAAGCTAACAATCCCTACATCCATTTGTATCCATCCGTCAACACATAACCAAGAAACCTTCGAAATCGTCTACCTCAACCTTCAAAAGCATCCGTTATACGAGTCATGGCAATACTCCGTACTCACCTCGATCTTGGGTTAGCGGGGTTATCTCACCAACAACTGCATAAAAGAGATTTTCGATGTCGGCGTACTAAACTCAGGTATTCGATCTGCAACGATAAAATTATGACGACAACACCTCGGAGCTCAACTCCGGGACACCGCCACAACCCCTAAATGTCGAGGCACCAAGACAATGTTGTCATCATAAAACCATCGAACGATTCTAAGATACCCGCGTGATCCTAAAAAACTTTTAGTGAAATTTGGGAAGAGAAGAGTCAAAACTCTCGTCGGGATACCTCACGAGAAGGTCGAAGGACTGGGGAGTAAAAGAATTCCTAAACTCTCCGATATATATAATCCTAAATGACTCAAAACATTTTTTCTAGACACAACTCGGCCACTAAAAGCGATCAAGCGGTGGGGCTCCTAAGGTCGGGAAGGCTCGATTACCAACATAGCGCCCTCGATGCGGCTATATCTCCCACGTGTCGAAGCACGACTTAGAGGCATAACCGCATTGAAAGCAATGTCGCAAGTGAGGTAATCTTCACACAACCCAAGTAATACATAAGGAAAAGAGATACATAGTTGGCTTACAATCGCCACTTCACACAAATACATGAATAAAGCATTACATCATCCAGATACAATCAAGGTCCGACTACGGAACCAAAATAAAAGAAGAACCCCAAATGCGACAAAAGATCCCCGATCGACCCCAACTGGGCTCCACTACTGATCAGCTAGAACGAAACAACACAAAGGGCAAGATCTCCAACGAGCTCCTCCTTGAGCTTTGTTGCGTCACCTGCTCGGTAACATAGGCACCTGCAAACTGGTTTTGGAAGTATCTGGTGAGCCACGAGGACTCAGCAATCCCATTACCATGGGTATCAAGACTAGCAAAGCTTAAAGGGAAAGGAAGGGGTAAAGTGGTGAGGTTGCAGCAGCGGCTAAGCATAATATGGTGGCTAACATACGCAAATGAGAGCGAGAAGAGAACAAGCGGAATGGTCGTGAAGCTAGCAATGATCAAGAGGTGATCCTGAACACCTACTTACGTCAAACATAACACAGAAACCGTGTTCACTTCCCGGACTCCGCCGAGAAGAGACCATCACGGCTACACACTCGGTTGATGCGTTTTAATTCGGATCATGTGTCAAGTTGTCTACAACCGGACATTAACAAATTCCCATCTGCCACATAACCGCGGGCATGGCTCTCGAAAGTTTAAACCCTGCAGGGTGTCCCAACAGCCCATGACAAGCTCTCGCGATCATCGAAGGAATAGACCTTCACCCGAGACACTCCGATCAGGCTCGGTATCCCGGTACATCAAGACATTTCGACAATGGTAAAACAAGACCAGCAAAGCCGCCCGATGCGCCGACAATCCCGATAGGAGCTGCACATATCTCGTTCTCGTGGCAACACCGGATGAGACATCCTCGAGTAAAACCAAACCTCGAGTTGCCCGAGGGGCCCCGCATCTACTCGGTTCGGACCAACACTTAGACAAGCACCGCCCGGGGCTATAATAAAGATGACCCTTGGGTTAATTACTCCCAAGGGAAAAGTAGGTGGTGGTGAGGCAAATGGTAAAAGGCAATGTTGGGCCTTGCTGGACAAGTTTTATTCAAAGCGAACTGTCAAGGGGTCCCATAAATCACCCGACCGCGTAAGGGGCGCAAAATCCGGGAACATAACACCGTATGACGGAAACTAGAGGCGGCAAGAGTGGAACAAAACACGGGCATAAGGCCGAGCCTTCCACCCTTTACCAAGTATATAGATGCATTAATATTATAAAAGATATTGTGATATCCCAACATAAACCCCGCCCACCACGGAGAAATCTTCAACTTCACCGCAGCTAGCAGCGCTATAAGAGGGGCTGAGCAAAGCGGTAACATAGCCAAACAACGGTTTGCATAGGAATGGTGTCAAAGGTTAGAGGTTCATGGCAATATGGGATGGCTTGACAAGCGGTAATAGGTAGCGCAACATAGCGAAAGAACGAGGCAACTAGCATAGCAATGATAGTAGTGAGATCGAGGTAGCGGTCATCTTGCGAAATCCCGCAAGGAAGAAGAACGAGTCCATGAAGAAGACAAACGGACGAAGTCGAACGGATCCTCGCAACTCCGAGCGAAACGAAGCTAACGAGAGGCAACCGGAAAGAAGCAAACAACATAGTAAACAACCATCGCATATTAATGGCATGATGCACAACCAAGTATGATGCATGTCGGTTTAAAGAGGCATGGCATGGCATGGCAAAGTGCAACAAACAACACTACAAATTAAGTGGGGCTCAATATGCAACGAGTTGCATATTGACGAACACCACATCAATTATTTAGTTCGCTCTCGTTTAAGCTACCCAACAATATTAAATGTTGATTAACATGGCAAGGGTGAAGCATAACAAAACTACCTAACTAGGCAAGTTTAAATGAGTAGGAACAACAAACAACAAGTCAGGAAAATCCCCATGTGCATATTTTAAGGTTTGGTACTGTTCTGCCCTAAACACAATTTTATAGTTGTTAAGCATGCAAGATGAGTGCACCATGTTAAACTAGGCAAAATTCTACCCCATTTACATATAAAGTTTATTAAAATCGGAGTTACGGTTATTTAGTTATGAAATAAATCATTTTAGCATGGCATTTGAGAAAATTTAAACAAACTGCATTTTAATCATTTCAAACATGGATGAAAATGGCATATTATGAAACTAGATGAAATTCTAAGCATTTTACATATAAAGTTTGTTTTAATCCGATGCACGGTTAATGAGTTATTATATGCATGAACTTAGGGGGTTTTTCTGTAAATCAGTTTAATCACTGGATAAATGTTAAAATCATAGTGCAGGGAAAAAAACTACGCGGGCCTGAGGAGAGAAGGTGGCCCATGCGGGTGGGGCGTCGTCCTCCTCGTGTCTGGCGCCGAAAGAGCGCCTGGCAGAGACACGGCAGGCGGCGCCCTAGGTCAGCAGCGGCACGGCGGCGACTCCGCAGACAGGCACCATGGAGAGCTGCGGGAATGGGCGGATCTAGAGGTGGGGTGGCGGATCCGAGCTCAAAGGACTCCAACGGCGGGGAGCGGATCGGGTGGCGGCGTGGTTCTGCGAGGCAAACAGCGCCATGGCCATGAGTGGAAGAGAGAAGGTGAGACAGGGAGGAAGGAGGAGATGGGGAGGCGCGACACGGCGGGGGCCTCACCGCGCGGGGCTCGACGATGGTGGTCTTGGCGGGCGGCGCGGGGAGCGCTGGAGCAGAGGAGCCCGACCCCTGCCGATCCAGATCGAGAGCGAGGAGCGGGGCGCGGGGAGGTTGGGGCGCCTCGGGCCCAGATGGGTTCAGCGGGAACTGGGGCCGACTGCTGGGCTTGAGGCGTGGGGAGAGGCGCGTGGGCGACGCAGGAGGCAGCGTGGAGGCCTCGATTGGCCGTGGCGATGGAGGAGGCGATGTGGCGGCCGTTGGTTGGCTGGGAAGTGGTGGCGGCGCCAAGTGGCGGAGCAGGGTTGGAGAGGCGGAAATGGAGGAGGAGGAGGTTAGGGCGACCAGATTTGGAAGGAGGGTGCTATTTATAGAAAGAGGGTTAGGGTTGGGGTTTGAGGCTGTTTGAACCGTTCGATCTCGTCAGACGGTCCGGAACGGAGGGGGTGTAGGAGGTTTAGGCGGGCTGTGACGAGAGGGTTTGGGCTGAGGGGAGAAGAGAGGTGCAGCCCGGCAAGCGCTTCGAGAGACCGAAACGTCAAGCGAATATACCGACTATATCGCGGTTATATATTTAACGGTTGGGCTATCAAGCGAACTCCGAATACGACAAAACTTGGCGGCGGCCTGTCTACACTATAATAAGACCGCACGACAAGTTGCAACCCATTCGAGAACATTTATATGCCACTTATAAAATAATATTTGAAGGTGCCGTGGGCGCGTCTTGAGTGTGGTCGGGCTCGAAGCGGACAACGGATTTAAACGAGGAGACGGGACGGATGCAAGTTTTGAAAACATGATGATGCAATGCACATGATGACATGATAAGATGCACACGCAAGCAAATGACAAGGCAACAACGGCGAATAACTGGCGGACACCTGGCACATCGGTCTCGGGGCGTTACAAGGGGAGAGTGTTGTCTACGTACCCTCGTAGACCGAAGCGGAAGCGATCACAACATAGAGGAAGTAGTCGTACATTCTCCTCGCGATCCAACCGATCCAGCGCCGTTACTCCGGCGCCCGAGTTCTTGACACACGACAGCTCGGTGGCGCTCCTCGGGCTCCGATCCAGCAAAGCTCCGGAGAGAGAGTTCCGTCAAGACGACGGCGTGGTGACGATCTTGATGTTCTACCGACGCAGGGCTTCGCCTAAGCACCGCTACGATATGACCGAGGTGGAATATGGTGGAGGGGGGCACCGCACACGGCTAACGAACGATCTCAAGGATCAACTTGTGTGTTCTAGGGTGCCCCCCTGCCCCCATATATAATGGAGCAAGGGGAAGGGCCGGCCGGCCCTAGGAGGCGCGCCAAGGGAGGGGGGAGTCCTCCTCCTAGTGGGAGTAGGACTCCCCTTTTCTAGTCCAACTAGGAAGGAGGAAGGGGGAAGGAAGGAGAGGGAGAGGGAGAGGGAAAGGGGGGCCGCGCCCCCCCTCCTTGTCCTATTTGGACTCCCCATGGGGGGGGGGGCGCCACCTCCTGGTGCGGCCCTCTCTCTCCCCGCTTGGCCCAATAAGGCCCATTACTTCCCCGGGGGGTTCCAGTAACCCCTCCGGCACTCCGGTTTTCTCCGGAAACTTCAGGAACCTTTCCGTGTCCGAATATAGCCGTCCAATATATCAATCTTTATGTCTCGACCATTTCGAGACTCCTCGTCATGTCCGTGATCACATCCGGGACTCGAACTCCTTGGTACATCAAAATACACAAACTCATAATATAACCGTCATCGAAACCTTAAGCGTGCGGACCCTACGGTTCGAGAACAATGTAGACATGACCGAGACCGTCTCGGTCAATAACCAATAGCGGGACCTGGATGCCCATATTGGCTCCTACATATTCTCTGAAGATCTTTATCGGTCGAGACCGCATAACAACATACGTTGTTCCCTTTGTCATAGGTATGTTACTTGCCCGAGATTCGATCGTCGGTATCAATACCTAGTTCAATCTCGTTCTCGCAAGTCTCTTTACTCGTTCCGTAATACATCATCTCACAGCTAACTCATTAGTTGTAATACTTGCAAGGCTTAATTGATGTGTATTACCGAGAGGGCCCAGATACCTCTCAGACAATCGGAGTGACAAATCCTAATCTCGAAATCGCCAACCCAACATCGCCTTTGGAGACACCTGTAGTACTCCTTTATAATCACCCGCCACGTTGTGACGTTTGGTAGTACCCAAAGTGTTCCTCCGTAAAGCGAGTTGCATAATCTCATAGTTATAGGAACATGTATAAGTCATGGATAAAAGCAATAGCAACATACTAAGCGATCGGGTGCTAAGCTAATGGAATGGGTCATGTCAATCAGATCATTCAACTAATGATGTGACCTTGTTAATCAAATGACAACTCCTTTGTCTATGGTTAGGAAACTTAACCATCTTTGATTAACAAGCTAGTCTAGTAGAGGCATACTAGTGACACTCTGTTTGTCTATGTATTCACACATGTATTATGTTTCCGGTTAATACAATTCTAGCATGAATAATAAACATTTATCATGAAATAAGGAAATAAATAATAACTTTATTATTGCCTCTAGGGCATATTTCCTTCATTACCTCCATCGAGAGGGCCCGAACTTGGGTAAAACTTCGTGTCCCTTGTCTCCTGTTACCATCCGCCTAGACGCACAGTTCGGGACCCCCTACGCGAGATCCGCCGGTTTTGACACCAACATTGGTGCTTTCATTGAGAGTTCCTCTGTGTCGTCACCGATAGGCTCGATGGCATCTTCGACCAACAACGCTGTCCAGGGTGAGACTTTTCTCCCCGGACAGATCTTCGTATTCGGCGGCATCGCACTACGGGCTAATTCGCTGGGCCATCTGGAGCAGATCGAAAGCTACGCCCCTGGCCGTCAGGTCAGATTCGGAAGCCTAAACTTCACGGCCGACATCCGCGGGGACTTGATCTTCGACGGGCTCGAGCCACAGCCAAGCGCGCCGCACTGTTACGATGGGCATGATCTAGCTCTGTCACTGAACAGTGTCTTGGTGGCCGCACAGGAATCCGCTTCGGCCCTTAGACCGGAGCCGACCGCCCAGATCGAGGACCGGTGGTTGGACACCGCCTCAGGGGCTTCAACTTCCATGGCGATGGAGCCGAACACTAACCTTGTCCCTCGCGAAACACGTGACTCCGAGGTGCCGGACTCCTTGCCGGACTCCGGACCTCCCGCGCCCCCACCAACCGAATCCGATTGGGCGCCGGTTATGGAATTCACCGCCGTGGACATCTTCCAACATTCACCCTTTGGCGACATCCTGAATTCGCTAAAGTATCTCTCGCTATCCAGAGAGTCCTGGCCGGATTATGGCCAGGATGGTTGGGATACGGACGACGAAGAAATTCAGAGCCCACCCACCACCCACTTTGTAGCCACTGTTGACGATCTTACCGACATGCTAAACTATGACTCCGAAGACATCAACGGTATGGACGATGATGTCGGAGACGAACAGAAAACAGTGCCTATAAGGCAAGGGAAGACCACCTCGTCATACGACGTATACATGGTGGACACCCCAAAAGGAAGCGATAACGAGGACCAACGGGGCGCGAAGATAATCCGGCCGACAAACAACCAAAGCGGCGACGCAGACGCGCACTAAATCCCGCCTCGGCAAAGAACGGCGCTCCTAACGACCCAGAATACAGCAGGCAAACCAGTAGGCGATGAACATGCAGACAAGCAACCGTCCGAACAAGGCGAGTCGGATAATCAATCTAGGCCCGCGAAAACAACGATCCAGGCGACCTCACGCCGGACACACCGCCGGAGAATAAAACCGGAAAAGACTTCGTTGCCACCGCAAGAAGTTTGAAAAATGAAAACGGAAGCTCAAAACAGCGGAAGACACACTCGAGAATGAGGTGGAGCAAAGTGCTCAAAACCGCATGACAAATCGGCAATGGCCATCAATCAAAGGGCTACCCAAGCGCAAGCTATGCTAGAATTTGATGAGGAGGCCATAGAGCCCCTGATCAAAAAAACAAAGAGGCGCTGGTCGGATAGAGCGGCGGATGATAGGCCAAAATCTGAAAGCGGCGCCGCATATAAGCCGACTAACGACCGAAAGGCAGATGGCCCAGCCAGTCCATTTACGGGCAAAGAAGAGGGCCCCAGAAACAATGCAACACGACAAGTGTCGAAGACAGCGATGCACCCAAATACTGGGCGCCAAGACACCCACTATGTTTCACCAACGAGGTGCTAGATCATGAGTTCCCAGCAGGATTTAAAACTATGAACATAGAGGCCTCACGACGGAACGACAGACCACAGAGTGCGGATAGAAGATTATATACTACACATACACATGGCTAGAGGAGGCGATCTCACGCCATAAAATACCTACCCTCAAGCTCAAAGGGCCAGCCCGTCATTGGCTTAAAAGCCTCCCGAAAACTCTTGTTGGAAGTTGGGAAGAGCTCGAGGGAGCGTTTAGAGCAAATTTTCAAGGGACTTATGTCCGCCCTCGGATCTGAGATGATCTAAGTCATATAACTCAACAGCCCGGAGGGTCAGCGCGCAAATTCTGGAACAGGTTCCTCACCAAAAAGAACCAAATAGTCGACTGTCCGGATGCCAAAGCCTTAGCAACTTTTAAACACAACGTCCGAGACGAATTGCTTGCCAGACACCTCGGTCAAGAGAAGCCGAGGACAATGTCTGCGCTAACAAGCCTCATGACCCGCTTCTGTGCGGGAGAGGATAGCTGGCTAGCAAGATGCAGCACCAGCGACCCAAGTACATCCGAGATCAGAGATGGAAACAGAAAATCACAGCGCAGAAAAGAGCAGCGCCGGAATAAATAGAAAAGCCCAAAGAGCACGGCAGTCAACGCCGCATTCAAAAGCTCGCGGCCAACTTAAACAAGATTTTGGGTCGGATATGTCAAATCCACAGTACCCCCGGAAGGCCTGCAAACCACACCCATCGAGATTGTTGGGTTTTCAAACAGTCCAGCCGACTAAACGCCAAACACAAGGGGCTCGATGCGTCAAGCGAAGATGACAAACCCCACCAGCAGAGCATCGGAAAACAAAAGAATTTCCCACAAGAGGTCAAAGCAGTAAATTCACTTCATGTGATAATACGGAAAAAACAGTGCGACACCCGTTAAAATGGGTCTCGCACGGTCCAATCCAGCGAAACATAGAGATTGGACATCAAAACCAATCACGTCCGACCACCTGGATTATTCCAGAAGCGTTCGAAATGCAGGATGGACTGCCCTGATATTGGATCCCATAATCGACGGACTACGATTTAAACAAGTCCTGATGGACGGAGGCAGCGATTTAAACCTGCTGTATTCAAACACAATCCGCAAGTTGGGGATAGACCTAACTACAATTCGACACAGCCGCACTTCCTTTAAAGGAGTGACGCCAGGCCCATACGCCAAGTGCACAGGCTCCCTATTACTAGAAGTTGTGTTCGGATTACCGAACAACTTTCGACGCGAAAAACTAATCTTTCATATCGTCCCATTCAAAAGCAGCTATCAAGCACTCTTGGGACGAGAAGCTTTTGTCCGCTTCAACGCCATACCACATTACGCGTCTCTTACGCTCAAGATGCCCGGTCCACGCGACATCATTTCAGTGCGCGGGTCATTTAAAGACCCCGGACATGGTCAGACGAGTCCGGCATAAGTAAGCTAGGGGCTCCCTAGCCGCACATCCCTTCACAAGGGCTGCGGCGCTAAAACAGGAGCTCACATAGACTCCGCTTTACTTATTTATATTTCTTCCTTCGTAAATATTTTTTGCACAAGTTCCTTTTAAACTAAGTTCCTCTCTTTTTACAGATGAACAACATGCACACCCATCCAGGATAACGGCACAATGGAGACACAGTAGCAGAGGCGTGCGAGGGACCCGTTGCGAGGATTCTTTCAGATTAAGACCTGCGTAAACCTTTTTTTCTGTCTCTTGTTGTTATAATCCCTTGGTTTCTCATCATAACCAAAGCGAACTGACGTTTTGGCATCGGCGCGTCGAAGACAATGCCGTACACGGACACTAGGGGTCGGGGCATTGTTGACCCATTATTACTAAGACCGAACACCTTAGGGAGTGTTGGCGTCTCGAGAGTTAGGCCTTATATGCATCAGCTCGAATCATGTCTTTGGTCAAATGTTGGGTTTGCGGCTCCTGTGTTTTGCTGCCTTACATTCCGTATCATCGGCTAACATGGCACCGGAGAACTCTGCGATTGTGCCCCAGTTCATTTGGCGAGCACCTCGATGAAAGCCGAAAACCGATTGTCATGATCAAATGAGAGACTGGTCAACCACTCGATCGACTACCAGAATGTTTAGAATTCCCTGCTTTGACGAAGGACCGTTTCCCGGTCAGGCACACACGCGCCTCGAATTCAGAGAAGCGCGGTGCCCCAAGGGGCTATATCGTAGCCCCACCCTCGAACTCCACTGGCTAAGTGAAAGTGATAAAGCATTATAGTCCGGATTGCCTCGTTTGCTACGCTACCACCTCCTTAACAGGACCGAGACGTCGGATTAAGTGTGAAAACACGCTATTTTTATGTAACACCCCGCACCTTTTGCGTGGGGCTGAAGTCAAGACTGCAATCTTCGGGTTATACAAATGTATACATAAACGGCCGCATAGGAGATATTTTAATACTTGGGACACACAAGTATAAAAAGTGGTTACATTATAATCATTGTCTTACAAGATAAAAAAATTCATTTGAACGTAACATTTTTTGAGCACTGCGACTCTATTACACGAGCGCCACGCATAACTTCCCCAAAATAGTGCTCGGCGGGTAACCGGCTTTCGTCCGAACCTTGGGCGGCAATAGCGGTGGCATCCATCTCTGTCCAATGTGTCTTCACACGGGCAAGGGTCATCCGCGCGCCTTCTATGCAGGCCGACGGCTTCATCTCCTTGATATGCGGCACCGCTCCAAGAAATTGCTGCAATAAGCCGAAATAGCTCGTCGCCTTGGGCCTCTCTGGCCAGACATGAGCCACGATATCAGTCATGGCAAGTCCGGACAGTCTATTCAGCTCAGCCCATTCGGCCAAATCGATCGGTCAACGGAAGTGAACGATCCGGACTATGGAATTGAGACCAAAATAGCTCTTCCGTCTTGTGATCCTTCTGGCTTCGGAAGTGCTCAACGGCATCAGCCGCACTTGCCGCTAAGTCCATATATGGATCCTCCGGACCCCACAGCTGGCCAAGTTGGGCATATTTTTGATCCGTAAACCGGCGACGCAGCAGAAACGGCTTGCCAGCCACAATATCTCCGGCCTGGCGCAGCTCCTCCTTCATAGCTCGCATTGCAGAACGGGCATCCTTGGCCTCGGTGGTGGCCTTCCCCAGGTTTTTCCGCTCCGATAAGCGCTCCTTTTCAAGAGCCTCATTGTGGTCGGCAGCATCTTTTAATTTTATGGCCAATTCGGCCATCTTTTCCCTGCTTAGGCAGTGTGCAGCCTTTTCGGCTTTCAACTCCTCGGCCGCCCTCGAGACAGCCGCATCACTCCTTCGGGCTTGCTCCTTAGCTTGAGCAAGTTCTGCCCGAAGGCTCTCCACAGCAGCAGCACCGTCTGTATCACAGCATATACATTATCAGCGGCGGGCTTTGACCCCCTTAAATAAGTGACTGTGGAGAATTCCTTTACCTTGCGACTCGTCAAATCGCCGGTTGACAAGCGCGATGTCCGCATCCGCCACGTCAAGTTGCCGCATTAACTCGGCAACTCCACTAGTCCGGCTAGCCCTCGGACTATCCGCCACCTGCATAGGAACGGCGACATTCATTACTTGAGATTTTGATCCTCGGCACGCTGTCGCTTTCGACAACCTACCGAGTCTCAGGGGCTACTATCTATACAGGGCGCACTTCTATGTGCAAAACTGTCAAAAAGGTGCGTCATTCTTGCCTACCTCAAATCCCGCCAGCAAACTCCTGGTGGCATTATGCAATCCGCTCTCGGCGGACGAAATCCTCCCGATCACCATACTCATCAAAGCACGGTGATCTTCTGAGATGGACGCCCTCTCAAGCAGACTCTTCAGCTCCCCCGGCCGGACACTAACCGGTGCCGAACTCTTCGGCCCCACCGGGCTCTGGGACACCCTCCGTGACGATACTTCAGGCTCGTCTGCCCTTTCCGGCGACGCAGCAGACGGAGGCGTTTCGCTCTCCATCATCTCCGGACGAAGATCCTCGAGAGCGAACTCATCGAGGAGTCCGCAAATCGAACTGCAAAGTAAAATTTCGGTTATCCACAGAAGCACAAATGGAGGTATTTTCTTATTAATGAACTCCCCTTTTCCTACTCACGGCTCGCTGGAGGGCTGATCCTTTAGAGACAATTGTACGTCCGGGTTCTCCCCGGACACAGGACCCCCCGGTGAAGATTTCTTCCCCTGTTTAGGGGCTTTGGCCTCCGGATCTTCGGAGGCGGTCCTCTTCTCCCCCTGGAAGGAGGGGTTTTTGATCCCCCCTCTTCAGACGCCCCTTTGGGCGAAATGATGGCTCTTCTATTTTCCCCATCGCTCCCTTCTACGGGCGCGACCTCCAACATTCTGACCAGCACGGGCTCCAGTGCGGTCTCTGGGAGGGGGGCCGGACACCTTATCAGCCTCGATCGCGCTACCCACTCCTGATGAAGAGTAATGGGTCAGGAGGCGAATTCTAGAAAAGCAAATGAACAGAACGTCCGGACTCTGAGCTACTAACCTGAGTATCCGGGCGATTGCAGCTTAAGCCTGCGTCCTCGGTCAATTCCGGACACACCACCTGCGGTCCGAAGAACAACTTTTACATCTCCATGGGTGTTGTACCCATGAAGTGTTGGAGAATTCGTGGTCCCTCCGGATTGAACTCCCATAACCGGAGAGGACGGCGTTTGCAGGGCAGAAGACGCCTGATTAGCATAACCTGCATCACCACAACCAGATTGATCTCCCTCGCCTGGAGGTCTCGAATCCGGCCCTGCAATGAAGGCACGTCTTCGGACGGCCCCCAATTGAGCCCTTGGTTGACCCACGACATCAGTCGACGTGGAGGTCCCGGGCGAAATGAAGGCGACGGCTTTTGCTTGCTGCCCTTCGGAGCGGTGATATAGAACCACTCCTGCTGCCACAGTCCGAGCTCCTCTTGGAAGGAACCCTCGGGCCACGGGGCATTGGCCCTTCTGCTTATGGCCGCCCCGCCGCACTCTGCTTGACGCCCCCCGATCATCTTCGGCTCCACATTGAAGGTCTTCAGCCACAGGCCAAAGTGGGGGGTGACGCGGAAGAAGGCTTCGCAGACGATAATGAATGCGGAGATGTGGAGGATGGACTCCGGAGCCAAGTCGTGAAAATCCAGCCCATAGTAGAACATGATCCCTCTCACGAAGGGGTCCATCGGGAAGCCTAAACCCCGAGGGAAGTGGGATACGAAGACGACGCACTCGCCGGGCTCGGGAGTGGGCACGGCCTGCCCTTGGGCGGGCAACCTGTGCGAAATCTCATAGGACATGTACTTGGCCTCACGCAGCTTTAGCACGTCCTCCTCCGTAACGGAGGAGGGCATCCACCGACCCTGGAGGTCGGAGCCGGACATGGTTGAAGATCCGAAGCGCTCGAATCTGGGGCTCTGGGTGTTGGAACTTGGAGCAAGGAGAAGATTCGATGGAAGATTGAAGAAAAGAAACGAGCCTTGGTCCTCTTATAAAGGGGGAAAATACCAAGAGCCGTCTCCATGACCGTTCGTGATCCACCTTCGATAGAGGAGACGTGGCGACGGGCGCGGTTGGGTTACCCACGTCCATATTGATGAGAATCCCGGAATAAGGGGAACACGGTCTTTGCTTCGACAGGACGTGCCAAGGAAACCGCTTCGCTAAACGTCCTGAGGTGGTATAATAAAAAATGATTCAAATAAAGGCTTGGTAGCGGTGTGATGTCATGCCGCATAATACGTCAGCAGATTGGACTGGTGTACATTTTATTCTCTCTACGGTGGAATTTATTTTGCAGAGCTGGACACTATCCTGGTGTTCATGATCTTCTCTGGATTATTCAAGGGAGGAACCCGCCTTGCAATGCCGAACATTATGCACGCCGGACTTATCGTCATTGAAGCCTGGTTAGGGGCTCTTGAGGAGTCTGGACTAGGTGTGTCCGGACAGCCGGACTATCATCGTCCGCCGGACTCCAAGACTACGAAGATACAAGATTGAAGACTCCGTCCCGTGTCCGGATGGGACTTTCCTTGGCGTGGAAGGCAAGCTTGGCGATACGGATATGTAGATCTCCTACCATTGTAACCGACTCTGTGTAACACTAGCCTTCTCCGGTGTCTATATAAACCAGAGGGCTTTAATCCGTAGGACAACATACATTACAACAATCATACCATAGGCTAGCTTTAGGGTTTAGCCTCCTTGATCTCGTGGTAGATCCACTCTTGTACTACCCATATCATCAATATTAATCAAGCAGGACGTAGGGTTTTACCTCCATCGAGAGGGCCCGAACCTGGGTAAAACTTCGTGTCCCTTGTCTCCTGTTACCATCTGCCTAGACGCCCAGTTCGGGACCCCCTACCCGAGATCCGCCGGTTTTGACACCGACAACCACCATCACAGAAGAAGACTCAAACCAGTCCAGCTCAGTGGCATGTCAAGTGTTCCCTGAAGATAATCCTTCTGTGACAGTTCTAGTGTCTGAAGTTAATGCTTCTGAAGACAATCCGGCTGCATCAGCCGATGAAAGACAAGGAGAAGAAGAGCGTGTTGCTACTCCCCCTACCACCCAAGAAGTTGTTCTCAAGGAGAACGTGTCTATGCCCGACCCTCCAGCTACTCATGTGGAGGTTGAGAATCCTGAGGCGGCCACCAACAACACGATTGAAGCTAATGACGTAGTCATGGCTGATGACAATGTGGTGCCTGCAATAAACACTGTGCATGAAACCAATGATGCACCTGCCACTAATGTGCAGTCTGACGCCATTGCCAACGCCTCTGCTCCTGTTCCGCCTCCAAGGCCTCATACCATTGAGCAAGCATTCTATCAAGGCGAGCTGATCACAGTGAGATGGCCAATTCTGGTTCCTCCACCTGCTCCCGGCCCTCAATTTGATTATCATGTGGAGCACCGGCCACAGGTTCAGAAGCCAAAGCCCAGATTGTCATGGTTTCCAGGTACTGCATCAGCACCAGGCTCATTCAATGTTAACGGCTTCATTGCACACAACACCTTCTTTGATAACGCCAAGAACTCATATTCCAAGCCAAGAATATCATCAGACCAGTTCTGGAGTTATCAGCAGCGCAGCTACTATTCCTGCGTTCTATACAATCAAGAGCACATATTTCCTCATATGCGTCTGGAATCTGAAGCCATTACTGGCCTGCCCTGCTTAGCAGAAGCACTTGACTGTTTCCGACATGTAGGCCTACTCCAGTTTGTCACTGATAAGGAGCATTGGAATGAAGAGCTTCTTCTACAATTTTATGCAACTCTGCACATTCGC
The DNA here is from genome assembly GCA_021437245.1 of Aegilops speltoides. Classification (NCBI taxonomy): domain Eukaryota; kingdom Viridiplantae; phylum Streptophyta; class Magnoliopsida; order Poales; family Poaceae; genus Aegilops; species Aegilops speltoides. Next base: position 120,191,483 of record CM038141.1, read on the forward strand.
GGCTACAACAAGGATTCAACGACATGGGTCATTGAGTGGATGACAGGCAATGTCCATCATGAAGCCAAAGCCTTTGATCTCATTGAGCTTACCGACCTTTCCACTCCAGGCGAACTGTATGAACCTGGTTGTCAGCTTCACCGCGATGCATTGGAGAGCATCTTTCAGAAGCCAGAGCCCAACATGAGCCAAATGCTAAGTATGATGAAGCCACTGCCCCAGGATGCCGAATATCCCAAGGAATTCTTTGTTGAAGACCTAGAGTATCTGCCCCGCACCTTCTATCACATCATTAGGCAAACTCTATGGCCCATCAAAGGGCATTCCTCCTTAGGAAAGCTTGAAGGTGCAATGAAGACATTGGTCTTCTATATTCTCAATGGCAAAAGCTTCAATACTCAGGATTTCTTCATTCGCCAATTTGCTGCATCTGGATCTGACATATTTGGTCTGAAGTTTTATGCTCCTTCGATTATGCGTCTGATCAAGCTTCACTCTGCCATTGACTATCAGCCCTCTGCACGCAACCATCTCATATTTCTACCAGAGGTTGATATGTCCATTGAAGCCATTTACCCAGAGCCTGCCAAGGAAGCACTATGTCTTCACAATGCAGATCGTCAGAGCTTTTCCCAGCATGTTGAAGGTGTTCAGGTTGCTTCTCGTGTTTATCCTCTGGCCGGCAACACTCGTCGTGCATGCACTGAAGCCACAGAAAGCACTATTGCTCCAAGGCCTCGGCAGCGACCTCATGTGCTCAATGACCGAGAGCTTCTCGTGGCCTTGCATCAGAAACATGACAAGCATCACTATTGGATGAAGTGTCAAATGCAAAGCCTCTTGGTGGATGTCAATCGCATCCACAATCTTGCCACCAAGAATGCCTTTGTCACTCATGAAACCCGTCGGAGGTCCTGGAAGAGTCTGACGTTGCTAAGTGCTGAAGCTGATCTTCAAGATGATGGCTTCATTGAGAGATTCAAGTTCGACTCCACTCCTCCCAGGAATGCTGTCTTATGTCGAACCCCATCTCTTGAAGATTCAGGGTACTCCTCCTCCGTAGCAACTGTAAATGCCAGAGTCTTGGATGACGCAGATGATGCTACCTCACCACCTCCAACCTCAGCGTGTGTCGACACTGCACCAAGTTCTTCTGCACCACCAAACCTCAACAACGACCCTGTTGCTTCACCTACTCCTCATGGGAACGAGTAGAGACTATGTCTTCAAACCTTTTTGGTCCTTACTGATAAAAGGGGGAGAAGCATATGTTGATAGTCTTCAAGCGGGTCCATATGGGTGGTTGATATACTTTTTGCCTAGTGCTTACAACTCTCGCTTTTGATACATTTGGTTCTTTGAGTTGTAACACTTAAACTTGATGGTCGTCTGCTACCTTTTCTCCTATTCTGTGATGCGATGATAAATTCTGCATATGTGATTATAAATCCCGCATGAAGTCATTTCGTAGACGTCCATTTTTCGTTATGCATGTCATTATCCTTGTATATCTATTCATGCATGATGTATTGTCTTCATATGGTGAAGAGGATCTTCACAAGTACAACCTGCCATGTGCATTTGCATTCCAACGCAAAACATTTATATTCACATCTTCAGGGGGAGCCTTTTTGCCATCTATGAAGACAATATCTTAATCCTTTACAATTTCACATACTTTTATCCCCGTTGAAAACTTCAACCAGTTTGTCATCAATCACCAAAATGGGGGAGATTGTAAGTGCATCTAGTGCCACCCCTAGTTGGTTTTGGAGTATTGACGACAAACCTGGTTGAGGGACTAATGTGTTTGTGAGAATTGCAGGATAACACAGGTAGTAGTCCCTCATTGATTCGGGTTTACCTACGGAGATGACCCGTCGGTGTCAAAACCGCGGATCTCGGGTAGGGGTCCTTAACTGCTGTCGTCTAGGCGGATGGTAACAAGAGACGAGGGACACAATGTTTTTACCTGGTTGGGCCCTCTCGATGGAGGTAAAACCGTATGTCCTGCTTGATTAATATTGATGATATGGGTAGTACAAGAGTAGATCTACCACGAGATCAAGGAGGCTAAACCCTAGAAGCTAGCCTATGGTATGATTGTTGAGATGTAATGTTAGATCCTATGGACTAAGGCCCTCCGGTTTATATAGACACCGGAGAGGCTAGGGTTACATAGAGTCGGTTACAATGGTAGGAGATCTACATATCCGTATTGCCAAGCTTGCCTTCCACGCCAAGGAAAGTACCTTGGGACACAAGCCGGAGTCTTCAATCTTCTATCTTCGTAGTCTGGGAGTCCGGCGGATATTGATAGTCCGGCTGTCCGAACACCCCCTAGTCCAGGACTCCCTCAGTAGCCCTTGAACCAGTCTTCAATGACGATAAGTCCGGAGTGCATAGCGTTCGGCATTGCAAGGCGGGTTCCTCCCTTGAATAATCCGGAGAAAATAATGAACACGAGGATAGTGTCCGCTCGCAAAATAAATTCCACATTCCAACGTAGAGAATAAAATACACTTAGCTCAATCTGGCGGCGTATTTATGCAGCGTGACATCACACCGCAGCCAAGCCCTCGTTTGAATCGTTTTATTATTCCGCCTCGACGCGTTTAGCGAAGCGGTTTCCTTGGCACGCCCTGTCAAGCGTAGATCGTGTTCCCTTTATTCGGGATCCTCATCAATACGTGTGTGGGTAACCCAACCGTTCCCGTCGCCACGCCTCCTCTATCGAAGGGGAATCCCAAACGGTCACGGAGACGGCCCTTGGTATTATTTCCCTTTATAAGAGGACCAAGGCCTGTCCTTGTCTTTCAACCTTGCATCGAATCTTTCCTCTGCTCCCAGTTCCAACACCTAGAGCTTCAGATTCGAGTGCTTCGGATCCATAACAATGTCCGGCTCCGACCTCCAGGGCCGGTGGATGATGGAGGAGGACATATTGAAGTTGCGTGAGGCCAAGTACTTGGCCTATGAAGTTTCGCACAGGTTGCCTGCCCCAGGGCAGGCCGTGCCAGCCCCCGAGCCCGGCGAACACGTCGTTTTCGCATCTCACCTCCATCGGGGATTAGGCTTCCCGACGGATCCTTTCGTGAGGGGGCTCCTGTTCTACTACGGGCTGGACTTCCACGACTTGGCTCCGGAGTCCATCCTCCATATCTCCGCATTTATCATTGTCTGCGAAGCCTTCCTCTGCGTCATCCCCCACTTCGGCCTGTGGCTGAAAACATTTAAGGTGGAGCCGAAGATGATCGGGGGACGCCAAGCGGAGTGCGGCGGGGCGACCATAAGTAGGAAGGTCGATGCCCCATGGCTCGAAGGTTCCTTCCAAGAGGAACATGGATTGTGGCAACATGAGTGGTTTTACATCACCATTCCTAGGGGCAGCAAGCAAAAGCCGCCGCCCTCTTTCCGCCCGGGACCTCCACGGTAGCTGATGTCGTGGGTCAACCAAGGGCTCAACTGGGGGCCGTCCAGGGCGTGCCCGCACTTCTGAGGCGGATTCGAGACCTCCAAACAAGGGAGATCGACCTGGTCAAGGTGATGCAGGTCATGCTAATCGAGCACCTCCTACCTGCAAGCGTCGTCCTCTCCATTTATGGGAGTTCAATCCGGAGGGACCTTGTATCCTCCAGCATTTCATGGGTGTGACACCCTTGGAGATGTATGAACTGTTCTTCGGACCGCAGGTGGCGTGTCCGGATTCGGCCGAGGATCTTTGGACTAAGCGCGATCGCCCGGATACTCGTGTAAATAGCTCAAAGCCTGGACATTCTATTTGTATGCCTTTCAAAAGATCGTCTCGACCCTTTATTCTTTACGAGGAATGGGTGGCGCAATCAAGGCTGATAAGGTGTCCGCCCCCCCCAGAGACCGACTTGGAGCCCGTGCTGGTCGAGAATGTTGGAGGTTGCGCCCATAGGGGCGACGACGGGGAGATAAAGGCTAATACTTCAGAAGAAGCGACCAAGAGGAGGGAACCAAGGATCCCTCCTTCAGAGGGAGAAGAGGACCGCCTCCGGAATCCGGAGGTCAAAGCCCTAAGCGTGGGAAGAAATCCTCACCGGGGGTCGGCGTCCGGAGAGAATCGGACGCGCAATGATCGCCGAAGGGCCAGCCCTCAACGAGCCGTGAGTATGAAAGAGAAAATTAATTAATAAGGGAATACCTTCGTTTATGTACAGAGGTAACGAAAAGATTTATATCATGATTCGGATCTGCAGCCGTCTCGAATGAGTTCATCCTCGGGGACCTTCTTCGGAGATGATGGAAGCGTCGCCTCCGTCTGCGGCGCCGCCAGATGAAGCGGGCGAGCTGAAGTGTAAATCACGGGCGTCCCGAGTCCGGAGGGCGAGAGTTCGGCACCAGCAGAAGCCGACCGAGAAGCGAGAGAATGCTTGAGAGGGCGTCCATTTAGAAGATCACCGTGCGTTAATGCGTATGGTGGTTGGAAGGATTTAAATCTGAAAGCGGATTGCGTAACGCTGCCATGAGCTTCTTTGGCGGGATTTGAGGTATGCGAAAATGGCGCACCTTTGTTTTTAACGGTTGTGCATATAAAAATGCGCCTGTATAGATAGTAGCCCCGAGACTCGGTAGGTTGTCGAAGGCGACAGCGTGCGAGAATCGAAAATCTAAACATCTCGGGTAATGAATACCGCCATTCTATCTGGTGGCGAGATAGTCAGGGGCCAGCCGGATGATCGCTTCTCGGCGAGTCGACAATGGACATGGCGGATGCGACATCGCACTTGTCAATCGGCGACTTGACGAGTCGCAAGGTAAATAAATTCTCCGCAGCCGCTTTATTGAGTGGGTTAAAGCCCTCCTCGATAAGTTATATGCTGTTTATCTGAGCAGTCTGCTTCTTTGTGGAGACCTTGGGCGAGCTTGCACAAGCTAAGGAGCAAGCCGAAGGAGTGATCTTGCTGCCGCGAGGGTGGCAAGAGTTGAAGGCGAAAAGGCTGCGCGACTTGCCTAGCGAGGCGGAGGTGGCAATTGGCCAAAAATTAAAGGATGCTACCGACCGTAGCGAGGCTCTTGAAAAGGCGCCTATCGGAGCGGGAAGACTGAAGAAGGCCACCGCCGAAGCCAAGGATGCCCGCTCTGCAATGCGGGCTATGAAGGAGGAGCTGCGCCAAGCCGGAGAAATCGTGGCTGGCAAGCCTTTTCTTATGCGTCGCCGGTTTATGGATGCCAAGTACACTCAATTTGAGCGACTGTGGAGTTCGAAGGATCCGTACATGGACTTGGCTGCGAGTGCGGCTGATGCCGTTAAGCACTTCCGGAGCCAAGGGGATCACGAGGCGGAAGAGTTGTATTGGTCTCAATTCCACAGCCCGAATCGCGCTCTTCCTCGGCAGACGGGTTGGCGAATGGGCGAACTGAATAGATCTGTCCGGACTGGCCATGGATCGACATCGTGGCCCATATCGGCCGAAAGGTCCAAGGCGACGAGCTACTTGACCATCTGCGGCGAGTTCCTTGGGGCGGTGCCGCATATCAAGAGATGAAGCGGTCGGCTGCGCCGGCGCGTGGATGGCTCTGGCCCGTGTAAAGCGCATTATCCGGAGATGGATGCCACCGCCGTTCTTGCCCGAGGTTCGGATGAAAGCCGGCTCCCTGTCGAGCACTACTTCGGAGAAGTCATGCGCGGTGCTCGTAAAGTAGAGGCGCAGTGCTCAAAGAATGTAACGTTCAAATGAACGCAGTACCTTGTAAATCAATGATTATGGTATGAATGCTTTTTATACTTGCGCTTCCAAGTAGTAAAACTTCTCCTTGCGGCCGTTTAAGTATATTTGTGTATAACCTGAAAGATGCAGTCTTCGGCTTCAGCCCCCTCGCACAAGGTGCTGGGGTGTTTGCAAAATGGCGCATTTTCACACTTTAATCCAACATCTCGGTCCTGTTATAAGGAGGTGGTAGCGTAGCGAACGAGGCAATCCGGACTATAATGCTTTATCTCTTTCACTTAGCCAATGGAGCTCGAGGGTGGGGCTACGATATAACCCCTAATGACACCGCACATCTCCGGACTCGGAGTGCGTATGTGCTGACCGAAGCGGTCCTTCGTCAAAGCGAAATTCTAAACATTCCGATAGTCGATCAAGTGGTGACCAGACTCACGCTATATCATGACATCGGTTTCGGCTTTCTCTCTTGAGGTGCTCGCCCATTTAACCGGGGCACTGTCGCAGATAGTTCTCCTGGTGCCGCGTTAGCGGGTGATCTGAGCGAAGGCAGCAAAACACGAGAGCGGGCAAACCCAACATTTGACCAAAGACATGATTCGAGCTGATGCATATAATGCCTAACTTGAGATGCGAACACTCCTGAAGGTGTTGGACTTTATGATAACGGGCAGAATTATGCCCTAAGCCCCTTGTGTCGTGTGCGGGCATTGTCTTTCGACGCGCCGATGCCAAAGCGTCGAGCTCCGCTTTGGCTATAGGAAGAAGCCGAGGAGATTAACAACAAGAGACAGAATAATAAAAGGGTCGTAGGGTCTTAATCGAAAAGAATCCTTGCGACAGTCCCTCTGCGTCTGCGCTGTGTCTCCGCTTGCGCCGTTATCACGGGACGGTGCGCACGTTGTTCATCTGTAGAAAGAGAGGAACATTTTAGTTTTAGAAACAGTTAGATGAAAAATATGCAAAAGAATAAGTATAAATAATTAAAGCTAGGTTTATATGAAACCGCGTTTAGTTGTCGCTCAGCCCCTTGTTAGAGGGTATGCGGCTAGGGAGCCCTAACTCGCTGAGTCGGATTCATCTATCTGAGTCGGGGTCTTTAAATGACCCTCGCCTGAAATGGCGCCATGGGGACCGGGCATCTTAAGTGTAAGAGACGCGTAATGTGGTATGGCGTTGAAGCGGATAAAGCCTTTCGTCCCAACGATGCTTGATATTCACTTTTAAATGGGGCGATATGGAAAATTAACTTTTCTCGTCGAAAATTGTTCGGCGATCGAACACGACTTCGAGTAATATCGAGCTGTGCACTTGGCGTAAGGGCTGGCGTCCTCCTTTGAAGGAAGTGCGGCTGTGTCGAATTTTGGTAGGGTCTATCCCCATCCGAGCGGATTGTGTTTGAATATAGCGAGTTTAAGTCACTGCCTCCGTCCATTAGGGCGTTTGAATTGCAATCCGTCTATGATCGGATTCAAAATCGAGGAGTCCTTCCGCGTTTGAACGCTTGGAATAATCGGTGGTGAAAGTGATTGGTTTGATATCAATCTCTATAGTTTTTGGGCTGGACCGTGCGGAGCTCTTTTTTAGAAAGTGCCGACTGCTTTTTCCTTGTCCTCACAGAAGTGAGTTTCTTGCCTTGACCCCTTGTGGGAAAGTCTTTTGTTTTCAGTGCCTGCTGGCGGGGTTTATCTTCTTTCTTTGGATCGTCGAGCCCTTGTGTTCGGCGTTTAATCGGCGGACTGTTTGAAAACCCAACAATCCTGTGGGTGTGATTTGCGGGCCTTAGAAGTCTTGTGGATTTGACATATCCGACCCAATTTCGTGTAGGTTAGGCAGTTCATATTTGTCATCCTTGAGGGGCTGAGCTTTATTATTTGGCTGTGAGCTTTTAAATCCGGCGTTGACGCCACGCTCTTTGGGCTTTTCTCTTTATTCGGTGCTGCTCTTTTCTGCGCCGTGATTTTCCATTCCATCTCTTATCTTGGATGTACTTGGGTGTTGGTGCTTGCATCTTGCCAGCCAGCTATCCTCTCTGCCTGAAGCGGGTCATGAGGCTTGTTAATGCGGTCATTGTCCTCGGTTTCTCTTGACCGAGGTGTCTGGCGATCCATTCGTCTCGGACATTGTGCTTAAAAGCTGCTAAGGCTTGGCGTCCGGACGATCGACTATTTGGTTCTTTTTGGTAAGGAACCTGTTCCTGCAATTTCATGGCGACTCTCGGGCTGTTGAGTTATGTGACTTAGGTCATCGCATCCGGAGGCGGACATAAGTCCCTTGAAAATTTGCTCTAGCGCTTCCTCGAGCTCTTCCCAACTTCCAACAGTATTTTTCGGGAGGCTTTTGAGCCAATGGCGGGCTGGCCCTTTGAGCTTGAGGGTAGATATTTTATGGCGTGGAGATCATCTCCTCGGCCATATGTATATCGATATATAGTCCTCTATCCGAGACTCGAGTGCATTGTTCCATCATAGGCTTCTATGTTTATGGGTTTAAACCCTGCTGGGAATCCGTGATCCAGCACCTCGTCGGTGAAGCATAGTGGGTGTGCGGCGCCCCTGTACTTGTACGTGCCGCTATCGTCGGACACTTGATGTGTTCCTTTGCTTATTGGGGCTGTCTTTTTGGGTCCGTAGATGGACCTGGCTGGGCCATTGGACGGTGGGGGCTTTATGGCCTCCTCGTCGAATTCTGGGAGCAGCTTGCGCTTCGGGTAACTCTTCGATTGGTGGCCGTTGCCGTGTTTATCTGCGGTCTTGAGTACTTTGCTCCATCTTATTCGGAGCGCGTCTTCCGCTGTGTTGAGCTTCCGTTTTCCTTCTTGAGCTTCTTCTTTGTAGCGATGAGCCTGCGTTTAACTCTTGTTGACGGGCTCCTCGAATTCATCGTCATTGGGGCTTGTTTCGTCTTCGGAGGGAGGTATATAGTTGTGATCCTCGACCTTTTCTTCTGCCGCCCTTCGTGAGGGCTTGCTACGCATCCTCTGGGCTGAGTCTTCTTTGGAGGGTTTGTCTTGACACTCTCTGGGGTATTGTTATTTCCGTGCGGAATCTCCATTCTTGTTGTGGCGGGATTTAGAGCGGCGCGCCGACGCCGGCGTTTGGGTTGCTTCTTTAGAGAATCTTCCTCCGCTGCTTTTCGCCATCCCCTTCTTTTGGGGTATCCACCATGTAGGCGTCGTCTGACGAGGTGGCCTTCAATGCCCTGTGGGCGCTGGGTCTGTTTCGTCTCGGCATCGTCGTCCATAGCGTCGATGTCATCGAGTCGTAGTCTAGCATGTCGGTTAAATCCTCGGCGGTGGCTACAAAGTGGGTGGTGGGTGGGCTCTGAATTTCTTCGTCGTCAGAACTCCAACCGTCTGGCCATAGTCCGGCGAGATTCTCTGATAGCGAGAGATGCTTGAGAATTCAGGATATCGCCAAAAGCGAGTCTTGAAGATGTCATGGCGGTGAATTCCATAATGGCGCCCAATTTGGTTTAATTGGCGGGGCGGGAGGCTCGGAGTCCGCGCGAGTCCGGCGCCTCGGGATCACGAAGTTCGCGGGGACAAGATTGGTATTCGGCTCCATCGCCGTTGATGTTGAAGCCCGGGCGGCGTCTATCCACCGACCCTTGACATGGGCAATCGGCCCGGGCTAGTGGCGGGCGGATCCGAAAAGACCTCCAAAGCATTGTCCGTGGCGAGCTAGATCATGCCCATCGTCACGGTCGGCGCGCTTGGCGTAGCTCGATCCGTCGAAGATCAAGTCTCCGCGATCATCGGCTGTGAAGTTCAAGCTTCGATCGATCGACGGTGGGGGCGTAGCTTTTGATCTGCTCGGATGGCCAAGAGAATTGCCCGATGCAAAGCCGCCGAAGTCTGAAGATCTGTCCGGGAGAAAAGTCTCACCTTGGACGGTGTTGATGGTTGAAGATGCCATCGAGCCTATCGGTGGCGACGGAGGAACTCTCAATGAAAGCACCAATGTCGGTATCAAAACCGGCGGATCTCGGGTAGGGGTCCCGAACTGTGCGTCTAGGCGGATGGTAACAAGAGACAAGGGACACAATGTTTTACCCGTGTTCAGGCCCTCTCGATGGAGGTAAAACCCTACGTCCTGCTTGATTAATATTGATGATATGGGTAGTACAAGAGTAGATCTACCACGAGATCAAGGAGGCTAAACCCTAGAAGCTAGCCTATGGTATGATTGTTGAGATGTAATATTCGTCCTACGGACTAAGGCCCTCCGGTTTATATAGACACCGGAGAGGCTAGGGTTACACAGAGTCGGTTACAATGGCAGGAGATCTACATATCTGTATTGCCAAGCTTGCCTTCCACGCCAAGGAAAGTACCTTCCGGACACAAGCCGGAGTCTTCAATCTTTTATCTTCGTAGTCTGGGAGTCCGGCGGATATTGATAGTCCGGCTGTCCGGACACCCCCTAGTCCAGGACTCCCTCATGACCCCTAAAAATGTGTGAAGACATTGAAGAAAATGGTGGTCTGTGAAGCCATTCATGTTGAAGACTATGACACGAGAAGACATTGAGTGAAGACTATGGAGCGCGAAGACTTAGTTGTTTTGTTGTTTCCTTTTCTTCTTTGTTGAGTCATAGGAACCACCGCACTGTTAAGTGGGGTCCAAGTGAACAGATTCAGAGTGACTGAAGTGATGCTCAACCAAATCCTATGTCTTCGAGCGAAGACAATGAGAGCAAATCTCATCCAGAGTCGGATGAGTCAGCTTTACTTGTAGCCCAAGTCAAGCTGTCGCGTGTGTTTGAAATCTGACCGTTGCGACACGTGTCAGTTCCTTAGTGACCCAGGGTCATTTCGGACAAATCAGGTCGGGTTGCCCAGTGGCTATAAATAGCCCACCCCCTACACCATAAATTGGTGGCTGCTCAGAGTTAGTACACGTCTTTTGTCGTTTGAGAGCAACCCACCCGAAGCTTTCGAGAGAATTCTTACGAGGACAAAGCCCAAACCACACAGAGCCCAAAGAGTGTTTGGCATCACTGAAGTCTTTTCGTCGCGTGATCTGAAGACTTGTTACACTTGAGGACTGTGAATCCTCCGGCCGGTTAGGCGTCGTGTTCGAGCATCCAAGAGCCATTGTGGATTGCGGTGAGCGAAGTCTGTGAAGGTTGGAAGTCTACCTTGAAGACTTACGAGTGATTGGGCAGGGACTAGGTGTCCTTAGCTCAAGGGGAATAAGGTGAAGCGCGGTCTTCGAGTTGAATCTCAGCCTCCCTAACCCGACGCGTCACAGTTGTCACACAAGCTGGAACTAGTCGAACAAATCCCTGTCATACGAAGCCCTTGGTTCTATCTCTTACTTCTCTTTACTTACAGTTTGTCTTCGTGAAGTCATTGCCTGCTTGCATTATCTGTTTGACTTCACTGTGTGACTACCTATTTTGATTGGCTTCATACTATCTTCCATCCTGATCTTTACTACGCAGCTGCTCTTAGTCTTCGTGCTTTCACTTCATTGAATACTTGACTATGGCTTGTCTAGTGTAGTCTACCTTCCGCTGCATTCGAATAGTGTTGTTTCTGTTGTTTGTCTTCGAAACTCCCACATTTTGAAGACTTTCAGAAAAAACGCCTATTCACCCCCCCTCTAGTCGATCACTAGCCCTTTCACCTACTCTTGATTGTGCTTATACTATATGGAGATTTTTGAGGAACGACTTCCAAACTATTCCTTGAAAAACTTAGATGAGATTCTTCACAAGTCTATTGCCTTGACAAGATGAATCCTGTAAGTGCATCTAGTCCCCTTAGTGATTTTGATGTATTGAAGACTTATAGGTTAAGGGACTGATGCGTTTGTGAGTGTACACAGGTCTATAAGTCTATGAGGAGTTTGATATTTCTGAAGACTTTCTGAAGACTTTGAAAGTGAAGAAATTGGTGTGACCTTGGAGACTTGGCAATCATTCGAGGAACATGAAGTGTGAAGGCTTTTGTTTTTGTAGTTTCATTTTCTCTTTCTTGAGTCATAGGAAACATCTTACTGTTAAAGGGGGTCGAGGAAATAATAAGGAAAAGTTTCCATGTGATGCTCAACTCAAAATCCTACACCTACCAATCCCTTCATGTGAATCCATTGGAAATCTCATACAGTTCAGTCATATTCTTGATGTGAGCGAAGTTCTTACGGTATCGAGAATTTGTTCTGACTGAGGAGTTAGGAATTCGCAAGTGCGGATTGCCTACACAGTGAGGAACATGATAGCCCTAAGGAGTTTGAGAGTCAAAATTCCAACCGTTGCTATGCTATGCGCCAGCTGTCCCAAAATATCTACCCACCTAACATTCATATCATTGAAGGGCATTTATGTCTTATCATGTCGGGCTGCTCCCTAGGCTATAAATAGCCGCCCCCTACAACCACTAGCTGGTTGGCTGCTCCGATAGAAACTGACACTTGTCATTTGGGAGCATCCCATCCTCCGAGGACTTTGAGCGAAAATCATCAAGTGAGGAAAGCCCAAACCCAACACACCTACAACTGAAAGTGATTGAGCATCACTGAAGAGATTGATCCTGCGTGGATCTGATGCTTGTTACCTTTGAAGACTGTGCTTCTTCCAGACGGTTAGGCGTCAAGGTCTAGAGCATCCAAGAGGAATTGTGGATCGCCGAGTGACCTAGTCTGTGAAGGTTTGGAAGTCACCTGAAGACTTACCACGAGTGATTGGACAAGGTCTGTGTGACCTTAGCTCAAGGAGAATATGGTGAGGACTGTCCGTCCGGGACTGTGTGTCCTCGAGTTTAAATACTCAGCCGCTCCAACCAGACGTACAACTGAGACATCATTTGGAACTGGTCTACCAAATCATTGTCTTCACCAAGCTTACTGGTTCTATTTCCTCAACTCTTTCATTTCCTCATTTCTGTTGTTGTGTGCTTGTCCATATCTGTTTGAAGACTTTGACTGAAGACTTTCTCAAGTTCCTCAGTTCAATTTCTTCAGTCTGTCCATCTTCATCATGTGTTATCCTGTGCTCACATTTTCTGTACTCTGTGCTTGTCTTTATTTCATCATGATGACTATGCTTGTGTTCTGCTGTGTTTACTTTTGAGTATTTATTCCGCTGCAAGTAGTTCTTCATTTAGGAATTTCCTCACCAGCAAATTCCTTAGTGAAGAATTCATAAAAATTGCCTATTCACCCGCCTCTAGTCGATATAACGCACTTTCAATTGGTATCAGAGCAAGGTACTCCCTTGTTCTGTGTGATTTTAGTTTAACCTTTGGAATTTTAGTTATGTCGACCGCAGGTATGATCAAGGTCTCTGCTGGGTGTCCTACCTTTGACGGAACGGACTACCCCTACTGGAAGAATAAGATGCGAATGCATCTTGAGGCAATTGATAACGATCTCTGGTATGTTGTGGAAAATGGTGTTCCCTCAGTCACACCTTCTGTGAAGAGATTCAAGCAACCCTTTTCTCAAGTGAAGAATATCATATGTGGCCATCTGAGCAAAGGGCAATATGGAAGAGTGAGTCCTTTGGAAACCTCTAAGCTTATCTGGGATAGGCTGTCCAAAGTGAATGAAGGAGTCTGAACTCAACATGACTCTCGTGTTGACGTTCTTTGCAATCTCTTCAACTGCTTCAAATGACTCAACAATGAAAATGTTCAGCAAACCTTCGATCGCCTCACTGACATCTCAAATGAGCATCAAGCACTTGGCACCACTGACATCACCGACCATGAGGTGGTGAAGAAATTGCTGAGATCGCTCGATTCTTCATTTGATACTCTGGCACTGATGATTCAAGAACATGCTGATTACAAGTCTCTTGATCCCACTGATATCCTCGAGAGGCTAAATACTCATGAATTCCAGCTTACTGCGAAGAGAGATCTCTATGGTTAGAGCTATGGTAGATCACGTGCTCTGAAGGCTAAGGCAGTCTCTGAGTCTAAAGATGAGGACTCTGCTAGCAGCCTTTGTGATCCTGAAGAACTGAGCCAGGAACTAGCAGTGCTCGTGAAGAAATTTCAGAAGTTCTTGAGACGTGGCCGCTTTGGAAAATCCTCAAGGAGCAATGATTCCTCATCCAGTGACTACAAGAAGAGGCTATGCCACAAATGCAAGAAACCTGGTCACTACATTCAAGATTGTCCTTAGTGGGATAAGGAATCAAAGAAGAATAAATACAAGGACTACAGTTCTGATGACGCAAAGAAGAAGAAGAAATCCTCGAAGTCTTCATCATCAAAATCCTCGAAGTCTTCATCTCACAAGAAGAGCAGCTCTAAGAAGGCTCGGGCATTCATTGGCAAGGAAATGGACTCTGAGGCTGAATCTGAGGAGCATGAGGACGAGGAGGCATCTGAGGAGTCTGAGTCTGGTGTGGCGAGCCTAGCTCTCGCTACTGCATTCGTCAGCAAGTCTATCTTCAACTCTGAAGAAAATGGCATCACCAACAAGGCTGATGAAGACAATGATGACTATGCTCCCACCTATTGCTTCATGGCAAAGGGTGCCAAGGTAACTAAATACGCCTCCTCTGAATCTAGTGAGGATGAATCTGATGAAAACCTCAAGCCCAGCTACTCTAAACTTGCTAAGATTTCTGTGAAATAACAAAAGGCTTTTGAAAAGGTTCAAAACATGCTAGATAAAAGTGATGATATGTTGGGTGAAGAAATGGATCACACTAGAACCTTGACTGAAAATCTTCAGAAACTTCAGTCCAAGTTTGACAACCTTCAAGGTCATCATAACACTCTCTTATCTGATCACGAGAAGCTTTCTTATGAATTTCTTCAAAGAAGGCAAGATCTTGAGAAGCTAAGAGTGGATTATGAAGATCTTCAGAAGGAGCACGATTTGTTACTTGCTCAACAAACCAGCGCTACTCAGGAAGAATTTGTTCCTCCATGTCTGAAGTGCATTGAACGTGAATCTGCTAATTCTTCACCTGGATGTTCAAATGCTTCTAATGCTACAAATTATTCATCTGTCTCTGCTATCACTAATTCCTCATCTGAGGACATTGCTAGTATCACTGATGATGCAGGGCTGAAGGAATTGTACATGCGAGCATGTACAAAAGCCTCAAGGACATCGATTCTTTGTGTTGTGCTTAAAAGCAGATCCTCAACAGGAACCCTAGGAAAGAGGGTATTGCCTTTGAGAGGAAACTCAATGCTGATGGAACATATTGGAAGCCTGAGCAGTACCCCAAAACCTCATGGGTTGCTGCAAAGGGACCTCCACTTTATCCATTCAATTTATCTGGCTTTACATGTGAATCTCCTCATTCTTCTGATGAGTCATTTGACTCCAACGATAAACTGTTCAAAAATCAGAATGGTGAAGTATTTGCTAGATATGTTGGCACTAACTACAGGAACGGTTCCCCTATGAAGAAAATCTGGGTTCCCAAAATTTGCCTTGAAAGTCTTCAGGTGAATCTCCTCATGACACCACCTGTGAAGAATAGGAACTCCAGATCAAATTCTTCATCTGGACCAAATTCTTCACCTGGATCAAATTCCTTAAAAGGATCAAAGTCCTCATATGATCATCATCGTGCTAATCCCTCTGTTTCGCAGGGTAGAGCTAAGGGCTATGAATATGAGCATTATTCTTCTAATCATTATGTTCATAAGTCCTCGAAGAATTTCTCTGCTTATTCCTATGCTTATCCTAACCCCTCTTATGTGAAGCGAAGTGGACTGGCTTCTATGCCACCTTTCTCATATGGTGCTCGCAGAGTGATGAATTCTTTGCCACCCCTTCAGATGTGGGTGGTGAAGAAAAAGAACTAATCTCTTATGCAGGGTCAGGTCTCCAGACATGCTTAAAACGTCTGAGGAATTTGCTGGAGACCTGAACATTGCCTGAAAGGATGCAGGCTAATCATGAAGAAATGAACTTTCATTTCTCACGTCCTCATACTGTTTTATCTGTTCTATTGCTTGATAAAATTGATCTGATGATATTGATGGCATATTCTTCATCGATGAAGTATATGAGTTCGTAAGTTGCACTAATTCATCTGCAGGATGATCAACCCAAAGCAAATGAGTGGGTCCTCGATAGTGGATGTACGAATCACATGACTAGTGACAAGGATCTATTGATGGATGCTCCTTTATCACCATCGCATCTGAAGCATATCATCTTCGCTGACAATGAAAAAAGTCAGGTATTGGGTCTAGGTAAGGTTGCGATCTCAAAGGATCGACACATGGACAAAGTCATGCTTGTCGAGTCCTTAGGATACAACCTCATGTCTGTCTCAATGCTTTGTGATCTCGATATGGTTGTTGTCTTTGGCAAATATCGTTGTGTTGTGATCATGGAAGCTGACAATTCCAAAGTCTTCGAAGGCTTTAGGAGAGGAGACTTGTACATTGTTGATTTCTCTATAGTACCACAACCGGCCGTATGCCTACTTGCAAAAGCTTCAGAAGGCTGGCTACGGCATCAACGACTTGGTCATGCTGGCATGAGGAACTTGCACACACTTGCGAATAAGAAGCATGTCATTGGCATTGAGAATGTCAAATTCCTCAAGGATCACTTATGCAGAGCCTGTGAAGCTGGAAAGATGACAAAGGCCAAGCATCCAGCAAAGACTATCATGACTACCACTCAGCCATTTGAATTGCTTCACATGGATCTCTTTGGTCCTAATCATTATTCTGCTGTTACAAATTATGCATCTCTATATGGCTTTGTTATTGTTGATGATTATTCTCGTTACACATGGGTGCACATTGTCACTTACAAATATGAGGTGCATGAAGTCTTCAAACGATTTTCCTCGAGGGCTTCAACCAACTTTGTGTAAAGATCAAGCACATCAGAAGTGACAATGGGACCGAGTTCAAGAATTCCGGTCTTGATGACTATCTTGATGAACTTGGTATTACTCATGAGTTATCTGCTCCTTATACTCCTCAGCAGAATGGCGTCGTGGAGCGCAAGAACAGAACTCTTGTTGAGATGGCTCGCACTATGCTTGATGAATACAAGACGCCTCGTTGTTTCTGGATTGAGGCAATTGATACTGCATGCCACATTATCAACAATGTATATCTTCACAAATTCTTCAAGAAGACTGCTTATGAACTCCTCACTGACAAGAAACCCAATGTGAGTTACTTCAAAGTCTTCGGTGCTAAGTGTTGGAGTAGAGATCCTCATCACAATTCTAAATTTGCACCGAAAGCACATGAAGGTTTTATGCTTGGTTACGGAAAGGACTTGCACACCTACAAAGTCTTCAACAACGTTCTCCACAAGGTTGTTGAAACTGTAGATGTGCAGTTCGATGAAACTAATGGCTCGCAAAGAGAGCACCTACCTTCTGTGTTAGATGAACCAGCACCTGAGGAATCTATCAAGTTCAAGGCTACTGAGGATGTCATTCCTACTGAAGATCTGCTGAAGAATTCATTCCAGAACGTGAAGAACGTTGTGCTGGCACACCTAAAGCAAATGGTGCTGAGGAAAATGCTCCTGAAGAAAATGCGGATCAATTCCTTGAAGACAACCCGCTCATCCTCGCATTGCAAATGAAGTGCAGGTCGAGAAGATCATCGATGACATTGAAGCACCAGGTCCTCTCACACGCTCAAAAGCTTCACATTTGTCTAACTTTTTTGGGCACTTTGCTTTTGTCTCTATCATAGAGCCCACTAAGGTAGATGAAGCATTTCTAGAGCCTGAGTGGATTCAAGCTATGCAAGAAGAATTGCATCAATTCAAGCTGAACAACATGTGGGAACTAGTCAAACGTCTAGATCCTTGCAAGCACAACATAATTGGCACAAAGTGGATCTACCGCAACAAGCAAGATGAAAATGGCCTTGTGGTGAGGAATAAGGCACGGCTTGTAGCTCAAGGCTACACACAGGTTGAAGGAATTGATTTCGATGAAACTTTTGCACCTGTTGCTAGACTTGAGGCTATTCGCATATTACTTGCTTATGCTAGCCATCATGATATTATCTTACAACAAATGGATGTGAAAAGTGCATTCCTCAATGGTAAGCTTGAGGAAGAAGTATATGTTGCTCAACCCCCAGGTTTTGAATATCCAAAGCATCCTGACAAAGTCTTCAGACTCAATAAGGCCCTGTATGGCCTCAAGCAGGCCCCTCGAGCGTGGTATGATACTTTGAAGGAATTCCTGATGAAGAAAGGCTTCAAACCCGGTTCACTTGACCCAACTCTTTTCACTAAATCTTATGATGGTGAATTGTTTGTGTGCCAAATTTATGTTGATGATATCATTTTTGGCTGTACTGACCAACGTTACAGTGATGAATTTGCCTATATGTTGAGTGAAGAATATCAAATGTCTATGATGGGAGAATTGAAATTCTTTTTAGGTCTGCAAATTCATCAATAGCTCAATGGCATATTCATATCTCAGGAGAAATACATCAAAGATGTATTGAGGAAATTCAGCATGCAAGATTGCAAAGGGGTCAAAATTCCAATGCCCACAAATGGCCATCTATGCACTGATGAAAATGGTAAAGACTTTGATCAAAAGGTATACCGCTCCATAAATGGCTCTTTATTGTACCTATGTGCATCTAGGCCGGATATTATGCTTAGTGTTTGCATGTGTGCCCGATTTCAAGCTACACTGAAGGAATCACACCATAAGGTTGTGAAGCATATTCTTTGATATCTAGATCACACACCAAACCTTGGATTATGGTATCCCAAGGGCTCTTCCTTTGATCTCATTGGATATTCTGACTCTGACTATGCTGGTGATCGTGTGGACTGCAAGTCAACATCTGGCACATGACATTTCCTCGGACGATCTTTGGTCTGTTGGTCCTTGAAGAAACAGAACTGTGTATCACTCTCCACTGCAGAAGCTGAGTACATTGCTGCTGGATCGTGCTGTGCTCAATTACTATGGATGAAGAAAACACGGACTATGGCATCAACGTGAAGAATGTGCCTCTCTACTGCGACAATGAGAGCGCTATCAAAATTGCTCATAACCCAGTTCAACACTCGAAGACAAAGCACATCCAGATTCGTCATCATTTTCTTTGTGATCATGTGTTGAAGGGCGACATCTCCATCGACCACACAAGCACTGAAGACCAGGTGGCCGATATCTTCACTAAGCCCTTGGATGAGAAGAGATTTAGCAAGTTGCGGTGTGAGTTAAATATCCTAGAATCTTCTCTGAAAAGGACACACATCCTAACACTAATGCTGACTTGATGACTTAGATGCGCAACACACAAAGTAACGTTTTTCTTCAATCAATGAAGACAAACCCTCTAAGTGTGAAGAAATTAATGAAGAAATTGATTCTCAGAGCCCTACGACAATTGTATGCGGTATCTGAAATCAGCTTTCTTATACGGTGGGTTACGCCACCAACCAAAGTTGAAAATCTTTAATTTGAGTTTTCCTTCGTTTTTGAAATTCCTCAGTTTTTTTAAATCCTTCAACTTTGTATTATATATATATATATATATATATATATGTGTGTGTGTGTGTGTGTGTGTGTGTGTGTGTTCATGTCCTCTACAACATTCACTTATTGCAAATTCTTCAAGTTAATTTCTTCTGCTAAGTGAATGTGATCGGACCCTTCCCCCTCTATGCTAAACTCAACCCAGTCTGTTCATAAATTCTTCATGTGCGTTCTATTTAAAACTCGTTCAAAATCTTCACTGTGTCCTTGACAGCTGAAGAAATTGCGAACGAAACTTTTAACTTATCTTATCTAAATTTTTGGCTTTGCCTCTCAAACCGTTCCGCATCCCACGACAATACTTATCTATTCGCCCACGATCTTACACGATCGCCACCTCTCAGTACGTGGGTGACACATGTCAAGCGAATGAGAAGGGCCAGGGGCACGTTCGTCCGATTTCCTCGGGCGTACAATTTTTCACTCCCACTATAAATACCCCCGCCTCTTCCTCACTTCGTTTTTACTCCGCTCGTTCTCACTCCCGCTCGAGCTTCTCAAACCCTAGCTGAGGGAGTCCTGGATTAGGGGGTATCGGGACAGCCGGACTATATACTTTGGCTGGACTGTTGGAGCGTGAAGATACAAGACTCAAGACTCCGTCCCGTGTCCGGATGGGACTCTCCTTTGCGTGGAAGACAATCTTGGCGAACCGGATATTATATTTCCTTCTTTGTAACCGACTCCATGTAAACCCTAGCCCTCTCCGGTGTCTATATAAACCAGAGAGTTTAGTCCTTAGAGGGACGATCAGAATCATAATCATCATAGACTAGCTTCTAGGGTTTAGCCTCTACGATCTCATGGTAGATCAACTCTTGTAATATCCATATCGTCAATATCAATCAAGCAGGAAGTAGGGTTTTACCTCCGTCGAGAGGGCACGAACCTGGGTAAAATATTGTGTCCCTTGCCTCCTGTTACCATTAGCCTTAGACTCACAGATCGGGACCCCCTACCCGAGATCCGCTGGTTTTGACACCGACTTTGGTGCTTTCATTGAGAGTTCCTCTGTGTCGTCGCTGCAAGGCTTGATGGCTCCTTCAATCGTCAACAACACGGTCCAGGGTGAGACTTTTCTCCCCGGACAGATCTTTGTGTTCGGCGGCTTTGCACTGCGGGCCAATTAAGCAGCCATCCGGAGCAAATCGGCAGCTCGCCCAGCCACGGTCGAGTTCGGAACTTGAACTACACCGCCGATATCCGTGGAGACTTGATCTTCAGCGGGTTCGGGCCTTCCCCAGGAGCACCGGACAGTCACGATGAGCACGGCTTAGACCTGCTGTCAGACAATACTGGGGATATCACCCTTCTAGGAGCCCCGGACATAAATCCGGAGCAGATTGCGTCACCCGAGGACAGGTGGATGGACCCCGCCCCGGAGGCCGCACACTCATCGGCGGTAGAGCCGAACACAGGCTTCACCCCCAAGGAAGCCTGTGACACCGAACCCCCAGACTCGTATCTGGCTGTAGGTTCCAATCCGCGCACTCCCGAGCCCGCCGAATCTGGTTGGGCTCCGGTAATGGAGTTCACCGCTGCGGATATCTTCCAGCACCCGCCCTTTGGCGATGTGCTGAACTCGTTAAAGTCTCTCTCTTTGTCAGGAGACTCTTGGCCGAACTATGTCCGGCTCAAGTGGGAAGCAGACGACGAAGAATTCGTTGCCCACCCACCACCCACTTCATTACCACGATCGATGATTTAACCGACGTGCTTGACTTTGACTCTGAAGACATCGACGGTGTGGACGACGATGCAGGAGAAGAACAGGAATCACCACCTACGGAGCGCTGGACAACCACCTCCTCATATGATATATACATGGTGGACACTCCGAAAGAAACCAATGGCGATGACGCAATCGAGGATAACCTATCAAGGAAGAAGGCAAAGTATGAACGTCATCAGCGCCGCCTCAAGCCCCGTGAGGGAGTCCTGGACTAGGGGGTGTCCGGATAGCCGAACTATCACCGTCGGCCGGACTCCAAGACTATGAAGATACAAGATTGAAGACTTCGTCCCGTGTCCGGATGGGACTTTCCTTGGCGTGGAAGGCAAGGTTGGCGATACGGATATGTAGATCTCCTACCATTGTAACCGACTCTATGTAACCCTAGCCCTCTCCGGTGTCTATATAAACCGGAGGGTTTTAGTCCATAGGACGAACAACAATCATACCATAGGCTAGCTTCTAGGGTTTAGCCTCCTTGATCTCGTGGTAGATCTACTCTTGTACTACCCATATCATCAATATTAATCAAGCAGGAGTAGGGTTTTACCTCCACCGAGAGGGCCCGAACCTGCGTAAAAACATCGTGTCCCTTGTCTCCTGTTACCATCCGCCTAGACGCACAGTTCGGGACCCCCTACCCGAGATCGGCCGGTTTTGACACCGACATTGGTGCTTTCATTGAGAGTTCCTCTGTGTCGTCACCCATAGGCCCGATGGCTCCTTCGATCGTCAACGATAATGCGGTCCAGGGCGAGACTTTTCTCCCCGGACAGATCTTTGTATTCTGCGGCTTTGCACTGCGGGCCAATTCACTTGGCCATGTGGAGCAGATTGAAAGCTACGCCCTTGGCCATCAGGTCAGATTTGGAAGTTTGAACTATACGGCCGACATCCGCGGAGACTTGATCTTCGACGGATTGAGCCACAGCCAGCGCCGCCTTTATCACGATGGGCATGATTTAGCTCTCTTGCGGGGGCGGTGCCACGGAGGCCGCACAAGAGTCGCTCCGACCCTTAGGTCGGGCCGATTCGCGTTGATCGAGATGGGTGGTGGACACGCCTCGGGGCTGCTACCTCTGGCGATGGGCGAATACCGACCCTGTCCCTTGTGAAGCTCGTGACTCCAAGGTGTCAGACTCCTCTCCGGACCCCGAACCTTCCGCGCCCCTGCCAATCGAATCCGATTGGGCGCCGATCATGGAGTTCACCACTCCGGACATCTTTCAGCGCTCGCCTTTTGGCGACATCCTGAATTCGCTAAAGTGTCTCTCTTTATCGAGAGCCTGGCGGATTATGGTCGAGCGGTTGGGATGCGGACGGCGAAGAAATTCAAAGCCCACCCACCACCCGCCGTAGCCATTGTCGATGACTTAACCGACATGCTAGACTTCGACTCAAAGATATCGGCGGTATGGGCGATGATGGGAGCGACCAGAACCAGCACCTCGAGGCCTTTGGAAAGCCACCTCGTCATATGACATATACATGGTGGACACCCCAAAGGATGGGAATGGCGATGGACCAGCAGAGGATGACCCCCCAAAAAAGCAGCCTAAGCGCCGGTGTCAGCGGCGCCGCTCCAAATCCCACCACAGTAAGAATGGAGATTCCGGCACCGGAGATAATAACACCGGACAAGGTGCGAACACAACCCCCTCCGGCAAGATTCAGCGGGGAGGGCGGAGAAGCCAGCCCTCGTGAGAGAGCGGCGAGCGAAGAGGTAGAGGGCGATAATTACATGCCTCCCTCTGGAGACTAGGCAAGCCTCGACGACGACGAATTTGTCGTGCCTGAGGATCCCATCGAACAAGAGCATTTCAAACGCAGGCTTATGGCCACGGCAAGCAGCCTCAAGAAAAAGCAGCAATAGCTTAGAGTGACCAAGACTTGATAGCCGACGGATGGTGAAGTCCTCGCGGCGAAGAGTATGAACTCGAGCGCCCTCAAAAGCTACCCCAAGCATAGCTGCTACCCGATTAGAGGAGGAAGCACATAAACCTACATCACCGGCGCTGTCACGGTCGACCGTCCACCTCGTGGCCGCGACAGAGAGGCCCCTAGGTCCTCCACTAAAGCCGCACCCCGGCGTCGCTCGAAAAGTACAAAGCCACGGGGGAACGTGCCGGACTTGCAAGACATATTGGAGGATAAGGCGAGGCAAACAAGATCAATCTACGGATCGCGGGGGCGCCCTACGATACGCGACGACAACCGTCATGCCGGATACAGCAATCCCGGTCGGGCCGAACACAGTAGACAAAGCTCGTTTGAGCTGCGTCGTGATATAGCCCAATACAGAGGTGCCGCACACCCACTATGCTTCACAGATGAAGTAATCGATCATCAAATCCCTGAAGGGTTCAAACCCGTGAACATTGAATCCTACGATGGCACAAAAGATCCTGCGGTTTGGATCGAAGACTATCTCCTTCATATCCACATGGCCCGCGGTGTTGATCTTCACTCCATCAAATACCTCCCACTCAAGCTTAAAGGACCAGCTCGGCATTGGCTCAACAGCCTGCCAGCAGAATCAATTGGGTGTTGGGAGGACCTGGAAGCCGCATTCCTCGATAACTTCCAGGGCACATATGTGCGACCACCAGACGCCGATGACCTAAGCCACATAATTCAGCAGCCAGATGAATCGGCCAGACAATTCTGGACACGGTTCTTAACCAAGAAAAATCAAATCGTCGACTGTCCGGATGCAGAGGCCCTTACAGCCTTCAAACACAACATCCACGACGAGTGGCTTGCCCGGCACCTAGTACAGGAAAAGCCGAAATTAATGGCAGCCCTCACATCACTCATGACCCGCTTCTATGCGGGAGAAGACAGCTGGCTAGCCCGCAGTAACAACCTAACCAAAAACTCTGGTAGTTTGGATACCAAAGACAACAATGGTAGGTCGCGCCATAATAAGCACAAACGCGCGCGTGCGGTGATAATCTGAAGATCTGGCGAACGCCGGATTTGAGGCTCTAAACCCAGTCGTGAAAAAGCCATTCAAAAGAACTACTCGAGGCCCGTCCAATTTGGACGGATACTCGATCGCTTCGTGCGGATACGGCACCCGAAAACCAGCTAATCACACCAGCAGAGATTGTTGGGTGTTCAAGCGACGAGCAAGTTAATCGCCGAAGGCAACGACAAGGGCTGCAAAGCGATGGCGAGGAGGAGACACCGCCGAACAATAGAGGACGAAGGATTCCCCCACAAGTGCGGACGGTGAACATGATATCGCAACCCACATACCCAAAGGGAGCGGAAGCGTGCGCTCGAGGGCGATATCTGTGATGGAGCGATCGCCCCAAAGTTCAATATGTGGTCCTCCTGCCCGATCACTTTTGATCGAAGGACCACCCACCGATATCCGCCATGGCGGATTCGCGCATTGGTTTTAGACCCAATCGTCGATGGATTTCACCCACGAGTCACGATGGGCGGCGGCAACAACTGAACCTGCTTTATCGGGATACGGTCGCAAGATGGGCATAGACCCCTTAAGATTAAACCCACAAAGGCGACCTTCAAAGGTGTCATACCGGTGTAGAGGCCAATTATGCAGGCTCGGTTACACTTGAAGTGGTCTTGGATCCTCGGATAACTTCGAGCGAGAGTTAATCTTGACATAGTCCCGTTCATAGCGGCTATCATGCACTGCTCGGACGAACCACATTTGCAAAGTTCAATGCGTGCCGCCTCGCATACCTCAAGCTCAAGATGCGGGCCCTCGAGGAGTCATCACGGTCAGCGGAAACACCAAGCGCTCTCTCGAGCGAAGGAGCACCACCGGCGGCTCGCGCGAAGTCTGAGTAGCCTCCTAAGGCAATTCTCGAATCCGGCTGTTAAGTGACGGACACCGTCAAGCGCGCCGGAGTAACCTAAAACAAGACCACAGCACGTCGAACACGCATAGCAATGCGGCCCCAACCCCAGCCCTCGTGAAATCGCGAGACCAGTACCATGCGTACATCACTACGCTCTGGAGGTACCATGGGCATAGGGGGAGGGGCACGACCACGGCATGCCCAGAGTGCGGATCAACCACAGCAGGGGCTCCCAAATTTGTCACTTTTTTCCCTTATTCTCAGGACTCCGTTTTCCAGAAGCCCCGTCCGGCAGTAGATCTGCCGAACTCATGATGCAAAAGCCAGGGAAGCAGAAAAGCTACGACGAGTATCCAGGTGGTCTCCATTACGAGCATTATACCTGTTTTACATACCATTCCGCAGCCTACCCACGGGAGGACATGTTAAATAGTCCCACCCTCGCTTATCGCACTATTTGTATCATTACGCCTTTATTGCAGTATTTTTGAATAAACAATGCATCGCTTTTGCCTATCATTGCATTCCTGTCTATATATGTTCACTTATGACATGTTGCACCGTCGCCTTTAATGCGGCCAAATACACCAGGGCTTAAGTTCCCCAAAGTATGGTGTGATAAGTCGAACACTTTCACAAGTGCGGCACCCGAACTTATAGCATTATATGCATCGGCTCGAATCATGTCTTGGGTCAATAGTTGGGTTTGCCCGGCTCCCATTTTTGGTACCTTACGTTCCGTTATATCGGCTAAGGTAGGCTGGGAGAACCACTGCGATTGTGCCCAGTTGAGCTGGGTCGAGCACCTTAGTGGGAAAGCTAAAACTGACCGTCATGATAAAGGCGAGAGCTGGTCGCTGTTCGAGAGGTCTTTTGAGTCCCTAAAGACTTATGCCGCTTAGAGCGAGGCGGCTTTGTCGGCCCAGCGTGGATAGCGCCCAATTGACCTTCGAACACTAGGGGCTTTGCCGAAATTTAAAATTATAGAATTCTATGGCTAAGTGAGAGTTTTCAAGCATTATAAGTCCGGTTGCCTCGTTCGTTGTGTTGAGCGCCTCCCTAGAAGGACCCAAAAATGGGAACAAGAGCGCTCAAGTTTATCCCGAACACCCCAGCATTCGTGGCATGGGGGCCGAAGCCAACGACTTGCCATCTCTCAGATTTGATAAACGGCCGCACAGAAGGTAATATTTTAAATTAACAAGCGTTGCTTAGCGCATATGAACAAAGTTATCAGCACACAGGATAACAAAATGCGAGTCTACTCAAAAATTACATCTTTGGAGCATTCACCCGCAATAAGGCGGACACCCTTCATGACAACCTTATAATACATCTCGGGCGTGCGATACTCCTTGCCCGACGGTGGCGCATCCGTCACAAGCTTCTCGGCGTCCATCCTGCCCCAGTGCACTTTAGCACGGGCAAGGGCCCGACGGGCACCTTCAATGCAGGCGGAGTGCTTGATGACTTCAACCCATGGACATGCGTCCACCAGCCGCCGCACTAGATCGAAGTAGCTCCCAGGCATGGCTTCTTTGGGCCACAGCCGAACTATGAGGCCCTTCATGGCCTGTTCGGCCACCTTGTGGAGCTCGACCAGCTGCTTCACTGGTCGCTCAGGGCTGCCGGATGTCGGCCTCAAAGCATCTTGAGACCGAACACCTTTTTGTCGAGCTCCCCTCCTCGGCTCTGTAGAACGCGGCAGCATCGGACACGCTACGGGGCAGATCTGCGAATGCTCCTGGAGAGCTCCGAATTCGGGTAAGTAACAAGTAATTTCACTTTTACATGCTTGCTTTGCATGAAGAATGCCTTACCCGCCGCTATCTTCTTCACTGCCTCGATTTCCTGGAGGGCCTTTTGGGCTTCGGCCTTAGCGGCTTTGGCACTCTCAAGAGCAGACGTGAGCTCGGACTCTCGAGTCTTCGAGTCACGCTCCAAACTCTCGTGTTTTTCCACGAGAGCCTGGAGCTCTTGCCGCACCTCCGCCACCCGCGCCTCCTGCTTCTCTCACTCGGTGCATTCCGTGGCCGCATTGCGTTCGCCCGCGGACACTGCCTCCTTCAGGGCCGCCACCTCGTTTGTAGCCCCTGGAATACCCACGTTATCCCCGTCATTTTTTTTGCAACCAAGTCCTTTTCTATAAGGTACAACTTTAATAAGGTGTTACTTACCTTCCTTGTCCTCGAGCTGCTTCTTGGCACGGCCGAGCTCGCTCTCGGACCGCTCGAGGCTCTGCTTCAAGGCATTGACCTCCGCAGTCAGTGCGGCAGAGGTCAGCAGCGCAGCCTGCATTCCCATATTGACATATTTGTGTTAGACTCCTGCGTATATCTTTTTAGATCCTTAGTTCGGCTTTTCTTTCCGAACACCGAACCGAGCATCAGGGGCTACTGTCTATGCGGTACTATTTCACATATCATAAAATCCTTACCTCAAAGCCTGTTAGAAGGCTAGTGCGAGCCGGCCAGCCCGCTCTTGGCGGGTGAACTTTCGAATCACTGCACTCATAACAGTGCGGTGTTCCTCTTTGATGGAAGCGCCGTTGAGCGCCTCCAGCAAATTATCCGGCGCCTCCAGTTGGACGGAGGTCACCGGCGTCGCCGTCTCGCCCTTCTTACGAAGGGGCCGCCCGCCGGACTCCGGAACCACCGAAGGGTCCGGTGCGGAGTCCGGCCCAAAGTCCAGGAGGTTTCCCTGCGGCACCTCCGGGGCCTCCTCCTCCTGGCTGGTCCCTTTGTGGGACCCCGCCCCGGCGTCGTCTGCGTCACGGGAGGAGGAGGCGGTCGGAAGTGAAGCGCTATTCACATCCGACGAACCCAGGGACCCGCTCGACGAAGCGGTAAGGTCGTCCTTGGGCGTCATGGTTGTGTTTGGCGTTAGAAGACACTATGCGACGAAAGGAAAATCATAAGCTATTCTGGAATCCGGACACTTACGATCTCCCCAGGGGCTTGGCCCTCGAGGGCCACTCCTCCTCGCCGTTGTCGGTGTTGGTGGAACAGTCCGGAGGAAGGGTCCTTCCCTTCTTGGACCCTGCGGCCTCCCCCGTTGGGGAAGCCTTCCTCTTCTTCTCTCCCCCCGCTGGGGGAGAGGCCTCTTTCTTCTCCTCCTCATCTTCATGGGAGGAGTCTGCCTCGGAGTCATCGGACGATGAGTCCGATAACACCTGGCGCCAGGAACTCCTCCGGGTTCCCGTGGCCTTCTTCTTGGCCTTCTTCTCCGTCACCATGTAAGGCGCTGGGGCCAGTAGTCCCGATAATCGGGCATCCGCTGGGTCTTCGGGCAAGGGGCAGGCGATTAACCTTCGGGCGTCTTACGCCAAGCTTTGTCAAAGGTAATGGGAGTTTTAGATCCCGCATAGAGTCAAACTATGGAAAGCAAGTGTCCCGTAAAGGATAAAATAGCTTACCTCGCCGGCTTGACGCTGTGAGCTGAATCCACGATCTTCGGTAGCGGATGAGGGAGCCTCGGCACCCTTGAACAGCACCCTCCAGGCGTCTTCGTACGTAGTGTCGAAGAGCCTGCTCAAGGTTGAGTCTTGTGCGGATCAAACTCCACAAATTGAAAGCCCCTTGTTGGCACGGAGGATCCGGCGAGATGAGCATGACCTGGATTACGTTGACAAGCTTGAGCTTCTTGTTCACCAGGGTTTGGACGCAGGATTGAAGTCCGGTCAGCTCCTCCGAATCGCCCCACGTCAGGCCCTTCTCTTTCCAGGAGGTGAGCCGTGTGGGGACCCCAGATCTGAATTCGGGGGCCGTTGCCCATTCAGGGTCACGCGGCTCGGTGATGTAGAACCACCCCGATTGCCACCCTTTGATGGTTTCCACGAAGGCGCCCTCGAGCCATGTAATGTTGGGCATCTTGCCCACCATGGCGCCTCCGCACTCTGCTTGGCGGCCGCCCACTACCTTCGGCTTGACATTAAAAGTCTTCAGCCATAAGCCGAAGTGGGGCTGGACGCAGTGGAAGGCCTCGCACACGATGATGAACGCTGAGATGTTGAGGATGAAATTTGGGGCCAGATCATGGAAATCCAGGCCATAGTAGAACATGAGCCCCCGGACAAATGGATGGAGGGGGAAGCCCAGTCCGCGGAGGAAATGGGTAAGGAACACCACCCTCTCATGGGGCCTGGGGGTGGGGATGAGCTGCCCCTCGTCGGGGAGTCGGTGTGCGATATTGCTGGACAAGTATCCGGCCTTGCGCAGCCTCTTGATGTGCCCCTCCGTGACGGAGGAGGCCATCCACTTGCCTCCCGCTCCGAACATGGTTGGAGAAGGTTGAGGTGAGGTATGCGGGCTTGGGCACTGGAGCTCGAGTGCGCTGAGATGGATAAGCAAAGGAGGAAGAAGGCGTAGGTGAAAAGGTGGATTCTTATCCCCATATATATGAGCGGACGAAACTATGCGTCCCCACCAGCCTAGTAAAACTCGCTTGTCTCCCAAGCGCCGCAATCAATGGCGCGGTTGGGTTACCCATGCCCGTATTGATGAGAATCCCGAAATAAGGGGACACGATCTTTGCTTTGACAGGATGTGCCAAGGAAACTGCTTCGCTAAACACGCTGAGGTAGAACAGTTAAAACAATTCGAATAAAGGCTTGGCTGTGGTGTGACGTCATGCCACGAGATACGTCAGCAGATTGAACCTGTGTAAATATTATTCTCTCTACGGTGGTATGTGGAATTTATTTTGCAGAGCCGGACACTATCCTGGTGTTCAAAATCTTCTATGAATTATTCGGAGGAGGAACCCGCCTTGCAATGCCGAAGACAATATGCGCGCCGGACTCGTCATCATTGAAGCCTGGTTCAGGGGCTACTGAGGGAGTCCTAGACTAGGGGGTGTCCGGATAGCCAAACTATCACCGTCGGCCGGACTCCAAGACTATGAAGATACAAGATTGAAGACTTCGTCCCGTGTCCGGATGGGACTTGGCGTGGAAGGCAAGCTTGGCGATACGGATATGTAGCTCTCCTACCATTGTAACCAACTCTGTGTAACCCTAGCCCTCTCCGGTGTCTATATAAACGGGAGGGTTTTAGTCCGTAGGACGAACAACAATCATACCATAGGCTAGCTTCTAGGGTTTAGCCTCCTTGATCTCGTGGTAGATCTACTCTTGTACTACCCATATCATCAATATTAATCAAGCAGGAGTAGGGTTTTACCTCCACCGAGAGGGCCCAAACCTGGGTAAAAACATCATGTCCCTTGTCTCCTGTTACCATCTGCCTAGACGCACAGTTCGGGACCCCCTACCCGAGATCCGCTGGTTTTGACACCGACACCCCGCCACAACAATATTGGCATAGCAGTCAAAAACAATCCATATGGTGCCAAAGATGAATACAATCCTGACCATCCTGCCTTCGAGCAGGCCGGATAGGCAGCGGGCGGATACTTGGAAAGGAACAACTACATGCCCCCCTCCGAAGACGAGGTGAGACTCGGCAACGACGAATTCGGCGTGCCTGAAGATCCCGTGGAGCAAGATCGCTTTAAGCGACGGCTCATGGCCACGGCGAAAAGCCTGCAAAAGAAACAACAGCAGCTCAAAGCCGACCAAGAATTGCTCACAGACAGATGGACCAGGGTCATGGACACCGAGGAATACGGACTTGACCGTCCTACCAAAAGTAACCCAAGGCACAATTCACGACCTCAACCTAAGAAGGAGAACCTAAAGCCCACACCCCGGCGCCGATATACCACGGTCCAGGACAATACGCAGGAAACGCGAGGCAGCATCCACAAATCTCGATGCAATCATCATAAGCGTCAAGTCAAGGAAGTTGGTGCCGAATTCAGTGGCCCCCAGTCCGATCAGCGGAAAAAGAACAGCTCAAGCTCATCCGGCCCGAGCAGCATACTCGATCAACCATGTGAAGTTCATGGTACCCCTAGAAGAACTGCCAATCATACCAATAGAGAATGCCGGATCCTCAAAACAAAATGGCCGGTCGTGCGCCGAAAACAATGAAGGGAGGTTTCCAACAACGAAAGACCAATTAAACATGGCGAAGTCAAAAGAAGATCCTCCACAATACAAAAGTACGGTCGATCTTCCCCGATCACATTGATCGTCCGGAGAACATCAACCATAGCAATTTAATTGCACTCACTATTGACCCAATAGTCCGGGGATCCATCTCACACGAGCCCCTGCGAGCATAAAACTATCAATAACATCTTCTAAAAGATGCCAGGTGCAAAGGCCAAGTTTTATTGGTCCACCACTCTAACGGTTGTCTTCAGATCACCAAACAAATACCACACCGAAGAATAAATCTTCGGCACTGTCCCCTTATACAGTAATTACCACACACTACTGGGACTAACCACGTTGGCTAGATTCAATGCGGTACAACATTAGGCCAGTCCCGTGTGACATAGTCACAATTATGGGCAAGGTAGAACCCCACCCTTAGAGTGGAAATCATACCGCTGCTGGAATAACGAGGCGTGCCTGTTTATCAAATTTTGATTCGGCAGCCAACTACCCGAACACCAACTGAGGAGTCCGAGATACTTTACGACATGATAGCCTGGTTCAGCCAGGCTCCGATCAGGAACCCGCAGTTCAACCACAACAGGGCATGCAGCTGCCTTTAAAGCATTCGTCTTTACAGACTAACTTTGGCGCAGAACAGGACTGGCGATGCGGAATCAGCTCGGACGCACAAGGCGGGAACACATAAGTAACCCCCCCCCCAAAAGGAGACAGCCCGGATGTAACACCCCGGTTTTGATGCGCCAGGTGTCTTCCAGTTATTCGCCATCATTGCCATGTCATTTGCTTGCGTGTTGCATTTTATCATGTCATCATGTGCATCTCATGGTGCATGCGTGTTCGTCTCTTGCATCTGAGCATTTTCCCCGTTGTCCGTTTTGCAATCCGGCACTCCTATGTCCTCCAACGTCCCCCTTTTTGTCTCTTGTTGTGAGCGAGTGTTAAACATTCTCGGAATGGACCGAGGTTTGCCAAGCGTCCTTGGTACACCGCCGGTAGACCACCTGTCAATTTTCGTGCCATTTGGATTCCGTTTGATACTCCAACGGTTAACCAGGGTACCGTAAAATCCTCTTTTGTTGCAGCCCAACACCCCTTCATAACAGCCCACTAACCCATCCAAACCCCCTACATGCTCTCGGTCGTTCGATCACAATCGTGTGGGCGAAAACTGCTCCTCATTTGGAGTCTCCTAGCTCCCTCTACCTATATATATGCCCTCTTCCCCGAAATTTGCGGATGAATCCTACCCTAACCCTAGCTTCTTCCTCCTCCAGCCGCCGGACATGTCCGCGCCCCACCGGACATGTCCGCCACCGCCCCCTCAGCGAATCATGGAGCGCCACGTCACCCTACCATCGCCCCGCAGCCCCTCCACTCCGCCGCGGCCCTCCTGGCCCAGATCGGGCCCTCCCGAGCCCGAACTCCTCCACCGTCGGGCCCGAGCACGCCCGCGCCCGAGGCCACTCGAGCCTCCCTGGCGCCCGAGCGCTCAGCTCCTCGCATCTCCCACCCGAGCTCGCTCCCGAGCGCACGTCGTCCCCGCCTCTGCCCGAGCTTCCGACGAAGTTCGCCGGCCTCCTCCCGCCGGCCACCACGACCAGCAGGTCGGACCCCTCGCGCCATGCTCCTCCTTCCCCTGCCCGTCTCCTTCTCCTCTCACCTCTCCCGTGCTCTCTCCTGCAGGAGCTCTGCCATGGCTGCCACCGACCCATGGAGCTTGGTGCTCGTCGCTAGCCGCGTCCCTCGCCCGATCCGGCGGATCCACCAGATCCGGCCACCCTCGACCCATTCCCGGCCTTCCCGAGTCCTCCCGGAGTACCAGCTCGCCGTCGCAGGCCATGGAGCTTCGTCAACTCCCGTCCTGGAGCTCCATGTCCCGATTTTCGCTGGGTAAAAAATCCCCAAGTCCCCGTAATTTTGCATATTCTGGTGCCCCCTTTGACCTGCCGTAACTTGCTGCATACTGCTCCGTTTCGTGCGTGTAATATTTCAAATTGTTTGCCTCGACGAGTACTTCATTTCATTACATTGCATCATGTTCATTTGAGTCCATCTTGATGCCTGAATCATCGTTGCAAGAGTGCTATGTGATGTTAACCTGCTGAAACTGTTATAACTTGGTGTTTTGTCATTTTTGTTGCATTTGATGTGTGCATCCTATGAGCTTGATGTCTACATGTGTTTTGTGATACATCATGCCATCTTTACAGTGGTGCAATCCATGTATTTTTGTGAGTCTTGTACTGAGTGCATCGAGCTTGTTAAGTAGTGTACTTGCTGTTACTGTTTTGCTAGGCTGATTCTGTTATATTATGATGCTATGTAAACCTGCTGCTACAAGTCATTCCATGCATAATATGGATATGTTCGCTAAGGATGTTTTGTTATACATGTCATGATCTATCCATCCATGCCCCTTGTTGCAATTATAGCTTGCTGTAGCTTGTTGTAATATTGCTCTCAAGTTGCTAAATAATGTTGCTGTCAGGCTGTTATCATTAAGTTCAATGTTGCCATGATTATTGTTAGTGATTCAAGCATGCTATGAACTTTCTCTTGCCATTATTAGCTTCATAAACATGTATTCTTACTATTGGTCACCTTTTCATGCCATGTATTGCTCTGTGGTGAGTGGTTCAAGCTCACCAACATGCCTACTAATTGTTGTTCCTGCCATGTATGAATCTGTCATATCACTTGCCATGTTTACATGGGTGCCATCATATTTTCTGTGCCCTTTTGGCTCATGGTCAGTAAGGGACTTTTGTTATATGAGATTAGTAGATTCATGCCATGCCTTTGTTTGCCATGATAAGTTTCTGTAATATGATGTTTGATAGCTCTAAACATTGCAACCTGATGTTATTTCTGCCAAGTCTGTAAACTGTTATTATTTGCAATCTTGCCATGTCCTTTTGAGCATGTCCTTGTTGTTTCTGGGGATAGCTCAGTGTTCATGTTTTGTCATGCTTTACCTGTACTTCATGACCATGCCTTTTGTTATTATGTTGAGGTGCTGTAGCATATTGTTTTGATGCTTGCTAGATGCCTAGTTGCTGTTTTGGACAGCTTGTCCTTTAAACTTGTAGAGTGCATATGTTGAACCGTTGCTCCGTTTTGAGTGTGCTCTATATGAAACTTGCTTGATTTTGCATGTAGTTTCATATTATCATGTTGCATCCATGTTTGGGAGTGTTTTCTTGATGTTTGCATGCATTTTGCATCAATGCCATGTTAACTTGTTTTGCTCATATCTTCTAGGCCGTAGCTCCGAACTAAATGAACTTTATATGTAACTTGACTAGTATCTCGTGTAGATCATCTTGGTGCATCTTAACTTGCTGTTTAACAACTTGAACATAAGGTTTATTAAGATCTGTACCAATTTCAAAATTTGCATATGAAGACTTACCGGAATTGTTCTATGTTGTTCCGGCCTCATTTAAACTTGCTTTGATGTGTTGCTCTTGTTTGCATCATCTCTTGCCATGAGTAGCCTCATCTAGCTTTGTCATGCATCATGCTTGGATGTGCATCATGTCTTGTCTATGTGTGGTGTGTTTACCATGTTGTGTGCTTCTTCTCGATAGTTCCCGTTTTGTTGCGATCGTGAGGATTCGTTCGTCTACGCTTGGTTCGTCTTCGTGGCTTCATCTTCTTCATGGACTCGTTCTTCTTCCTTGCGGGATTTCAGGCAAGATGACCGCTACCCTGGATCTCACTACTATCATTGCTATGCTAGTTGCTTCATTCTATCGCTTTGCTGCGCTACCTATCTTTTGCTCTTCAAGCCTCCCAATTTGCCATGTCAGCCTCTAACCTTTTTCACCCTTCCTAGCAAACCGTTGCTTGGCTATGTTACCGCTTTTGCTCAGCCCCTCTTATAGCGTTGTTAGTTGCAGGTGAAGTTGAAGATTGCTCCATGGTAGACATGATGTTGTTGGGATATCACAATATCTCTTATTTAATTAATGCATCTATATACTTGGTAAAGGGTGGAAGGCTCGGCCTTATGCCTGGTGTTTTGTTCCACTCTTGCCGCCCTAGTTTCCGTCATACCGGTGTTATGTTCTCGGATTTTGCGTTCCTTACGCGGTTGGGTGATTTATGGGACCCCCTTGACAGTTCGCTTTGAATAAAACTCCTCCAGCAAGGCCCAACTTTGGTTTTACCATTTGCCTCACCTAGCCTTTTTTCCCTTGGATTTCCGGAGCCCGAGGGTCATCTTTATTTTAGCCCCCCCGGGCCAGTGCTTCTCTAAGTGCTGGTCCAAACTAGAGTGCTTTGCAGCGCCCCCTCAGGGAAACTTGAGGCCTGGTTTTAGTTGTACGGATTGCTCATCTGGTGTTGCCCTGAGAACTAGATATGTGCAGCTCCTATCGGGAATTGTCGGCGCATCGGGCGGCTTTGCTGGTCTTGTTTTACCATTGTCGAAATGTCTTGTAAACCGAGATTCTGAGACTGATCGGGTTTTCCTGGAAGAAGGAATATCCTTCGTTGATCGCGAGAGCTTATCATGGGCTAAGTTGGGACACCTGAAAGCACATTTGCTCCCTAGGTTGTTTTGGTAATTAATGACAACATACTTTGTGGTTGGACTAATGCTTTTATCAAGTATGTTTCAGGAAAGTCAATCACTCTGGCATGGCAAAAGGACTAGAAAGGTGGACCCCTAAGATGCTAAGGAAAGGATTGGCAAAAAGCTCAAGACTCCATTTTTGGTTTAGTGATCCAAGATCACATTGAGTCCATAGGAAAGCCAATACTATTAAAAGGGGATGAGGTTATGATGATGATCTGGTTGCTCTAAGTGCTTAGTGATTTATCTCTCAAACTATCAGCAATCTTTCATTCCAACATAAACCCATAAGTAATCTCGGTCCCACCGATTCCAAACTCACCACACCGAGATGAACCACCTCACCATATACCCAAACCCTAAGAATCTCGGATTTTCCGATTCCAAACTCGGTCATTCGAAATTGGTGTTGCCAAGCTTCAGAAACTTACGTACTCAAATCGGTGTCACCGAGATGAGAAAGTCGGTCCCACCGAGATTGGCAAACCCTAGACTTTGGAAGAATCGGACTAACCGAGATTGTATTTTCGGTCCCACTGAAAATCCCAACGTTCACAAGATTTGAACTTTCGGTCGACCGAGTTGTCAACTTCGGTCCGACCGAGATTGGTCAAATGTGTGTAACAGTTGGATTTTAGTGGAGGCTATAAATACCCTCCACCTCCTCTTCATTCGTGGAGAGAGCCATCGAAAGAACTACCACTCCTACCTTACATTTACGAAGAAAACTACCTACCCTTGTGTTGAGATCAAGTTGCTCCACTCCCACCATATGAAACTTGATTTCTAGCCTTCCCAAGTTGCTTTCCACTCAATCCCTTCCTCCACCACAGCCAAATCGGTGAGGAGAGTTGAGTGTTGGGGAGATTATCATTTGAAGCACAAGAGCAAGGAGTTCATCATCACCAACCCCATCTATTACCTTTTGGAGGGTGGTGCCTCCTAGATTGGTTAGGTGTCACTTGGGAGCCTCCGTCATGATGTGGAGTTGAACCAAGGAGTTTGTAAGGGCAAGGAGATCGCCTACTTCGTGAAGATCTACCCCGAGTAAGGCTAGTCCTCCGTGGACGTAAGCCATGATGGCATAGACAAGGTTGCTTCTTCGTGGACCCTTCGTGGGTGGAGCCCTCCGTGGACTCGCGCAGCCGTTACCCTCCGTGGGTTGAAGTGTCCATCAACGTGGATTGACGATAGCACCACCTATCGGAACCACGAGAAAAATCTCCGTGTCTCCAAATTGCGTTTGCTCTTCACAATCTCTCCCTTACTATTCATGCAATTTAATTTCCGCTGCCCTATACTCTAAAATTGCTTGCTTAGTATGTTGTTCGACTTGTATGCATGATGCTTGACTTGACCTTCATTGTGAACTTGCTATGAACTTATGTTAATCAAAAGGCATAAACTTTTATCTTGTCGAGTTGTCTAATCACCCCCCCTCTAGACACTCTTGCCTTCAACGATCCTACAATTGGTATCAGAGCATTGGTCTCCATTGCTTTGGTTTGCACACCATTGGAGGAAGATGGACGTGTCTACGTTTGGGAGTGTTAGTCATAGAGTGCCTATTCTTGATGGAGTGTCTTATAACTCCTGGAGGATTGAAATGCTTGCTATCTTTAAGATGTACAACTTACGCAAATATGTTGAAACCCCATATGTACCACCATTTGACCCCTTGCACCCTACTGTGGATGAAGAGCTTGATTTGCTTCGTAACATTAGAACTGTCAATCTTATCATTAGAGGTTTGCCTGATAACTTGCTTGAGCTTGTCACGAACTTTGAGTGCGCCCATGCTATGTGGAAGTTCTTGGAAGAACTTTATCCGGACTACTCGTTGAGAGGTCTTGATGAAATTCTATACAAGACTGTTGAATTTGATATGTTGCGCCCCAAAGATCCTAACTTTGATAAATGCTTCTTTGAGCTTCGTGATCTTATGAAAAAGAAGGGTGATCCCGGTTTTATCAATGTTCGAATAAGAAATGCTCTTGTTTTACATTCCGATGACTATTATCACGTTGATAAAACTGATGCAAGTCATTGTCAAATTGACCTAGGTATTGATGATGAATTATCTATGGGTCAATATGATGATGAGCATGAGCATGATGACGATTCGGACACCGAGCTAGACAAGATCATGAAGAGTCTCGATCTAATGGCAAATATGAGAGACTACATATCCGTGGCAAAGAATGGATTCTTGATAGTGGATGCACCGATCACATGACCGGAGATGAAGACATGTTTCGAGAGCTTGCAAAGAACGATGGTCCACGCAAGTATGTGACTTTTGGAGACAACTCCAAGGGTAAGGTACTTGGCCTTGGTAAGGTGGCCATATCTCATGATAGCTCCATTAAAAATGTCATGCTTGTTGAATCGCTTGGATACAATTTACTTTCCGTGTCTAGATTAGCTGACTTTGGATTCAACGTGCTATTCACCAAAGTAGATTGCCAAGTTTTTCGTAGTGACAATCATAACATGGTCTTCTTGGCATTCGAGAGGTGACCTATACATTGTCGATTTCACTAAGAAAGCTCAACCTAGAACTTGCTTTATTGCTAAATCTGCTAAAGGTTGGCTTTGGCATAGAAGGCTTGGACATGTTGGTATGCGAAATTTAGATAAGCTAATCAAAGGTGATCACATTCTTGGTGTTAAAGATGTTTTCTTTGACAAAGATAGACTCTGCAGTGCATGTCAAGCAGGAAAGCAAGTAGGAGGAAGTCATCCCGTGAAGAATATCATGACCACAAGGAGACCGCTCGAGCTTCTTCATATGGATCTTTTCGGTCCCAATGCTTACAAAAGCCTTGGTGGTAACTCCTTTGGTCTAGTTATTGTTGATGACTTTTCCAGATTTACGTGGGTATTTCTACTTGATGACAAATCGCAGGTTCAGAAAATCTTCAAAACCTTTGCTAGAAAGGCTCAGAATCAATTTGAGGTGAAGATCAAGAAGGTTCGGAGTGACAACGGAACGGAGTTCAAGAACGCCCATGTGGACTCTTTCCTCGATGAGGAAGGGATTCTACATGAGTTCTCAGCTACGTACACACCTCAACAAAACGGGGTTGTTGAGAGGAAGAACCGAACGCTCATTGAAATGGCGAGGACAATGCTTGATGAATACAAGACACCAAAACACTTCTGGGGTGAAGCCGTCGAGACAGCTTGTCATGCCATCAGCAGACTGTATCTTCACAAGCTTCTCGGCAAGACTTCATACGAGCTTCTTACGGGTAACAAACCCCAAGTGGGATATTTTCGTGTCTTTGGTTCAAAGTGCTATATTCTTGATAAGCATCGTCGGTCTAAATTTGCTCCTAAAACTCATGAAGGCTTTTTCCTCGGTTATGGATCAAACTCTCACACCTACCGTGTCTACAATAATTTCACCCGAAAGGTTGAAGAGACGGTAGATGTGAAGTTTGATGAATCTAATGGCTCATAAGTAGAGCAAATGCCTATTGATGTAGGAGACAAGGACCCATCGGAAGCCATTCGAGATTTATCCATTGGAAAGATTCGTCCCATGGAAGTGAAGGAGAGTACCTCATCTACATATGTGGAGCCCCCTACCTCACGGCAAAGTGAACCTCATGGCAACATGGAGGCTTCCACAAGTGGAACTCACCAAGATGAGGAAGTGCGACAAGAAGATCCACCACAACCTCCTTCTCCACCACCTCAAGACAACACCAACAACTCAGATGAAGAAGAAGATGAGGATGATGAGGAAGCTCAGCCACGACCACGACAAAAGCTATCCCGAGTTCGAGAAAGAGTCAAGAAGGACCATCCCGTGGAACAAATGATGAATGACATTGACTCCGGGAGAATCACTCGCTCTAAAACTCGTTTAGCTAACTTTTGTGAGCATTACTCATTTATTTCAAGTCTTGAACCTATGAAGGTAGAAGAAGCGCTTGAAGACCGGATTGGGTGAGCGCTATGCATGAAGAGCTGCACAACCGAGAGGAACAACGTTTGGTCTTTGGTAGAGAAGCCCAATGATGACCAAAACGTCATTGGAACCAAATGGGTGTTTCGGAACAAGCAAGATGAGGATGGACAAGTCATCCGCAACAAGGCTCGTCTCGTAGCACAAGGTTACACACAAGTCGAAGGTATGGACTATGGTGAGACCTATGCCCCCGTTGCTAGACTTGAGTCCATTCGCATTCTTCTTGCTTATGCCAACCACCATAACATTACTCTCTATCAAATGGACATTAAAAGTGCTTTCCTAAATGGTGAAATTGAGGAGGAAGTATTTGTGAAACAACCTCCCGGATTTGTGAATCCTAAAAAGCCCAATCATGTTTACAAATTGCACAAAGCTCTTTATGGTCTTAAACAAGCCCCTAGAGCTTGGTACAAATGCTTGACTAGTTTTCTTCTTGAAAAAGGATTTGAAATTGGTAAAATTGACTCAACGCTATTCACAAAAAGGGTTAACGGTGAACTATTTGTATGCCAAATATATGTCGATGATATTATCTTTGGATCAACTAACCCTGATTTTAGTGAGAAATTTGGAAAGCTTATGTCGGAGAAGTATGAGATGTCCATGATGAGTGAACTCAAGTTCTTCCTTGGGTTGCAAATCAAGCAATCTAAGGAGGGTACTTTTGTCTCACAAACTAAGTACACTAAGGATCTCTTCAAGAAGTTCAACATGCAAGAGAGCAAAGGTATGAGAACCCCCATGCCTACTAATGGACATAATGACTTGACTAAAGATGGAGAACCTGTTGATCAAAAGGTTTATCGATCCATGATTGGTTCTCTTCTATATCTCTGTGCTTCTCGTCCTGATATAATGTTGAGTGTATGCATGTGTGCTCGTTATCAAGCTGCTCCTAAAGAATGTCATCTCAAAGCTGTTAAAAGAATTGTGAGATATCTGATACACACACCTAACTTTGGCATTTGGTATCCTAAGAGGGCCTCTTTCGATCTTGTTGGCTATTCCGACTCGGACTATGCCGGAGACAAGATAGATAGAAAGTCAACTTCGGGTACATGTCAATTTCTCGGTCGATCCCTTGTGTCTTGGTCATCCAAGAAACAAAACTCGATATCATTATCTATGGCGAAGCAGAATATATTGCTGCTGGTTCGTGTTGTGCTCAGTTGTTATGGATGAAACAAATGCTTAAGGACTATGGGATACATGCGAGACATGTTCCTTTGCTTTGTGACAATGAGAGTGCGATTAAGATTGGACACAATCCCGTGCAACACTCTCGCACGAAACACATTGAAGTTCGTCACCATTTTATTCGTGATCATATTGCTAAGGGTGACATTGATCTTAAG
Organism: Aegilops speltoides; assembly: GCA_021437245.1. Lineage (NCBI taxonomy): Eukaryota > Viridiplantae > Streptophyta > Magnoliopsida > Poales > Poaceae > Aegilops > Aegilops speltoides. The sequence goes on from CM038141.1 coordinate 120,232,166, forward strand.
CATGTTAAATCTTGACAAACAGCTTGCAGATATCTTCACAAAACCACTTGATGAGAAAGTGTTTTGTAAGCTTGAGGAGTGAGTTGAACATCATTGATGCTTCAAACTTGGAGTGAAAACTCCATTGATGCATGCAAGGCATGAGCCTAATTGACTAATCCTTGATATTTCTCTTATGATGATTATCATATGTCTTGGACACATTTGCCTCCTTGTATTGCATCTAACTCCTTGCAGGTACTTGGATGGTCTACATTCTACAAGATTATCACACTCACTCAAATCATGAGTAATCTTGTCATTGACCAAGTATCTAGCTCTTTGGGATGTTGAGTTCAAGGAACGGAATTTCACATATCCTTTTTGACATCATATACTTCTAGTACTTCACTCATGTCATATTGGATATTTTTGAGTATTTCCTTGCTTGCCTAACCTATGTAGGAAGATGAACTATACATTTGGTAATGGTGCTCCAATTTCACATTCTATGAGCATCTACATCAAGTTCACCTACATGAGAACAAGCAACAACAAGCCCAAGGTATGTTTTTCACATCTTGAAAAAGCTTTGCTCAAAGATATGAGTACAAGCAGCTTCAAAAGATGTGATCACATCAAATGCTTAATCGAAAAATGGTAACCCCATTTTGAGCTTAAACGATGAGTATGACCTATGATCAAATGTTCTCATTTGACTCCTAAGTCAATATACTCAAACATAGGTGACCTAGTCGCCGACCCCTGTCTAGATGAAGTACATATGTTTTGGAGTTTTGATATTGTCTCTTTTGATTCTCTTGTAGAGTTTTTCCCTTTTTAACAAAAAAAAACTTCTTCTAGCAATATTTTTCATTTCTGTTTCTTCTGTTCTTGTGTATATCCTTTAGCTCTGATAAATTCCCTGAAAATCATTTACAAATTCATTGAAAATCTTTTGAAACCTTCCTTGCAAAGTGAGCTGAATATCTTCAGTATTTCCTTGGAATTAAACTCGGCGTCACCGATTCAAATATTTCGGTCTGACCGAAAAAGGATCTGCCCTAAGTCTCTGACTTTCGGACTCACCGATCCATATCAATTCGGTGTCACCGATTTACATTCACCAGGATCAAAATCTTCTACAGCTCATCTAAATGATTTCTTCTGCATACTTAATTTGCTAAGTTGTGATTCTTAATGAACCCACTTCTCTCCTTCCATCCTTCCTGCCCTTCCTGGCTTACTGCCCTTTTCGGCACTTGATGTCAAAGGGGGAGAAGATTTAGGGGGAGCTGAGTTAAGGGAAGATTGGAGGACAAGGGGAGAAAAGATATATTAAAGGGAGAAAAACATCCTTACCTCAAGGGGGAGAGGATCACATCAAAGCTTTGCCATATATTTCTCTGTGATAATACATTTGGCATTATTCTTTTGATTTTGCTTCTCTTGCTCTCACCATTGGTATCTTCTGAAAAGTACAATTGGTATCTTATACAATTGGTATCCTATACAATTGGTTTCTTATGAAAAGCAAAATTCTCTCAGAGCTCATTGAAAATCTTTTAGTCTTGGGAGACATGTTGGCTGATTCAAGCTAGTGCTCAACATGAGACACTCTTTATACATGTCATCCCTGGCTTGGTACTCTTGATGTTCTTGCTATTGGTTGAAGAACTACTCTTGTGTTATCTAACCTTGTTTTCCCAAGTTTACTTCTTCAGGTACAATACCAAGGAACTCCAAGGTAAGTATATGCATCTTGCAGAATGTGCATGATGGTGACTTGCTTGTGAATACTTGTTTGCAAGAAATCACCATGCACATATGTATCATCTCTAATTTACCTTCATCTGCTCTGATGCATATAGCCAAGCTGCATGCAGCACATCTTGCTTTTCTCTCATGTGTGCTTGTGGTAGTCCAAAACCAAATCTAAAATCTTGCACACTTGTAGGGGGAGCTTGTGTACTACATGTTTGTCAAAGCTTTAATGTTAACCCTGTCTTTCTTTCAGTAAGCTTTGATATCTTTTTCTGTGTGTTGCCATCAATTACCAAAAAGGGGGAGATTGAAAGCACATTTGCTCCCTAGGTGGTTTTGGTAATTAATGACAACATACTTTGTGGTTGGACTAATGCTTTTATCAAGTATGTTTCAGGAAAGTCAATCACTCTGGCATGGCAAAAGGACTAGAAAGGTGGACCCCTAAGATGCTAAGGAAAGGATTGGCAAAAGCTCAAGACTCCATTTTTGGTTTAGTGATCCAAGATCACATTGAGTCCATAGGAAAGCCAATACTATTAAAAGGGGATGAGGTTATGATGATGATCTGGTTGCTCTAAGTGCTTAGTGATTTATCTCTCAAACTATCGCAATCTTTCATTCCAACATAAACCCATAAGTAATCTCGGTCCCACCGATTCCAAACTCATCAACGAGATGAACCACCTCACCATATACCCAAACCCTAAGAATCTCGGATTTTCCGATTCCAAACTCGGTCATTCGAAATTGGTGTTGCCAAGCTTCAGAACCTTCGTACTCAAATCGGTGTCACCGAGATGAGAAAGTCGGTCCCACCGAGATTGGCAAACCCTAGACTTTGGAAGAATCGGACTAACCGAGATTGTATTTTCGGTCCCACGAAAATCCCAACGCTCACAAGATTTGAACTTTCGGTCCGACCGAGTTGTCAACTTCGGTCCGACCGAGATTGGTCAAATGTGTGTAACAGTTGGATTTTGAGTGGAGGCTATAAATACCCTCCACCTCCTCTTCATTCGTGGAGAGAGCCATCGAAAGAACTACCACTCCTACCTTACATTTACGAGAAGAAAACTACCTACCCTTGTGTTGAGATCAAGTTGCTCCACTCCCACCATATGAAACTTGATTTCTAGCCTTCCCAAGTTGCTTTCCACTCAATCCCTTCCTCCACCACAGCCAAATCAGTGAGGAGAGTTGAGTGTTGGGGAGATTATCATTTGAAGCACAAGAGCAAGGAGTTCATCATCACCAACCCCATCTATTACCTTTTGGAGGTGGTGCCTCCTAGATTGGTTAGGTGTCACTTGGGAGCCTCCGTCATGATGTGGAGTTGAACCAAGGAGTTTGTAAGGGCAAGGAGATCGCCTACTTCGTGAAGATCTACCCGAGTAAGGCTAGTCCTCCGTGGGCGTAAGCCATGATGGCATAGACAAGGTTGCTTCTTCGTGGACCCTTCGTGGGTGGAGCCTCCGTGGACTCAAGCAGCCGTTACCCTCCGTGGGTTGAAGTCTCCATCAACGTGGATTGACGATAGCACCACCTATCGGAACCACGAGAAAAATCTCCGTGTCTCCAAATTGCGTTTGCTCTTCACAATCTCTCCCTTACTATTCATGCAATTTAATTTCCGCTGCCCTATACTCTAAAATTGCTTGCTTAGTATGTTGTTCGACTTGTATGCATGATGCTTGACTTGACCTTCATTGTGAACTTGCTATGAACTTATGTTAATCAAAAGGCATAAACTTTTATCTTGTCGAGTTGTCTAATCACCCCCCCTCTAGACACTCTTGCCTTCAACGATCCTACAACACCCCTGCAGGGTATAAACTTTCAAGAGCCGTGCCCGCGGTTATGTGGCAGATGGGAACTTGTTAATGTCCGGTTGTAGATAACTTGACACCTGATTCGAATTAAAATGCATCAACCGCGTGTGTAGCCATGATGGTCTCTTTTCGGCGGAGTCCGGGAAGTGAACACGGGTTTGGGTTATGTTTGACGTAAGTAGGAGTTCAGGATCACTTCTTGATCATTACTAGTTGACGACCGTTCCGTTTTCTCTCTTCTCGCTCTCTTTTGCGTATGTTAGCCACCATATATGCTTAGTCGCTGCTGCAACCTCACCACTTTACCCCTTCCTTTCCCATTAAGCTTTGCTAGTCTTGATACCCATGGTAATGGGATTGCTGAGTCCTCGTGGCTCACAGTTTACTACAACAACAGTTGCAGGTATAGGTTATGTGATGATCATGATGCGAGAGCGATGTTGCTTGTTTTGGAGTTCTTCTTCTGCTTCTTCTTCGATCAGGGGATAGGTTCCAGGTCGGCAGCCTGGGCTAGCAGGGTGGATGTTGTTTGAGTTTCTGTTTATGTTTCATCCATAGTCGGATGTTGTTCTCTTGTATGTTGATGTATTCTTGTGGCATTGTATGCCTTTTGTATGTATCCCCATCTATTATGTAATGTTGATGTAATGGTATCCACCTTGCAAAAGCGTCTTCAAGATGCCCTTCTATCCTTGGTGGGACCTTCGAATTCCTTTAGGATAGGGTCGCATCTTGGGCGTGACAAGTTGGTATCAGAGCCTCAACCGACCTTAGGAGCCCCCTTGATTGACCGTGTAGTTTGGCCATTGTTGAGTCTAGAAGAAAATTGTTTTCGGAGTCTAGTTATATAGGAGAGTAGGAATTCTTTTTACTCCTCAGCCCCTTTGTCGCTCTGGTAAGGAATCTTGACGTAGGTGTTTTGAATTACTCCTCTTCCCCTTCAAATTTTTTCTTTAGGATCACGTAGTTGGTTTTCCGGTCGTTGGTTCTCAGCTCTTTTATCCGGTGCATTTCTCGTCCAGGCGGTTCGACCCTCTTTGTTTTTGCAAGTTCAATCCTCAGTTGTCTTCTTTTCCCCCTCTTGAGTTCTTGTTTCACCTCGTCCTTTTTCCCTTCCGTCTCCGTCCTAAGATCTCGGGACGAGATCTCTTGTTAGTGGAGGAGTGTTGTAACGCCCCAGTTTCGATACGCCAGGTGTCTGCCAGTTATTCGCTGTCATTGCCATGTCATTTGCTTGCATGTTGCATTTTATCATGTCATCATGTGCATCTCATGGTGCATGTGTGTTCGTCTCTTGCATATGAGCATTTTCCCCGTTGTCCGTTTTGCAATCCGGCACTCCTATGTCCTCTGGCGTCCCCCTTTTTGTCTCTTGTTGTGAGCGAGTGTTAAACGTTCTCGGAATGGACTGAGGTTTGCCAAGCGGCCTTGGTACACCGCCAGTAGACCACCTGTCAATTTTCGTGCCATTTGGATTCCGTTTGATACTCCAACGGTTAATCGGGGTACCGTAAAAGCCTCTTTTGTTGCAGCCCAACACCCCTTCATAACAGCCCACTAACCCATCCAAACCCCCTCCATGCTCTAGGGTCCGTACACAGCCTCCTCCAGTCCGGCCATGACAGGTTCCGCTAGCTCACCTCTTTTCATTAGTAGTACTACATAGGCATGTCATTTTACTACGATACATAGACCTAAATAACACTCACCGGCCGTCGTTTCTTATTGACGATTTTTCGTCATAACAGCACCCGTACATCGTGTTATGCCCCACTATACCAGGGGCTTCATAATACTCATAATACGGCAACAAAGTCCAGCCACCTTTTCGGTCGCTCGGCACCCCGAACTTATAGCATTATATGCATCAGCTCCGAATCATGTCTTGGGTCATTAGTTGGGTTTGTCCGGCTCCCATGTTTTGGTACCTTACGTTCCGCTCTATTGGCTAAGGTAGCACTGGGAGAACTACTGCGATTGTGTCCCGGTTCTGCCGAACAAGCACCTCAGTAGAGAAAGCCGAAAACTGACTGTCATGATACGGCGAGAGCTGGTCAGCTGTTTGAGAGGTTGTAAAATCTTTAAAGATTTATTCCGCATAATGCCATTATAAATGCAAAGTGCGACGGATCAGTTTTCCGATCAGGCGCCGATAGAGCCCCTAGTACGGTCTTCCAAACACCAGGGGCTGCGCCCACCATACTCGAAATTCCTATGGCTAAGTGAGAGTGATAAAGCCCTATAGTCTGATTGCCTGGTTCGTGGTGAGGAACACCTCCTTAAATAGACCCAACAATGGGATAAAGAGTGTTCAGGTATGTCCCAAACACCCCCGTACTTTTCACGTGGGGGCAGAAGCTGACGACTGGCCAACTCTTAGGTTTTATATAAACGGTCGCACAGGAAGAACAAACGTTCACATAAAAAGGCAATAAATAATAAAAGTGCCATTATCCCGCATTACAAAGAATGGCACGACTGCCTTCAGGGAAATATAGTGTCTTTGGTACACCGATCCGCCACAAGGCGGGCTCCTTTCAGGACACTGTCGGTGTCAAAACCGGCGGATCTCGGGTAGGGGGTCCCGAACTGTGCGTCTAGGCGGATGGTAACAGGAGAAAAGGGACACGATGTTTTTACCCAGGTTCAGGCCCTCTCGATGGAGATAAAACCCTACTCCTTCTTGATTGATATTGATGATATGGGTAGTACAAGAGTGGATCTACCACGAGATCAAGGAGGCTAAACCCTAGAAGCTAGCCTATGGTATGATTGTTGTAATGGTTGTTTGTCCTATGGACTAAAACCCTCTGGTTATATAGACACCGGAGAGGGCTAGGGTTACACAGAGTCGGTTACAATGGTAGGAGATCTACATATCCGTATCGCCAAGCTTGCCTTCCACGCCAAGGAAAGTCCCATCCGGACATGGGACGAAGTCTTCAATCTTATATCTTCATAGTCTTGGAGTCCGGCCGGTGATGATAGTCCGGCTATCCGGACACCCCCTAATCCAGGACTCCCTCGGTAGCCCCTGAACCAGGCTTCAATGACAATGAGTCCGGCGTGCATATTGTTCGGCATTGCAAGGCGGGTTCCTCCTCCGAATAATTCATAGAAGATTGTGAACACCAGGATAGTGTCTGGCTCTGCAAAATAAATTCCACATTCCACTGTAGAGAGAATAATATGTACACAAACTCAATCTGCTGACGTGTTTTGTGGCGTGACGTCATGCCACTACCAAGCCTTTACTTGAATCGTTTTTTATTATACCACCTCAGTGCGTTTAGCGAAGCAGTTTCCTTGGCATGTCTTGTCGAAGCAGAGATCGTGTTCCCCTTATTCCGGGATTCCCATCAATACGGACGTGGGTAACCCAACCGCGCCATTGATAGTGGCGCTTGGGAGATAAGCGAGTTTTACCAGGCCGGTGGGGACGCATAGTCTTCATCCGCCCATATATAAGGGGATAAGGATCCACCTTTTTTACCTACGCCTTCTTCCTCCTTTGCTTATCCATCTCCGCGCACTCGAGCTCCAGCGCCCAAGCCCGCACATCTCGTCTCAACCTTCTCCAGCCATGTCTGTAGTGGGAGGCAAGTGGATGGCCTCCTCCGTTAAGGAGGAGCACATCGAGAAGCTGCGCGGCGTCGGATACCTGTCCGGCGACATCGCGCACCGGCTGCCCGACAAGGGGCAGCTCATCCCCACCCCCAGGCCCCATGAGAGGGTCGTATTCCTTCCCCACTTCCTCCGCGGACTGGGCTTCCCACTTCATCCCTTCATCCGGGGGCTCATGTACTACTACGGCCTGGACTTCCACGATCTGGCGCCAAACTTCATCCTCAACATCTCGGCGTTTATCGTCGTGTGCGAGGCCTTCCTCTGCATCCAGCCCCACTTCGGAATGTGGCTAAAAACCTTCAATGTCAAGCCGAAGGTAGTGAAGGGCGTCCAAGCGGAGTGCGAAGGCGCCATGGTGGGCAAGATGCCCAACGTCCTCTGCCTCGAGGGCGCCTTTGTGGAAACCATCAAAGGGTGGCAATCGGGGTGGTTCTATATCACCGAGCCGCGGGACCCTAAATGGGCAGTGACCCCTGAGTTTAGATCTGGTGCCCCTATGCAGCTCACCTCTTGGAAAGAGAAGGGCTTGCTATGGGGCAGTTCGAAGGAGCTGACCGGACTCCAGTCCTGTCTCCAGACCTTGGTGAACAAGAAGCTCAAGCTTGTCAACGTGATCCAGGTCATGCTCGTCCGCCGTATTCTCCCCTGCCAACAACGGGCCTTCAATCTGTGGGAGTTCGATCTGGCACAACACCGGACTCTGAGCGGGCTCTTCGACACGACGTACGAAGCTGCTTGGAGGGTGCTGTTCAAGGGCGGAGAAGCCCCCGCGTCCGCGACTGAAGATCGCGGATTCAGCACCAAGCGCCCGGCCGGTGTGGTAAGATGTGTTATCCTTTATGGGACATTTATTTCTTTCATAGTTTGACTCTATGTGGGATCTAAAATTCCCAATGCCTTTAACAGGACTGGCAGAGGACATCCGGACAGGTTAACTGTCTGGCTCCCCTCCCCGAGGAACCAGCGGATGCCCATTTAACCGGGCTGCTAGTCCCGGCACTTTATGTGGTGCCGGAGAAGAAGGCCAAGAAGAAGGCCATGGGAACCCGAAGGAGTTCCCGGCGCCAGGTGGTATCGGACTCCTCGTCCGATGACTCTGAGGCGGACTCCTCCCCCGAAGGCAAGGAGGAGAAAGAAGACTCTCCCGAGGAGGGGGGAGAGAGGAAGAGGAAGGCTTCCCCAACGGGGGAGGCCGAAGGGTCCAAGTGGGGAAGGACCCTTCCTCCGGACAGCTCTGCCAACACCAACGATGGCGACGAGGAGTGGCCCTCAAGGGCCAAGCCCCTGGCGAGATCATAAGTATCCGGATTCCTGAGTGATTTGTAGTTGCTCTTTTGTGCCATGTAGTGTCCTTCTAATGCCGCACACTACCTATAGCCCGGCCGAGGAGGATCTTCCCGCTTCATCCAGCGGGTCCTTGGCTCCGTCGCATGTTAATTCCATTCCGACCGCCTCCACCCCCCGTGATGCTTAGGACGCCAAGGTGGGATCCCAGGAGGGGACTCGCCAGGAGGGGGAGGCTCCGGAGGTGCCACAAGGCAACCTCCCTGACTTTGTGCCGGAACCCGCAGTGGTTCCGGAGTCCGGCAGGCGGCCCCTTCGTAAGAAGGGCAAGACCGTGACACCGGCAGCCTCCGTCCAACTAGAGGTGCCGGACAACTTGTTGGAGGCGCTCAACGGCGCTTCCATCGAGGAAAAACACCGCACTATTATGAGTGCGGTGATTCAGAAGGTTCAGCTTGCCAAGAGCGGGCTGACCGAAGCCTGCAGCAGCCTTCTAACAGGCTTTGAGGTAAGAAGTTTTAAAATGTGTAATGTAATACTGCATAGACAGTAGCCCCTGATGCTTGGTTCGGTGTTCGGAAAGAAAAGCCGAACTGAGGATCTAAAAAAAAGATATACACAGGAGTTCTAAAGATTATGTCAATATGGGATTGCAGGTGTCTTTGCTGACCTCTGCCGACCGATCATGGAGGTCGGTGCTTTGAAGCAGGACCTCGAGCGGTCCGAGCACGAGCTCGGCCTTGCCAAGAAGTAGCTCGAGGACAAAGAAGGTGAGTAACACCACATTAAATTTGTACCTTACAGAAAAGGATTTTGGTTGCAATAGAAATAACAAGGATAACGTGGGTATTGCAGGGGCCATGAACGAGGTGGCGACCCTGAAGGAGGCCGTGTCCGCGGCCGAACGTAATGCGGCCACGGAACGAGCGGAGCGAGAGAAGCAGGAGGCGCGGGTGCCGGCGGTGCGGCAAGAGCTCCAGGCTCTCATGGAAAAGCATGAGAGTTTGGAGCGCGACTCGAAGACTCGAGAGTCCGAGCTTGCCTCAGCTCTTGAAAGTGCCAAGGCCGCTAAGGCCGAGGCCCATAAGGCCCTCCAGGAGATTGAGGCGATGAAGAAAATAGCGGCGGGTAAGACATTTTTCATGCAAAGCAAGCATGTGAATGTAAATTACATTACTTACCCGAATTCGAGCTCTCGAGGCGTTTGCAGATCAGCCTCGCAGCGTGTCCGATGCCGCCGCATTCTACCGGGCCGAGGAGGGGAGTTCGACGGAGAAGGTCTTCTGGTCTCAGTATGCTGAGGCCGGACAACCGGTGCCCCCTAGCGACCAGCTGAAGCAGCTGGTCGAGCTCCACAAGGTAGTCGAGCAGGCCATGTAGCTGATTTGGGATGAACTCTACCATGTAGCTGATTTCCCTTTCTTGTTCATGTAGCTTGTGGATCTTATGTGTTTGATTGTCTAGAGGATGTGTGATTTGACTTGTTCTTGAGTGTTCCTCTTGTTTTCCCTCTCTTGTCCATCTTGTTCTTGGGGATTCCCCCTCCAATTCGTGAAAGATCTCCCCATAGGGTTCCACCCTACATCATGCTGCTACCGCTGCTGAGGCCTGTGCTAGTAAGCCAAAGAAGGCCATGGCTAAGAAGCCTGCTCACAAACCAAGTGCTGCACCCTCAATGCCCTCACGGCCCAGTTCCTCAGCAATACCCTCACGGCCAGATTCTTCAAAGCCCTCATGGCCAATTCCTCAATCTACTCCTTCAAAGTCCTCAGCTCCTCCGACAAAGTCTTCAACTGCTCCGACTAAATCCTCTGCACCTGTGCATCTCACCACATGCCAAAGGACTATAGGCATCTCAATTGCCTCAGGGGCTTCTGCGAGTTCCTCAGCTGCACCAAAATCCTCAACTGGCCCCTCTCTGCTGAAGAAAAAGGCCACTGCTGGACGAGGCCCTCGACCAAGTCATCATAAGAAGCATATCGCCTTTCAAGTGCCTTCTGATGATGAGGCCGATGATGAAGAACTTGCCGAAATCATAAGAGACAGGCAGGCCAGGGCCGCTAGAGCCAAAGGCAGCAATGTGCCACTGTTATTGGATCCAAAGTTGATCCTAGACTTCATTGATCTATGCACAAGGACCCAAACACGCCTTTGCCGGGGATGGACCTCACTCCTGGTCAAAGTCATGTTTTGACTGCCTTCATTGAAGAAGAGAAGTGGAAATTTGAAGAAGGAAGAAGATTGAAGAAAGTGCAGTACAAGAAGAAGCGCTACCTAAAGGACAATGTCCTCACTCTTACCCCTGATCAAGTCGTTGCCTTGCAAGCTGAGATCAAGCAACTGAGTGATGAATTCAATCGCTACTATGCTGATTGGAAGAGCGCCAAGGTCCGGTTCGTCAAGCTGATGAAGACATTCACTTCAAGTGTTGCTGCTCCTGTGCACATTGAAGTCACTCCGGCTGAAGCATCTTCTCAGCCTACCAAAGAACATGCCAGCACCGCTGATGACAATCAGGCTGTTGAAGAAAATGAAAGTACCAGGGCTGATGACTGCAATCCAGCTGCTGAAGAAATTGCCAGGGCATCCACTAGTGGTGCGCCTAAAGAAAATGAAGAAGTCAGGGCAACTGCATCAGTTGCAAGAAACTGAACCAAATTCCTCTGCTCCTCCTGTGCCTACAGCAACTCCAATTCTTCCATCTGCATCAGATGTGAAGAAGACCAAGCCTGCAGAGCGTGCAGCTATGAAGAAAAGGAAGGCATCAACTTCATTAGATTCTTCAGCTCTGAAGAAGATGAAGCCTTTGACAAGCTCAATTAACAACCCAATTGATGCCGTTCCTGTCTCATTCATGCCATCAAAGGACCTTGTTCCTTTTGGTGAAGATTATGTGATTCCAAGTGAATCTGATGAAGAGAATCCTTCTGCTGCTTCGTTAGAGCAGTTGGATGAAGAAATTGAAGTGGATACAATCCCTTCAACACCAGTTGTCTCCTCGCCTATGCCTCAATTCACGGTTGAAGTGGCCGGCATTGAAGAAATGGAAGATGAGGATGTGGACATTGGTTGTACCGCACCTGTGTTGAATGATGACTTTTGGGAAAGTCAGCACCCCAACTCTCCAATGTTCATTCCACTTCAAGCAATTCCTCAGTCCCCTGCTGCTACTGTAGTACAAATGGGATCTGAAGAACCTCATGCAACCCCATCTGTCCATGAAGAAATTCCAACCACTAGTGCTGAAGAAAATGTAAATGAAGAATTGAAGACCCAAGCTGCAGCTGAAAAAGAGCCTAAAATTCCTTAGTCTGTGGATCCTGGGATTGTGATTCCTGAGGTAGTGATGCAATTGACTGACACTCCTCAGCCCAAGCCAAAGGATCCCTTCTCAAAGTAGCAGAAATTCAAGGCTGATGACTTCTTTGGCGAGCATGTTTTCTTCACTGAATTCAATCCTTATGCTCGTCTTAGAAGGAAGCGCTTCTGGACTGCCAGGCAGGCCAATTTCTAGTCTTCACTACTTTTCAATAATGACAAAGTCTTCGACCACGAGCATATTCCTCACGTAGACATGGAATCAATGCCTTGCTTCTCTCAAGTCCTCAGTATGCTTCATGATGCAGGATTGCTCAACTTTTGCTCTGACATAGTTGATTGGAATGAAGAGATTATTCTTCAGTTCTACGCAACGCTGCACATCACAGGTGATGCTGATGATATCAACACTTGGGTGTTGGAATGGATGACCGAAAACACTCATTCCAAAGCACAAGCCTCTGAATTACTTCATGCCTTGCCAATCAGTCCTCCACCTGAAGGTGCTCGTTGTCTGTACCAAGAGCCAGAACTCACTGCTCATTACATGCAAGTGCTCATGAAGCCTCTGAAGCCTGGTCAAGCCCCAAGGACCAAATTCCTCGTGAAGGAATTGCTGTATGTGCCAAGAACCGTCTATCGCATCCTGACAAAGACTATGAGTCCTATCAAAGGCCACGACTCATCTGATGAGGAAATTGGCAATTATCATGATTTCTTCATGAGGACTCTGTCAAATGTTGCACTTTCTCCGTTTGAGCTGAAGCCTTATGCTCCTTGGATCATGAGATTCCTCAGAACAAGGTCTTCACTCAACTACAAATCTGACTTTCAGAATCACCTCAACTACTTGCCACCGATTGAAGTCCTCAAGCGGACATATTCCTCAGCTGATGAGAAGGGCAAGGCACCAGCTGTTATTGATGAAGGCATTTGTCCATTGGATGGTCAGCCCCGCAAAGCTGCATCTTATTCCACCAATGATGACTCTGCCACTCATGATTCTGCTGCCAATGCATCCAAGCCAAATCCTCAAGCCACTGCTCCTTGTGTGATGACTGACCGAGAGCTGCTTCTTAGTCTTCACCAGAAGGTGGATCGAAACCACAAATGGGTTAAGCGTCAGTTTGGCTCTATTCTTCACAACATGACCTCTACACATAATGTAGTGAAGAAAAACCATTACTACCTCCATGAAGTCTTTGATCGCACCTAGACTATTATGTCACATCTCTATGGTGAAGAAGATCTGAAGCAAATGGGTTTCAAGGAAGATTTTGACTAGTCTGCTCCTCCACCGAAGAGATTCAAAAAGGTCAAGGTTCCTTCCTTGGTCGCCAGTTCATATTCTTCATCACGCGACACGGACGAGTATGAAGACTTGGACGACACTGCGGCAGGCCCTACAACGACACAAGTGTTGGAAATATGCCCTAGAGGCAATAATAAAATGGTTATTATTATATTTCCTTGTTCATGATAATTGTCTATTGTTCTTGCTATAATTGTATTAACTGGAAACCGTAATACAGGTGTGAATACATAGACCACAACATGTCCCTAGTGAGCCTCTAGTTGACTAGCTCATTGATCAATAGATGGTTTTGGTTTCCTGACCATGGACATAGGATGTCATTGATAACGGGATCACATCATTAGGAGAATGATGTGATGGACAAGGCCCAATCATGAGCATAGCACAAGATCGTATAGTTCGTTTACTAAGAGCTTTTCTAATCTCAAGTATCATTTCCTTAGACCATGAGATTGTGCAACTCCCGGATACCGTAGGAATGCTTTGGGTGTGCCAAATGTCACAACGTAACTGGGTGGCTATAAAGGTGCACTACGGGTATCTCTGAAAGTGTCTGTTGGGTTGGCAAGAATCGAGACTGGGATTTGTCACTCCGTGTGATGGAGAGGTATCTCTGGGCCCACTCGGCAATGCATCATCATAATGAGCTCAGTGTGACTAAGTAGTTAGTCACGGGATCATGCATTACGGAACGAGTAACGTGACTTGCCGGTAACGAGATTGAACGAGGTATTGGGATACCGACGATCGAATCTCGGGCAAGTAACGTACCGATTGACAAAGGGAATTGCATACAGGATTGATTGAATCCCCGTGGTTCATCCGATGAGATCATAGTGGAACATGTGGGAGCCAACATGGGTATCCAGATCCCGCTGTTGGTTATTGGCCGGAGAACGTCTCGGTCATGTCTGCATGATTCCCGAACCCGTAGGGTCTACACACTTAAGGTTCGGTGATGCTAGAGTTGTTATGGGAAATAGTATGTGGCTACCGAAGGTAGTTCGGAGTCTCGGATGTGATCCCGGACGTCACGAGGAGTTTCGGAATGGTCCGGCGGTGAAGATCGATATATTGGACGAAGGGTATTGGAGTCCGGAAGTGTTCCGGGGGTACCAGGCTATGGCCAGCATGACCAAAAGGTGTTTCGGGAGCCCCGACAAGTGTTGGAGGGCCTCATGGGCCAAAGGGGAAGGGGAAAACCAGCCCACTAAGGGGTGGTGCGCCCCCCACACCCTTTCCCATGTTATTTGTGGAGGTGGGGCGCCTCCACCTGGCTTGGGAGGCAATCCTCCACCTGCTTGGCTTGGGGGCAAGTCTCCCTAGGATTTTCCCTAGGGAGATCCAATCTGCTTGGCCACCGCCCCTAGGGGAAACCCTAGGGCGCCTTCCCCTCTCCCCTTGCCCCTATATATAGTGGAGGGGTGGGAGGGCAGCCGCACCTCTTCCCTGGTGCAGCCCTCTCCCTCCTCCAACACCTCCTCCTCCTCCTCCTCCGCAGTGCTTGGCGAAGCCCTGCCGGAGAACCACGAGCTCCATCGCCACCACGCCGTCGTGCTGCTGGAGTTTTCCCTCAACTTCTCCTTTGCCCTTGCTGGATCAAGAAGGAGGAGACATCCCCGGGCTGTACGTGTGTTGAATGCGGAGGCGCCGTCCGTTCGGCGCTTAGATCGGAATCGACCGCGATCTGAATCGCTGTGAGTATGACTCCACCAACCGCATTCTTGTAACGCTTCCGCATCGCGATCTTCAAGGGTATGAAGATACACTCATCCTCTCCCTCTCTTGTTGCTAGAATCTCCATACATTGATCTTGGTGATGCATAGAAAATTTTGAATTATTGCTACGTTCCCCAATAGTGGCATCATGAGCTAGGTCTATGCGTAGTTTCTATGCACGAGTAGAACACAAGTTGTTGTGGGCGTCAATTTTGTCAATTTACTTGCCACTACTAGTCTTATGTTGATTCGGCGGCATCGTGGGATGAAGCGGCCCGGACGGACCTTACACGTACGCTTACGTGAGACAGGTTCCACCGACTGACATGCACTAGTTGCATAAGGTGGCTAGCGGGTGTCTGTCTCTCCCACTTTAGTCGGATTGGATTCGATGAAAAGGGTCCTTATGAAGGGTAAATAGCAATTGGCATATCACGTTGTGGTTTTGGCATAGGTAAGAAACGTTCTTGCTAGAAACCTATAGCAGCCACATAAAAACTTGCAACAACAATTAGAGGACGTCTAACTTGTTTTTGCATCATATGCCGTGTGATGTGATATGGCCAAAAGGATGTGTTGAATGATAT
The DNA here is from genome assembly GCA_021437245.1 of Aegilops speltoides. Lineage (NCBI taxonomy): Eukaryota > Viridiplantae > Streptophyta > Magnoliopsida > Poales > Poaceae > Aegilops > Aegilops speltoides. Next base: position 120,247,591 of record CM038141.1, read on the forward strand.
ATATGTGATGTATGAGATTGATCATTTCTTGTAATAGGAATCACGACTTGCATGTCGATGAGTATGACAACCGGCAGGAGCCATAGGAGTTGTCTTAAATTATTGTATGACCTGCGTGTCATTGAATAACGCCATGTAATTACTTTACTTTATTGCTAAACCGTTAGCCATAGTAGTAGAAGTAATAGTTGGCGAGACAACTTCATGAAGACACGATGATGGAGATCATTATGCTGGAGATCATGGTGTCATGCCGGTGACGATGATGATCATGGCGCCCCGAAGATGGAGATCAAAAGGATCAAAATTATATTGGCCATATCATGTCACTATTTGATTGCATGAGATGTTTATCATGTTTTTGCATCTTATTTGCTTAGAACGACGGTAGCATAAATAAGATGATCCCTCATAAAATTTCAAGAAAGTGTTCCCCCTAACTGTGCACCGTTGCGAAGGTTCGTTGTTTCGAAGCACCACGTGAAGATCAGGTGTGATAGATTCTAACGTTCGCATACAACGGGTGTAAGCCAGATTTACACATGCAAAACACTTAGGTTGACTTGACGAGCCTAGCATGTACAGACATGGCCTCGGAACACAAGAGACCGAAAGGTCAAACATGAGTCGTATAGTAGATGCGATCAACATGAAGATGTTCACCGATGATGACTAGTCCGTCTCATGTGATGATTGGACACGGCCTAGTTGACTCAGATCATGTATCACTTAGATGACTAGAGAGATGTCTATCTAAGTGGGAGTTCATTAAATAATCAGATGAACTTAATTATCTTGAACATAGTCAAAAGGTCTTTGCAAATTATGTTGTAGCCTACACTTTAGTTCTACTGTTTTAAGATATGTTCCTAGAGAAAATTTAGTTGAAAGTTGACAGTAGCAATTATGCGGACTGGGTCCGTATACTGAGGATTGTCCTCATTGCTGCACAGAAGGCTTATGTCCTTAATGCACCACTCGGTGTGCTGAACCTCGAGTGTGGTTTGTGGATGTTGCGAACATCTGACATACATGTATTAATGACTACGTGATAGTTCAGTGCGTAATGTTAAACAGTTTAGAATTGAGGCACCGAAGACATTTTTTGAAATGTCGCAGAACATATGAGATGTTCCAAGAGCTGAAATTATGATTTCAGGCTCGTGCCCACGTCAAGAGGTATGAGACCTCCGACAAGTTTCTTAACCTGCAAACTAAGGGAGAAAGCTCAATCATTGAGCATGTGCTCAGATTGTCTGAGTACTACAATCACTTGAATCGAGTGGGAGTTAATCTTCCAGATGAGATAGTGATGGTTCTCCGTAGTCACTGCCACCAAGCTATTAGAGCTTCGTGATGAACTATAACATATCAGGGATAGACATGATTATCCTTGAGGAATTCGTGATGTTTGACATCGCGAAAGTAGAAATCAACCAGGAGCATCGATTGTTGATGGTTAGTGAAACCACTAGTTTTCAAGAACGGCAAGGGAAAGAAGGGATACTCCATGAAACGGCAAATCAGTTGCTGCTCTAGTGAAGAAACCCAAGGTTGAACCCAAACCCGAGACTAAGTGCTTCTGAAATGAGGGAAACGGTCATTGAAGCAGAACTACCCTAGATACTTGGTAGATGAGAAGGCTGGCATGGTCGACAGAAGTATATTGGATATACATTATATTAATGTGTACTTTACTAGTACTCCTAATAGCACCAGGGTAATAAATACCGGTTCGGTTGCTAATTGTTAGTTACTTGAAATAAAAGGCTATAGAATAAACGAAGACTATCCATAGGTGAGATGACGATATGTGTTGGAAATGTTTCCAAGGTTGATGTGATCAAACATCGTACGCTCCCTCTACCATCGGGATTGGTGCTAAACCTAAATAATTGTTATTTGGTGTTTGCGTTGAGCATAGACATGATTGGATTATGTTTATCGCAATACGGTTATTCATTTAAGGAGAACAATGGTTACTCTGTTTATTTGAATAATACCTTCAATGGTCTTGCACCTAAAATGAATTGTTTATTGAATCTCGATCGTAGTGATACACATGTTCATGCCAAAAGATATAAGATAGTAATGATAGTGCCACCTACTTGTGGCATTGCCATTTGAGTCATATTGGTATAAAACGCATGAAGAAGCTCCATGTTGATGGATCTTTTGGACTCACTCATTCTTTGAAAAGTTTGAGACATGCAAACCATGTCTATTAGTATGTACGCATGAAGAAACTCCGTGCAGATGGATCATTTGGACTCACTTGATTTTGAATCACTTGAGACATGCAAATCATACCACATGGTCAAGATGACTTAAAAGCCTCGTTTTCAGTAAGATGGAACAAGAAAGCAACTTGTTGGAAGTAATACATCTTGATGTATGCAGTCCAATGAGTGCTGAGGCACGCAGTGGATATCGTTATGTTCTTACTTCACAGATGATTTGAGTAGATGCTGAGTATATTTACTTGATGAAACACAAGTCTGAATTATTGAAAGGTTCAAGTAGTTTCAGAGTGAAGTTGAAGATCATCGTTACAAGAGGATAAAATGTCTATGATATGATCATAGAGATGAGTATCTGAGTTATGAGTTTGGTATACAATTAGGACATTGTGGAAATTGTTTCCCAACTAATACCGCCTGGAACACCATAGTGTGATGGTGTGTCCGAACATCATAGCTGCATCCTATTGGATATGGTGCATACCATGATGTCTCTTATCGAATTACCACTATCGTTTATGGGTTAGGCACTAGAGACAACCGCATTCACTTCAAATAGGGAACCCCGTAATTCTGTTGAGATGACAGCGTATGAACTATGGTATAGAGAAACCTAAGTTGTCATTTCTGAAAAGTTTGGGACTGTGAAGCTTATGTGGAAAAGTTTTAGCCTGATAAGCTCAAACCCAAAGTGGATAAATGTATCTTCATAGGACAACCAAAACAGTTGGGTATACCTCCTATTTCAGATCCGGAAGCAAAAGTGATTGTTTCTAGAAACGGGTCCTTTCTCGAGGAAAAGTTTCTCTCGAAAGAATTGAGTGGGAGGATGGTGGAGACTTGATGAGGTTATTGAACCGTCACTTCAACTAGTGTGTAGTAGGGCACAGAAAGTTGTTCCTGTGGCGCCTACACCAATTGAAGTGGAAGCTTATGATAGTGATCATGAAACTTCGGATCAAGTCACTACCAAACCTCGTAGGTCGACAAGGATGCGTAGTACTTTAGAGTGGCGCGTACTCCTGTCTTGGAGGTCATGTTTCTAGACAACAATGAACCTACGAGCTATGGAGAAGCGATGGTGGGCCCGGATTCCGACAAATGGCTTGAGGCCATAAAATTCGAGAGGATCCATGTATGGAAACAAAGTATAGACTTTGGAAGAACTACTTGATGGTCATAAGGCTGTTGAGTATAGATGGATTTTAAAAGGAAGACGAACAATGATGGTAAGTGTCACCATTAAGAAAGCTCGACTTGTCGTTAAGATGTTTTCCGACAAGTTCAAGGAGTTGACTACGGTGAGACTTTCTCACTCGTAGCGATGCTAAGAGTCTGTTGGAATTATATTAGCAGTTACTGCATTATTTATGAAATCTTGCAGATAGGATGTCAAAACATTGTTTCCTCAATGATTTTCTTGAGGAAAGGTTGTATGTGATACAACCAGAAGGTTTTGTCAATCCTGAAAGATGCTAACAAGTATGCAAAGCTCCAGTAATCCTTCTAAGGACTGGAGTAAGCATCTCGGAGATGGAATATATGCTTTGATGAGATGATCAAAGGTTGGGTTTACACAAAGTTTATGAGAAACTTGTATTTCCAAAGAAGTGAGTGGGAGCACTATAGAATTTCTGATGAGTATATGTTGTTAACATATTGTTGATCAGAAATGCTGTAGAATTTTTGGAAAGCATATAGGGTTATTTGAAAAGTATTTTTCAATGGAAAACCTGGATTAAGATACTTGAACATTGAGCATCAAGATCTATAAGGATAGATCAAAAAATGCTTAATAGTACTTTCAAATGAATACATACTGTAACAAGATTTTGAAGGAGTTCAAAATAGATCAGCAAAGAAGGAGTTCTTGGCTGTGTTATAAGGTGTGAGTATTGAGTAAGACTCAAGACCTGACCACGCTAGAAGAGAGAGAAAGGAGAAGGTCGTCCCCTATGCTTTAGACATAGGCTCTATAGTATGCTATGCTGAGTACCGCACCTGAAGTGTGCCTTGCCATGAGTCAGTCAAGGGGTACAAGAGTCATCCAGGAATGGATCACATGACAACGGTCAAACTTAACCTTAGTAACTAGTGGACTAAGAAATTTTCTCGATTATGGAGGTGGTAAAAGAGTTCATCGTAAAGGGTTATGTCGATGCAAACTTTGACACTAATCTAGATGACTCTGAGTAGTAAACCAGATTCATATAGTAGAGCAATTATTTTGAATAGCTCGACACGCATCATCATTGTCATATTGCTCTTTGCATGATCATGTAGTTGACATCATATTTGTGGCAAGGCCACCTTCATAATTTTCATACATGTCGCTCTTGATTCATTGCATATCCCAGTACACCATCGGAGGCATTCATATAGAGTCATATCTTGTTCTAAGTTTTGAGTTGTAATTCTTGAGTTGTAAGTAAATAAAAGTGCGATGATCTTCATTATTAGGGCATTTTCCTAGTGAGGAAAGGATGACGGAGACTATGATTCCCCCACAAGTCGGGATGAGACTTCAGACTTTACAAAAAAAAGGGGGAAAAGAGAAAGTCCAAAAGAAAAAAAAGAAAGGCCAAAGAAAAAAGGGAAAAAAAGGAAAAAAAAAAGAAAAAATGAAAAAATGAGAGAAAAAGAGAGAAGGGACAATGCTACTATCCTTTTACCACACTTGTGCTTCAAAATAGCACCATGATCTTCATGATAGAGAGTCTCCTATGATTGTCACTTTCATATACTAGTGGGAATTTTTCATTATAGAACTTGGCTTGTATATTCCAATGATGGGCTTTGTCGGTGTCAAAACCGGCGGATCTCGGGTAGGGGGTCCCGAACTATGTGTCTAGGCGGATGGTAACAGGAGACAAGGGACACAATGTTTTTACCCAGGTTCGGGCCCTCTCGGTGGAGGTAAAACCCTACTCCTGCTTGATTAATATTGATGATATGGGTAGTACAAGAGTAGATCTACCACGAGATCAAAGAGGCTAAACCCTAGAAGCTAGCCTATGGTATGATTGTTCTTCCTACGGACTAAAACCCTCCGGTTTATATAGACACCGGAGAGGGTTAGGGTTACACAGAGTCGGTTACAATGGTAGGAGATCTACATATCCATATCGCCAAGCTTGCCTTCCACGCCAAGGAAAGTCCCATCCGGACACGGGACGAAGTCTTCAATCTTGTATCTTCATAGTCTAGGAGTCCGGCCAATGGTGATAGTCCAGCCATCCGGACACCCCCTAATCCAGGACTCCCTCAGTAGCCCCTGAACCAGGCTTCAATGACGACGAGTCCGGCACGCATATTGTCTTCGGCATTGGAAGGCGGGTTCCTCCTCCGAATACTTCATGGAAGATTTTGAACACAAGGATAGTGTCCGGCTCTGCAGAATAAGTTCCACATACCACCATAGAGAGAATAACATTTACACAAGTTAATCTGCTGACGTATTCCGTGGCGTGACATCACACCATGGCCAGGCCTTTATTCGAATCGTTTTTATTGTTCCACCTCAGCGCGTTTAGCGAAGCGGTTTCCTTGGCACGTCTTGTCAAAGCAGAGATCATGTCCCCTTATTCCGGGATTCTCATCAATACGGGTGTGGGTAACCCAACCGTGCCCGTTGGCACGCCCCCTCTATCGAAGGCGAGTCCCAAACGACCACGAGGAGGGCTCTTGGTATTCAACCTCTTTATAACGAGACCAAGGCCCGCTCCTTTCTTTCAATCTCAATCAAATCCGCCCCTCGCGTCGAGTTCCAACACCCAAAGCTCCAGATTCAGGCGCTTCGGACCTTCAATGATGTCCGGCTCCGACCTGCAAGGTCGGTGGATGCCTTCTTCCATCACGGAAGAAGACATGCTAAAGCTGAGAGACGCCAGGTATCTAAGCGGCGAAATTTCGCATAGGCTGACTGCCATGGGCAGGTTATTCCTACTCCCGAGCCTGGTGAGAGCGTGGTGTTTGTGTCTCACTTCCTTCGGGGTTTAGGCTTCCTGACGGACCCCTTCATGAGAGGGCTCATGTTTTATTATGGGCTGGAATTCCACGACTTGGATCCGGAGTCCATCCTCCACATCTCATCGTTCATTGTCGTATGCGAAGCCTTCCTCCGCATTACCCCTCACTTCGGATTGTGGCTCAAGACCTTCAAAGTGGAGCCGAAGATGATCGAGGGGCAGCATGCAGAGTGCGGAGGGGCTGTTATAAGCAAAAGTGCTGACGCTCCATGGCCCGAGGGCTCTTTTCAAGAGGAGCTCGGTTTATGGCAACAGGAGTGGTTTTACATCACCGCTCCCAGGGGCACCAACTGGGTGGTGCCACCTGCCTTCCGCCCGGGTCCTCCACCGCGGCTGGCGTCTTGGATCAACAAAGGACTTGACTGGGGGCTGTCCAAGGACGTACCTCTATTGCGGGGCCGTATTCGAGACCTCCAAGAGAGGGAGATCAATCTGGTCGTAGTGGCGCAGGTCACGCTGATTCGGCGCCTTCTGCCCTGCAAACGTCGCCCCCTCTGCCTGTGGGAATTTAATTCGGAGGGACCATGAGCTCTCCAACATTTTATGGGCGCGACGCCTGTGGAGATGTATAAACTGTTCTTTGGATCACAAGAGAAGTGTCCGGACTTGACCGAGGATGCAGGTCTGAGCGGCAATCGCCCGGATACTCAAGTAAGTAGTCCTGTACCCGGACATGCCATCCGTATATCTATCATAAGCTTGCCTTTAAAAGAGCCGTCCCTTGAACAGGAGTGGATAGCGAAAGCAAAACTGATCCGGTGTCCGGCCCCCCTCCCAGAGATCACGCCGGATCCTGTGTTAACCAGGATGCTAGAGGCTGCACCTTTTGAAGAAGGCGAAGGGGGGAACAAGGGAGCTACTACCTCCGCAAAGGAGTTTATCAAGAAAGGAGGGATCGATAATCCCTCCCTCCAAGGGGAGAAGAGGACCGCTTCTGAAGATTCAGGGACCAAGGCCTCGAAGCGGGGGAAGAAATCTTCGCCAGCGGTCCTGCGCCGGGAGATGCCCCGGCCGCACAATGTCCCCAAGGAGATCAGCCCTCCAGCGAGCCGTAAGTAAAGGGGGGCATTTTCCTAGAATGAGAGACATCCCTGTTTTATTTCTGAATATAACCTAAATTTTTTCTTGTAGTTCGGATCTCAACCCTTCTTAGCAGAGCTCGTCTTCGGGGGATCTTGATCCGGAGATGATGGAGAGTGAAACGCCTTCGCCTGCTAAACTGTCATGCGAGGCGGACGACCCTGAGGTGTCGTCGCGGAGGGTTTCTCCAAATCCGGCGAGGCCCGAAGGCAGTCGTAGGTCCCCTCAAAGCCCTCCGCGTCCGGCCTTCAAAAAAGGCCATCGGACGAGTTCGGCTCTGACCGGCGTACGGTCGGAGGAGTTGAAAGATCTGCTCGGGCGAGCGTCTATCTCAGAAGATCACCGTGCATTAATGGGTACGGTGATTGAAAGGATTTCATCCGCTGAGAGCGGATTGCATGACGCCGTCAGAAGTTTACTAACGGGGTTTGAGGTACGCGGAAATGATATAACTTCTGACAGTTTTGCATATAGAATGCGGCCTGTATAGATAGTAGCCCCTGAGACTAGGTACGTTGTCGAAAGTGCTAGCGCGCCGACGATCATAACCTCAGTTGTAAAATGTCGCCTGTCCTATATAGGTGGCGGAGCGTCCGGTGGCCAGACGGACTGATCAATTTGCCGAACTGAAGCGGCAACTTGAGGTGGCGGATGCGGACATCGCGCTTGTCAATAAGCGGCTTGACGAGTCACAAGGTATGCAACTTCTCCGTGGACACCTGGTAAGGGAGCTTGACACCCATGCCTTACAACATGTATGCTTTATGCAGATGGTGCCGTTGCTATGGAGAACCTTCGGGTGGAGCTAGCCCGAGTCAAGGAGCAAGCCAGAAAAACTGATGTGGCTACCTTGAGGGCAGCCGAAGAGCTAAAAGCCAAACAGGCTGCTCACTGCCGAAGCAGGGAGGAGATGGCCGAGATGGCCGGGAAGTTGAATAATGCTACCGACCGCTGCGAGTTTCTTGAAGAAGAACGCCGAGTGGAGCAAGAGGACCTGAAGAAGGCCACCGCCGAAGCCAAGGATGCCTGCTCCGCGATGAGAGCTATAAAGGAGGAGCTACGTCAAGCCGGGGATATCACGGCTGGAAAGCCCTTTCTGCTGCGGAGGAAGTTCACGGATCCGAAGTATGCTCAGTTGGACCGGCTGTGGGGTGCAGAGGATGCTTATCTGGACTTAGCGGCAAGTGCCGCGGACACGGTCGAGTACTTTCGAGGTCAAGAGAATCACGGAAGGGAAGAGCTGTTTTGGTCGCAGTTCCGTAATCCAGAGCATCCACTTCCATTAACCGATCGGTTAGCCGAATGGGCTGAGCTGAATAGGCTGTCCGGACTTGCCATGAAGGATGTCGTGACTCATTTGTGGCCGAAAAGGCCCAAGCCGAAGAGTTATTTTGGCTTGGTGCAGCAGTTCCTTGGTGCGGTGCCGCATATCGATGCAATGAAGTGGTCGGCATGCATAGAGGGTGCGCGGATGGCTCTTGCCTGTGTCAAAACATACTGGGCACAGATGAAGGCCACCGACGTTGCATCCCCGGATTCGGACGGAAGCCGAGTGCCAGTCGAGCGTTATTTTGAGGAAGTCCTGCAGGGCGCTCGTTTAATAGAGACGCAGTGCTTGAAGGATATTATGTTCTAATGACATGTATGATTTGTGAAACGATGTTTCAATATAATATAAGGGCTTTTTATACTTGTGCGTTCAAGTATGGAAATACCTCCTGTGCGGCCGTTAATGTATATGTGTATATAACCTGAAAGATGGCTGTCTTCGGCTTCAGCCCCCACGCACATAGTGCGGGGGTGTTTGCAAAAAAGCGCATTTTCACACTTAATCCAACGTCTTGGTCCTGTGAAGGAGGTGATAGTGTAGCAAACTAGGCAACCGGACTATAATGCTTTATCACTTTCACTTAGCCATAGGAGTTCGATGGTGGGGCTACTATATAGCCCCTAGGGGCACCGCCCTCTCCCGAATTCGGGGCGCATATGTGCCTGACCAGGAAACGGTCCTTCGTTAATGCGGGGGAATTCTAAACATTCTGGTTGGTCATCGAGTGGTTGACCAGTCTCACGCTATATCATGACAGTCAGTTTTCGGCTTTCTCTACTGAGGTGCTCACCAGGCCGAACCGGGCACAATCGCAGAGTTCTCCGGTGCCGCGTTAGCGATAGAGCGGAACGTAAGGCAGCAAAACACAGGAGCCGGGCAAACCCAACATTTGACCAAAGACATGATTCGGAGCTGATGCATATAAGGCCTAACTCGAGACGTCGAACACTCCCTAAGGTATTCGGTCTTTATGAAAACGGGCAGAACAATGCCCTAAGCCCCTAGTGTCCAGGTACACGCAAAAATTTCTGACGCGGCCGATGCCAAAACGCCAGCCTCCTCCTCGGTTATAGCAAGAAACCGGGGGATGTGTATCAACAAGAGACAGTAAAAAAGGTTTACGCAGGGTCTTAATCTGAAAAGAATCCTTGCAACGGGTCCCTACTGCACGTCTACGCCTGTGTCTCCGTTGTGCCATATCCTGGACGGGTGTAGCACGGTGTTCATCTGTAAAGAAAAGAACTTAGTTGAAGAAAGGTTGTGCAAAAAATGTACTTTATATTAAATAAACAGAGTACGATTTGAAAAGCGAATAAAATTGAGCTTTATTGTCTCTTGTTGTACATGCATGCAGCCCCTTATACGGGGGTTTGCGGCTAGTAAGCCCCTTGTTTATTTATACCGGACTCGCCTAACTGTGTCCGGGGTCTGAATGACCTGTTTAGGTGCTTTGATCAGCAAAGCCGGATTAGTGTGTGGCTGCCAGGGCCGTCTCACGTTCTTCCGTATTCGAGGAACACTCAAAGTTTCCCTTTAATGAGATGATGCCACGTGGACCGGGCCTTTTAAGTGTGAGAGATGCGTAATGCGGTATTGCGTTAAAGCGGGCGAAAGCTTCGCGTCCCAATAGTGCTTGATAGCTACTTTTAAATGGGGCGATGTGGAAGACTAACTTTTCGCGATGGAAGTTGTCGGATGAGCCGAACACATCTTCTAGTGGTAGAGAGCCCGTACAATGGGCATATGGGCCTGGTGTCACTCCTTTAAAGGAAGTGTTGCTATGGCGAATTTTGGTTGGGTCTATCCCCATTCTGCGGATTGTGTCCTGATGTAGCAGGTTTAGATCACTGCCGCCGTCCATTAGGACTTGTGTAAATTGTAGTCTGTCGATTATAGGATCTAATATCAAAGCAGTCCATCCTGCATTCCGGATACTTCCGGAGTAATCCTGATGGTCGAAGGTGATTGGTTTTGACATCCAGTGTCGGGACTCCGCTGGGGTGGACCGTGCGGCGCGTATTTCAGTCGGCGCCGCTCTGTTTTCCCCTTTTTTCACTTGAAGTGAGTTTACTGTTTTGACCTCTTGTGGGAAATTATTTTGGTTTCCGGTGCTCTGCTTGTGGGATTCATCGTCGTCCTCACTTGGTGTGTCGAGCCCCTTGTGTTCGGCGTTAAGTCGGCCGAACTACTTGAAGACCCAACAATCTCTGTGGGTATGGTTTGCAGGCTTCCCGGGTGTACTGTGGATTTGGCATATCTTGTCCAAGATTTTGTTTAGGTTGGATAGCCCGTCGCTGTTGTCCTTAAGAGGTAGTTTTTTGTTGTTCTGCCGAGAGCTTTTGAATCCGGCGTTGACTGCCGTGCTCTTCAGACTGTTTCCCTTGGTCCGGTGCTGGTCCTTGCTGCATCGTGGTTTCCCATTTCCATCCCTGACTTCGGACGTACTTGGGTCGCTGGTACTGCACCTTGCTAGCCAGCTATCCTCTCCCGTGCAAAAGCGGGTCATGAGGCTTGTTAATGCGGCCATTGTTCTTGGCTTTTCCTGGCCGAGGTGTCTGGCGAGCCATTCGTCTCGGATGTTATGTTTGAAAGCTGCTAAGGCTTCGGCATCCGGACAGTCAACTATTTGGTTCTTTTAGGTGAGAAACCTATTCTAGAATTTTTGGGCTGACTCTCCGGGCTGTTGGGTTATGTGACTTAAATCGTATGCGTCCGGAGGTCGGACATAGGTCCCTTTAAAATTGCACCGAAAAGCATCCTCGAGCTCTTCCCAACTTCCAATAGTGTTTTTGGGGAGGCTTTTAAGCCAATGTCGGGCTGGCCCTTTGAGCTTGAGGGGTAAATATTTTATGGCGTGGAGGTCATCCCCTCTGGCCATGTGTATGTGGAGGATGTAATCCTCAATCCAGACGCCAGGGTCTGTCGTTCCGTCGTATGCCTCTATGTTTACGGGCTTGAATCCCGTTGGAAATTCATGATCGAGCACCTCATCGGTGAAATGTAGGGGGTGCGCGACGCCCCTATATTTGGGTGTGCCGTGATGTTCGGATACTTGACGTGCTGCATTGCTCGCTAGAGCTTGTTTTCTTGGCCCATAGATAGACCTAACTGGGCCATCCTTTTGGGGAAAATCCTTATGCGGATCGCGTGCCGGCTTGTGTGCGGCACCACTTGCCGCTCTATGCTTGTCATGTGGTCGTCTATCCGACCGGGCAGCCTCTTTGTTCCTTGATTGTGGGGGCTCTACGGCCTCCTCGTCGAATTTGGGCAGTAGTTTGCGTTTCGGGTAGCTCTTTGTTTGGCGACTGTCGCCGTATTTGTCTGCGGTGTTGAATACTTTGCTCCATCTGATTCTGAGTGCATCTTCTGCTGTTTTGAGCTTCGCTTACCTTTTTTCAGCTACTGCAGATTGTGACGAGCCTTTTGTGGAGGTTCTTCTGCTCCAACAACTTGTCCGGTGTGAGATCGTCCGGACTGTCATCTTTGCCGGGGGCGGGTTGTTTATCCAAGTTGTCCTGTTCGGACGGTTGTTCGATGGCATGTTCGTCGTCCACCGGTTCGCCCTGCTCTATGGCTGGGTCTGTATGGGTGCTGTCTTTATCGAGGCGGGACTTTGAGCGGTGCTTACGTCGCCGTTTTGATTGCTTTTCGAGGGAATTATCCTTCGCAGCGTCCCGTTGTTCCTCGTTATCGCTTCCTTTAGGTGTATCCACCATATATACATCGTGAGTTGAGGTGGCCTTCCAGTGCCCTGTAGGCGCTGGTTCTTGGTCGTTTCCGGCATCGACGTCCATACCGTCGATGTCTTCGGAGTCAAAGTCGAGCATGTCGGTTAAATCATTGATAGTGGCTACAAAGTGGGCGGTGGGTGGGCGTTGAATTTCTTCCTCGTCCGCATCCCAACCTTCCTGACCATAGTCCGGCCAGGGCTCTCCTGATAAAGAGAGAGACTTTAGTGAATTCAGGATGTCGCCAAAGAGCGAGTGCTGAAAGATGTCCGCGGCAGTAAACTCCGTAACCGGCGCCCAATCGGATTTGATAGACAGGGGCGCGGGAGGTTCGGAGTCCGGAGAGGATTCCGGCACCTCGGAGTCACGGGCTTTGCGAAGGACAGGGATGGTGTTCGGCTCAATCGCCGTAGAGATCGTAGCCCCCAAGGTGATGTCCAGCCACTCGTCTTCGACCGGCGAAGTCGGCTCCGAACTAGGGGTCGGAGCGGACGCTGGTGCGGCCTCCAGGGTACTGTTCGGTGGCAGAGCTAGATCATACCCATCGAGGCAGTGCTGCGCGCTTGGCTCTGGCTCGAATCCGTTGAAGATCAAGTCTCCGTGGATGTCAGCCGTGTGGTTCAAACTCCCAAATCTGACCTAATGGCCAGGGGCATAGCTTTCAATCTGCTCCAGATGGCCAAGTGAATTGGCCTGTAGTGCAAAGCCGCCGAATACAAAGATCTGTCCAGGGAGAAAAGTCTCACCCTGGACCGCGTCATTGTTGATGATCGAAGGAGCCATCGGGCCTAAAGGTGACGACACAGAGGAACTCTCAATGAAAGCACCAATGTCGGTGTCAAAACCGGCGGATCTCGGGTAGGGGGTCCCGAACTGTGCGTCTAGGCGGATGGTAACAGGAGACAAGGGACACGATGTTTTTACCCAGGTTCGGGCCCTCTCGGTGGAGGTAAAACCCTACTCCTGCTTGATTAATATTGATGATATGGGTAGTACAAGAGTAGATCTACCACGAGATCAAAGAGGCTAAACCCTAGAAGCTAGCCTATGGTATGATTGTTCTTCCTACGGACTAAAACCCTCCGGTTTATATAGACACCAGAGAGAGTTAGGGTTACACAGAGTCGGTTACAATGGTAGGAGATCTACATATCCGTATCGCCAAGCTTGCCTTCCACGCCAAGGAAAGTCCCATCCGGACACAGGACGAAGTCTCCAATCTTGTATCTTCATAGTCTAGGAGTCCGGCCAACGGTGATAGTCCGGCCATCCAGACACCCCCTAATCCAGGACTCCCTCAGGCTTCCTCAAAATGCCCTAGGTCTTCGTGAGAAAGCAAGTTGGATGCACACCCACTTAGTTTCTTTTGTTGAGCTTTCATACATTTATAGCTCTAGTGCATCCGTTGCATGGCAATCCCTACTCACTCACATCGATATCTATTAATGGGCATCTCCATAGCCCATTGATACGCCTAGTTGATGTGAGACTATCTTCTCCTTTTTTTGTCTTCTCCACAACCACCATTCTATTCCACATATAGTGCTATGTCCATGGCTCACGCTCATGTATTGCGTGAAAGTTGAAAAAGTTTGAGATTACTAAAGTATGAAACAATTGCTTGGCTTGTCATCGGGGTTGTGCATGATTAAACACTTTGTGTGATGAAGATAGAGCAACAGCCAGACTATATGATTTTGTAGGGATAACTTTCTTTAGCCATGTTATTTTGAGAAGACATGATTGCTTTGATTAGTATGCTTGAAGTATTACTATTTCTTATGTCAATATGAACATTTTTTGAATCATTTGGATATGAACATTCATGCCACAATAAAGAAAATTACATTGAGAATTATGCTAGGTAGCATTCCTCATCAAAAATTCTATTTTTATCATTTACCTACTCGAGGACGAGCAAGAAATAAGCTTGGGGATGCTTGATACGTCTCCAACGTATCTATAATTTTTGATTGTTCCATGCTATTATATTACCCCTTTTGGATGTTTGTGGGATTTATTTTACACATTTATATCATTTTTGGGACTAACCTACTAACCGGAGGCCCAGCCCGTATTGTTATTTTTTGCCTATTTCAGTATTTCGAAGAAAAGGAATATCAAACGGAGTCCAAACGGAATGAAACCTTCGGGAGTGTGATTTTTGGAACGAACGTGATCCAGAGGACTTGGAGTGCAAGTCAAGAAGCAATCAAGGCGGCCAAGAGATAGGAGGGCGCGCACACCCCTCCTAGGTGCGCCCCTATCTACTGGGCCCCTCGAGCGACCACCGACGTACTTCTTCCTCCTATATAAACCTACGTACCCCGAAAATATCCAGGAAGCCAACAAAAAACAATTTCCACCGCCTTAACCTTCTGTATCCGCGAGATCCCATCTTGGAGCCTTCGTCGACGCTCCGCCGGAGGGGGAATCAACCATGGAGGGCTTCTACATCAACACCATAGCCCCTGCGATGAGTTGTGAGTAGTTTACCACAGACCTTCGAGTCCATAGTTATTAGGTAGATGGCTTCTTCTCTCTTTTTGTATCTCAATACCATGTTCTCCCTCTCTCTTGTGGAGATCTATTCGATGTAAACTATTTTTGCGGTGTGTTTCTCGAGATCTGATGAATTGTGGGTTTATGATCAAGTTTATCTATGAGAAATATTTGAATCTTCTCTGAATTCTTTTATGTATGATTGAGTTATCTTTGCAAGTCTCTTCGAATTATCAGTTTGGTTTGGCCTACTAGATTGATCTTTCTTGCCATGGGAGAACTGCTTAGCTTTGGGTTCAATCTTGCGGTGTCCTTACCTGTGTGAAAGGGTTGCAAGGCACGATTGTATTGTTGCCATCTAGGATAAAAAGATGGGGTTTATATCATATTGCTTGAGTTTATCCCTCTACATCATGTCATCTTTCTTAATGTGTTACTCTGTTCTTTTGAACTTAACACTCTAGATGCATGCTGGATAGCGGTCGATGTGTGGAGTAATAGTAGTAGATGCAGGCAGGAGTCGGTCTACTTGTCGCGGACGTGATGCCTATATACATGACCATGCCTAGATAATCTCATAATTATTCGCTTTTCTATCAATTGCTCGACAGTAATTTGTTCACCCACCGTAATACTTAGGCTATCTTGAGAGAAGCCACTAGTGAAACCTATGGCCCCCGGGTCTATCTTTTATCATATAAGCTTTCAATCTACTTTTATTTGCATCTTTACTTTTTGCATCTATATTATAAAATACCAAAAATATATTTATCTTATCATACTATCTCTATCAGATCTCACTTCCGCAAGTAGCCATGAAGGGATTGACAACCCCTTTATTGTGTTGGTTGCGAGTTCTTTGTTTGTTTGTGTAGGTGCGTGGGACTTTTGAGGAGCATCCTACTGGATTGATACCTTGGTTCTCAAAAACTGAGGGAAATACTTATGCTACTATTGCTGCATCACCCTTTCCTCTTCAAGGAAAACCAACGCAAGCTCAAGATGTAGCAGGGTTGGATGAACAGGACCCCGTGGTAGTAGAGGATGTTGCCACTGGATGAACAAGACCCTGATCGAGAGGAGGTTGCCACACACCTAAGCCGGTTGGGGGTGGATGAACAGGACCCCGTGTAGGGCTGGTTGAACAGGACCCCGTGTGGAGGGCTGGTTGAACAATAGCCGGTGGTGGCTGGACGAACAGGACCCCATGGTGAACAGTAGCTGGTGGAGGCTGGACGAAGTCGTCGGTGGATGAACAGTAGTGGGTGGAGGCTAGAGGAAGTCGACGGTGGATGAACAGTAGCCCGTGGAGGCTGGAGCAAGACAGTAGGCGGTGGATGAACAGTAGCCCGTGGAGTCCCGTTTTGTGGTACGCCACACCCCTCCAAGTGAACAGCACCCCTATTTCGACCATAGGCACTCCAACACAAGTCCGTTTCCTCCGTTTTGCGGTATGCCACACCCGTCCCGATCAATAGCAGCCCGTTTTGACCATAGGCACTCGAACACAAGTCCGTTTCCTCCATTTTGCGGTACGCCACACCCCGTTTTGGCTGTTCCGTCGAAGCCGGTTGGCTCCCGATGAACATGACGCATTCCGACCTAGTCTATTGCCTCCCGATGAACATGATGTTGTTTCTCCGTTCTTACCCAGCCGGTTGGCTACAGATGAACAAGACGTCTTTGCTGTATGCGTTCAAGACCCCGCCCGTATGTACGTATGTAGCCGTATTTACTTTCTTGCAGGTGGCTGTACATACGTGTACACGATGTAGACGGCACTGCCTGAACAGCTACCGCTCCTTACTGGGCCACGATTCATCATGGCATAAAGACCGATTGACCAATATGTACGCACACATTTGCGACCAGAATGACATAGCTACGTACGCTTCAACCGGGTGGGTCCCGGCTGTCAGGGAGGATAAGGAGGCACTTCCTTGCGTGCGAAGATACTGATGGTGGGTCCGAGCTGACAGGAGGAGGATTCTTTTTTTGCGCATAATAAGGAGGTACTTCCTTGTGTGCGCGATGTAGCTGTGGTTTCATCTGTCAGCCTCACCGCATATAGTCCTCTTCCAATGGCTGTCGTTCGTTGACCACATTGACCACGCAGCACGTACAACACCAGGCGATGGACGACGGTGAGGCGGGGAGCGACGCGGAGCCTGGGAACATGCGGAGGGTAGTACAAGGGTTGATTGGTTCGGCCGCGGTGTGAGGTTGTCGTCGTGGTAGAATAACAGGGGTTGTGGGTGAGTAGAGGGATGGCCTGGCCAGTGGTGGGAGTAGTCGGGGGCGGTGAGGCCTGCGCTGTAGCACAGCCGGCCACCAGAGGCAGGAGCACGCGGTGGCTTCGACGGCTAGAGCAAGAAAATCATAGGTTGAAGAAGTAAGATGACCGTTGGATGTTAACAATCCAACAGTCACTGGTGATAGAATGGTTTGTTTACTAAGTTGACAAAGCCCTGTGTACGCGTCAACTTAGTAGGGCCACAAGTCAGCCTCCAAATCTGGTGGGCCCCAGCTGTCATGGGGAGCACTCGTTATTTTTTCTTAAAAAGAAGGCACTTCCTTCCGTGCCAAGATATAGCTGGTGGGTCCCAGCCGTCATTGGGAGGATTCATTCTTTTTGGCGTATTAAGGAGGTACTTGCTTGCGTGTGATCATGGACCACGTGGGTCCCAACTATCAGCCTCTCCATGTACATCTGTAGGATCGGACGTATGTCTAGAGGGGGGGTGATTAGACTACTTGACAACTTAAAAGTTTAGCCTTTTGATTAGGGCAAGTTTTTAGCAAGTTCACAATGATGACCAAGTCAAGTATCACCCTACACATGCAATTCTAGAGTAGTGGCAGCGGAAAGTAAATTGCACATGTAGTAAATAAGAGGTGGAGAAGAGCAAACGCAATTTGGAGACACGGAGATTTTTCTCGTGGTTCCGATAGGTGGTGCTATCGTCAATCCACGTTGATGGAGACTTCAACCCACGGAGGGTAGCGGCTGCGAGAGTCCACGGAGGGCTCCACCCACGAAGGGTCCACGAAGAAGCAACCTTGTCTATGCCATCATGGCTCACGCCCACGGAGGACTAGCCTTACTGGGGTAGATCTTCACGAAGTAGGCGATCTCCTTGCCCTTACAAACTTCTTGGTTCAACTCCACATCTTGACGGAGGCTCCCAAGCGACACCTAACCAATCTAGGAGGCACCACCCTCCAAAAGGTAATAGATGGTGTTGGTGATGATGAACTCCTTGCTCTTGTGCTTCAAATGATAATCTCCCCAACACTCAACTCTCCTCACTGATTTGGCTGTGGTGGAGGAAGGGATTGAGTGGAAAGCAACTTGGGAAGGCTAGAAATCAAGTTTCATATGGTGGGAGTGGAGCAACTTGATCTCAACACAAGGGTAGGTAGTTTTCTTCGTAAATGTAAGGTAGGAGTGGTAGTTCTTTCGATGGCTCTCTCCACGAATGAAGAGGAGGTGGAGGGTATTTATAGCCTCCACACAAAATCCAACCGTTACACACATTTGACCAATCTCGGTCGGACCGAAGTTGACAACTCGGTGGGACCGAAAGTTCAAATCTTGTGAGCGTTGGGATTTTCAGTGGGACGAAAATACAATCTCGGTTAGTCCGATTCTTCCAAAGTCTAGGGTTTGCCAATCTCGGTGGGACCGACTTTCTCATCTCGGTGACACCGATTTGAGTCTGAAGGTTCTGAAGCTTGGCAACACCAATTTCGTAAGACCGAGTTTGGAATCGGAAAATCCGAAATTATTAGGGTTTGGGTATATGGCTGAGGTGGTTCATCTCGGTGTGGTGAGTTTTGGAATCGGTGGGACCGAGATTACTTATGGGTTTATGTTGGAATGAAAGATTGCGATAGTTTGAGAGATAAATCACTAAGCACTTTGAGCAACCAGATCATCATCATAACCTCATCCCTTTTAATAGTATTGGCTTTCCTATGGACTCAATGTGATCTTGGATCACTAAACCAAAAATAGAGTCTTGAGCTTTTGCCAATGTTTTCCTTAGCATTTTGAGGGTCCACATCATCGGTCATTGCCATACCCATATCTTTGAACTTTCTGAAATATTCTCAAGAAATAATTAGTTCAATGATATATATGTTGTTATTAATTACCAAAACCACCCGGGATTAGTTGCACTTTCAATCTCCCCTTTTGGTAATTGATGACAACATATAGATCAAAGCTTCGACAAATGATATAATCAATGAATAACATCGTCGCTTTGAGAAGTATGTGATAAGCAAGAGCTCCCCCTAAATTTGTGCATTATTTAAGATTTGCGTTTGAATGCAAATGCACAATCGATTAGGATCATGGGTCACTCTTCCATGTCACATACATCTTGGTGGAGCGCACAAAATGATAAGAATGAATAGCATGCACCCAATCACCAAGACATGAGTAAGTGATCATACAAGATATGAATAGAATGTGATAAGCATTAAGCACACATTAAGCATAGTATGATCAAGCACTCATCAAGATAGAACAAGCGTAGTATCAAACACACGAAATGTCTCAAGAACTCAAAAGTATCTCAAGGAAAACCGCAAACGAAAGAGCAAAAACGAGCACTCTCTCTCGAAGTCCTATGATCTATACAATTTCTCCCCTTTGGCAACAAGTTACCAAAAGTTCGAAGGTATAGAGCTAATCGTCACTAGGGACTCGCTGGCGGCTCTGTCTGCGTCGATGGAGTGGAGATAGCTGCATCTGCAAAAGCTTCATTGAAGTCTGTGGAGCTGGAGGAGTGGATCTTGGAGCTGGTCTTTGAACCGATGGAGCTGTAGGAGGTTCGATGTAGTAGCCCAGGGTCATCCTTTGGAATAGCAAATGATCTGGGCTTTGTGGGCACTGCAGCAGGCTGCTCATAGTCATCTGGACTAGATCACCTTCCATCTCCTTCATGAGCTCTGCCTTCTCCCTCTTCGCTTCCTCAATGTCGCCTCAAGCTTGTTGACGGTGACTGCACTTGATCGACTTGACATCCAGAGCATGGAACTTATCTTCAACTATCCTCTCAAGACTCTCCTGAGACTGCACTATGCTGGCAAAGCGTAGTTCAATCCTCTGAGTGGCTTCAAGAAGTTGTTCTCCAACGCTCTTGGGCTTTGCTGCTGCTGCTGCTGCTTCCTTCTCAGCTTTAGCTTGTTTGGCAGCTTCAGACTTAGCGTGTCCTTCAACAGATGTGGGAGCATCCTCGGTCATCACAACTTCATTATCTTCATGTTCAGGGCTGCGGTGGCAAGTGGGGTCTATCCAACGGTAGGTGTCCGTGCCAAACTTGGCATTGATGAGCATCTGAATGTGCGAGCAAACCCACACGACCTCTTACAGTCTGCTGCTGTCCTCTTGATAGTCTCTACTATCGTGTCCATCACCTTAAAAGGTGTCTTCGATCCGAGAATGTGCAGCATGTTGATAGAATAGCCTCTTATCATGCGGTGGTCTCTGACTTGGGCATCAAAGTATGCCTCGAGAATGGTGTTAGTGGTTGGGAGACCTGCTCAAGATGATAAACTGATCCAAGCTTCCATATCTCAACATCCTTGTGCGGTACCTCATTGTACATGTTCTTCATAGACTCGTGATTCTTCTTTGGAATGCCATAGACATCAACATCATCGTCCCTTGATATTGGTGCATTCAGCAACGCTCTCCATTCCTCAACAGTTGAAGAGAATCTACGCCTTCATCATCCATACAATTCGCCATCGGATAGAAATGTTTGTGGCATAGAAGCGCATGATCATTTCATCATTCCAAGCGGTCAATTTCGACCAACAAACTCTGCAACTCCACATGCGGTGAAGCTCTCATGCACATGTGGGAAGTAGTCTCTGTGCTCTTCTTTGTCGATGTATTTCCGGTCTACATATCCGTGTCGGCAACAATTGGCTTCTTGTCCATGAGCACTGTCTCATAGAAATCTTGTTGCTCTCGGTGTGGAACCTAGAGTCAACAGCTGTCCTTCTCCTGGTGGCATATGGATCAACTTGCCTCCATAGCACGAGACCTTTGTCCTTCCTTTCCTTCATATTTTCAGCTCGAGGATGAGCATCATTATGAAGCGGCAATTTCATGCGAGCTTGACCAAAACATGTGCCTCTTCATCGATTCAGCGGTGGCACATTGTCCTTCTTCTTCTCTGAAGCGGTATATTTCTCACAGTTTTCTTTGGCTTGGCGGCAGGTTTGGCTTGGGCTGCCTTTCTTTGGAGCTGATGGCTTAGATTTTGTGGGTGCTCCTGCCCTGATGGCATCTCCCATCAACTTTTGCTTCTGAGGAGGCTGGGGTGCTTCCTCATCAGAGTCATCATCATCAGCTTCTTCATGAACTAGCCTCTTCCTCTTGGAAGTTTTCTCGATCTTGCTGGAGGTTTCTTCTTCCATGCTCAACTTCTTTGCAACTGTGGATTTCTTCTCTTTGCTGGTGCCTTTCTTTGCTTGTTGCCCTTGATAGCCCTTGGCAACCACTTTCCTCTTAGGCTTGGAAGTGATCTCCTCCTCAGCAACAAAGTCAGAGTCTTCCTCATCCGAATTCCTCTTCTTCCTGGCCCTGGTGGTAGCAGCAGGCAAACCACTTGGAGTGCTCCTCTCTCCATCATCAGAAAAACTGCTTGCTTCAGGACTTGTGACTGCCTCTGGAATCTCAACTGGTGATTCAGACCTGTTCTGGCTGTCACTTGCATCAGACATGACTGACAACCTGTGAAAAGAATAGGTATAGGCAGAATAGAAGAGTTATCACAAACTGCAGAGGATTTTGCAAAAAGAATGAGTTCAAACTTTAGTTTTAGGTTTTCACAGAATGCATTTCGGTCTGACCGAGTCTAAAATTCGGTGAATCCGAAGTGTCTAAACAGACCATTCACACCACTTTCGGTTGGACCGAAATGGGTTTCGGTCTAGCCGAGAGCACTAGGGTTTCACTGAGTCCTCATTTCGGTCTTACCGATTTGCACAACTCGGTTTAACCGAAAAGTGCAGTGCAATGGCCAGAGGCCAAATCGGTCAGTCCGAGAATGTAGAATCGGTCACACCGAGATGTGTTCGGCGGAAACCTAACCCTAAAATTTTCACTCGAATTTTGTTCTAAGATCTAATCTGCTGGATAGGAAGATTTCAAACTTGGCAAGAAACTAGGCAAAACCTATCGTGCATTGAATCAGAGGTAGAAGCACGAGAGGGATGAAACTCACCCAATCTGGTGGAGTTTCACTATGGCGGCAACGGCGCGATGAGATTGACCGTTGACGGCGATGGAGACCATGGCGAGGGCGCCTGAGCGACAGCGGAGGCGATCCGGAGACCACGGCGACGGCAGCGAAGGGTTTGAGGCGAGGCGTTTTGAAGGAATAATCAGCGCTGCCCTCGGGTATATATACCCTTCGGTGTCGGTGGGACCGAGTTGGAAAACTTCGGTGGGACCGAGATGGTTAGCTGCGTGCGATTACTCGATTCGATCACGCCGAGATTTACAACTCGGTTTCACCGAGGTGAAAACCTAGATCAATCCAAGTGATTCGGTCCGTCCGATTTGAGTATATTGGTTTGACCGAAAGTACTTAGAAGGTTTTGGAAGTTAGGCTTTTGACGGATCGGTGGCTCGAGTGCTCCTCACTCGGTCTGTCCTAAAAGTCTTGTTCAAAGTTTGTGATATAAGCATGAATAGAGTTTGAGACAAGAAAGCATAGATAGCTAGGGGAGGAACTTAGGCATTCTTGTCCATCCATTTGGTCAAAAAGAAAAAATCCAAAAGACCAAAGCAACAAATGGATGTCCTCGAATGGATAAAATCATGCATCCAACATGCTCACACAATAAGATAGCAAATAAAACATGTGTCAAACAAGCACAAACAAAACACTAGCTGCTAGCACACAATTTGGCGATGACTAGGTCATCTATATATGAGTATATTGACTTAGGAGTCAAATGAGAACATTTGATCATAGGTCATACTCATCGTTTAAGCACAAGTGGGGTTACCACTTTTACATAAAGCATTAATGTGTTCACATCATTTGAAGATGCTTTAGCTCATTTCTTTAGAGCAAAGCTCCCCCTTGATGTGAGAACCCCTTTTAAAGGGTCAAACTAACCTTGGGTTGTCGTTGAAGACTTCATGTAGATGTTGAAGATGTGGATGCTCAATGTTGATGAAGATCATCAAGAGTTGGGAGCAATCCTTTGGATTCGGGCACTTTCAATACCTACATGGGTTAGTCCCACAAGGAACAAACAAGGATATCCATGGACATAGATTGAAGTACACAATAGATGATGTCCATGAAAGCAATGATTACCTTGTCCCTTGACTTACCAACATGAGGGTTTGTGACTCCATGAACTAGTGCAAGATGTGGAAGTTGATTGCACAAGTTCTTTGCCAAAGTGAATGTGAGTGAAGTATATTGGTGGAGTCACCTCAAGAACTCTCTAGTTCTTCTTCTTGGGATCCACATCATCTTGATGGGAATCCTTGGGGTAGTAGTTGAGCTTGTCAAGTAGAACTTGAAGTTGCCTTGGGAACCCACTTGACCATGGCCTTGGGTGCTTCAATGAATGCATCAATCTCCTCTTGAAGCTTGTCCTTGCCTTTTAGCTTGTGGTCTTGTGGTGGAAGGTCATCTTGAGCTTGTTCCATATTGGAAGAAGTAGGATCATACTTCTCCTTTTGAGAAACAAACTTTGGAGTGGGATATTGACCTTCTTCCCATTCAACACCCTCGGCGTTGAACTTTCGCTCAAAACCAATTCCTTGATTATTCCGGTGTCTTCCTTGTTTGCGAACAATTTCCTCGAAGTTCTTGCTTCCGGCAAGGCTCTTGTAGACACCTTTCTCTATAATCCCTTTCAATAAACTATTTTCTTGCTCAAGTGAAACTTGGCTTGAAACATTGTTAGTGGAATCAAGAGAACTACTAGAACCAATTATGTTGCTTCTAGATGAAGAATTTTTCTTATGCTTGTCATGCTTAGTTTTAATAGGTGGCAAGAAATTAGACAAGAGAAGTCGTTTGGCAAGATATGAAGAACTCTTCTTTGAAGATCGTCATTGATAGCTTTTAGAAACTCATGTTCTTGCTCTAGATTGAGCTTCTCAAGCGTAGCTTCTCATGAGATCTTAGGAGCTCTCTATGATCTTCTTGAGTTGTTTCATGAGCTAACTTAAGAGTGTTTAGTTCTTTAGTTAGACGCTCAATCTCCTTCATAGCATTGTCATTCGACTCTTCTCGACTATAAAGACTACTAGCATGTTCATCATTACTAAGCTCGCTAGATTTGTCATGTAAAAGCTCATCTTCACCAAGCAAGTCATCCTCATCACTATCAAAGTCAATAAATTCAGGGTGTGATACCTTGGGGCCTTTTGCCATGAAGCATCTTCCAATTCCCTCATTTGGTGAATCAAATATGTCATAGGAGTTGGAGTTGGAGGACACGAGAGCAAGACCGCAACACCTTCCATCTTGACTGTATTCGGAGTTGGAGTGATAGCTTCTTTTGGAGTGATTGTCGGAGTCGGGCGGAAACCCATTCACCAACATGAGCTTGATGTTTTCTTCTTGTGTAGCTCCTTGATGACTTGTCTTTCCTTATCCTTGCTTCTCCGAGAGGATCTTCGTTCATAACGATCATCTCTACTCCTTCTCTCTTTTCGAGGCGACTCTTCTCTTGAGCTTCTTCTTCTTGGAGATTCTTCTCTTCTCTTGTGGGAGTCGAACACTCATTTGAGTAGTGTCGGGTCTTCCACAATTGTAGCAGTTTCGATCACGACTAGAAGATCTCTTTTCATCATATGATCTAGACTTTGAGCTTCTTTCCTTGCTTCTACTCTTGTAGAATTTGTTGAAGTTCTTCACCATTAGGCTTATCTCTTCATTGGAAACTAGCTCGTCACTTGAGGTTGTGGGAGCTTCAACTGCAGCTTTGTAAGCACCACTTGACTTGTTGTGAAGCTCTTCCTTATCTTTAAGTGTCATCTCATGAGCAACAATCCTTCCAATGACTTCGGTAGGCTTGAGATCTTTGTAGTTTGGCATCATTTGGATCAAAGTGCACACGGTGTCATACTTTCCATCCAAAGCTCTGAGAATCTTCTTGATGATGAATCGGTCGGTCATTTCTTCGCTTCCTAAGCCTGCAATCTCATTTGTGATGAGAGCAAGCCTAGAGTACATTTCAGCGACTCCTTCACCTTCCTTCATCTTGAACTTGTCAAGTTGACCTTGAAGAACATCTAGCTTTGATTCCTTCACGGACTCGGTACCTTCGTGCATTTCGACCAAAGTATCCCAAATCTCTTTTGCATTCTCAAGGCGGCTGATCTTGTTGAACTCCTCGGGACACAAAGCATTGAAGAGAATGTCACAAGCTTGAGCATTGTTCTGTAACATCCGCAACTCATCCGCTGTAGCTTCGCGATCCGGAACTTTTCCTTCCTCGAAGAACTCACCTTCCAAGCCAACACAAATAATGCCCCATGCGGCAGGGTTATGTCCAAGAATATGCATTTTCATTTTATGCTTCCAACTAGCAAAGTTTGAACCATCAAAGTAAGGACCTCTACGAAAATTACCCTCACTAGACGCCATACTCTCCTAGGTTGTGAAACCAAGCTTATGGAGTCCAATGCAATGGAAACCAATCCAATGGAGACCAAAGCTCTGATACCACTTGTAGGATCGGAAGTATGTCTAGAGGGGGGGTGATTAGACTACTTGACAACTTAAAAGTTTAGCCTTTTGATTAGGGCAAGTTTTTAGCAAGTTCACAATGATGACCAAGTCAAGTATCACCCTACACATGCAATTCTAGAGTAGTGGCAGCGGAAAGTAAATTGCACATGTAGTAAATAAGAGGTGGAGAAGAGCAAACGCAATTTGGAGACACGGAGATTTTTCTCGTGGTTCCGATAGGTGGTGCTATCGTCAATCCACGTTGATGGAGACTTCAACCCACGGAGGGTAACGGCTGCGAGAGTCCACGGAGGGCTCCACCCACGAAGGGTCCACGAAGAAGCAACCTTGTCAATGCCATCATGGCCTACGTCCACGGAGGACTAGCCTTACTCGGGGTAGATCTTCACGAAGTAGGCGATCTCCTTGCCCTTACAAACTTCTTGGTTCAACTCCACATCTTGACGGAGGCTCCCAAGCGACACCTAACCAATCTAGGAGGCACCACCCTCCAAAAGGTAATAGATGGTGTTGGTGATGATGAACTCCTTGCTCTTGTGCTTCAAATGATAATCTCCCAAAACTCAACTCTCCTCACTGATTTGGCTGTGGTGGAGGAAGGGATTGAGTGGAAAGCAACTTGGGAAGGCTAGAAATCAAGTTTCATATGGTGGGAGTGGAGCAACTTGATCTCAACACAAGGGTAGGTAGTTTTCTTCTCGAAATGTAAGGTAGGAGTGGTAGTTCTTTCGATGGCTCTCTCCACGAATAAAGAGGAGGTGGAGGGTATTTATAGCCTCCACACAAAATCCAACCGTTACACACATTTGACCAATCTCGGTCGGACCGAAGTTGACAACTCGGTGGGACCGAAAGTTCAAATCTTGTGAGCGTTGGGATTTTCAGTGGGACCGAAAATACAATCTCGGTTAGTCCGATTCTTCCAAAGTCTAGGGTTTGCCAATCTCGGTGGGACCGACTTTCTCATCTCGGTGACACCAATTTGAGTCTGTAGGTTCTGAAGCTTGGCAACACCAATTTCGTAAGACCGAGTTTGGAATCGGAAAATCCAAAATTATTAGGGTTTGGGTATATGGCTGAGGTGGTTCATCTCGGTGTGGTGAGTTTTGGAATCGGTGGGACCGAGATTACTTATGGGTTTATGTTGGAATGAAAGATTGCTGATAGTTTGAGAGATAAATCACTAAGCACTTTGAGCAACCAGATCATCATCATAACCTCATCCCTTTTAATAGTATTGGCTTTCCTATGGACTCAATGTGATCTTGGATCACTAAACCAAAAATAGAGTCTTGAGCTTTTGCCAATGTTTTCCTTAGCATTTTGAGGGGTCCACATCATCAGTCATTGCCATACCCATATCACTGAACTTTCTGAAATATTCTCAAGAAATAATTAGTTCAATGATATATATGTTGTTATTAATTACCAAAACCACCCGGGGATTAGTTGCACTTTCAACATCCCTCTTCCGATGTTGTCATTCGTTGACAATGTTGACCATGCCATGCCGAGAACACCAACGCGATGGACGATGGTGAGACGCAAGAAGGGAATGACCCGGATGCAACGAAGCCACAATAGTGGAGGGATGTGGATGAGTAGAGGGATGGCCTGGCCAGCGGTGGGAGTAGTATGGGGCGGTGAGGCCTATGCGGCAGCACAGCCGGCCACGGGAGGCGGGAGCAGGCAGTCCCGCTAGTGCTGGATTTGGCGGCTGGAGCAAGAAGATCAGTGATTGAAGAAGCAAGACGGCCATTGGATTGACATCCAACGGTCACATCTGCTAGAATCATTTGTTGACGTATATAATAAGTAACAAAATCTTGCATACGCGTCAACTTAATAGGACCACAAGTCAGACCATTCCCTGTTTTTTTAATAATTTACAGCTCATTGCAACTTCTTATGCAATTTATTGCAGTCTGTTTTTTGTTGGCCAGGGCCAGGGTTAATTTTTTTAATGAAATTTCTCATATTTCGTTGGGGTCCAAACTATTCTCAATACTGAAATGTCGAGCCAGATTTAAAGTACTTTGAAGATATATTTAAATTAGGTTAAAGCCTAGTGAATTTGGAATCTGAAAATGTAAAAAAAATAGAAATTTGAAAGTAATTGTCAATTTGTCGTTTGTTTTTTATATTTACAACCCATTTCATATTACTTTCAAGATTTTCAACCGTCTTGAAAGAGTTGCAGCCCAGGAGGGCGTAGAAAAATAAGTAGGCATGGATTGGGTATTCTTCAGAAAAAATAAACTGGGCTCATTTTCACAAAGAAAAAATAGCTGGGCTATGGTGAACGTAAAATATAAGCCTGGGCTAGACGGGCCACAACCCAGTTAAAACCCTGCTCCGTCTCAACAATAACAAAAAAGAATACTGCAGCTACGTCCCAGGTGTCGGCCAATCTTGTGTTGTTCTCTTGTCTATTGACTATACGCTCACAATGTCGTGGGTCCCAGATGTCAGCAAACCACTAGGTGGAAGCATTTTCTTTTTCTATACACTGACAATGCAGGATATAACAAAAAATGAGGAACTTTCTTGCGTACAGACACAGACATGGTGGCCCCTACTGTCATCCTCTCCATGTACAGTCCTCTCCCGATTCCTCTTGTTTATTGACCATGTTCACAACGCGAGAGGGCAGCGCTGCGGCGAGCGCACCAAAGCGCGCTGAGGATGACAACGAGGCCTGGGACGTTGGCGTTAATGATTTAGGAGACGGTGGGGCGGTGATGCGTGCACTAAGGTGCAGCCAGCCGTGGGAGGTGATACGTCTCCATCGTATCTATTCCAAACACTTTTGCCCTTGTTTTGGACTCTAACTTGCATGATTTGAATGGAACTAACCCGGACTGACGCTGTTTTCAACAAAATTGCCATGGTGTTAATTTTGTGCAGAAATAAAGTTCTTGGAATGACCTGAAACTCCACGGAGAATATGTTTGGAATTAACAAAAAATACTGGCGAAAGAATCAAGGCCAAGGGGCCCACACCCTATCCACGAGGGCGGGGGCGCGACCCCTGCCTCGTGGGCCCCCTGATGCTCCACCGACCTCAACTGCAACTCTATATATTCACGTTCGGGGAGAAAAAAATCAAAGGGAAGGATTCAGCGCGTTTTACAA
The DNA here is from genome assembly GCA_021437245.1 of Aegilops speltoides. Classification (NCBI taxonomy): domain Eukaryota; kingdom Viridiplantae; phylum Streptophyta; class Magnoliopsida; order Poales; family Poaceae; genus Aegilops; species Aegilops speltoides. Next base: position 120,276,385 of record CM038141.1, read on the forward strand.
TACGGAGCCGCCGCCAAGCCCTAATATCTCCCGGGAGGGCTTTCTGGAGTCTGTTGGCTACGGAGAGGGGAATCCGTCGCTGTCATCATCATCAACCATCCTCCATCACCAATTTCATGATGCTCACCGCCGTGCATGAGTAATTCCATCGTAGGCTTGATGGACGGTGATGGGTTGGATGAGATTTACCATGTAATCGAGTTAGTTTTGTTAGGGTTCGATCCCTAGTATCCATTATGTTATAAGATTGATGTTGCTATGACTTTGGTATGCTTAATGCTTGTCACTAGGGCCCGAGTGCCATGATTTCAGATATGAACCTATTATGTTTTCATGAATATATGTGAGTTCTTGATCCTATCTTGCAAGTCAATAGTCACCTACTATGTGTTATGATCCGGCAACCCCAAAGTGACAATAATCGGGACCACTCCCGGTGATGACCATAGTTTGAGGAGTTCATATATTCACTAAGTGTTAATGCTTTGGTCCGGTACTCTATTAAAAGGAGGCCATAATATCCCTTAGTTTCTAATAGGACCCCGCTGCCACGGGAGGGTAGTACAAAAGATGTCATGCAAGTTCTTTTCCATAAGCACGTATGACTATATTCAGAGTACATGCCTACATTACATTGATGAACTGGAGCTAGTTCTGTGTCACCCTATGTTATAACTATTGCATGAGGAATCACATCCAACATAATTATCCATCACTGATCCAATTCCTACGAGCTTTTCACATATTGATCTTTGCTTGGTTATTTTAACGTTGCTGATGTTACAATTACTATAAAATTTCTACTGTTACTTTTGCTACCATTACTGTTACTTCCATACTAATTTGCTACTAAATACTTTGCTGCAGATATTAAGTTATCTAGGTGTGGTTGAATTGACAACTCAACTGCTAATACTTGAGAATATTCTTTGGCTCCCCTTGTGTCGAATCAATAAATTTGGGTTGAATACTCTACCCTCGAAAACTGTTGCGATCCCCTATACTTGTGGGTTATCAAGACTATTTTCTGGCGCCGTTGCCGGGGAGAATAGCTCTATTCTTTGAGTCACTTGGGATTTATATCTGCTGATAACTATGAGGAACTTGAAAGATGAAAGAACTAAGATTTTTCCCTCAACTACGAGGGGAGGTAAGGAACTGCCATCTAGCTCTGCACTTGATTGTCCTTCTGTTTTGAGTACACTTGCGACACCTAAACCTGCTTCTGCTATTAACTCTGCTATGTCGCATGTTATTGATGATGCCACTTCTGCTATGCATGATACTTATGATGAGACTACTTCTATGCTTAATACTACTGTGCCATTAGGTGAATTTGTTGATGAACAACTTGCTAGGGCTAGAGATAATGAAATTATTGGAACTGACAATATTGATGAAAGTGATGATGAAGATTCTCCCCCTAGATACGTTGTGCCTGAGGGTTATGTTATGGATGAAGAAACTGTTAGAGATTTTCTTGCTTGCAATGATATATCTGATCTTAAGAAATTATCAGCTAAGCTAAAAGAAAAGTCTCTGAATGCTAGAATGAAATATGACCCTGCTTTTGCTACTTCACCTATCTGTGTTACTGATAAGGATTATGATTTCTCTGTCGATCCTAAGATAATTACTTTGGTTGAATCTGATCCTTTTTATGGCTATGAATCTGAAACTATTGTGGCACATCTTACTAAGTTAAATGATATATCCACCTTATTCACTAATGATGAGAAAACTCATTACTACTATATCCTCAAATTATTTCCGTTCTCATTAAAGGGTGATGCTAAAATATGGTTAATTCTCTTGATCCTGGTTGCGTGCGTAGTCCCCAGGATATGATTTATTACTTCTCTGCTAAATATTTCCCTGCTCATAAGAAACAAGCTGCCTTAAGGGAAATATATAATTTTGCGCAAATTGAAGAAGAGAGTCTCCCACAAGCTCAGGGGAGGCTTCTCCAATTACTTAATGCCTTGCCTGATCATCCTCTCAAGAAAAATGAAATACTTGATATCTTTTATAATGGACTAACTGATGCTTCCGGAGACCACCTGGATAGCTGCACTGGTTGTGTTTTCAGGGAAAGAACAGTTGATCTAGCTGAATTGCTATTGAATAATATGTTGACTAATGAAAACAATTGGAAACTTCCTGAACCCAACTCCTTAGTCAACTCCGAAGAAAAGGGGTGTTCTATTTCTCAGTCCTGGAGATATGCAAGAGGCAAAGAAATATATGAAAGAAAAGGGTATTAAAGCTGAAGAAGTTGAGAATTTACCTCCTATTGAAGAAATACATGGCCTTAATATACCACCTGTTGAAGAAATACATGGTCCTGATAACCCGACACAGGTAGTAAAGGTAAATTCTCTCTATAGATATGATAAAGCTGAAATCCCGTCTACTAGGTTTGCTAGCCAATGCTTGGATGAGTTTGATGAATTTATGGCTAAACAGGAAAACTTCAATGCTTATGTTGGTAGGCAATCAAAAAGAAATGCTTATATGATTGAACACTTGAGTGATTATATGTCTAGAGTTAAAGGTGAACTTAAACTTATTAGTGAACATGCTTCTACGGTTACTACTCAAGTAGAACAAGTGCTTAAAGCTCAAAATGATTTGCTCAATGAATTAAATAATAAGAGAAATGATAATGCTGTTAGAGTTATGACTAGAGGGGGTAAAATGACTCAGGAACCTTTGTATCCTGAGGGCCACCCTAAGAGAATTGAGCAAGATTCTCAGAGAAATAATGTTGATGCACCTGGTCCTTCTAAAAAGAAGAAAAAGAAAAATGATAGGACTTTGCATGCTTCTAATGAACCTGTTGTAGACACACCTGAGAATCCCAATGATATTTCTATTTCTGATGTTGAAACACAATCTGGTGATGAACATGAACCTAGTGATAATATTAATGATGATGTTCATGTTGATGTCCAACCTAGCAATAACAATGATGTAGAGATTGAACCTCTTGTTGGTCTTGATAACCCACAATCAAAGAATCAACGTTATGATAAAAGAGACTTCATTGCTAGGAAGCACGGTAAAGAAAGAGAACCATGGGTTCAGAAACCCATGCCTTTTCCTCCTAAACCATCCAAGAAAATGGATGATGAGGATTTTGAGCCCTTTGCTGAAATGATTAGACCTATCTTTTTGCGTATGCGTTTTTACAAATATGCTTAAAATGAATCCTTATGCTAAGTGCATGAAAGATATTGTTTCAAATAAAAGAAAGATATCGGAAGCTGAAACTTCCACCATGCTTCCTAATTATACTTTTAAGGATGGAATACCTAAGAAACTTGGAGATCCGGGAGTACCAACTATACCGTGCTGCATTAAGAGAAACTGTGTTAAAACTGCTTTATGTGATCTTGGAGCTGGTGTTAGTGTTATGCCTCTCTCTTTATATCGTAGACTTGATTTGAATAAGTTGACACCTACTGAAATATCTTTGCAAATGGCCGATAAATCAACTGTTATACCTGTCGGAATTTGTGAGGATGTGCCTGTTCTGGTTGCAAACGTTACTATCTTAATGGACTTTGTTATTCCCGATATTCCCGAGGACGATAGTATGTCGATTATCCTTGGTAGACACTTTTTGAATACTGCAGGGGCTGTTATTGATTGCAACAAAGGCAATGCCACTTTTATGTTAATGGTAATGAGCATACGATACACTTTCCGAGGAGACAAACTCAAGTCCACAGCATAAATTCTATTGGAAAAATTCCAACTATTACTATTGGAGGTTTTGAATTTCCTCTTCCTACTGTCAAGAAGAAATATGATATTCTTATTATTGGGGACATACATATCCCTGTTGAGGTAACCTAGTGCTATTCGAAAATTCTCCAGTTTCATGCGATTCAGAATGAGTTTGTTAACAAGACTTGATCAACCTTGTTAGTGGATTCCTTTTGATGAGCATGAGATGGATAAAGTTAGAAAGCACAACCTTCTGTACCCTCTTTTTACTTTCTGTTATTTAGATTAAATAAAGAAAAAATAGTACTTTCTGTTTGTTTTCTGAATTGTCCTTACAATAAAAAATACCCCAAAATAAACGTTCTCCAAATGCCCTGAAAATGAAATATGATTTTTTTTCTAGAATATTTGAGAATATCTGGCACTGAGAACACACCAGAGGGGGTAAGCACCTGGACACGAGGGTCCATGGCGCTCCCTACCCCATGGGCGCGCCCCTGCATCGTGGGCCCCTGGTGGCCCCCTCCACTTATTCCAGCACCCACACACTCCTTCCTCCAAAAAAAGTCACCAACTAGCTCAAGCACGAGTTCTAGCTCATCTTGCTGCCATTTTCGATCTCCTTGCTCAAAGCTCCACTCACAAAACTGCTTTGGGGATTGTTCTTTGGTATGTGACTCCTCCAATGGTCCAATTAGTTTTTGTTCTAGTGCTTTATTCATTGCAAATTTTTGCCGCTTAGGAGACCTTGTTCTTGAGCTTGCACGTCAAATTTATATGGTCCCAAGTAGTTCTAATGCATGATATAGTCTCTAGGCACTTGTGGGAGTAGTTGCTATCAATTTTGTTGAGTTTGGTTCACTTTTATTTTGATTTACTAAAATTTTCAAAATAAAACAGAGGAAGAAATATGTTTAGGAAAACGTACCAAGGTGGTTCTTCAAGGAAGAAAGGAGCCAGGCCCGCAATATGTGAGCAGGACAATGAACCACCGAGGGAAGCTCAAGTGCGGCCTTGTGAATGGTCGTCAGAAGATTTCATGGTCCAAGCAGGAATTAAGGCGGAATTTGACGCATATGTGCGTAATGCTGAACTCGAGGGCTTCATGCTAGATAAGTGCCCTCAGTATTACCACTTAACTGGTTCCTTTGTGAGAAGGTTCAAATTTACATCTTCACGCAATTCTCACACTGTCCTATTTGATCTTTATGATAAATCATATACCATGGACCTAGAAGATTTTAATACTGCTTGTAAACTCCCGCAATGGGGTAGTGCTAGTGAACCTCGCAAATCTGAATTTAAAATTTTTCTTGCTAGTATCATTGTGGGGGAATCTAGAGAAATAGCACAAGCTACCATAGGGAGCATTCATTTTCCTGCTATACATTATTTTGCTCTCTTTATAGGTAGATGCATAAATGGTAAGGACGAGGCATGTCACATGTGTGTTCCTGATCTTAGTGTTCTCAAGAGTGTTGTGCTAGGAGATAAACAATATAACTTGGGGGCCATTGTTGCACGTAGGTTGCATAATAATAGTTTAAATGGAGACTTATTTGGTGGGATTTATGCAACCCGTGTGGCTAATTTTCTTGAGATACCCATACATGAAAATGATATGGAGTTGCCTCCCGCTTATCTAGATTATGATGCCATGGTTCGTCATCGGTTTGTTGAGAGGAATGAACAGTTCCTCCAATACCGACTAATCTTTGACAAACGTCGCACTGTCCATGCTGCTCTCCCTGCTCCTGGTTTCTTTGACTTTCAGGCAAAAAGGAGATATATTATAACTAGGGAGGAGGCGAACGAATACGAAAGGGGGACGGAGGCAGCCCGCCTCCAAGCTGCAGTTCGTGAGGCAATAGCTGCTGCATCTCGGTACGACCCCAGCTACAACTTCGATCCATGGGCATAAACCAACTTAGGCGAAAAGCCTAAGCTTGGGGGAGTACGTATTTCTCACTGACATTACATTCATGTTCACACACTCATTCTAGTTGTCGGTGCTCATACTTTTTCATTGTACTATCCTTGCTAGTTTATTTTCTTTTATAAGACTCATTCTTGTGTCTTCGAAAAACCTTAAGAAAAAAAGCAAAAAAAATAGTTATAGCCTTTAGCTAGTTTACTTTCCATGCATGTAGTAGTAGTAATTAAAAGAAAACTCAAAAAGATTTCTCGTTCTTCCTTTGCTTGTTGGGAGCTTTCCCGTGTAAATAATTTTATTTCTATTCTTTTCTTTGGGGTCGAGAGGAGAAGACCATGATGAAAATGTTGAGTGGCTCTCATATGCATTATTGTTGATTTAACCAAGAGCCCATATTACCTTGTCTTCTTCCCTGAATTGAATGCTTGCAGATTCCAGCTTAGTCCAATGCACGTGCACTATTACTATTATACACACCGTTCGGCCGTGCAAGTGAAAGGCAATAATGACGATATATGATGAAATGATTGAGATGAGAGAAGCTGGTATGAACTCGACCTATCTTGTTTTTGTAAATATGATCAATTCATCGTTCCTGATTCATCCTATTATGAATAAACATGTTTGCAATGACAATTAGAGATTATAGTTGCTCATGCCATGCTTAATTAGCTAGGATTTTATAATGGTTTACCTTGCATGCCAACATGTTATTAAAATGGTTGTGATGTGGTATGATAGGGTGGTATCCTCCTTTGAACGATTCCAGTGACTTGACTTGGCACATGTTCACGCATGTAGTTGAAATAGAATAAACATAGCCTCCACGATATTTATGTTCATGGTGGATTATATCCTACTCATGCTTGCACTAAATGTAGATTACTTTTAATGCATGCTCATGACTGTTGTCCCTCTCTAGTTGGTCGCTTCCCAGTCTTTTTCTAGCCTTCACTTGTACTAAGTGGGAATACTGCTTGTGCACCCAAAATCCATAAACCCCAAAGTTATTCCATATGAGTCCACCATACCTTCCTATATGCGGTATCTACTTGCCGTTCCAAGTAAATTTGTATGTGCCAAACTCCAAACCTTCAAATGAAATTCTGTTTTGTATGCTCGAACAGCTCATGTATCAACTAGGGTTGTCTGTATCTTCCATGCTAGGCGGGTTATTCTCAAGAGGAGTGGACTCTGCTCCTTACTCTCGAGAAAATGGCTGGTCACCGGGATGCCTAGTCCCATACTCAAATCAAATCAAAATAACTGCAAACAAAACTCCCCCGGGATTGTTGTTAGTTGGGGGCACCCGTTGTTTCGAGCAAGCCATGGATTGATGATTGTTGGTGGAGGGGGGGGTATAAACTTTACCATTCTGTTGGGGAACCGCCTATAATGTGTGTAGCATGGAAGATATCGAGATCTCTTGGTTGTTATGTTGATAATGAAAGTATGCTGCTCAAAATATTATTTATCTCTATTTCAAATTCGAGCTCTGGCACCTCTACAAATCCCTGCTTCCCTCTACGAAGGGCCTATCTATTTACTTTTATGTTGAGTCATCATCCTCTTATTAAAAAGCACCACTGTCATTTGCATGCATTACTATTAATTTATATTGATTATGACTATGACTGGATCTCTTTTTACCATGAATTACAATGTTTAGTCAGTCCTTGATCTTTAGAGGTGCTCTGCATTTATGTTTTGTGGTCTCAGAAAGGGCTAGAGAGATAACATCTTGTTATATCATATTATGATTATTTTGAGAAAGTGTTGTCATACGAGATTTATTATTATTGCTCGCTAGCTTATTATGCCATTGGGATGAGTAAACATGAGACCTAAGTGTTATTGTGAATATGGTTAGTTCATAATCTTTGCTGAAAACTTGAATGCTGGCTTTACATATTTACAACAACGAGAAGCAAATAGAGTTTGTAAAAGTTTTTCTTTATCACTTTCAGTTTGTCAACTGAATTGCTTGAGGACAAGCAAAGGTTTAAGCTTGGGGGAGTTGATACGTCTCCATCGTATCTACTTTTACAAACACTTTTGCCCTTGTTTTGGACTCTAACTTGCATGATTTGAATGGAACTAACCCGGACTGACGCTGTTTTCAGCAGAATTGCCATGGTGTTATTTTTGTGCAGAAATAAAAGTTCTTGGAATGACCTGAAACTCCACAGAGAATATTTTTGGAATTAATAAAAAATACAGGCAAAAGAATCAACGCGAGGGGCCCCACACCCTGTCCACGAGGGCGGGGGGCGCGCCTACCCTCTGGGCGCGCCCCCTGCCTCATGGGCCCCCCTAATGCTCCATCGACCTCAACTCCAACTCTACATATTCACGTTCGGGGAGAAAAAAAAATCAGAGGGAAGGATTCATCACGTTTTACGATATGAAGCCGCCGCCAAGCCCTAATCTATCTTGGGAGTGCTGATCTGAAGTCCATTCGGGGCTCTAGAGAGGGGAATCCGTCCCCGTCGTCATCATCAACCATCCTCCATCACCAATTTCATGATGCTCACCGCCGTGCATGAGTAATTCCATCGTAGGCTTGCTGGACGGTGATGGGTTGGATGAGATTTACCATGTAATCGAGTTAGTTTTGTTAGGGTTCGATCCCTAGTATCCATTATGTTCTAAGATTGATGTTGCTATGACTTTACTATGCTTAATGCTTGTCACTAGGGCCCGAGTGCCATGATTTCAGATCTGAACCTATTATGTTTTCATGAATATATGTGAGTTCTTGATCCTATCTTGCAAGTCAATAGTCACCTACTATGTGTTATGATCCGGCAACCCCGAAGTGACAATAATCGGGACCACTCCTAGTGATGACCGTAGTTTGAGGAGTTCATGTATTCACTAAGTGTTAATGCTTTGGTACGATACTCTATTAAAAGGAGGCCTTAATATCCCTTAGTTTCCAATAGGACCCCACTGCCATGGGAGGGTAGGACAAAAGATGTCATGCAAGTTCTTTTCCATAAGCACGTATGACTATATTCGGAGTACATGCCTACATTACATTCTTGAACTGGAGCTAGTTCTTTGTCACCCTATGTTATAACTATTGCATGAGGAATCACATTCGACATAATTATCCATCACTAATCCAATGCCTACGAGCTTTTCACATATTGATCTTTGCTTAGGTATTTTAACGTTGATGCTGTTACAATTACTATAAAATTGCTACTCTTACTTTTGCTACCGTTACCATTACTTCCATACTACTTTTCTACTAAATACTTTGCTGTAGATATTAAGTTACCCAGGTGTGGTTGAATTGACAACTCAACTGCTAATACTTGAGAATATTCTTTGGCTCCCCTTGTGTCGAATCAATAAATTTGGGTTGAATACTCTACCCTCGAAAACTGTTGCGGTCCCCTATGCTTGTGGGTTATCAGGAGGCGGAAGCATTATTGGCGTTGGTTTGGTTTTGGCGGCTAGAGGAAGATATGACTGAAGAAACACGACAGGCTGTAAAAGCAGTAGGAGTACTTAACAACCTTAACTAAAACCGGCAGGGGCACTTAACAACCATAGTTGAAAGTAGTATGAGTACTTATACAGGTTCAAACGTACAAAGCATGCCTTGAACAATGCTACTTTGCCTACAGTTAACCAAGGTTGAGGCCACCAAGCCCCAGGACAAGGCCCAGGTGCCACCCCGCGCATCCACAACCTTTTGAAGGCGACTTCATCTCGCAATGTGGTCAATAAACATGATATTTGCTTTAGAGCCATGGAAAAGCATGAGCATAACTTTATGTCCTATTCTCCAAGATGGACGGGCCTTCATTATTTGAGACCACCCATCAATAATTATCTTTTGACCTCCAAGGGAAATGGAGTAGGTCGACTGATGTCTTCTACGCAACTTTATTCTTGTAGACATGTGTTGGGCCTCCAAGCGCAGAGTTTTGTAGGACATCAGCAATTTTCCCTCAAGTGGATGACCTAAGGTTTATCAATCCGTGGGAGGCGTAGGATGAAGATAGTCTCTCTCAAGCAACCCTGCAATCAAATACAAGAAATCTCTTGTGTCCCCAACACACCCAATACAATGGCAAATTGTATAGGTGCACTAGTTCGGCGAAGAGATGGTGATAAAAGTGTAGTATGGATAGTAGATATGAGTTTTTGTAATGCGAACAATAAAAAACAGCAAGGTTGTAAATAGTAAACGGAGCACAAACAATATTGCAATAATGGAAAATGAGGCCTAGGGTGCATACTTTCACTAGTGCAATCTCTCAACAATGCTAACATAGTTGGATCATATGATTATCCCTCAAAGTGCAATAAAGAATCACTCCCGAGTTCCTATTAGCGGAGAACAAAAGATAGAAATTGTTTGTAGGGTACGAAACCACCTCAAAGCTATTCTTTCCGATCAATCAATCCTAGAGTTCGTACTAAAATAACAGCAAGCTATTCTTTTCGATCGATCTAATCAAGAGTTCGTACTAAAATAACACCATATGATGCATATCAACCAACTCTAATGTAACCTAGATAACCCAATGTCACTGCGAGTACCTGTGAGTTAATTATATGATATGTATCAAAAAATCAGATTCATAATACTCAATCCACACAAAGAACTACAAGGAGACCCCAAAGTTTCTACCGGAGAAAATATAATAAAAACGTGCATGAACCCCTATGCATAGATTACCCCAAAGTCTCCTCGGGAATCCGCAAGTTGAGTGCCATAACATATATCAAGTGAATCAAAATAATACCCAATTGTCACCACAGATATTCATATGCAAGGCATATACCATGTGTTCTTAGATCTAAACATTCAATCCGACAAGACAAAACTTCAAAGGGTAAAGACCCAATTCATCACAACAAGTGTAGACAGGGGAGAAACATCATAGGATCCATCTACATTAGCAAAGCTGAAAGGATCGAGAAGAGGTGTCTAGAGGGGGGGGGGTGATTAGAGCCTCGACAAACAAAGTTGGCAGTTTTTAAGTCTTTCAAGTTGAGGTGGTAGATTAACACAATTTCAAGCATACACAATACAATTCAACCAAGCATGCACATAGTATATAAGCAGCGGAAAGTAAAGCATGCAACTGGCAAGAAAGTAAAGGGATGGGATTGGAGTGTGCAAACGCAATTGGAGACATGGAGATTTTTGGCGTGGTTCCGATAGGTGGTGCTATCGTACATCCACGTTGATGGAGACTTCAACCCACGAAGGGTAACGGTTGCACGAGTCCACGGAGGGATCCACCCACGAAGGGTCCACGAAGAAGCAACCTTGTCTATCCCATCATGGCCATCGCCCATGAAGGAGTTGCCTCACTAGGGTAGATCTTCACGAAGTAGGCGATCTCCTTTCCCTTACATACTTCTTGGTTCAACTCCACAATCTTGACAGAGGCTCCGATCCCAAGCAACACCTAAACAATCTAGGAGACACCACTCTCCAAAAGGTAATAGATGGTGTGTTGATGATGAACTCCTTGCTCTTGTGCTTCAAATGATAGTCTCCACAACACTCAACTCTCTCTAAAAGATTTGGCTATGGTGGAAAGATGATTTGAGTGGAAAGCAACTTGGGGAAGGCTAGAGATCAAGATACTTGTGATAGGATTGGAATATCTTTGTCTCAACACATGCGTAGGTGGTTCTCTCTCAGAAAACGAGTAGTGGAAGTGTAGGTATGTTCTGATGGCTCTCCTCACGAATGAAGAATGGGTGGAGGGGTATATATAGCCTCCACACAAAATCTAATCGTTACACACAGATTCCCAAACTCGGTGCGACCGAATCTTAAAACTTGGTCAGACCGATCTAGGTAAAAATATGAACGTTAGAGTTTTTGGTGGGACCGACTTAGTCAACTCGTTGGGACCGATGTGCAGGGGTTAGGGTAAAACCTCAACTCGGTTTGACCAATTACTCAAACTCGGTGAGACCGCTTTTGGTAATAAGCAAATAGAAGATTGGTCAAGCAAACTCGGTGGGACCGACTGAACAAACTCAGTTAGACCGAAAATGTTACAATAGATCCCAGAGAATTTGCAAGCCCATCTCGGTGAGACCGAGATCCCATTTTTGAGACTGAAGTGACTAGGGTTTGGCAATGGCTGGATTAGATGAAACTCGGTGGCGCTGGATAGATTAAATCGGTTGGGCCGAGTTTAACATTTAGGTTTAGGACATATGTGGATGTGAGAAAGTGGCTGAGGGATTTGGAGCATATCACTAAGCACTTTGAGCAACCAAGCCATTAAGCAACACCTCATTCCCTTTTAATAGTATTGGCTTTCCTATGGATTCAAAGTGATCTTGGGTCACTAAAATGGAAAATGTAGAGTCTTGAGCTTTTGCCAATATTTGTCCTTAGCATCTTGAAGGGGTTCCGCATCCTCTTGTCCATGTCCATGCCACTCCAATGTTGAACTTATCTGAAATACACTAGGTAGAAGTATTAGTCCAACAAGAGATATGTTGTCATTAATTACCAAAATCACGCAGGGAGCACTTGTGCTTTCAATCTCCCCCTTTTTGGTAATTGATGACAACATACATCAAAGCTTTAGACAAAGATATAAGAAGATAGCAAGTAAAGCTTTGGAAGGACATGCAACATGTATTAGCTCCCCCTACATGTATGCAATCATGTGATGATAGATCATAAGAGTATGAGAATGCATAAACATGTCAGAGCAAGCAATGAGTTACATGTGTCTTGGCTATATGCATCAGAGCAAATGATATAGATACTGGAAATATACCTTCATGTTTATGAATCTCCCTCGCAAAAATGTACCACCACAAGAGATCTTCATGCACATGAGTGTGATGCATATACTTACCTTGTGGTGTTGAGATAGCTTTGAAGAAAATGTACCTGGGTAAACAAGGTTAGATAACACAAGAACATCTATTAGACAGAGCAAGAACTAAAGAACACAAGAATACCAAGACTGGGATGACATGTATAGTGTGAGTACTAGGTACTCTATTTGGTTATTGACATGTCCCCAAGAATGAAGATATGCAATGAATTCCAAAGATTTTCTTCCCTTAGGTGTCTTTCTCCCCCCGAATCTGACATGGGATAATGGGAGAAGATAGGGTAATAGAAAATCAGAGCAAACAAGAAAATAACCAGAGCGAGATAAAATCATAACATATACTATCATGTCTTTCCCCTCTTGAAGACATGAGACAGATTTCCTCTTAAGGATAGGAGCACCAGGAGAAGCTTTTATGAGTGCATTCTCTCTTATGTGATAAGCTTTGGTGTGCTCTCTCTCTCTCTCTCCCCCTTTGACATCAATTTCCAAGAAGAAATTTCTGGAGCATGAGTCACATTACAAAGCCACATGTAATATAGGATGCTGGTAGAGGACAAGTTACAAAGAGTGGAGATGGGACAAATATGCAGAATGCAAGTGACACAGATTTTGTCTCAGGACTGAAATCGGTAGCACCGAGTGGTTGCAATCGGTGCCACCGAGTTGATTCGCTTCAGCCGAAGAAATCAATCCGGTGAGACCGAGTTCAACCCAGAGAGTAAATTCTTGTCACCTCATCTCAGTAGGCAAATAAGATCTCACAAGGATATGCAAGGAATTAACTGAAGGATTTGCAATGAATTAGATGTAGGGAAATGCAGAAAATAACAGAGAAAAGAAAAGACATCTAGATGAAGTTCTTTCTTGAAAGGGGAACTAGCATGCATGAGACATATGCAGGAGCACAAAGAAACAACAGAGAACTTCATCTAGAATTGGTCGGCGACAAAGTCACCTATGTTAGAGTATATTGACTTAGGAGTCAAGTGAAGACACTTGATCATAGGTCATACTCATCGTTTAAGCTCAAAATGGGGTTGCCATTTTTTGTTTAAGCATTTTGATGTATTATGATCTTGTTGGGTTGCTTTGACCCATATCTTGGGGTTAAGCTTCTCTAAGGTGGAATGACATACCTTGGGTGGTGGTGACGAACTTAGTCATGTAGTTGAACTTGTGTAGGGTGCTCAAGTTGATGTAGATCATCAAGAGTTGGGAGCACTACTTGTAGTTGAAGTTCATCTTCCTACATGGGTTAGTCTTGCAAGGAAGAGCACTTGTGTATCCAAAATGACAAACATGAAATTTGATATAGGAATTTGTCAAAGGATATACTGAATGGATTCGTGCTTCCTTGTGTTCATCCACCATTTTGTAGAGACTTGGAGATGTAGAGATTGCTCAAAATGTGATTGAGCTGCAATCTCATAGGGTTGGGCTTTTCCAAGTACCTACAAGGGTTAGATAGCATGGAAGAGTACAAGAATATCCAAGACATGTGATCATCATCATAAGAGAAATGTCAAGGATTAGTCATAGTAAGGCTCATGCCCTGCATGGATCCACATGGAGTTTCTACTCCAAATTTGAGGCATCAATGATGTTCAATTCACCTCTCAACCTGCAAAACACTTTCTCATCAAGTGGTTTAGTGAATATATCCACCAATTGTTTGTCGGTACGAACATGCTTAAGTTTGATATCTCCCTTAGCAACATGATCTCAAATGAAATGATGACACACTTCAATATGCTTAGTTCAAGAATGTTGCACGGTATTATGAGCAATCTTAATAGCACTCTCATTGTCATAAAGCAATGGAACATGTTTCACATATATCCCATAATATTTAAGAGTTTGGGTCATCCAAAGTAACTGAGCACAACATGATCCAGCGGCAATATATTCCGCTTCGGCGGTGGATAAAGATACCGAGTTTTGTTTCTTGGAGGACCAAGACACAAGAGATCTACCAAGAAATTGACAAGTACCCGAAGTGGACTTTCTATCAACCTTGTCACCGGCATAGTCCGAGTCGGAGTAGCCAACAAGATCAAAAGAAGACCTCTTAGGATACCAAATGCCAAAATTTGGTGTATGTATTAACTATCTCACTATCCTTTTCACAGCCTTAAGATGGCATTCTTTGGGGTCCGCTTGATATCGTGCACACATGCACACACTTAGCATGATATCGGGACGGGAGGCACACAGATATAACAATGAGCCAATCATAGAGCGGTAAACCTTTTGGTCAACCGGTTCGCCATCCTTTGTCAAGTCAAGATGTCCACTAGTAGGCACACAAATATGATATCATCAACATAAATTTGGCACACAAATAATTCTCCATTAACCCTTTTAGTAAAGAGTGTAGAATCAATTTTACCAATTTCAAATCATTTATCAAGAAGAAACTTAGTCAAGCATTTATACCAAGCTCTAGGAGCTTGCTTAAGACCATAAAGAGCTTTGTGAAGTTTGTAAACATGGTCGGGTTTCTTAGGATTAACAAAGCTAGGAGGTTGTTTAACATAAACTTCCTCCTCAATTTCACCATTAAGAAAAGCACTTTTGATGTCCATTTGATATAAGATAATGTCGTGATGATTGGCATAAGCAAGTAAGATGCGAATGGACTCAAGTCTAGCAACGGGGGCATAAGTCTCACCATAGTCCATACCTTCGACTTGAGTGTAGCCTTGAGCAACGAGACGAGCCTTATTGCATACAACTTGTCCATCTTCCTATTGCTTGTTCCGAAATACCCATTTGGTTCCAATGAAATTGTAGTTCTCATCGGGCTTCTCAACCAACGTCCACACTTGGTTCCTCTCAAAGTTGTGTAGCTCTTCGTGCATGGCATTTATCCTATCCAAATCTTCTAATGCTTCTTCAGCCTTAATAAGTTCAATGCTAGAAATGAATGAGTAATGTTCATAAATGTTAGCCAAACGAGTTTTAGAGTGAGCAATTCTCCCGGTTTGAATGCCATCAAAGATATGTTCGACGGAATGATCTCTTGAGACTCTTGCTCGAACTCGTGATAGCTTTTGTTTGGGTCGGGGTGGAACATCCTCTTCATTGTCTTGTTCTTCTTCTTATCTTTCTTCGTTGTTGTTGGCGTGGTTTTTCTCCCGTGGAGGTGGAGAAGGAGGTCGTCGAGGTTCATCTTGTTGTACATCCTCGTTCTCATCGTCTTGACGTGTCCCACTTGTGGATGCCTCCAAGTCAACTCGTGGTTCACCTTGGCGTGGGGTTGAGGCTTCCACTTGGACAGACGAGGTACTCTCCTTCACCTCTGTTGGGCGAATCATGCCGATAGACAAGTCTTGAATTGCTTTCTAAGGATCTTTGTCACCTACATCAATTGGCAATTGCTCTACTTGCGAGCCGCTAGATTCATCAAACTTCACATCTACCGTCTCTTCAACCTTTTGGGTGAAATTGTTGTTGACACGGTAAGTGTGAGAGTTTGAGACATAACCGAGTAAGAAACCTTCATGAGACTTAGGAGAAATTTTCGAATGACGATGCTTGTCAAGAATGTACCACTTTGAGCCGAATACCCAAAAGTATCTAACTTGGGATTTGTTATCGGTGAGGAGCTCGTATGCCGTCTTGCCGAGTAGCTTGTGAAGATATAGACGATTCATTGCATGACAAGGTGTCTCAACCGCTTCTGCCCAAAAGTGTTTTGGCGTCTTGTACTCATCAAGCATCGTTCTCGCCATTTTGATGAGCATCCGGTTCTTCCTCTCAACAACTCCATTTTGTTGAGGTGTGTACATAGCCAAGAACTCATGTGAGATCCCTTCTTCGTCAAGAAAAGTATCCACATTGGCATTATTGAACTCCATTCCGTTGTTGCTGCGAACCTTCTTGATCTTCACTTCAAATTGAATTTGGGCCTTCCTAGCGAAGTTTTTGAAGATCTTTTGAACCTGCGATGTATCATCAAGAAAGAACACCCATGTAAATCTTGAAAATTCATCAACGATGACTAGTCCAAATGAGTTACCATCGAGACTTTTGTAAGCATTGGAAAGAAAAGATCCATGTGAAGTAGCTCGAGCGGTCTTCTCATGGTCATGATGTTCTTCACGGGGTGGCTTCCTCCAACCTGCTTTCCTTCTTGGCAAGCGCTGCAAAATCTATCCTTATCAAATATGACATCTTTAACACCAAGGATATGATCACCTTTAATAAGCTTGTCAAGGTTTCGCATGCCCACATGACCTAACCATCTATGCCACAACCAGCCTTTGGAAGATTTAGCAATTAAGCAAGTTCTAGGTTGAGCCTTTTTAGTGAAATAAAAAATGTATAGATCACCTCTACGTATGCCGATAAAGACAATTTTATGATTATCTCTTTGAAACACTTGGCAATCTACTTCAGTAAATAGGACATTGAAACCAAAGTTAGCTAGTCTAGATACAGAAAGTATATTATAGCCAAGAGATTGAACGAGCATAACATTTTGTATGGAGCTGTCATGTGAGATGGCCAGCTTATCGAGGCCAACCACCTTACCCTTTGAGTTATCACTGAAAGTGACATACTTTCGAGGGCTGTCGTTTTCAGCAAGCTCACGAAACATATCTTTATCTCCGGTCATGTGATCAGTACATCCACTATCAAGGACCCATTACTTTCCTCCGACCATGTAGCTGTGAAGATTAGCCATAAGACCGAAGTGTCTCATATATTCTTCAAGATCAAAGTCATTATCATCATCTTCATCATAGTATCCATGTTCAACATCATCTTGCAAATGATCATTTCCTAGAGAGAGTGATTCATTAGATATATGATTTTGACAATGTTCATCTCTATGAATTCTAATAGCTTAAAAATAATATTGCTAATGATTCCAACATCTCCTTTGGCACGCATAAGATTGGTAACCTCAAATAAACAATCTCAAAACTTAGGATCATTGGGATTCATCTTATTCAAAGCAATAGACTTGTGAAGAATCTCATCTGAGTTTTCCAAGGAATACTCTGGAAATCGTTCCTCAAGGAATCTCCATATAGTATAAGCACAATCAAGAGTTGGCAAGTGACCATTCAAATTTCTAGGCAAGCCTCTAGTGATAAGATTGATAGTTCTAAGATTGCGAATCATGTCAAGAGACTCATCATGGGTGGGATGCAAGGGATCAACAAGGGGTTCACAAGGAGTAGTAATGTACTTGTTCAAGTGATACTCATGAAAAATTCCAAGCATCTCATTTTTCCACTCGCTAAAGAACTCTCCATCAAGCATAGAAACTCTACATCTAAGACACCCCAACGTAGACTCATCCATCTTCCTCCAATGGTGATTAAACCAAAGCAATGGAGACCAAAGCTCTGATACCAATTGAAAGGATCGAGAAAAGGTGTCTAGAGGGGGGTGATTAGACCCTCAACAAACAAAGTTGGCAGTTTTTAAGCGTTTCAAGTTGAGGTGGTAGATTAACACAATTTCAAGCATACACAATACAATTCAAGCAAGCATGCAAAGAGTATATGAGCAATGTAAAGTAAAGCATGCAAATTGCAAGAAAGTAAAGGGATGGGATTGGAGTGTGCAAACGCAATTGGAGACATGGAGAATTTTGGCGTGGTTCCAATAGGTGGTGCTATCGGATATCCACGTTGATGGAGACTTCAACCCACGAAGGGTAACGGTTGCGCGAGTCCACGGAGGGCTCCACCCATGAAGGGTCCATGAAGAAGCAACCTTGTCTTTCCCACCATGGCCATCGCCCACGAAGGACTTGCCTCACTAGGGTAGATCTTCACGAAGTAGGTGATCTCCTTGCTGTCGGATATCGGGTTCTGGCAAAACCCTTAAGGTTCAAACTCTGGGGTGCGCACAAAGATCTACTCCCTATCGATCCACGTCCCAACACCTCACCACGAATCTAAGTTACACGATGAACAACACAAGGGACACAAGGTTTATACTGGTTCGGGCCACCGTTGTGGTGTAATACCCTAATCCAGTGTGTGGTGTGGTGGATTGCCTCTGGGGCTGATGATGAATAGTACAGAGGAAGAACAGCCTCGCGAGAGGTGTTCTTGAGCTGGCGCGGTGTTCTACTTGGGTGGATTCGGTCTCTGTTGGCTCTAGGTGAGATCTCGATCCTCCCTTCTCTACCGTGGTGGCTATATCTATATATAGAGGCCCTAATCCTCTTCCCAAATATTGAGCGGGAAGGGAGCCAACAATGACCATTTTGAAGGGGGACAACTAGTAAAAGCTATCCTGACTAAAGCTGGTCTTCGACTGCCAAAGGCACTGGTGATGATGCTGTCTTGGGCTTTGTCGGTGTCAAAACCGGCGGATCTTGGGTAGGGGGTCCCGAACTGTGCGTCTAGGCGGATGGTAACAGGAGACAAGGGACATGATGTTTCACCCAGGTTCGGGCCCTCTCGATGGAGGTAAAACCCTACGTCCTGCTTGATTAATATTGATGATATGGGTAGTACAAGAGTAGATCTACCACGAGATCAAGGAGGCTAAACCCTAAAGCTAGCCTATGGTATGATTGTTGTAATGTATGTTGTGTCCTACGGACTAAAGCCCTCTGGTTTATATAGACACCAGAGGAGGCTAGGGTTACACAGAGTCGGTTACAATGGTAGGAGATCTACATATCCGTATCGCCAAGCTTGCCTTCCACGCCAAGGAAAGTCCCATCCGGACACGGGACGGAGTCTTCAATCTTGTATCTTCGTAG
Source organism: Aegilops speltoides (assembly GCA_021437245.1). Classification (NCBI taxonomy): domain Eukaryota; kingdom Viridiplantae; phylum Streptophyta; class Magnoliopsida; order Poales; family Poaceae; genus Aegilops; species Aegilops speltoides. Next base: position 120,295,631 of record CM038141.1, read on the forward strand.
TCTTGGAGTCCGGCGGACGATGATAGTCTGGCGGACGATGATAGTCCGGCTGTCCGGACACCCCCTAGTCCAGGACTCCCTTAGTAGCCTCCGAACCAGGCTTCAATGACGACAAGTCCAGCGCGTATATAGTCTTCGGCGTTGCAAGGCGGGTTCTCCCTTCAAGTTCCATGTACCTGCCGAACAGTGTCCGGCTTTATCATAAATACTGTGTTTCTCGGCTTCTACACCCAATAATGGCCTTTTTCCATGTGTCGCACGAATGCGAAAAGCCAGGGTGTCTTTTATGTTTCACCCCCTAGTCGTGCGAGTCGTCCGCCTACAAAAGAGGCAAAAATCCAGATCCAAACCACACCATCTTCCTCCCGCGAATACTTCATCGGGCGCCTTGACCTAAAATCCATTCCATCATGGACCGCCGACGCGGCTCCTCTTCTCGCGCTCCCAGCCCACCGCCAGGGGATTGGAGGAGGTGCTCTGTTCTGCACAACGAGCTAGTGAAGCTCCAAGCGGGGGGATATCTCCCTCCGGCCTTCATGGTCCCGGTTCGAACCGGGCTGGTTATTTATCAAGGTGGGAGGCAAGCGGAGGCTACCCCAAGTCCCAATAAAGGGGAGCGAGTATGCTTCGTCCCTTATCTGATAAGGGGACTCGGATTCCCAATACATCCGTTCCTCCGCGGGCTCCTGGAGTTCTACGGACTCCAGCTACACCACCTCACGCCCGCCTCTGTCCTGCATATCGCGAGCTACGTAGTTCTTTGCGAGCTATTCCTGGGCATTGAGCCCCATTTCGCATTATGGAAGAGGCTGTTCTGCCTCGTACCCCGTTCCCACGAGGGGTCCATATATCAAGTGGGCGGCGCCGAAATATGGCGCATTGCCGGGACCGGATACCCATCCGGTACTCCCAAGAGGGCGTCCGAAGACTGGCCTTTAGAGTGGTTTTACATAGGAGACGCTCCGCTGCCGGACCCAGTTCGGATTGGCCTCCCGGAGTTTAGTGCTGCTCCTCTGAAGAAACGCCTCAGCTGGCGCCCATGGAGCCCCCGATTGGAGGAAGACAAGAGTGTCCATTACTTGATGGGCCGAATAAGATTACTAGCCCATTCCGGGTTGACCATGATTGGAATCATGGCGACATGCATCATGCGCGGGGTACAGCCTTTGCAATACAGAGGCCACCCCATGTGGGATTTCAATGGGGAAGACGATGCCACCCGTCATGGCCGCGAAAGGCCGGATTCGACTGAGGATCTGGTGGAGATCCTGTCCAGCCTGTACAAGGGGGAGAAGGAGGACTTCCTTCGAACTAACCCTTTGAATGGGTTTTCCATGAACAACCCTAGAGGATGGGTAAGCGAACACTTTTAAGGGCTCAACCCATGCTTTCGAAGTTTAGGCTTCTTACAGTATGTCTTCGGCACAGGATCTACGCTGGACTGTGGAGGACATGGTAAGTCCCGCTCCGCAACCCGAGGATCCAGAAAGATCCCTGGATCCGACCTCCGAAGAGGATCTGGACATCAAGGTGGAGCTGATCCACGGGGTGTTTCACCAGCTCAGCATGGATAATGCTTTGGTCGACATTACAGCAGACTACCCCAGACTGTATCCGGCTTCCCAGGTGACTGTGACCGAGGTCCGGACACCGTTATCTCTGCCTTGCCCATTTTTGACCTTCGCGAACGATGGTATTTTACAGGAAGCGCCTTCAAGGCGGGAAGCCGAGCCCGCGGCGGCTGACCAACAAAGGTCAGTCCGGACCAGCAGGCGGAAAAGGAGCGTGGCATGGACTGAAACGTCGCCGCAAAGGTATAACTCGTATTTGAATTTTCAAAGCAACGTTCCTAGGAAGCGTCTGAGTGCTCATGATCTTTATAGGAGAAAAAGCGCTCGCCGGACTGCGGGCGTGGAAGTTGCCGATCCAACCTATACCGGCCAGGCTCCAGCGCCCGGCGTGGAGGGGGAGGCAAGCGCAAGACGCGGGCCGGATCCTCCTCCAACGGAGGACACCGACAGACTGTCCGCCACCAAGTCTGAGGTGGAGAGCGCCATGAACCATAGGCACCACCGGACAGTGTTTCGTGAAGCGTGCTTCTCCCCTGAGGCATTGTACGCCTTTAACGCAGGGGACATGCACCTCCGTGCCGCTCAAGATGGTTTTACCAGAGCCACGGAGCAGTATGTGAAAGACATACGGGTAAGGGAATTTTAATGGTTATATACACCAGTAGCCCCCGGGACTTAAAGTAGTTATGTTAACTGATTTAAGGATCAATTAAAACGCAGGCTCTTACCGAGAAGAATGCCCAGCTGTCTCAGGAGCTGCAAGAATGCAAGGCCCAACTTGAGGCCACACTTGCTGCCGCAGGAGGAGACGCAGAGACCCCTCCTGGTAACACATTTTTATTAATAAATATAAGCGCTGTGCGGCGTGCGCGCAAGTCTAAGAGTGACATTGCAGGTGCCGCCGAACAAGATCCGGATAGGCAAGAATTACTACGCCAGCTAAAGGCCGGCGAGAGGGTGCTGAATAAGGTGCAACAAGAAAGGAACAAGCTCCAGGATGCCCACGCCCAGCTCGGAGAAGAGCTGAAAGGTGTTCGGGCCGAGCTGTCCGGCTCCGTTAAGGAGACTGAGCGGCTTCGTCGCGGCATCTATAGTAAGTGCTTGAGCGGACTCCTTTGAAAAGAAGAGTTCGGCGAGGAAGTCAATTGACAAATTATGTCTTGTATGTATACTCACAGGTCGCCCCGCGAAGGAGATGCCCGTATCAACGGGTGATCAACTTCCCGAGCTGTTGCAGCTGCTCGAACGAGTTCGGCAGCGGCGAGCGGCGTCGTCTGTGCTTTATGGCCAGCCCTCTCCCTACCCGAGGGCCTTGGGGAGCTTGCGGAGAAGCTTGAGTGAGGCGGCGCTTTCGCTTATGGAAGATTTCGCCTGCCGCCAAGGTGCCGTGGAGGCTTGGGCCATGGTGAAGACGCAGCATAAGAAGGCGGATCCCAACCACATGGCCAAAGTTGGACGGTGGGGCCCGATGGGAAGGAGATCCCTGTGAGTTTAGTATACAGCCAAGTAGAGTTGGCTGCTAAATTTTCCCAACGGGACTGTAAGTTAGACAGCCTGTTAGAGGGGATTGAGGAGGAATACAATCAGTAATTTTGACAATGTATGTTTTCCTTTGAAGTGACATGTGAAATGCCTTCTAGCCGGATTGTAGATCGTTTGTCTTTGCCGACCTTTTCTCTTCAACCTCGGGGCCCTAGAGTCCAGAGTGTGTCCGAATACCTTTTTGGTTAAGAAACAACCGGGGTATGCATGGAGACCAGGCATAGGGGTCATTAGTGCTTTATCAGACAAGTGCCCAACTAGTTATGTTATATTACATGGTTAGTAAGAAACATCTTCCAAAGAGAATAGTTCCGTTAAGGGTTCCTTTCCCTGGGAGGCATGCCCTAAAGTGCATGTCCGGACTGCGAAAAAAGCAGAAAAAACATCTGGGGGCGGATAAATGAGTAGGTAAAAAAAATCATCTTTTAAGTCACCGACCGAATATTCCCTTAAGAACGCTAGCTTTCGGCTTCACCCAGTCTGAGTACACATCCGGCTGACCCGGCAGTAGCAGTCGCAGAGGTGCTCCCTTTACCTCCTAGCCGAACAATCGGGAACGTAGGGGTAAGCACAGGAGCCAGGCAACCCAGCTTGGCCAAAACTTAAGTCATATCGATGCATATAATGGTGAGTAAAAGGTACATGTGGAAGCTTGACACATGTGCTGGGCATGAAACCCTTATAATTGAGCTTCTGTAAAAGAAGCCCCCAGGTATAATCAGTGCGGATGGCACATCAAGTGTATGCGAACAATGCGAAAGTAGGCCCTTAGGGGCTTTTTAGTAAAAAGGTTATGAAAAGAGAAACAAAAGACAGCCGAAGTGTAAAAATTTGGACGGAGGAAGGGGACGAACTCTTAGTCCAGCGCTAGGCATAGAATCTTGAGGAGGCTGCGCTCCATGGGTTCGCATGAGTCGGTTATCCGACGATTTAAGACGACGATGCGCTCCGCGGTCAGGACTTGATCGATGATGAAGGGTCCCTCCCATTTGGGCTTGAGCTTATCCTTTTTCTTGTCCGGCAGGCGTAGAACTAGTTCACCAACGTTGTAAGTCTTGGCCCGTACTTCTCTGCTTTGATATCTTCGGGCCTGCTGTTGATAGAATGCGGAACGAGTCTTGGCGACGTCGCGTTCTTCCTCCAATGTGTCCAAGCTGTCCTGCTGATCCAGCTCGGCCTCTCTTTCTTCGTACATGCGCACTCGAGGTGAGTCATGAATAATGTCACAGGGCAAGACTGCCTCTGCGCCGTAGACCATAAAGAATGGTGTGAATCCGGTAGTGCGGTTAGGCGTTGTCCGCAGCCCCCAGAGTACGGAGTCGAGCTCCTCGACCCAGTGCATGTCAGATTTAGTAAGTGATCGCACTAGTCTGGGTTTAATGCCGCTCATTATTAGACCATTTGCTCGTTCCACTTGACCGTTGGTTTGAGGGTGATAGACTGAAGCGTAGTCGAGCTTGATGCCCATATTTTTGCACCATGTCTTAACCTCGTCGGCTGTGAAGTTCGTGCCGTTGTCGGTGATGATGTTGTGGGGGACTTCGTAGCGGTGTACTACCCTGGATATAAAGTCTATCACTGGTTCAGACTCTGCCATTTTGACCGGTTTGGCCTCTATCCATTTGGAGAATTTATCCACCATGACCAATAGGTACCTTCGCTTGTGGGTTCCCCCTTTAAGGGGTCCAACCATATCAAGCCCCTGACCGCGAACGCCGGTAATGGGTATAGTTTTGAGGCGGTGGGCGCATATGGCTCGATTAGCAAAGAGCCGACAACCAATGCATCTCGACTATGTCACGGCATCTGCCGGCCGTCGACCAATAAAATCCTGACGGAATGCTTTTCCTACAAGGGCCCGGCTGCTGCGTGGTGTCCGCCTAGTCCGCATGAATTTCAGCCAGAGGTTTCGCCCTTCCTCTTCGGAGATACACCTTTGAAGGACTCCGGTTGTACTTTTCTTATAAAGTTCTCCCTCATGGACCTTGTAGGCTTTCGATCGCCGGACTATGCAGCGGGCCTCGTTTTGGTCTTCGGGAAGTTCCTGCCTAAGCAAGTAAGCTAGGAATGGTTCTGTCCACGGGGCGATTACTGCCATTATGACGTGGGCTGAAGGTGTTATGTCATCGGCTGAATCGCCGATTGGCGCGGTTTTTTCCGGTTTGTCACTTCCGGGCTCCTCTTCCCATAGTACGGATGGCTTGAAAAGCCGTTCCAGGAAGATATTTGGAGGGACAACATCACGTTTCGCACCGATGCGTGCCAGTACGTCGGACGCTTGGTTATTATCTCGGGCTATGTGATGGAATTCGAGTCCTTCAAACCGAGCTGATATTTTTAGGACAGCGTTGCGATATGCTGCCATTTTTAGATCCTTGGCGTCAAAGTCTCCGTTTATTTGGGATATTGCGAGGTTTGAATCCCCGCGCACCTCTAGGCGTTGAATGCCCATGGAGACGCCATCCGGAGACCATGTAACAGGCCTCGATTCGCTGCGTTGTTGGAGTCCGTGTACATTATTTGAAGTACATCTTGGATCTGTGTCTCCGGTTGGGGACGTCGAGACGACGCCAGACCCCATCCGCCAACATTTTAGAGCCGTCGAAATGCATAGTCCAATTGAGTATCGCCGTACTCTTTTGGGAGTTCGGCTTCGGTCCATTCGGCGACAAAGTCAGCCAAAACTTGTGACTTTATAGCTCGCCGAGGTTTGTAAGTTATATCGAATGGTGAGAGCTCAATGGCCCATTTTGCAATCCTGCCCGTTGCGTCGCGGTTATTTATAATGTCATTGAGTGGTACTTCAGAGGCCACTGTTATCGAACACTCTTGAAAGTAGTGTCGGAGCTTCCGGGATGCCATAAACACCGCATACGCTATCTTCTGATAGTGTGGGTAACGGGACTTGCAGGGGGTTAACACAGTGGATACATAATACACTGGTTTTTGAAGAGGGAATTTGTGCCCTTCTGTCTCTCGTTCGACGACAAGTACCGCACTTAGAACTTGATGCGTTGCTGCGATGTATAACAACATTGGTTCGCCCAGATTGGGCGCAGCCAGGACCGGATTTGTTGCCAATATGGCCTTTATTTCTTCGAGTCCAGCAGTGGCAGCATCCATCCACTCGAAGTGTTCGGTGCGCCTGAGGAGGCGATAGAGGGCAACGCCTTTTCTCCTAGGCGGGAGATAAAGCGGCTTAGAGCTGCCACGCATCCTGTTAATTTTTGTATTTGTTTGAGGTCTTTTGGAATGTCCAACCGTGATGAGCTCGGATTTTAGCGGGTTTGCTTGATTCCTCTACGGATCGTGAAGCCCAGCAGCTTTCCGGCTGGTACGCGAAAACACATTTTTCCGGATTCAGCTTGATGTCATATGCTCTGAGGTTGTCGAACGTGAGCCTCAAATCGTCTATTAGAGGTTCGACGTGTTTTGTTTTGACGACACGCCGCTCACGTATGCCTCATTGTTTTGCCGATTTGGGTAGCGGACATGTTTGAATCATGCGCTGATATGTTGCGCCGGCGTTTTTAAGTCCGAAGGGCATCGTGTTGAAGCAGAATGGTCCATAAGGAGTGATGAATGCCGTTGCGGCTTGGTCTGCTTCCGCCATCTTGGTTTGATGGTAGCCAGAGTATGCATCGAGGAAGCACAATGAATCGTGTCCTGCGGTAGCATCGATAATTTGGTCGATGCGGGGGAGAGGGAAGGGATCCTTTGGGCAAGCCTTATTGAGGTCTTTAAAATCGACACAGAGGCGCCAGGATTTGTCCTTCTTTGGTACCATTACCAGATTTGCTAGCCAATCCGGATGTTTGATATCTCTGATGAATCGGCTTCCAATAGTTTGGCTAGCTCTTCTCCCATTGCTCGTCTTTTTGGGTACGGAAAATCGTCAAGAGCCTATTTGGTGGCTTAAATCCTTTTAGGATGTTTAGGCTGTGTTCTGCCAACCTGCGTGGGATTTCGGGCATATTCGAAGGATGCCAGGCGAAAATGTCCCAATTTTCCCGAAGGAATTCACGCAGTGCGGCGTCTACTTCGGGGTTCAGTTGTGCCCCAATGGACGCCGTCTTTGTTGGGTCCGTTGGATGGACCTGGAATTTTATTATTTCATCTGCTGGTTTGAAGGAGGTGGACTTGGATCTTTTATCGAGTATCACATCGTCCCTGTTCACCGTAAGAGCGCAGCGTGGTGAGTTCTTCTGCTGCTAAGGCTTGGATAGTGCCTCCAGGGCTAGTGCGGCTGTCTTGTTTTCGGCGCGGAGTGCTATGTCCGGATCACTAGCGAGAGTGATTATTCCGCCGGGCCCAGGCATTTTGAGCTTCATGTACCCGTAGTGAGGTACTGCTTGAAAAATTGTGAATGCCTCTCGTCCTAATATAGCGTGATATCCGCTGTTGAACGGGGCCACTTGGAACGTGACTTCTTCGGATTTGTAATTGTCTGGTGAGCCGAACACCACATCGAGTGTGATTTTTCCGGTGTAGCGCGCTTCCCAGCTAGGGATTATTCCTCTGAAGGTTGTGCTGCTTCGCTCAATACGGCTCCAATTGATTTCCATTTTTCGCAGAGTTTCCTCGTAAATGAGGTTTAGTCCGCTGCCGCCATCCATGAGGACTTTTGTCAGTCGAAAGCCGTCCACTATGGGACTAAGCACCAGTGCGGCTGGTGCTCTGGCTGTTCGGAATTTAGGCTCGTCGCTGGCGTTGATGGTAATAGCTGTGTCGCTCCATGGATTTGCCGTTGCTACTTGGTAGACTTCGGCGAGTCCGCGGATTGTTCGTTTTCGCATATTCTTTGATGCAAACGTCTCGAAGACTGTTGATACCGTACCGGTATTGTTGGAGTGGTTTTCGAGGGCTAGAAGCTCCTCGCCACTTTTGGCCACCTGCCGTAATATCCAACATGCTCGAAGGCTATGTGTTGGGACGGCTCCCTCTGTACTATGAAGCTTACAGGTCCATTGAGCCATCCCTCCAAAGACGGTTCCGTGCCCTTTATGGGGTTTTTGCTTTTTCGTTTTTGCATCTGGGGCCTGAGTGTGAGGCACCCTTTTGTTGCGGACTGGGGTTGGGGCCGGATTATCCCAAAATTGGTTTTCGGTTTTCCGGAAACTCTCCATCGCACAAGATTTTCAGATTATGGACGCCAGATCGGGAAGCGTGTAATTTTACGACGATCGATGGCGTTCAATATTCCCTTGTCCGTGCAATTATTGCAGAAGATTGAGATTGCGTTTTCCTCTCGGCAGTCCTTTATCCTGTCCATAACCAGGAGGAATCTGGCCCAGTAGTGATGTACTGTTTCAGCGGGCTCTTGCCGTATTGGAGATAAATCGCATATGTCTGGGCGGGTGGGTGGACTAAAATCCGGATCCTTGCCCATCTTGGGGCTTAAAGGCCGAGGAGTTTCCGAATTCGGAAGCTTGGGTTGCTGGACACGATCTAGCGAGTCCGGAGCGATGCATGGTTTTGAGTTCAATGCTCGATCGAAGTCCGTCCCTCCGTGGAAATCTGGCATGGAGGGTCCGGGAATCCGGACGTGACTAGTTTTCAATATAGGCGAAGAGTTGCCGTATTGCTCCTCTACCACTGCGATGTGGTGGGTGGCCTGGGGAGAGTTAATCTCTCTCAGATCGGTTTTAAGCCCAATCTGATTATAGTCTGTAGCGACTCCTAGGGCGGCGATGCGATCCAAGAGCTCGTTAACAGACGAGAGCTCTATTGGATCCAACTGTTCGGCAGATTTCGAGCTGACGCAAAGATTGCTTCTGATGACTTGAGAAGTCATTGTCGAAGCGATGGCCGGACAGGCGGTCATAAGAAAACCACCTAGCCGGATAGTTTGGCCGGCGGCCAAGGCCCCTTTGGCAAAAACACCGTCTTTGAAGACGGGTGGAGGCATCCTTCCTATCGGTGACGACACAGAGGAACTCTCAATGAAAGCACCAATGTCGGTGTCAAAACCGGCGGATCTCGGGTAGGGGGTCCCGAACTGTGCGTCTAGGCGGATGGTAACAGGAGACAAGGGACACGATGTTTTACCTGTGTTGGGCCCTCTCGATGGAGGTAAAACCCTACATCCTGCTTGATTAATATTGATGATATGGGTAGTACAAGAGTAGATCTACCACGAGATCAAGGAGGCTAAACCCTAAAGCTAGCCTATGGTATGATTGTTGTAATGTATGTTGTGTCCTACGGACTAAAGTCCTCCGGTTTATATAGACACCGGAGGAGGCTAGGGTTACACAAAGTCGGTTACAATGGTAGGAGATCTACATATCCGTATCGCCAAGCTTGCCTTCCACGCCAAGGAAAGTCCCATCCGGACACGGGACGGAGTCTTCAATCTTGTATCTTCGTAGTCTTGGAGTCCGGCGGACGATGATAGTCCGGCTGTCCGGACACCCCCTAGTCCAGGACGCCCTCAGGCTTCACGGTGATCTTCGTCCTGCTGCTCTACTGGTTTCGATCTCGTTGCACCAATATGGAAACCTTTGCTTGATGCCTCGGTACTCCGCACCTGCGCTTTCCCCCTTTGCACCAATGAGGAAACGAGGACACTGCACCGGCTGGCGCCCGCCTGGTCTCGATCGTCATGGCTTGCATCACGAGCACCTCGCTAGGTACTCCTTGCATTGATCTCTCCACCTCCTCGCGAGCCTGCATCGTCGGCCCCGCGAGGCTTGGTCCCTCGCGAGGGTCATGAGCTTGGGTTGATGTAGACGGGCCATACCGGGCCACTGCTTGAGCCACACCGCAGGCAGGCAAGTCTGGGGGACCCCCGTTCCCAGAACGCCGACACTTGCCCTTACAAACTTCTTGGTTCAACTCCACAATCTTGACGGAGGCTCCCAAGCAACACCTAACCAATCTAGGAGACACCACTCTCCAAAAGGTAATAGATGGTGTGTTGATGATGAACTCCTTGCTCTTGTGCTTCAAATGATAGTCTCCCCAACACTCAGCTCTCTCTCTGATAGATTTGGCTATGGTGGAAAGATGATTTGAGTGGAAAGCAACTTGGGGAAGTTTAGAGATAAAGATTCTTGTGATAGGATTGGAATATCTTGGTCTCAACACATGGGTAGGTGGTTCTCTCTCAGAAAACGAGTAGTGAAAGTGTAGGTATGTTCCGATGGCTCTCCTCACGAATGAAGAATGGGTGGAGGGGTATATATAGCCTCCACACAAAATCTAACCGTTACACATAGATTCCCAAACTCGGTGGGACCAAATCATAACACTCGGTCAGGCCGATCCAGGTAAAAATATGAACGTTAGAGTTTTTGGTGGGACCGACTTGGTCAACTCGGTGGGACCAATGTGCAGGGGTTAGGGTAAAACCTCAACTCGGTTAGACCGATTACTCAAACTCGGTTAGACCGATTTTGGTAATAAGCAAACAGAAGATTGGTCAAACAAACTCGGTGGGACCGACTGAACAAACTCGGTTAGACCAAAAATGTTGCAATAGATCACAGAGAATTTGCAAGCCCATCTTGGTGAGACCGAGATCCCATCGGTGAGACCGAAGTGACTAGGGTTTGGCAGTGGCTAGATTAGATGAAACTCGGTGGCGCCGGATAGATCAAATCGGTGGGGCCGAGTTTGACATTTAGGTTTAGGACATATGTGGATGTGAGAAAGTGGATGAGGGATTTGGAGCATATCACTAAGCACTTTGAGCAAGCAAGCCATTAAGCAACACCGCCTCATCCCCTTTTAATAGTATTGGATTTCCTATGGACTCAATGTGATCTTGGATCACTAAAATGGAAAATGTAGAGTCTTGAGCTTTTGCCAATATTTGTCCTTAGCATCTTGACGGGGTTCCACATCTTCTTGTCCATGTCCATGCCACTCAAATGTTGAACTTATCTGAAATATACTAGGTAGAAGTATTAGTCCAACAAGAGATATGTTGTCATGAATTACCAAAATCACCCAGGGAGCACTTGTGCTTTCAAAAGCCCATGATACATCAAGATCATGACACCTCAAGATCGTGCATGAGAGAGATTAAACACATAGCTACTGGTACAAACCCTCAACCCCAAGGGTGGACTACTCCCTCCTCATCGTGGTGGCTATCGGGATGATGAAGATGGCCACCGGTGATGATCTCCCCCTCCGGCAGGGTGCCGAAAAGGGCTCCCGATTGGTTTTTGGTGGCAACAGAGGCTTGTTGCGGCGAAACTTCCGATCTAGGGTCTCCCCGAGGGTTTTCAGAATATTTGGGAATTTATAGGGCGAAGAAGGGGTATGGGAGTCCACCGAGGTGGGCACAACCCACCAGGGCGCGCCTAGGGGCCCGGGCGCACCCTGGTGGGTTGTGCCCCCCTCATGGCACCCCCCAGGTGCTGCTCTGTCCCAATGGTTCTCTTCCGGTCCATAAAACATCCACAAAAAGTTTCATTGTGTTTGGAGAACTTTCATTTCTGCACAAAAAACAACACCACAGTAGTTCTGCTGAAAACAGCGTCAGTCCAGGTTAGTTCCATGCAAATCATACCAAAACCATATAAAATTGTTGTATCATCGACATAAACATCATGTTGTGACCAAGCGCAAGTTTGACCCGATCATGGTCAGCATTTGTATAGGAACAATAGAACTGGGCAGTTTCTGTTTCAAGATCACAACTGTAAAATTGTGTATAAGCAAGATCTTATGAACAACATATATAACAAAAAACAGCTCATACAATAAGTTTCTTGACATAGTTGGACCTATTTAATGTGTGTAGCAGTGGCACACATATCCCACGTGGCCTTCCACCATTGAAACGCCCCACAAGGACCTCAAGACGATCAATAAAGTGTAGGAACTGGTGGATGTCGTCCCAGTCAACTTCAGTGCCATCAGTAACAGTCGAGTTCTTATAGAATAACAAACAAGTAGCGTGCGTAATTTTGAAATAACCTACATGTGCCACCAATTATAAGAAATATTAGTTAGACGTAGCATCTTCGTGAGAGAAGGGAATCGCAAATCATTGCTACTTCTAAAGTTAAATTTTGATTAGTTAGATAAAATAGGTGGATTAAGAAGTAATCGAGGCAACAAGCAAGAACCAGATACAAAACTAACATGCATGAACTACTGGAACGACGTCAGGGTGGAAGATCACAATGAAGATGAGACCAGGTTATGCTATTTCCATCAAGATTCATGCGCCAACTTTCATTCCGTCACACTTGAGAAAGTTTATCCAAGTTTGGCCATAAAAAAGCAGTGATCTTCTTGGTTCATGAACCCAACTTGGAATTTATATCCATGGTTTGTCTTTAAGGTGACCATTAGACTGGTGTATTTAGTTATGGCAAGCTCGGCCATCTTGAGTACATGTGTTCTGGCAGAGCAAGGAATGCACTACAAGAAAAATAATATTTGAACACAATGTATTCGCTATCCAAATCTAGAAATAATTTCCTGCTTCACGTAGGTGTTGACCATGGTACTAGTGCCTTTTATCCAAATATATAGCAATTGAAATTTCCAAATTAATCGACAGTATGTTCAAAAAACCCCACCCTCTCAGATAGAAAAGAGGATTCTAGGAACATATTGTGCGCGTTTTAAAATCCTGTGTTAGCATGAGAAGGGACAAGTGTGGCGTCTCATCGAGGGCGCAGAAACCTGTAGGGTCCTCGCACTTTGGGCACTGCAAATGAAACACACTAGATTCAATAGGAAGAAAAATGCATCAATGACGGTGGCTGCCATCCTAGGATTACCCGCGACCAAGGGACTTGGATTTATCGGGGATGGATGAAGAATTCGTACATGGTTCTCCACGAGAAAACCCTATGCAATCGCCGAGAGGGGTTTTTTTCTCTAAACAAGCAGACAAGAGAGAAGGGGATTCAGGCCTAGTGAAATATTGTTGCTTCGTCCGTCCAGCTTACTGCTAAAGCCGGAAACGTGGGGTTTTGTGATTTGACGGCTCATTGGGCATTACTGCGGTGCTATGACCGGGGTGAGTCTACCGTGCAGTTGTGCACTCTAATTTGGTGCATGGCACCATTGCTGGATGCCCCACATATCAGTGAAAGGAAGTAGAAAGGCAGGAGTAACTAGTTATAGATAAATATATTTTTTATAGAGAGATACTCCCTCTGTAAAGAATTATAAAAATCTTTTATATCACAACTTTATACATAAGAAAAATCAAGGGGAATATATATATAACATAATATGGGGGTTCAGCTGAGAATATAATACTCATACAGGCTCACGGTTCTAGACTTTGGGCCACAGGACGGTGGGCCTGCATGTTTGGGGGCCATGTGTTCTAACTCAACGCATTTCATATTGCCAGAGATCGGTACGGCGCTGGTTTTAGATGTTGTTGCAAGGCGAATACAAAAAATTAAATAAAGCACGACAACTGTTAGAATGAAATCGAACGACAGTTCCTAACCAACAATCAGAGTTGCAATTCTTTCACGATATCCAACGTGATAAATAATACTGTCGTACTACTTAGACACACATGACACTTGTTTCACCATGCCATATTATTACATAAAAAGCTCTCGGAGGATAGATCAGTTCAGCAGTTGCGTGCTGCTACTGAAGAATTTCAAGGTTGATTTGGACCAGCTCTCCTTGCCGAGGAAGTTCGATTTTGGCATCTCCCCTACTGCAAGATTTGATTTAGTTTTGAACCTTGACCAACCTTTAGCATCAATCATCATGCGACCATCCTTTGCACTTACGGTCTATTGAGCAGGTTCATTCACACCAAGGTTTCTCATGGTAAGAGAAACTTGGCCACGGTCACGCGGTTTATTGAACAACTACCTCGTTGCTCTAGGAATTCTCTATTTGCAAATAAGAAGACATACACAGAGGTTACATCAACATAGTGAATCATGTGAAACAACATGGAAAGAAAAAAGAACGAAGCACTTGGGCGGCCAATGCTTACCAAGAAGATGCAGTGCGAACTGTAGCCCAGTATTTTGCCGGTGCAACTGTTGGTTCCATTGCCGCTGCACGGGCCAGAGAAGATGCAAGTGCAACTTCAAGTGTTGGTGTAGGTGCCGGAGCCATTGCTGGTGCCCATGCCGGTGCGACTAGTAGTGCCGCTGCTGCTGCCGGAGATGGTGCTCCTTGTGGAGCTGGTGTCGTGTCGGAGTAGGTGCCCGTGTCAGTGCCCGATCCTCCGGTAGATCAGTCTGATCCGCTGACGCGGTCGGTGCCCAATCCTCAGGTGGATCGGACTGAGCTAATGCCACTGTCGGTTCTAGAGCCAGTGTCGTCGGAGAAGGTGTCGGTGCTCGATCCGATGCTGAAGGTTGTACCGATGTGCATGACTGCAGCGATCGTCTCTGGTCTGCTATGATTTCATACTTCAGCTTTCTAACTTGACTAGGCTCCGTGACCTTGATCCAGTCTTTTTCTTCATTTCTTTTAAACGCAAGAAGGACTAATTATGGCGTGTTTGTTAAACCAAACTGTAGTTCATCATAGGGCTTCAGATTGTAGTCAGACAACAGACTGATTCAATTGTGTCCAGTAATATAAGTGATGGACAGTGCCTTCATTACTGACACGACATAAGAAGTGAAACCTGCAAAAGTAACCATCATGGAGCAAACCAAACGGTTTATTCTGTAATGAATGTCACATAGCAAAACCTGCATCGTAAAATTGCAACAAAAGTAAGAAAACATGGCATTAAATCGATAAGATTTAGACAGTAAACCAATAAGATTTACTTGATGTGACACGAGTGAATCCTTACCAGGAAATCACTATGTTCAAGTTCTAAACAGAAGGTTGATCATCCAATTATGGGTGGAATGCAGGGCCCTCACTTACTCCCACAAGCAGGACAATCCAAAGGTCGTGACAAATCGTATGGACCAAACATCCATGGGACTGGAAATCCTGGTGGGTGCGATAAACCCTGCAATGCATATAGATATTGGAGTGTAACCATAATGATAAACCGTCCTCACAAAAACATGATCTGGATACTTCAAATATAGAGACTGAATTGAGTGGATAGACATTAACATAGACTATTCTCAGGACTCACCACACAACAAAAGCGGTGGTACTAAACAATGCAGGGTTCACACACAGAAATCAAGTACTGCACAATAGTACATACTACAGACAAGAAAAGTTGCACTAATTAAACTCTGCAGACTATTTCTTGCCACCGACCTACGGATGTACCCCACATAACTGACTAGGCCATGGACTTCGTGAGAGAGTTCTACCGGCACCATTGCCATCTCGTCAACCTTGGTGAACCTAACAGAGTGGTCTTTCCACTCATAAACATGACAATGAAGATAGTCCACATCAGATTTGTCAGGAAGCTTTACAAGAACCACATCCTTTGTAATCGAAGGCACAACTAGGAAATTTTTGTGGTGAAGTACACCCTCGAGAACACGCCTAACAACAATGCTACAAGAAAACACTAGTTCACAACAGGTGGCGACAAGGACACAACAACTTGATAGTTTAGTAGTAGAACTCATCCTCAGGTCTTCCAGTTCACACGACATGACTTTGAGAACTTCATATCCACTGCGGACCTAGTTCTAATTCAGACAGAAACCAAATATTTTATTTCTACCTCCATTCAGAAATATAAGATGATTTTCCATATTTTACTCCATATAAGACTACATATATGCACAGAAATGAGTGAACAAAGACACTAGAACATGTCTTCAAAGGCATGAGAGCAGAGGGCTTACTTGCAATATCCATAACACAAGTTACTGAGGCTAATATACTATCTTCAAAGGCATGAGAGCTAAAATCTTACATTTCCTACGGCTAGCATTGATGTTCATAAAGTAGTTCAAAATAATCCATAATAAATCAGTGTTATGTGCAATAGTCATATGTGTGTCAACCTCTCGCACGTTTTGGTCAAAAGAGCAATTTAGAACCGTCATTTGGCACACAAAAATCACATGCAAGATCACCCAGAAAGTTGTACTGCTAGTACTAGTACTGTGTGTTGGATGAAAAAACACGATCAAGATCGCCAAAAAGATCGTCAAGAAGAGATATTACCTGGACTTGCTTAATGAGGGATCCCGGAGAGGGGGGTTTGGACAGGGCGATGGCCTTGAGCTTGTCTGCGGTAGTCTCGGTGGGGTGCTTGCGTTTCTTCGTACCCTCGGCCTCGCCGGTTTTGGCCAGAGCCATAGACACCACTTCGTCCGGTGCTCCAGGGTCCATCAAGAAATTGTCAAATAGAAATAAAAGAAAAGAAACCATAATCACAAACCCAAAAGAAGAATGGAGAGGGAGTTATAGGATCAGTCTCGGGGTTGCAAGACCGGGCCTTGGCTAGAATCAACACCATTGATGTGCTCACCTTTCCTTCTTTGGGAGAGAAGAACAATGGCAGAAGTAGGTTGGGGTTTTCTTGAAGAAATGAGGAACAAGATGAGGGAGAAGCGAGTTGGGGTTTTCTTCAAGAGAGGAAGCCGAGGGAGAAGAGTGAAATGATGGTTGCTTCATCCGTCCAGCTTACTGCTGGAAAGGTGGGGGTTTTGTGATTTGACGGCTCATTGGGCATTACTGTGGTGCTTCGATCGGGGTAGTCTATCGTGCAGTTGTGTACTCTAGTATGGAGTAATTTAGTGCATGGCAAGTGGACTCCGATGCTGGCTATCCTACACGTCGGCGAAAGTGAGTAGCAAGGTTCCCGACAACCATCGAGGAGGATCCGCACGGTAGAGCGTGTCCACTATTTCTGAACAAAAAAATTATTACAGCAAGCATGTCCACTCTTATGACGGAGGAGTGCGAAACACGGCAGCTGAGGGAGTCCTGGATTAAGCGGTCCTCGGACAACCGGATTATATACATGGGCCGGACTATCGGGCTATGAAGATACAAGATAGAAGACTTCTTCCTGTGTCTGGATGGGACTCTCCTTTGCGTGGAAGGCAAGCTTGGCAATTCAGATATGTAGATTCCTTTTCTCTGTAACCGACTTTGTGTAACCCTAGCCCCCTCCAGTGTCTATATAAACCGGGGGGTCTAGTCCGTAGAGTGAGGAACAATCATAATCATAGGCTAGACTTCTAGGGCTTAGCTATTACGATCTCGTGGTAGATCAACTCTTGTAATACTCATATTCATCAAGATCAATCAAGCAGGAAGTAGGGTATTACCTCCATAGAGAGGGCCCGAACCTAGGTAAACATTGTGTCCCCCGCCTCCTGTTACCATTAGCCTTAGACGCACAGTTCGGGACCCCCTACCCAAGATCCACCGGTTTTGACACCGACATTGGTGCTTTCATTGAGAGTTCCGTTGCGTCGTAACCAAAAGGCTTGATGGATCCATCAATCATCTACAATAACGCAATTCAGGGGGAGATCTTCCTCCCCAGACAGATCTTCATATTCGGCGGCTTCGCACTGCGGGCCAACTCGCTTGGCCATCTAGAGCTGATTGATAGCTACGCCTCTGGCCATCAGGTCAGATTTGGAAGCTTGAATTTTGTGGCTGATATCCGTGGAGACTTGATCTTCGACGGATTCAAGCCCATGACAGCTGTCCCCTGCCACCACAATGAACATGACCTAAATCCGTCATATGGCCGCGCTTAGGAGATAGCGCCTGTAATCGCCCGGGCCCTAGATCTGGAGGGGACTGCGTCATCCAAAGACGGGAAGCTTAACCCTGCCACGGAAGCCGCAGACTCAGCGGCGCTCGAGGCGCACACAGATCCAACATTGAGCTGGGCTTGTGTCACCGGAACCTCGGACTCGTCTCCGGCCATAGGTTCCAGACCGCGTGCATCCGCATCCATCGAACCTGATTGGGCGTTGATCTTGGAGTTCAGCTCCACGGACATCTTCCAGCACTCACCTGTAGGCGATGTGTTAAACTCATTGAAATCCCTCTCCTTGTTGGGGGACTCTCGGTCGAACTATGTCCGGCTTGAATGGGAAGCGGGCAACGAAGAACTTCGTCTCCCACCCACCACCCACTTTATAGCCAATGTCGACAATTTAACCGACACGCTTGATTATGACTCCGACGACATCGATGGTATGGGCGACAATGCTGGAGAGGAACAGGAACCACCACCTACAGGGCGTTGGACAGCCACCTCCTCGTACGATATATACATGGTGGATACACCCAAAGAGAACAACGACGACAATGAAAATCCAGTCGGGGATAAACCTCATGAGATACAGCCAAAGCACCAACGTCAGCGGCGCCGCTCTAAGCCACGCCGTAGTAAAAACAACAACTCCGTCACAGGAGAAAACAATACTCCGGACGACACCGAAGACAATGAAGACCCCGTTGAGCCAACCTATGAACAGGACGAATGGGAAGATGGGCAAGCTAGCCCTGATGAACAGGCCACGAATGAAGACGCGGAGGACAATAATCACCTTCCGCTCTCCGAGAACAAGGCGAGCCTCAGCGAAGAAGACTTTATCATGCTTGAGGAGACTGTTGAGCAGGAGCACTTTAAGTGCCGGCTAATAGCCACTGTAGCCTGAAACAAAAGTAGCAGCAGCTTCAAGCTGATCAAGATCTGCTCAATGAAAGATGGACTGATGTCCTGGTAGCTAAGGAATATGGCCTGGAGCGCCCAACCAAAATCTACACGGAGCGCAAACTATTACTACAGTTCGATGACGAGGTGATGGAGACCGTCCTACCAAGGCATAATGCGGCTGATCGGCCACGACGTGGCCGAGACAAAGCGACACCTCGAGCCGAACACCAGCTCGCATTACCACGCCATAGAAACGGAAATACAACAGCTCGGGGATACACACATGACCCGCGACATGACTTGGAAAACAGAGCAGGTCAGACAAGATCAATCTATGGATCGCGGGGGCGTGCCCTGATGCGCGATGATGGCCATCCGACTGAACGTGACAAACATAACCACGTCCGAGCCGAAAACCGCAGACGAACTCCATCCGAGCTATGTCACGACTTGGCCCGATATAGAGGCGCCGCACACCCCCTTTGCTTCACTGACGAAGTAATGGAACATAAATTCCCAGAAGAATTTAAACCCGTGAACATCGAATCATATGATGGCTCAACAGACCCCGCGGTATGGATTGAGGATTTCCTTCTCCATATTCACATGGCCCGCGGTGATGATCTTCACGCCATGAAATACCTCCCGCTCAAACTCAAGGGACCAGCTAGGTACTGGTTGAATAGTCTGCACGAAAACTCAATTGGCAGTTGGGAGGACATGGAGGATGCCTTCCTCGACAACTTTCAAGGCACATATGTCCAACCTCCGGATGCCGCCGACTTAAGTCACATAGTTCAACAGCCCGGAGAGTCAGCCAGGAAATTCTGGACTAGGTTCTTAACTAAAAAGAACCAGATCATCGACTGTCCAGATGCTGAAGCCCTAGCAGCTTTAAACATAGCATCTGTCATGAATGGCTCGCCCGAAACCTCGGCCAAGAAAAGCTAAAGTCCATGGAGCCCTTACGGCACTTATGACCTGCTTTTGTGCGGGCGAGGATAGCTGGCTAGCCCGTAGCAATAATCATGTAAGTGAACATGGTACTTCTGAGGCCAGGAACAAAAAAGGCAAGCCACGACGCAGCAGACACAAGCGTCGAAGCAACGATGACAACACCGAAGACACGACTGTCAACGCAGGATTCAGTGGCTCTAGGTCCAGTAAGCAGAAGAAGCCATTTAAGAGAAACAATCCGGGCCCGTCCAGTCTGGACCGCATACTCGATCGTCCATGTCAAATCCATGGCACTCCTGATAAACCAGCCAATCATACAAACAGAGAGTGTTGGGTTTTTAAACAGACCGGCAAGTTAAACACTGAGAACAAGGAGAAGGGGTCGCAAAGCAAGGATGATGACGAGGAACCCCGGCCACCGAACACAGGAGGACAGAAGAAGTTTCCTCCCCAAGTCAAAATAGTGAACATGATATATGCTACCCATATCCCCAAGAGGGAGTGCAAGCACGCACTTAGGGACATCTACGCGATAGAGCCAGTCGCCCCAAAGTTCAATCCATGGTCATCCTGCCCGATCACTTTTGATCACAGGGATCATCCAACCAGTATCCATCATGGTGGTTCAGCCGCATTGGTCCTCGAGCCAATCATCGATGGATTCCACCTCACGTGAGTTCTCATGGATGGTGGCAGCAGCCTGAACTTGCTCTATCAGGATACACTGCACAAAATGGGTATCGGTCCCTCAAGGATCAAGCCCACAAAAACCACCTTTAAAGGTGTCATAGTGGCCTGCTGTACGGGCTCAATCACACTTGAAGTGGTCTTCAGATCCCCGGATAATTTCTGAAGCGAAGAATTGATCTTCGATATCGTCCCCTTCCGCGGCGGCTATCATGCACTGCTCGGACGAACCGCATTTGCTCGATTCAATGCGGTGCCGCACTAACCTACCTCAAGCTCAAGATGCCTAGACCATGCGGCATCATAACGATCAACTGAAACACGGAACGCTCCCTCCGTACTGAGGAAAACACCGCTGCCCTTGTAGTAGAAGTACATGGCAGCCTTTTTAGGCAGAACTTCAATTCGGCAGTAAAGCTCCCGGACACCGTCAAGAGAGTCCAAACTACTCTGCAGTAGGACAGTCCAGCTCGTCCAGGGCTTGACTAGCAATTCGGCCTCGCCCCAGTCCCAATCAAGCGGCGACACTTGTGCCGCGCGTACATAACTACGCACTTAAAATACCATGGGCATGGACGGAGGTACAGCTAGACCGTGGTCCATAATGTGGCTCAGCCGCTCCTGAACCCACATACCTTCACTTTTTCTTTTTCATTTCAGGTTTTTCTCTTCCCGAGGCTTTTTTTGATAACCTGATCATCGGACCTATCAAGGGACGGATACACCAAGAAGGCAAGAAAGCTTTGACGTACAAGGGAACCCCCAGGTGGTCTCTGCTAACAATCGTTATACTTGTTTTAAAAACCTGCACGCAGCTCGCCCTTGGTCGTGGCATGTCAAATAGCCCTATTTGCTTATCGCATTACTTGTACAAATACGCCTTGACGTATTAATCAAATTACAATGGAAAATAATTTGTGGCTCAACGTTTTGTAGCGTCAGCTTATTAATTATTTTTTCCTTTTCTTTATATTCTTATCAATTGCGCCCGCACACTCTGGTATGCCTTAATTCGTGAGGGGCTTCATCATACCCCACAATACGGCAATAAAGTCTGAACACTTTTACAGTATAATTCGGCACCCCGAACTAATAGCATTATATGCATCGGCTCCGAATCATGTCTTTCGTCAATAGTTGGGTTTTCTGGCTCCTATGCTTACTACCTTACGTTCTGCTATATCAGCTAGGGTAGTAAAGGGAGAACTACTGTAATTGTGTCCCGGTTCTTCCGGATGAGCACCTCAGTACAGAAAGCCGAAAACAGACTGTCATGATGCGGCGAGAGCCGGTCAGCTGTTCGAGAGGTTGCAAATATTTAGCGATTTTTTCTGCGTTATGCGATGAATCGGTTTTTATCCGATCTGGCGTGTATAGCGCCCCAAGTTCGGACTTCTGAACACCAGGGGCTGTGCCTAAATTTTTCTTGTCAAACTCCTATGGCTAAGTGAGAGTAATAAAGCCACATAGTCCGATTGCCTGGTTCGTTGTGCTAAACACCTCCTTAAAGGACCAAAACCTTGGATACATAGTCCTTAGATTTATCCCAAACACCCCCGTACTACCTATGTGGGGGCAAAAGCCGACGACTGGACAATTCTTAGATTTAACAAAACGGCCGCACAGGAGGTAAAATTTTAAATAACAGACATTATATTACATAACGGATCTATTTTTCATAGTACATGACAGGATAACGTGAATGTATTCATGGGAATATGATATCCTTAGCACATTGCTCCACCACAAGGCGGGATCCCTCCAGGACACTGTCAAAATACAATTGGGGTCTGTGGTGCTCCTTTTCCTCGGGCGGCCCCTCGATCATCAGCTTCCTGGCGTCCATCTTCGCCCAGTGCATCTTGGCATGGGCAAAGGCCATTCACGCACCTTCAATACAGACCGACCGCATGATAGCTTCAAGTCAAGGGCAGGCGCTGACAAGCCGCTTCACGAGTCCGAAGTAGCTGCTGGGAATGGCTTCAGCAGGCCATAACTGGATTATCAAATCCTTCATGGCTAGTTCGGCCACCCTATGCAGCTCGACCAGTTGTTTCAGCTAATCGCTAAAGGTCACTGGTTGTTCTGGTCCAAGGTATTGCGACCAAAACAGCTTCTCCATTGAGCTCCCCTCTTCGGCTCGATATAATTCCACAGCATCTGACACGCTATGCGGCAGATCCACAAACACCCCTGGAGAGCTCCAAATCTGGGTAAGTAAAAGGAACCTTTCCTTCACATATCTGCTCTGCATAATGAAAGCCTTACCCGCCATGATCTTCTTGGCCGCCTGGATTTCCTGGAGGGCGCCCTGGGCTTCAGACCGAGCATTGTGTGCGCTCTGGCGGGCCTTGGCAAGTTCGAACTCTTGCTCCTTAAGGTCGCGCTCCAAGGACTCGCACTTCTTGACGGCGTCCTAGAGCTCTTGCTAGACCTCACTGACCCGGGCCTCATGCTTTTCTCATGTGGCCCACTCCTTGGCCGCCTTGTCCTCGGCCTCGGCCAGCGCCTTCTTGAGGGCCTCTACTTCGGTCGTTGCCCCTAATAAATTTCATGACACTTTAGTCAGCACGAATCATTCATCCTTCCTGAATATATACACATGTTACTGCATACCTTGACTGTCCTCCAGCTGCTTCTTCACGTGGCCAAGCTCTTCCTCGGCCCACTCCAGATTCTGCTTCAGTCCGGAGACTTCCGCAGTATGAGCGGACACAGCTAGCAGCGATGCCTGCTTGTTCACATAGACATTTTAGATTAGACTCCTGCGAAAATTATTTGATCCTTTGTTTGGCTTTTCTTTCCGAACACCGGACAGATTATCAGGGGCTACTGTCTATACTGTGACAGTATTTTTATACAATTACATTACTTACCTCAAAGCCTGTTAGAAGGCTAGTGCAGGCTTCGGTCAGTCCACTTTTCGCAGACTGGATCCTCTCAATCACCGTACCCATAAGGGTACGGTGTTCTTCCACAATGGAAGCGCCTTGCAGCGCTTCCAGCAAATTATCCGGTGCCTCTGGATGGACAGAGGCCACCGGTGGAATAGGCGCAGCGCCTCCTTTTGAAAGGGGCGGCTGGCCTGGTTCCAGAGCTGCATGTGTCTCCAGATTTATATTTGGTTGGGGGCCGAGTTGGATATGGCCCCTATTGTTAGTATCCATGGCGGTTTGCTCCCCCATGTGTTCGGCAGCTGAGGCTTCACCCTCCGGCACCTCCCTGACGGCCTCCGGATTCTCTCTTGGGTCAGGGATCCTTCGGGATGACACCTCGACACCATCCAGGTCCCGGGGAGAGGTGGCCGATTGAAGGGTCCCGTTGTCCATCGCCGCTGGGTCCAGCAAATCCTCTAAAGATAAGGATCGCTCGAGGTTGGACCGAGACGGACTGCAAATGCATAATTTAGCAGATTAAAACAATGAAGTAAAGAATCCGGATACAAACACGTTTCCGGACACTTACGATTTGGCCAGGGGCTTCTCCCTAGGCTCCCACTCCCAGTTGCTGTCGGTGGCAGCTGCGGAGCTATCCGAAAGGGAAGCTTTCCCCTTCTTGGACGCCTCGGCCTCCAGATGTGTGGAGGCCATCCTCTTCTTTCTCCCCCCTGCAGGAGGGTAATGGATCTCTTCTTCTTCTTCCTCGACTTCCTCGTCGTCTTCGGCGGAGGTGTGAGCCTTGGCGTCTTCGGATGTTGCATCCGAAGTGCCCTTGCGGCGGAGACCACCTCTGGTCCCCTTGACCTTCTTCTTGGCCTTCTTCTCTGGCACCTAATAAGGTGCCGGAACCATCATCTTCGTCAGAAGCGGGGTTTCTGGGCCTTTGGGTAGCGGAGCCGGACAGTTAATCCACTCCGCCATCTCTGTCCAGTCTTGAAAAAATTGATAGGGAGGCTTAGATGCCTTCCTCGGGTGTGCCAATAAAGAGAATAGCTTGAAAACATGAAAGAACTACCAGATTAGCAGGGTGGGTCAAGTCATGCCCACGATCTTCGTCCGTGGGTGGTGGCATCTCGTTGGATTTGAAGAGCACCTTCCAGATGTCTTCGTGCGTCGTGCCAAAGAGCTCCAGTAGCGTCCGACGTTGGCACGGAAGGACCCGGGGAACGAGCATCACCTAGATCATGTTGACAAGCTTGACTCTCTTGTTTATCATGCTCTGAATGCGCGTTTGGAGCGCTGTCAACTTGTCTAAAGAAGACCAGGTCAGTCCCTTCTCTTGCCAGGAGATGAGCCGCATTGGGACCCCGGACCGGAATGCGGGAACCGCCACCCAGTTGGTGACGTGCGACTCGGTGATGTAGAACCACCCCGATTGCCATCCTTTGACAGTCTCCACGAAGGAGCCTTCGGGCCAGGTGACATTGGGCATCTTGCCCACCATGGCGCCTCCGCACTCTGCTTGTTGGCCGCTCACCACCTTTGGCTTCACATTGAAGGTTTTCAGCCATAGCCAAAAGTGAGGCGGGATGCGGAGGAAGGCCTCACACACGACAATAAATGCCGATATGTTGAGGATGGAATTGGGGGCCAGATCATGAAAGTCCAGCCCGTAGTAGAACATGAGTCCGCAGACGAATGGGTGGAGAGGGAATCCCAGCCCGCGGACGAAGTGTGTGAGAAACACTACCCTCTCCTGGGGCTCTGGGGTGGGGACTATCTGTCCCTTGGCCGGAAGTCGGCGAGCGATTTCCGGGGCCAAGTACCCGGCCTCCTGGAGCTTCTTGATGTCCTTCTCCTTGACGGAGGAGGCCATCCACTTGCCTCCTGCTCCGGATCCGGACATGATTGGAGTACTTTTTTGGGCGAAGAAGGCGAGAGCTTGGGCGCTGGAGCTCGAGAATGGATGGGCAGAGGAAGGAGAAGGCGTGGGTGTAAAAGTGTGAATCCTTATCCCTTTATACAGGCAGTAAAAGTCATGCGCCTCCCTACTCGCCTTAAATTCCGCCTATTCCCCAAGCACCATGCAGATGACACGGTTGGGTTACCCATGCCCGTATTGATGAGAATCCCGTGATAAGGGGACACGATCTCTTCTTTGACAAGACGTGCCAATAAAACCGCACCTTGAAATACGGAGCGGCAGGCTAAAAAATGGTTCGAATAATGACCAGGCAGTGGCGTGATGTCACACTACAAAAATTTGTCATCGGATTGGACTCGTGAAATATTATACTCTCTACGGTTGTGTGTGGAACTTGTTTTGTAGAGCCGGACATGACTCTTGTGTTCGAAATCTACTTTGAAGTATTCGGCGGAGGAACCTTGCAATGCCGAAGACAATCTGCGCGCCGGACTCATCATCATTGAAGCCTGGTTCAGGGGCTACTGAGGGAGTCCTGGATTAAGGGGTCCTCGGACAGCCGGACTATATACATGGGCCGGACTATTGGGCTATGAAGATCCAAGATAGAAGACTTCTTCTCGTGTCTGGATGGGACTCTCCTTTGCGTGGAAGGAAAGCTTGGTGATTCGGATATGTAGATTCCTTTTCTCTGTAACCGACTTTGTGTAACCCTATCCCCCTCCGATGTCTATATAAACTGGGGGGGGGGGTTTAGTCCTTAGAGGGAGGAACAATCATAATCATAGGCTAGACTTCTAGGGTTTAGCCATTACGATCTTATGGTAGATCAACTCTTGTAATACTCATATTCATGAAGATCAATCAAGCAGGAAGTAGGGTATTACCTCCATAGAGAGGGCCTGAACCTGGGTAAACATCGTGTCCCCTGCCTACTGTTACCATTAGCCTTAGACGCACAGTTCGGGACCCCCTACCCGAGATCGGCCGGTTTTGACACCGACAGCAGCCATTTGAACTTACACAGTACTCCTACTACTATGCATGTGTAGTGGTTCATACATCAACACTGCATAATCTTGTTGCTAGTGTAGGAAGATATGATGATAACAAATGATGTTGTGCGCATGTCAAATATATGAACAATAATGTAAGATACCCATTTTTTGACTGTCTGGTCGAGAATGGACGGTGAGATCAATGTTAACAGAACTAGGTCTATAGCGCACGGAGAGTACGATTCTACAGTACTCCACGGAACATGAACCATATGAAGCACGAATCAGTGTTAGGCAGGGTGTATGAAGGGTGCATGCGATGGGAGCAAAAGTTCCCTTCTCGACCCATTTTTAGGTGTTTGGCGGAGTGCATGAAGGGTGCATGAGTCCACACTAGTAGGTTAACACAAATACACTAGGAGCATGCATGAAGAGGGGTGCTTACATGAGCATGCACGAAGAGGGAACTACTATATTGAGATGAGAATGCAACCAAACACACCCACAGGCTTTGTGCTACAGTGACTGATCTGCACCATCTGAGTTTGATCCAACAGTCATGCTGCACCGAGACATGGACATGCCCATGCAGAGGACGCCTAAAAACCACCGAAGTCCCTCTACTTTTTGAGGCACACGACGTTTGTGATGCAGGGTGCCACCGCCCACAGATACCAATCCCGGTCGATGGGAGCCAGCTCGTCAAAGACGGCGTCCAATGGCACAAATGAATTCCGGTGACGGAGCCCTGAGAGTATTCACCTGGCAATGGCGATGTCAGCCCACAACCCCTCCTTGTCTAGCTCCCCCCCACCATCGCACGAAGATAGCTCAGCTCCTCGGAGGTTGTAGGACCTTGAAGTATGTCTAGAGGGGGGGTGATTAGACTACTTGACCAATTTAAAAACTTAACCTTTTCCCAATTTTAGAGTTTGGCAGATTTTAGCTATCTTAGGACAAGTCAAGCAATCATCACACAATTCAAGCAAGCATGCAAAGAGTATATGAGCAGCGGAAATTAAAGCATGAAACTTGCAAGAAAGTAAAGGGAAGGGTTTGGAGGATTCAAACGCAATTGGAGACACGAATGTTTTTGGCATGGTTCCGATAGGTGGTGCTATCGTACATCCACGTTGATGGAGACTTCAACCCACGAAGGGCAACGGTTGCGCGAGTCCACGGAGGGCTCCACCCACGAAGGGTCCACGAAGAAGCAACCTTGTCTATCCCACCATGGCTGTCGCCCACGAAGGACTTGCCTCACTAGCGGTAGATCTTCATGAAGTAGGCGATCTCCTTGCCTTTACAAACTCCTTGGTTCAACTCCACAATCTTGTCGGAGGCTCCCAAGTGACACCTAGCCAATCTAGGAGACACCACTCTCCAAGAAGTAACAAATGGTGCGTTGATGATGAACTCCTTGCTCTTGTGCTTCAAATGATAGTCTCCCCAACACTCAACTCTCTCTCATAGGTTTTGGATCTGGTGGAAAGAAGATTTGAGTGGAAAGCAACTTGGGGAAGGCTAGAGATCAAGATTCATATGGTAGGAATGGAATATCTTGGCCTCAACACATGAGTAGGTGGTTCTCTCTCAGAAATGGTAAGTTGGAAGTGTAGGTTTGTTCTGATGGATCTCTCCACGAATGAAGAGGTGGAGGGGTATATATAGCCTCCACACAAAATCTAACCATTACACACAATTTACCAAACTCGGTGGGACCGATTCAACAGACTCGGTCAGACCGATTTCATAAACCTAGTGACCGTTAGGATTTTCGGTGGGACTGACATGCAACTCGATAGGACCGATATGGTTAGGGTTAGGGCATAACGTAATCTCGGTAAGACCGATTACACAAACTCGGTGAGACCGATTTTGGTAATAAGCTTTCCGGAGAGTTGGTCGGCTAAACTCGGTGGGACCAATTCACTCATTTTGGTGAGACCGAAATGTTACGAAAGGGAAACAGGGAGTTTACATTGCAATCTCGGTGGGACCGATCGCTCACTTCGGTTAGACCGTAACGTTACGAAGGGAAACAGAGAGATTAAAACCCCATCTCGGTGAGACCGAGATCCCTATCGGTAATACCGATTTTCCTAGGGTTTGTGGTAGTGGCTATGACATTTGAAATCGGTGGCGCCAGATAGAAAGAATCGGTGGGACCAATTTTGGCTTTGGGTTTAAGTCATATGTGGATGTGAGAAAGTAGTTGAGGGTATTTGGAGCATATCACTAAGCACATGAAGCAAGAGGCTCAATAAGCAACACCTCATCCCTCCTTGATAGTATTGGCTTTTCCTATAGACTCAATGTGATCTTGGATCACTAAAATATAAAATGAAGAGTCTTGAGCTTTTGAGCTTGAGCCAATCCTTTGTCCTTGATATTTTGAGGGATCCACTTTCATCATCCATGCCATGCCATTCATTGAGCTTTCCAGAAATCATAGTCTTGGAATAGCATTAGCTCAATGAGGTATATGTTGTTATGAATTACCAAAACCACCTAGGGATAGTTGCACTTTCAATCTCCCCCTTTTTGGTAATTTATGACAACATATAGATGAAAACTTCGACAAATGATAGTAAGATTTAAAAACATCGTCGCTTTGAGAAGTATGTGATAAGCAAGAGCTCCCCCTAAATTTGTGCATAGTTTAAAATTTGCTTTGGACTGCAAATGCAGAAGGAATTAGGCTCATGGGTTACTCTTCCATGTCACATACATCTTGGTGGAGCGCTCAAAATGATAAAGATTGAATACATGCACTCATCACCAAGCAAAGTGAATGATCGCATAAGGATAGGTAAGATAATATCATCAAACATGCATAAGTGTAGCTTATGATCAAACACATGATCATTAATGTCTCACAGATAATAGTGTAGTATCTCAAGCAATCAAAAGAAAACAAAGTTTAACCACCAAAGCAAGAGAGAACAAAAGCAACACTCTCTCTCGAAGCCTATGATCTATACATTTTTCTCCTCCTTTTGCAACAAGTTACCAAAAAGTTCATAGAAAATGCATAGTGCTAGATCAACTCTCAGGCTTGATCTTCAGGTGGTGGTGTAGAGATGGCTCCTTGGACGAAGGCTTCAGCTTGAAGTGGATGGAGCTGGAGGAGTTGGTGGAGCTGGTTGCACTTTGGAGCTGTAGGAGCTGTAGCCGGTGCGTAAGATGTGGCTCGAGTCTCACGAGCATCAGAAACACGCCCATTATGCGATACTATCCTAAAGAGACTCAAGGTCCCACCAAGGATAGAACCGCATATTGAAACGCTTTTGCAAGGTGGATATCATTACATCAACATTACATAATAGATGGGGATACATACAAGAGGCATACAATGCCACACTAATACAACATCATCATACATAAGATCAACATCCGACTATGGATGAAACACAAATGAAGCACAAACGACATCCACCTCTGCTAGCCCGGGCTGCCGACACGAACCTATCCCCGATCAAGAAGAAGCAAAAGAAGAACTCCAAACAAGCAAACATCGCTCTCGCGTCAAGATCATCGCACAACCTGTACCTGCAACTGTTGTTGTAGTAATCTGTGAGCCACGAGGACTCAGCAATCCCATTACCATGGGTATCAATACTAGCAAAGCTTAATGGGAAAGGAAGGGGTAAAGTGGTGAGGTTGCAGCAGCGACTAAGCATATATGGTGGCTAACATACGCAAAAGAGAGCGAGAAGAGAGCAAACGGAACGGTCGTGAAGCTAGCAATGATCAAGAGGTGATCCTGAACTCCTACTTACGTCAAACATAACCCAAAGACCGTGTTCACTTCCCGGACTCCGTCGAGAAGAGACCATCACGGCTACACACACGGTTGATGCGTTTTAATTCGGATCTGGTGTCAAGTTATCTACAATCGGACATTAACAAATTCCCATCTGCCACATAACCGCGGGCACGACTCTCGAAAGTTTAAACCCTGCAGGGTTGTCCCAACTTAGCCCATGATAAGCTCTCGCAATCAACGAAGGATATACCTTCTCCCAGGAAGACCCGATCAGTCTCGGAATCCCGATTTACAAGACATTTCGACAATGGTAAAACAAGACCAGCAAGACCGGCCGATGCGCCGACAATCCCGATAGGAGCTGAACATATCTCGTTCTTAGGGCAACACCGGATGAGACAGGCTACGAGTAAAACCAGACCTCGAGTTGCCCCGAGGGGGCCCCGCAGGCGGCTCGGTTCGGACCAACACTTAGACAAGCACTGGCTCGGGGGGGGCTAAAATAAAGATGACCCTCGGGTTGGCCGACCCAAGGGAAGGGTATAGGTGGTGGTGAGCCAAATGGTAAAACCAAGGTTGGGCCTTGCTAGACAAGTTTTATTCAAAGCGAACTGTGAGGGGGGTCCCATAAATCACCCGACCGCGTTAGGAACGCAAAATCCGGGAACATAACACCGGTATGACGGAAACTGCTGGAATTTTGTCAATTTTGGGCCTAGCCCAGTAGCAGTTTCAGAAATTCCTAATAAATCCTAGAGGCCCATGCAGCCCATTTGTGCAAGGCAAGAGGTGGAACTAAAGTTTAGTCCCAGATTGCTAGTTTAGAGGGAGTTGGACCTTTTTATAAGGGAGGCTCCTTCCCCACTTGTATGAGCATGAGAACAAGAGGGACATCCACGCGCGCTCCTCCTCGGCCGCCCGCCTCGCCACGCCACGCCTCGTCACGACGCGCCGCGGGTTGCGGGAATGAGCCGAGCCGATGTCTAAATTTTTGCCACGCACTACGGGTATACGAAAGGTCACTTGGGAGATGGAAAGTTTTTGCTGTAGTGGAGATTAAATGCGAACGCTGCACCCTTGACTGCTGTCTGCTCGCTTCATCTCCTCGGTCCTTCAGCTCCGGCGCCGCCTCTCGCCTCCTTCTCTTGCGCCTATAAAAGGGAGGTCGCTCCTCTCAGCAAGACGCACCAGAACTACTTCTTCCTCTCGCCACCGGTTCCTGAGCACTGCGCTGCTGCTACGATCTTCTTCATCCCAGCTTGCGGCTTGCACCGCAGGCCGGGACAGTAGGCCTCCGAAACCGCACTCTTTGAGTCCTGTATGGGAGAAGGGTGATAAGGTTTTTGGGGAGCGCTCTGTGCGACTACTGGCTGCTTCATCACGGACGATCCGGTCGCCGACGACTACTTCCTCGACGACGACTTCTTCCCCGACGTCCACGACCTCCTCGACGACATGGCAGGCGAGGACACCGACCCCAAGTCTAGCGCTTCTGCTGCTGCTGTGCCGTACATGTTCTTCTCCTTTCTGTTAGAAGTCCTGTTACAGTTCTTGGCTCTAGTTTCATCCCACGATGTTAGGCTCTATGTCGATAAGCAACTTCATCTAGTGACTATTCTAGATGTGTTTACCTCAAGTTCATATATGCGCATTTATGTTTACCTTCTCTTTGTCGATTGCATGACTTGCTATATATTTGCTATTTTAGTCATGTTTTATCTACTATTTCATTAATAAAATCATTCGTAAATCGCTCATATTTCCAACAATCCAAAAACATTATTATAGGCAATTTACCTCGAATGGTTTTGTTGCTTCCATGAGACCTCCTATGTTTGAGGGTATCCACTATAAGAGGTGGCGTGTGAGAGCAGTCTTATGGTTTCAAACCATGAGTTGCTATGACGCCACTCTTGGCAAACTCAAGGAGAGCAAGATGCCCAACAGCACAAGCTTTTCGTAAAATGGATACCTTGTTTAAGGCTGCTCTTTTGAGTGTTCTTGGTGAGAACATAGTTGATGCTTATGCGCCAATTGACAATGGAAAAGATATGTGGGGACGACTCGAGGCCAAGTTTGGGGTCTCGGATGCAAGACCGAGCTGTACATCATGGAGCAATTCTATGATTACAGGATGACCAAGAGCGCCCGTGGTTGAGCAGGCTCACGAGATACTGCCATTTGCTAGAGAACTTGAGCACTTCAATGGTATCCCATCGACAAGTTTGTTGTCGGGGGTATCATCACTAAGCTTCCTCCTTCGTGGAGGAACTTTGCTACCTTACTGAAGCATAAGAGACAGGAGTTTTCCATTCCGGATCTCATTGGCACTCTTGATGTGGAAGAAAAGGCGAGAGCAAAGGACACACGTGCTCGAGGTATTGAGGAAGGATCTAGTGCCAATCTGGTGCAGAAGAAAAACTTCCAGTCCCACAAGTTCAAGAACAAGGGCAAGTTTGATGGTAAAGGAAAGTTTGATGGGAAGAACAAGGCTGTGCAGCACACGAACTTCAAGAAGAAGAATGACAAGAAGAAAGGTGATTGTCATGTGTGTGGAGATCCTGATCATTGGGCTCCTAGTTGCCCCAATCGCTATGACAAGCGTCATCCTGGGAAAGGCGGCAAGACCGCTAATGTTGTCATCGGAGACATTGACATGAAGGATGCTGGGTATGGTATATTTCCTACTATTCTTTCAGTATGTCATTCTCCTGATTGGTTGATTGACACGGTGCTAATGTGCATGTATGCGGTGATATTTCCATGTTTTCGCCTTATCGGATCATAGGGACTTCAACCGTGCCGATGGGCAACGGTTCAAGTGCTTCGCTCGTGGTGTTGGCACGGTCAATCTGAAGTTTACTTGGGAAGATCGTATGGTGAAGAACGTGCATTATGTCCCTCCGTCAATAAAAATCTTGTTAGCGGATCTCTTCTGTGTAGAGATGGCTATAAGCTTGTCTTTGAGTCGAATAAATTTGTATTATCCAAGTATGGAATCTTTGTTGGTAAAGGCTATGAGTCAGGAGGTCTGTTTCGTTTATCCTTATCAGATGTTTGCAATAAAGTTGTTAATCATATTTGCAACAATAGTGAATCAAATGTGTGGCATTCACGACTTTGTCATGTTAACTATGGTTGCATGTCGCGACTAGCGAAGTTGAACTTAATCCCTAGTTTCACCACCGTTAAGGGATCTAAGTGTCAAGTGTGTGTGCAAGCTAAGCAACCTCATAAATCTCATGTGAATGGGGAGTCGAGAAATCTTGCACCACTAGAACTTATACATTCAGGTCTATGTGAAATGAATGGTGTTTTGACAAAAGGTGGAAAGAAATATTTCATGATGTTAATTGACGACTCCACTAGATACTGTTGTGTGTATCTTCTGAAATCTAAGGATGAGGCTTTGAACTTTTTCAAGATCTATAAAGCTGAAGTGGAAAACCAACTTGATCGGAAAATCAAGAGGCTTAGGTCCGACCGTGGTGGAGAGTATTTTTCCAATGAATTTGATGCTTTTTGTGAGGAACATGGTATAATCCATGAGAGGACGCCTCCCTACTCACCTCAGTCAAATGGGGTGGCCGAAAGAAAGAACCGTACTCTAACTAATTTGGTTAACGCCATGTTAGACACATCGGGTCTCTCCAAGGCATGGTGGGGGGAGGCGATATTGACAGCATGTCATGTCCTAAATCGAGTTCCCACAAAGAACAAAGAGATAACTCCATTCGAGGAATGGGAGAAGAAAAGGTTAAAACTCTCTTATCTGCGAACATGGGGTTGTTTTATAAAGTCAATGTTCCAATTCCAAAGAAGCGGAAACTTGGACCAAAGACTATGGATTGTGTTTTCTTGGGATATGCTTTTCATAGCATTGGCTATAGATTCTTGGTTGTAAAATCTGAGGTACCTGACATGCATGTCGGTACGATCATGGAGTCGAATGATGCGACTTTCTTTGAAGATATCTTTCCCATGAAGGATATGGCTACCTCATCTAATCAGGAGATGCCTAGTTCATCGAATCAGGAACCAGTTACAATTACCGAACTTGCCATTTCGATGGAACACTTTGAAAGTCCTATGGAGGAGAACAATGAAGTTCCTATTAGGAGCAAGAGACAGAGGACTGCAAAGTCTTTTGGTGATGATTTTCTTGTGTATCTCATAGATGACACTCCCAGTTCTATTTCAGAGGCCTATGCATCTAAAGATGCTGACTACTGGAAGGAAGCAGTTCGTAGCAAGATGGATTCCATCTTGGCGAATGAAACTTGGGAGATAACTGATCGTCCTTATGGGTGCAAACCTATAGGATGCAAATGGGTATTCAAGAAGAAGCTTAGGCCTGATGGTACTATTGAAAAGTACAAGGCTCGGCTCGTGGCTAAGGGTTATACCCAAAAGGAAGGTGAAGATTTCTTTGATACTTACTCACCTATGGCTCGACTGACCACTATTCGAGTTCTACTTTCACTAGCTGCCTCACATGGTCTTCTCGTTCATCAAATGGATGTTAAGACTGCTTTCCTGAATGGAGAGTTGGATGAGGAAATTTATATGGAACAACCAGATGGGTTTGTAATAGATGGTCAGGAAGGGAAAGTGTGCAAGTTGCTGAAGTCTTTGTACGGACTCAAGCAAGCACCCAAATAGTGGCATGAGAAGTTCGAAAGAACTTTAATAGCTGCAGGCTTTGTTGTGAACGAAGCTGACAAATGTGTGTACTATCTCCATGGTGGGGGCGAGGGAGTTATGATTTGCTTGTATGTTGATGACATACTGATTTTCGGAACAAATCTGAATGTTATTAAGGAGGTCAAGGATTTCCTATCTCGCTGTTTTGAGATGAAGGATTTAGGAGTGGCTGATGTCATTCTGAACATCAAGTTGTTGAGAGATGATGATGGTGGGATTACATTGCTTCAATCTCACTATGTGGAAAAGATCTTGAGTCGCTTTGGCTATAGTGACTGCAAGCCCTCTCCAACACCATATGATGCTAGCGTGTGCTTGAAAGAATCAAGAATTGCTAGAGATCATTTGAAGTATTCTCGATTATTGGCTCGCTTATGTACTTAGCCGGTGCTACAAGACCCGACATCTCTTCTTACATTAGAAGCTGAGCCGGTTTGTCTCAAAACCGGAGATGTGCATTGGAAAGCTCTAGAGAGAGTTTTTGCGTTATTTGAAAGGCACTATAAATTATGGAATTCACTACACTGGGCACCCAAAGGTGCTTGAAGGGTATAGTGACTCAAACTGGATCTCAGATGCTGATGAGATAAAGGCCATGAGCGGATATGTGTTCACTCATGGAGGTGGCGCTGTTTCTTGAAGTCGTGCAAGGCACCATCTTAACGAGGTCAACTATGGAAGCAGAACTCACAACACTAGATACAGCTACGGTCGAAGCAGATTGGCTTCGCCGACTCTTGAATGACTTGCCGGTTGTTGAGAAACCTATACCGGGTATCCTTATGAACTGTGACAATCAAACTATGATCACGAAAGTGAACAGCTCTAAGGACAATATGAAGTCATCAAGACACGTTCAGAGAAGGTTAAAGTCTGTCAGGAAAATGAGAAACTCCGGAGTTATTGCATTGGATTATATCCAAACGTCTAAAAATCTGGCAGATCCTTTCACTAAGGGTTTATCACGTAATGTGATAGATAATGCATCGAGGGAGATGGGTATGAGACCCACAATATGAGTTGTTCACAGTGGTAACCTATTCTTTGTGATCGGAGATCCCGTGAATTAGATGTGGAAGACAAGCTGTTGGTCAACTGGGAGGAGAGTATCCTTACTATTAAAATACCACTCCATGAAGATGCAATACTCTCCTAATCTGCTGTAACGCCCCGGGTTCGATGCGCCAGGTGTCCGCCAGTTATTCGCCGTCGTTGCCATGTCATGTGCTTGCGTGTTGCATTTTGCCATGTCATCATCTGCATTTCATCCGCATGTTTTTCAAAACTTGCATCCGTTCGGGTTTCGCCGGTTCTCTCCGTTGTCCGTTCTGAGCCAGACACACTCGCACGCGCCCGCGGCTCCTCCGAATATTATTTTTATAAGCGGCATAAAAATGTTCTCGGAATGGGTTGAAGCTTGGCATGCGGTCTTATTATAGTGTAGACAGAGCGCCTGTCAAGTTTTGTTGCATTCGGAGTCCGTTTGACTGCCCAACCGTGAGACATATAGCGGTACCTTTGTCGGTACCTTTGTCGGATGTTCTCGGTCTCCGAAAACCGTGTGGGATGCACTTCTTCCCCTCTCTTCTCAGCCCGAGGCCCTCTTCACAGCCCACTAGACCCATCTAAACCTCCCCTCCGACCGGAACCATCAGATCGCGATCGGAGGCTCCTAAACGCTTCATAAACCCCAAACCCTAGCCACCTACCCTATTTAAGCAACCCCTAGTCCATTTTTGGGCATTTCCTAGTCTCCACCTACCCCTAGCCTTCCCCTACCTCTGTCTCGCCACCACCCTCCTCGGGATCTGCGCCCGACCACAGCCCCGCCGCCACTTGTCACGCCCTATCGGCCAGCGCCGCCACAACCGTCGCCCTCCTCCAATCGCAGGCCACCACTTGTCCTCGGCACCGCTAGCCACCGCACGGGTCCTCCAGGCCCAGATCTGGCCCGCCCCGCCCGTCCGCGCCGCCGACGCGCTCCCGTGCTGCGGCCGCCTCCCGCTCCTCGCCCGGCGCCTCGCTCGCTCTCTGTTGCCCAGGGAACCACCGCCGCCGCCACGGAGCCGCCGCCACGGCGCCGAGCTCGCCGCCCCACCTCCTCCTGTTGCCGGGAACGGACGGATCCGGTGGATCCCGTCCAGATCCGCGGCTTTCCGCAGGTCCCGACTCACCGCGCCGCCCCAAGCCTCGCCGGAGTGCTATCGCTGCCGCCCTGGTCGGGGATCGAGCAGAGGAGCCGCTCGATCTTGTGTCCGTTGACCAGCGCGTGGGCCAGCGCCTCCCCAGGCCCAGCGCCCCGACGGCCTCCTCCCCACCGACTGGGCCTAGCCCATGGGTGAGCAGACCCCCATGCGCCCCTCCTCTTGTGTTTTTTTACCTATCGGGCTAGCCAGTTTCGGCCCATAGTGTTTTTTTCCTTGACAGATTTGTCTATTTATCCAGTGAATTACAGATTTACAGAAAACCCCGTGTAGTTCATGCATTAATAACTCATTAATCGTGCATATCGGATTAAAATGATTCAAACATGTAAAATGCTTAGAATTTTGTGTAGATTAATAATATGCCATTTTCATCCATGTTTAAAATGTTTAAAATGTTGTTTGTGTTAATTTGCTAAAATGCCATGTTAAAATGATTTATTTCATAACTAAATAACCGTAGCTCGGTTTTAAATAAACTTTATATGTAAATGGGGTGGAAAAATGCCTAGAGTAACATGGTCCACTTTATTTTTCTGTTTAACAACATTAAAATATGTTTTAGGGCAGAACAGTAGCAAATTCATAAACTGCATATGAGGTTTTTCCGAAAATGTTGTTTGTTGTTCCGGCCTCATTTAAACTTGCCTAAATAGTTAGTTTACTTTTGCTTCACCCCTTGCCATGTTTAACAACATTTAACATTGTTGTGTACCTAAACGAGAGCGAACTAAATAACTCAGATGTGGTGTTTCGTCAATATGCAACTCGTTGCATATTGAGCTCCACTTAACTTGTAGCATTGTTTGTTGGACCTTGCCATGCCATGCCTCATTAAACCGGACATGCATCATATTTGATTGTGCATCATGCCATGTTTATGCCTGTGTGTTTACCATGTTGTTTGCTTCTTTCCGGTTTGCTTCTCTCGTTAGCTTCGGTTTCATTCCGGAGTTGTGAGGATTCGTTCTACTACGTCCGTTTGTCTTCTTCATGGAATCGTTCTTCTTCCTTGCGGGATTTCAGGCAAGATGACCATACCCTCGAAATCACTACTATCTTTGCTATGCTAGTTTGCTCGCTCTTTTGCTATGCCAATGCTACGATGCCCACCATTTGCTTGTCAGCCTCCCAAAATGCCATGAACCTCTAATCTTTGACACCATTCCTAGCAAACCGTTGTTTGGCTATGTTCCCGCTTTGCTCAGCCCCTCTTATAGCGTTGCTAGTTGCAGGTGAAGTTGAAGATTGCTCTATGGTGGACAGGGTTTATGTTGGGATATCACAATATCTCTTATATTATTTAATGCATCTATATACTTGGTGAAGGGTGGAAGGCTCGGCCTTATGCCTGGTGTTTTGTTCCACTCTTGCCGCCCTAGTTTCCGTCATACCGGTGTTATGTTCCTGAATTTTGCGTTCCTAACGCGGTCGGGTGATTTATGGGACCCCCCTGATAGTTCGCTTTGAATAAAACTTGTCCAGCAAGGCCCAACATTGACTTTTACCATTTGCCTCACCACCACCTATATTTCTCTTAGGAGTAATTAACCCAAGGGTCATCTTTATTATAGCCCCCCCGGGCCAGTGCTTGTCTAAGCATTGGTCCAAACTAGAGCACCGTGCGGGACCATCCCTTGGCAACTTGAGTTACGTCGGTACCTGTACACTTCGCTTATCCGGTGTTGCCCTGAGAACGAGATATGTGCAGCTCCTATCGGGATTGTCGGCGCATCGAGCGGCTTTGCTGGTCTTGTTTTACCATTGTCGAAATGTCTTGATGTACCGGGATTCCGAGACTGATCGGGTCTTCCTGGGAGAAGGTCTATTCCTTCGTTGATCGCGAGAGCTTGTCATGGGCTGTTGGGACACCCCCGCAGGTATAAACTTTCGAGAGCCGTGCCCGCGGTTATGTGGCAGATGGGAATTTGTTAATGTCCGGTTGTAGATAACTTGACACCAGATCCGAATTAAAACACATCAACCGCGTGTGTAGCCGTGATGGTCCCTTCTCGGCAGAGTCCGGGAAGTGAACACGGTTTCTGTGTTATGATTGACGTAAGTAGGTGTTCAGGATCACCTCTTGATCATTGCTAGCTTCACGACCGTTCCGCTTATTCTCTTCTCGCTCTTCTTTGCGTATGTTAGCCACCATATTTGCCTAGTCGCTGCTGCAACCTCACCACTTTACCCCCTTCCTTACCCATTAAGCTTTGCTAGTCTTGATACCCATGGTAATGGGATTGCTGAGTCCTCGTGGCTCACCAGATACTTCGAAAACCAGTTTGCAGGTGCCTATGTACCGAGCAGGTGACGCAATCAAGCTCAAGGAGGAGCTCGATGAAGATCTTGCCCTTTGCGTTGTTTCGTTCTAGTTGATCAGTAGTGGAGCCCAGTTGGGGTCGATCGGGGACCTTTGTTGCGTTTGGGGTTCTTCTTTTATTTTGGTTCCGTAGTCAGACCTTGATTGTATCTGGATGATGTAATGCTTTATTCATGTAATTGTGTGAAGTGGCGATTGTAAGCCAACTATGTATCTCTTTCCCTTATGTATTACATGGTTGTGTGAAGATTACCTCACTTGCGACATTGCTTTCAATGCGGTTATGCCTCTAAGTCGTGCTTCAACACGTGG
Organism: Aegilops speltoides; assembly: GCA_021437245.1. Classification (NCBI taxonomy): domain Eukaryota; kingdom Viridiplantae; phylum Streptophyta; class Magnoliopsida; order Poales; family Poaceae; genus Aegilops; species Aegilops speltoides. The sequence continues at coordinate 120,335,024 of CM038141.1, forward strand.
GAGATATAGCCGCATCGAGGGTGTGACAAGTTGGTATCAGAGCCTTCCCCGACCTTAGGAGCCCCACTGCTTGATCGTTTTTAGCGGTCGAGTTGTGTCTAGAAAAATGTTTTGAGTCATTTAGGATTATATATATCGGAGAGTTAGGAATTCTTTTTACTCCTCAGCCCCCTTCGTCGCTCTGGTGAGGACTCCTGACGTAGATGTTTTGTCTTTTCTCTTCTCAAATTTCACTAAAAATTTTTTTAGGATCACGCGGGTATCTTGGAATCGTTCCGATGGTTTTATGATGAGAACATTGTCTTGGTGCCTCCTGTCAGGGATTTAGTGGAAGTGTCCCGGGGAGTTGAGCTCTGAGGTGTTGTCATCATAATTTTATCGTTGCAGTCTCGAATACGAGTTTAGTCGCCGACATCGAAAATCTCTTTTATGCAGTTGTTGGTGAGATAACCCGATAACCCAAGATCGAGGTGAGTACGAGAGTATTGCCATGACTCGTATAACGGATGCTTTTCGAAGGTTGAGGTACACGATTTCCGAAGGTTTCTTGGTTATGTGTTGACGGATGGATACAGCTTGGATGTAGGTTTTGTTAGTTTGGGTGAGATATATTGCTTCCCCTGTATCCCCAACACCAGATTGCATAACCAGAAAGTTTCGGGAGTTTTATAGGTGGGAAGTCAAGTAGCTCCTAGAATATCTTTTTGACAGATGCATGATATGGGATTGGGTAAATCTCTATCATATGTATTTGTTCCGGCTTATTCTGCAAGCCAAATACTTTTTTTGTTTTATTTGTGGTATTCGAGTTGCTTCAATGTCAAGTGTTGATTCCAAACATTTCCGAAATGGTGTTCTCATACTCCGATGTGAATACCAATCCTTCTCGACAATCGAGATTGTCATGTCAATCCTCTTCAACCGGCGTGTTTCTCTTCAACTGGATCCGATCACTTCAACATCAGCAAGACCAATTATCATTTCTTCCCAACGGTGTTTGTTTCATCCGTCCCAAGTTGCCTTTGTTTTCCCACCCTCCCCACCCTTTTTCTTCAAGGACACAGATTTCTTAATCAAGTATCCATTTATTCATGTGAAGTCTCTTCATTCTTTTTAATCAATGTTCTTATCCGGTGATTTCCCATGAAGATGCTCAACAGCTTTAAGTTCATCATCCTTCATTGTTGTCTCTTCTCCGGTGGATCCTATTCAAGCTTTCAATATTCATCATATTCCTTTCCTCGTTTCTAATGCTTTCTCATACCGATGCACCTCTTAATCATTCACTTCTTCCTATTCATTTGTTCTGGAGTGCTGAAGATATCTCCGAAGACTTGTGTTTCCATTCTTAATCCGTTCAAGCTATTTGGAGATTGTTATCTCATTCAAGTCATTTAATTCAACCGGTGCAACATCTCTCTTTAAAATCATTTTCAACGGTGTTCTTTTGAGTGGGCCCTAACCCACAGGTCTTTTCCCAGGATCTTACCTGACTCTTCTATTTTCCCAGAGCTATCCTAAATTTCTTCTCCAAGTTTGACGTAAGAATGAGTTATCATCAGTCAAATGCTTTTCTCCAAGATCTTTCAAATTCTTTTCATAGTTGGCTCAACCTCTTCGCTTTTGATTCTTCCGGTGTGCCTCAGTAATTCTTGGTGGTGTTTCTAGTTGTCATTCTCATCATGTGAAGACCGAAGAAGAGTTCCTCTTAAATCCTTACCCGTTCTTCCAAAGATTCATAGTGGTAGCTTGTTGCCATCCTCTCATAATTGTTTTCGATTGTGAGAATCTTTTTCACCCATCAGGAGATATGCAAGAGTCTTCTCAGTTTGTCATCCGGAGTCCATCAATTCAGGTTTATTCATTCTCAGCTGTCAGTTATCATTCTCCTATCTTGCCGGTGCATCGTTCAAATATCATCTAATCAGCTCATGATCTCTTCGTTCTCCTGTATCTAAATCCCCTCTAATATCTTCATTCGTTTTCCAATTCTTCCCGGTGAATTGTGCCTTTGCTACGTTCATTTTCAATTCTTATGGTGGTTTGTTCAAGATTTCACCTCTTTCGTTATCATTTAATTCATTCGTTCTTTCCAAACATACCGGTGGTTTGTTGAAGACCTTCCCAAGATTGCGCCATATCTATCTTAATCCTTTCTACGAGAATAAGTAGTATGCCAAATCCATTGCTTGCCATCAATTTAAATTGGTGAAGGATATGCATAACATAATTCTTATTCTTGTTTCATCCAAGTGATTAATTTCTTCTTTCCGGCGTTGTTCATCATATCACATTCTTGGTTCGAGATGCTTCATCTTTTCTTTTCCAGAGTTCCAAGTTTTCCGCTTTATCTCGTCGTGAAGCTCTATCTAAATCATCGCAAGGCTTCACCTTGTGTTTTCAACTTCTCTTTCTTTGTATCATCCTTTTATTACCGGAGTTCCTCATGGAGGTTCTACATGGTGGTTCGTCAAGGATTCTTTTCATTCTTCAATTGTTCATCAAGATTTCTCTCGAAGTTAAGATCCGTCAAGCTATACTCTAAAAATAAACATGATGCTCAACACATGTTTTGTTTTGAGGAGTTCAAGCATTCTTTATCGTGCATTCCAAAGTGCAATTCTTTCTACCTTATCTTTTGAGGTGGTGTTATGTCACTCTTGACAATTTCTTCTTGTTTCATGATTCATATGTTGTCAAGAATGAGGTATTTTAAATCCATCAATCCCTTTTGGAGTTATCTTGGGTTATTTTTCACCTAAAGCTTTCCCTTAGGATTGTTGCTATTTATGGTGCTTATAAATGACCCAAGTTCTTCTTTATCCTCCCGGTGATATAGCTTTCTTGTCTCCTTGTTCGTATCAATGAAATTCTTTTCCCGTGCTTGGCAGGTTGTCACCTCATAATTTGGGATGCATTCCTTAAGACCATATCAAGCTTATTCTTTTCGTTGTTGTTTTTTCTAACAACTCCGTTCTAACCTTCTTGGAAGGGTGCTTTCCGAGCCCATTTGTGGCAGAAGTTGACATTTCCTTCTCCGTTCTCTTATTCCGATGATCTATCTTCTATTCATCCGTCCCGGAGGCATTGCGAAGTTGCTCCCTTCGTCCAATAGTCTTGTTTTGCCAAGATCATGTTCCTTTTTCCTTGGTTATCTATTTAACCGGAGTGTTGTGTCTATCGTTCCTCTTTTAATCGGAGTCTCATCCAAGTGCATTCTTTTTGCCAAGTTCAAATTCTATTCCTCCATTTCCAACTAGAGTGTTGTATCATCTCCCCAATATCATCTCATCCTATCAAGTTTTCCTTCTTCTTTTAGTCGGAGTGCTGCCCAAATTATATCAATCTTATTCCTTCTCTATCTAAATTTAACCGGAGTGGTTTCAATATCTTCCTTATCACTAAACCTCTTGGTTCTCGTTGTATCCCTTGTTCCTCTTTTCTAACGGAGTGTTTTCAACTTTGCTCATCTTCGTTATTTTCTTCCTTTCATTTTGCTCAACCTCTCAAGGTTCATGGTTTTCACTTGTTTGTCGAAGAAGCAACTTAGTTTTACCTCTTCTCTTCCTCTTCCGTTTTCCCTCCGGTGCCATCCTAGATCTCGGGACGAGATCCTCTCGTAGCGGTGGAGTGTTGTAACGCCCGGTTCGGCGCATGAGTGTCCGCCAGTTATTCGCCGTCGTTGCCATGTCATGTGCTTGCGTGTTGCATTTTGCCATGTCATCATCTGCATTTCATCCGCATGTTTTTCAAAACTTGCATCCGTTCGGGTTCCACCGGTTCTCTCCGTTGTCCGTTCTGAGCCAGACACACTCGCATGCGCCCGCGGCTCCTCCGAATATTACTTTTATAAGCGGCATAAAAATGTTCTCGGAATGGGATGAAGCTTGGCATGCGGTCTTATTATAGTGTAGACAGAGCGCCTGTCAAGTTTTGTTGCATTCGGAGTCCGTTTGACTGCCCAACCGTGAGACATATAGCGGTACCGCTGTCGGTACCTTTGTCGGATGTCGGTCTCCGAAAACCGTGTGGGCCGCACTTCTTCCCCTCTCTTCTCAGCCCGAGGCCCTCTTCACAGCTCACTAGACCCATCTAAACCTCCCCTCCGACCGGAACCATCAGATCGCGATCGGAGGCTCTGAAACGCTTCATAAACCCCAAACCCTAGCCACCTACCCTATTTAAGCAACCCCTAGTCCATTTTTGGGCATTTCCTAGTCTCCACCTACCCCTAGCCTTCCCCTACCTCTGTCCCGCCGCCACCCTCCTCGGGATCCGTGCCCGACCACAGCCCCGCCGCCACTTGTCGTGCCCTATCGGCCAGCGCCGCCGCAACCGTCGCCCTCCTCCAATCGCAGGCCGCCACTTGTCCTCGGCACCGCTAGCCACCGCACGGGTCCTCCAGGCCCAGATCCGGCCCACCCGGCCCATCCGCGCCGCCGCCGCGCTCCCGTGCCGCGCCCGCCTCCCGCTCCCTGCCCGAGCGCCTCGCTCGCTCTCTGTTGCCCCGCAGGGAACCACCGCCGCGCCACGGAGCTTCGTCGCCACCGGCGTCGAGCTCGCCGCCCCACCTCCTCCTGTTGCCAGGAACGGACGGATCCAGTGGATCCCGTCCAGATCCGCGGCTTTCCGCAGGTCCCGACTCACTGCGCCGCCCCAAGCCTCGCCAGAGTGCTGTCGCCGCCGCCCTGGTCGGGGATCAAGCGGAGGAGCCGCTCGATCCGGCGCCCGTTGACCAGCGCGTGGGCCAGCGCCTCCCCAGGCCCAGCGCCCCGACGGCCTCCTCCCCACCGACTGGGCCTAGCCCATGGGTGAGCAGACCCCCATGCGCCCCTCCTCTTGTGTTTTTTTACCTGTCGGGCTAGCCAGTTTCGGCCCATAGTGTTTTTTTCCTGGACAGATTTGTCTATTTATCCAGTGAATTACAGATTTACAGAAAACCCCCTGTAGTTCATGCATTAATAACTCATTAATCGTGCATCGGATTAAAATGATTCAAACATGTAAAATGCTTAGAATTTTGTGTAGATTAATAATATGCCATTTTCATCCATGTTTAAAATGTTTAAAATGCTGTTTGTGTTAATTTGCTAAAATACCATGTTAAAATGATTTATTTCATAACTAAATAACCGTAGCTCGGTTTTAAATAAACTTTATATGTAAATGGGGTGGAAAATGCCTAGAGTAACATGGTCCACTTTATTTTTCTATTTAACAACATTAAAATATGTTTTAGGGCAGAACAGTAGCAAATTCATAAACTGCATATGAGGTTTTTCTGAAAATGTTCTTTGTTGTTCCGGCCTCATTTAAACTTGCCTAAATAGTTAGTTTACTTTTGCTTCACACCCTTGACATGTTTAACAACATTTAACATTGTTGTGTACCTAAACGAGAGCGAACTAAATAACTCGGATGTGGTGTTTCGTCAATATGCAACTCGTTGCATATTGAGCTCCACTTAACTTGTAGCATTGTTTGTTGCACCTTGCCATGCCATGCCTCATTAAACCGGACATGCATCATACTTGATTGTGCATCATGCCATGTTTATGCCTGTGTGTTTACCATGTTGTTTGCTTCTTTCCGGTTTGCTTCTCTCGTTAGCTTCGGTTTCGTTCCGGAGTTGTGAGGATTCGTTCTACTACGTCCGTTTGTCTTCTTCATGGAATCGTTCTTCTTCCTTGCGGGATTTCAGGCAAGATGACCATACCCTCGAAATCACTACTATCTTTGCTATGCTAGTTTGCTCGCTCTTTTGCTATGCCAATGCTACGATGCCCACCATTTGCTTGTCAGCCTCCCAAAATGCCATGAACCTCTAATCTTTGACACCATTCCTAGCAAATCGTTGTTTGGCTATGTTCCCGCTTTGCTCAGCCCCTCTTATAGCGTTGCTAGTTGCAGGTGAAGTTGAAGATTGCTCCATGGTGGACAGGGTTTATGTTGGGATATCACAATATCTCTTATATTATTTAATGCATCTATATACTTGGTAAAGGGTGGAAGGCTCGGCCTTATGCCTGGTGTTTTGTTCCACTCTTGCCGCCCTAGTTTCCGTCATACCGGTGTTATGTTCCCGGATTTTGCGTTCCTAACGCGGTCGGGTGATTTATGGGACCCCCGTGACAGTTCGCTTTGAATAAAACTTGTCCAGCAAGGCCCAGCATTGACTTTTACCATTTGCCTCACCACCACCTATATTTCCCTTGGGAGTAATTAACCCAAGGGTCATCTTTATTATAGCCCCGGGCGATTGCTTGTCTAGCGTTGGTCCAAACTAGAGCCTTGTATGGGACCATCCCTTGGCAACTTGGGTTACGTCGGTACATGTACGCTTCGCTTATCCGGTGTTGCCCTGAGAATGAGATATGTGCATCTCCTATCGGGATTGTCGGCGCATCGGGCGGCTTTGCTGGTCTTGTTTTACCATTGTCGAAATGTCTTGATGTACCGGGATTCCGAGACTGATCGGGTCTTCCTGGGAGAAGGTCTATTCCTTCGTTGATCGCGAGAGCTTGTCATGGGCTAAGTTGGGACACCCCTGCAGGGTATAAACTTTCGAGAGCCGTGCCCGCGGTTATGTGGCAGATGGGAATTTGTTAATGTCCGGTTGTAGATAACTTGACACCAGATCCGAATTAAAACACATCAACTGCGTGTGTAGCCGTGATGGTCTCTTCTCGGCGGAGTCCGGGAAATGAACACGGTTTCTGTGTTATGATTGACGTAAGTAGGTGTTCAGGATCACCTCTTGATCATTGCTAGCTTCACGACCGTTCCGCTTGTTCTCTTCTCGCTCTTCTTTGCGTATGTTAGCCACAATACTTGCCTAGTCGCTGCTGCAACCTCACCACTTTACCCCCTTCCTTACCCATTAAGCTTTGCTAGTCTTGATACCCATGGTAATGGGATTGCTGAGTCCTCATGGCTCACCAGATACTTCCAAAACCAGTTTGCAGGTGCCTATGTACCGAGCAGGTGACGCAATCAAGCTCAAGGAGGAGCTCGATGAAGATCTTGCCCTTTGTGTTGTTTCGTTCTAGTTGATCAGTAGTGGAGCCCAGTTGGGGTCGATCGGGGACCTTTGTCGCATTTGGGGTTCTTCTTTTATTTTGGTTCCGTAGTCGGACCTTGATTGTATCTGGATGATGTAATGCTTTATTCATGTAATTGTGTGAAGTGGCGATTGTAAGACAACTATGTATCTCTTTCCCTTATGTATTACATGGGTTGCGTGAAGATTACCTCACTTGCGACATTGCTTTCAATGCGGTTATGCATCTAAGTCGTGCTTCGACACGTGGGAGATATAGCCGCATCGCATCTAAATTTTCAAATCGCATCTAAGTCGTGCTTCGACACGTGGGAGATATAGCCGCATCGCATCTAAGTCGTGCTTCGACACGTGGGAGATATAGCCGCATCGCATCTAACCCTAAATTTTCAAATCGCATCTAATCTAAGGATTGTATTGACTGGATAGGAGTGTTTCAATCGTGGCAAGAATCATAATGTACACAATGTGCTAGGAATTGAACGAGGATAGCACTGTGATCAAGTCCATACCCTAGCTTGGCGATGAACTGGCTATGGCGGCAATGGCGGGGGTGAATTCCGTTGACGGCGGTGGAGACTAGCGACAGGAGGCGGCTAGCGACGAGGAGACGATCCGGAGACCTTGGAGGCAGAGCAAGCTATTGCGCGGGCGAAGAGGTTCGGAGAAATTTCCAAATTTTTGCCCATGAGTATATATAGCCCGACCCTGTCGGTGTGACCGAGTGGAACAACTCGGTGGCACCGAGATGCATAACTGTATACAGTTGCAGCAACTTGGTGTGACTGAAAAGTTCAAATCGGTTGCACCGAGATTGAAAACCTAGATCGACTTAGTCATCTCGGTAGGACCGAAATGGAGGAATCGGTCAGACCGAGAATCACAAATAAGTTTTGGAAGTTTAAGTCTATGACGAATCAGGGACTCCGAGTGCTCCTCACACAGAGTGGTTCGAATCTGACTTGATCAAATTTTGTGATGTAGCATGAATAGAGTTTGAGACGAGAAAAGCATAGATAGCTAGAGAAGGTTCTTAGGCATTCTTGTCCATCCACTTGGCAAAAATAAAAGAAACCCAAACAATCAAAGCAACAAGTGGATGTCCTTGAATGAGAAAAATGTGCAACCAACATGCTCACACAATAAAATGGCAAATGAAATATGTGGCAAAGCATGCACAACCAATTCTAGCATCTATCAAACAATTGGCAATGACTAGGTCATCTATATATGAGTATATTGACTTAGGAGTCAAATGAGAACATTTGATCATAGGTCATACTCATCATTTAAGCTCAAGTGGGGTTACCACTTTTACATAATGCATTGATGTGTTCACACCATTAGAGTTGCTTTGACTCAATTCTTAGAGTTAAGCTCCCCCTAGATGTGAGATCCCCTTTTAAAGGGGTGAACTAACCTTGGGTAGATCATTTGGAGCAATCCTTTGGAGTGAGTTGCACTTTCAACATACCTACATGGGTTAGTCCCACAAGGAACAAACAAGAATATCCATTGACATAGAGTGATGCACACACAAGATGATGTCCATGAAATCATTAGGTTACCTTGTCCCTTGCCTTACCAACATGAGGGTTTGTGACTCCTTGAACTAGTGCAAGATGTGGAAGTTGATTGCACTTGTCCTTGCCATAATGATATGAGTGAAGAATGTTGGCGGAGTCACCCTCAAGAACTCTCTAGTTCTTCTTCTTCGGGATCCACATCATCTTGATGGGAATCCTTGGAGTTGTAGTTGTACTTGATGAAGTAGAACTTGACGTAGTCTTGGGAACCCACTTGACCGAGGCCTTAGGTGCTTCTTCAAATGCATCTCTTGTTGAGGAACAAACTTCGTCTTGGGGTATTGATCTTCTTCCCACTCAACTCCATTGGCATTGAACTTTCGTTCAAAACCAACACCTTGATTCTTCCGGTGCCTTCCTTGCTTGCGTACAATTTCCTCGAATTGCTTACTCCCGGCAAGGCTCTTGTAAACACCTTTCTCTATAGTTCCCTTCAATAAGCTATTTTCTTGCTCAAGTGTAACTTGTCTAAGAGAATCATTAGTGGAATCAACAGAACTACTAGAAGCAACAATATTGGATTTGGCATTATTATTGTTACTACTAGAGGAAGGATATTTCTTGTACTTGTTACTAGACTTGACTTGAGGCATGAATGTAGATAAGAGTAAACTCTTGGCAATGTAAGAAGAACTTTTCTTACGGAGATCATCATTGATTGCTTTTAAGAACTCATGCTCTTGCTCAAGATTGAGCTTTTCAAAGCGTAACTTCTCATGAGCCCTTAAAAGTTCTCGATGATCTTCGAAGATAGTTTCATGAGCTAACTTAAGAGTGTTTAGTTCTTTACTTAGAAGCCCAATATTCTCCTTATCATTGTCATTCGTTTTATCTTGATTAGCATGATTAATTGACATTTCATCATAGTATTCATCACTAGAGTTGTCAACAAGTAAATCATCATCAACTAGCAAGTCATCTTCATCACTATTGAAATCAATATACTCGGGATGTGTTACCTTTGGACCTTTGGCCATGAAGCATCTTCCAATTCCTTCATTTGGTGAGTTACATATGTCGTAGGACTTGGTTGACACAAGTGCTAGACCGGCAACACCTTCATCTTAAGTATATTCGGAGTCGGAGTGATAGCTTCTCTCGGAGTGATTGTCGGAGTCGGAGCCGGATACCCATTCACCAACATGATCTTGATGTCTTCGTTTTGTGTAGCTCTTTAATGACTTGTCCTTCCTTTCCGAATCCTTGCTTCTCCATGAGGGTCTTCGTTCATAACGATCATCTCTACTCCTTCTCTCTCTTTTGTAGGGTGCCGTACACTCATTGGAATAGTGTCCGGGTCTCCCACAATTGTAGCAATTGCGCTCTCGACTAGAAGATCTTTTGTCATTGTAGGACCTTGACTTAGAGCTTCTTTATTTGCTTCCACTCTTGTAGAATTTGTTGAAGTTCTTCACCATTAAGCTCAATTCTTCATTGAAGGTTTGTTTCTCACTTGATGATGTGGGGGCTTCACATGAGGCTTTGTAAGCACCACTTGACTTGTTATCAAGTTCCTCCTTATCCTTGAGTGACATCTCATGAGCAACAATTCTTCCAATGACTTCCGTTGGCTTGAGATCTTTGTACTTTGGCATCATTTGGATCAATGTGCACACGGTATCATACTTTCCATCCAATGCTCTTAGGATCTTCTTGATGATGAATCTGTCGGTCATCTCTTCACTCCCTAAGCCGGCAATCTCATTTGTGATAAGAGCAAGCCTAGAGTACATTTCAGCGACACCTTCACCATCCTTCATGTTGAACTTGTCAAGCTGACTTTGGAGCACATCCAACTTGGGTTCCTTGACGGAGTCGGTACCTTCATGCATATCAATCAAAGTATCCCAAATTTCCTTTGCATTCTCAAGACGGCTGATTTTGTTGAATTCTTCGGGGCACAATCCATTGAAGACGATATCACAAGCTTGAGCGTTGTATTGCAACATCTTCAATTCATCCGCGCTAGCTTCACGGTTTGGTTCTCTTCCATCAAAGAATTCACCTTGCAAGCCAATACACACAATAGCCCAAACGGCGGGGTTATGTCCAAGAATATGCATTTTCACCTTATGCTTCCAACTAGCAAAATTAGTACCATCAAAGTAAGGACCTTTACGGTGATAATTTCCCTCGCTAGACGCCATACTCTCCTAGGTTGTGAAACCAAGGCTATGACTACCAAAAGCTATGGAAATCAAAGCAAATGGAGACCAAAGCTCTGATACCACTTGTAGGACCTTGAAGTATGTCTAGAGGGGGGGTGATTAGACTACTTGACAAATTTAAAAACTTAACCTTTTCCCAATTTTAGAGTTTGGCAGATTTTAGCTATCTTAGGACAAGTCAAACAATCATCACACAATTCAAGCAAGCATGCAAAGAGTATATGAGCAGTGGTAATTAAAGCATGCAACTTGCAAGAAAGTAAAGGGAAGGGTTTGGAGGATTCAAACGCAATTGGAGACACGGATATTTTTGGCGTGGTTCCGATAGGTGGTGCTATCGTACATCCATGTTGATGGAGACTTCAACCCACAAAGGGTAACGGTTGCGTGAGTACACGAAGGGTCCACGAAGAAGCAACCTTGTCTATCCCACCATGGCCGTCGCCCACAAAGGACTTGCCTCACTAGAGGTAGATCTTCACGAAGTAGGCGATCTCCTTGCCCTTACAAACTCCTTGGTTCAACTCCACAATCTTGTCGGAGGCTCCCAAGTGACACCTAGCCAATCAAGGAGACACCACTCTCCAAGAAGTAACAAATGCTGCGTTGATGATGAACTCCTTGCTCTTGTGCTTCAAATGATAGTCTCCCCAACACTCAACTCTCTCTCATAGGTTTTGGATCTGGTGGAAAGAAGATTTGAGTGGAAAGCAACTTGTGGAAGGCTAGAGATCAGGATTCATATGGTAGGAATGGAATATCTTGGCCTCAACACATGAGTAGGTGGTTCTCTCTCAGAAATGGTAAGTTGGAAGTGTAGGTTTGTTCTGATGGCTCTCTCCACGAATGAAGAGGAGATGGAGGGGTATATATAGCCTCCACACAAAATCTAACCGTTACACACAATTTACCAAACTCGGCGGGACCGATTCAACTGACTCGGTCAGACCGATTTGATAAACCTAGTGACCGTTAGGATTTTCGGTGGGACTGACATGCAACTCGGTAGGACCGATATGGTTAGGGTTAGGGCATAACGTAATCTCGGTAAGACCGATTACACAAACTCGGTGAGACCGATTTTGGTAATAAGCTTTCCAGAGAGTTGGTCGGGTAAACTCGGTGGGACTGATTCGCTCATTTCGGTGAGACCGAAATGTTACGAAAGGGAAACAGGGAGTTTACATTGCAATCTCGGTGGGACCGGTCGCTCACTTCGGTTAGACCTAAACGTTACAAAGGGAAACAGAGAGATTACAACCCCATCTCGGTGAGACCGAGATCCCTATCGGTAAGACCGATTTGCCTAGTTCGTGGCTGTGGCTATGACATTTGAACTCGGTGGCGCTGGATAGAAAGAATCAGTGGGACCAATTTTGGCTTTGGGTTTAGGTCATATGTGGATGTGAGAAAGTAGTTGAGGGTATTTGGAGCATATCACTAAGCACATGAAGCAAGAGGCTCATTAAGCAACACCACATCCCTCCTTGATAGTATTAGCTTTTCCTGTAGACTCAATGTGATCTTGGATCACTAAAATATAAAATGAAGAGTCTTGAGCTTTTGAGCTTGAGCCAATCCTTTGTCCTTGATATTTTGAGGGATCCACTTTCATCATCCATGCCATGCCATTCATTGAGCTTTCCTGAAATAATAGTCTTGGAATAGCATTAGCTCAATGAGCTATATGTTGTTATGAATTACCAAAACCACCTAGGGATAGTTGCACTTTAAGAGGTATAGGTGAAGAAGGAGACTAGGTCAGGAAGCCGCAGCTCATTGGAGTCGACGGGGTGGTCAAACTGGTTTAGCCCGACGGCCGGCATGGTCGCGCTGGCACGACGGTAGACATCACGCAGCTGCAACACGTGCGTGGCAACATGGTCCACCAAGTGGTTGACGCGATCCTTGACCTCGTCACGATCGACCCGCTCGTGCTCCAGCCTGCTCGCTTGACTGCCTATCATATGTCCTACTTTCTGTAGCAACGCCGCCGATGTCTCCAACATCTTTGTGGTGGACGCATGCCGCTTTTGAAGCTCCAAGAACTCCAACACATAAAGGAGGAGTGATACGTCCATTTCGCATCATGTTTACCTACTCTTATTTATAATGGTTTTACACAGAATAATGCTTTTTGGAGTTATTTTAATGCCTTTTCTCTCATAATATGCAAGGTACACACAAAGAGGGATAATTCCGGCAGCTGGAAATCTGGACCTGGAAAAGCTACGTCAGGCTACCTATTCTGCACAACTCCAAATGAGCTCAAAACTTCACGAGGATTTTTATGGAATAAATAAGAAATACTGGAGGAAATAACTACCGGAGGGGGGTGATACGTCTCCAACGTATCTATAATTTATGAAGCATTCATGCTATTTTATTATCTGTTTTGAATGTCTATGGCCTTTATTATACACCTTTATATTACTTTTGGGACTAACCTATTAACCGGAGGCCCGTCCCATATTGCTGTTTTATTGCCTATTTCAGTGTTTTGAAGAAAAGGAATATCAAACGGAGTCCAAACGGAATGAAACCTTCGGGAGCGTGATTTTCGGAACGAACATGATCTGGGAGACTTCGAGTGCAAGCCAGGGAAGCTTCGAGGAGGCCAGGAAATAGGAGGGCGCGCACACCCTGAGGGAGTCCTGGATAAGGGGGTATCCGGACAGCCGGACTGTGTACAACGTCCGGACTATTGAAGCATGAAGACTCAAGACTTCGGCCCGTGTCCGGATGGGACTTTCCTTGGCGTGGAAGGCAAGCTTGGCGATCCGGATATTATATTTCCTTCCTTGTAACCGACTCCATGTAAACCCTAGCCCTCTCCGGTGTCTATATAAACCGGAGAGGTTGGTCCTTAGAAGGCCGATCACAATCACAATCATACGATCATATGCTAGCTCCTAGGGTTTAGCCTCTACGATCTCGTGGTAGATCTACTCTTGTACTACCCATATCATCAATATTAATCAAGCAGGAACCTGGGTAAACATCCGTGTCCCTTACTTCTTGTTACCATCAGCCTTGACGCACAGATCGGGACCCCCTACCCGAGATCTGCCGGTTTTTACACCGACATTGGTGCTTTCATTGAGAGTTCCTCTGTGACGTCGCCGCAAGGCTCGATGGCTCGTCTCGTCATCAAGGACGACATTACCTCGGAGGGGGCTCTGGCTGTAGGCCAGACGCTCCGACTCGGCGGCTTTATCATGGCCGCCCCATCGGCGGAGGCGCCGATGATGGCTGTCGGTGTCAAAACCGGCAAATCTCGGGTAGGGGGTCCCGAACTGTGCGTCTAGGCGGATGGTAACAGGAGACAAGGGACACGATGTTTTTACCCAGGTTTGGGCCCTCTCGATGGAGGTGAAACCCTACTCCTGCTTGATTGATATTGATGATATGGGTAGTACAAGAGTGGATCTACCACGAGATCAAGGAGGCTAAACCCTAGAAGCTAGCCTATGGTATGATTGTTGTTCGTCCTATGGACTAAAACCCTCCGGTTTATATAGACATCGGAGAGGGCTAGGGTTACACAGAGTCGGTTACAATGGTAGGAGATCTACATATCCGTATTGCGAAGCATGCCTTCCACACCAAGGAAAGTCCCATCCGGACACGGGACGAAGTCTTCCATCTTGTATCTTCTTAGTCTTGGAGTCCGGCCAATGATGATAGTTCGGCTATCCGGACACACCGTAGTCCAGGATTCCCTCAGTAGCCCCCGAACCAGGCTTCAATGATGATGAGTCCGTCGCGTATATTGTCTTCGGTGTTGCAAGGCGGGTTCTCCTCCAAATTCCATGCGCTTGCCGAATAGTGTCCGGCTTCATTATAAATGTTGCGCTCCTTGGCTTCCACGTCCAATAATGGCCCTCTTCCACGTGTCGCATGAATGCGAAAAGCCAGAGTATTTTTACATTTTACCCCCTAGCTGCGCGAATAAGCTGCCTATAAGAGAGGCAAGGATCTAGATCCGAATCACACCATCCTCCTTCATGAGTACTCATCGAGCGCCTCGACAAAAAATCCACTCCATCATGGACAGTCACGCGGCTTCTCCTCTCGCGCTCCCAGCCCTCGGCCGAGAGATTGGAGGAGATGTTCATCCCAAGACAAATGCAGTGGTGGCAGCTCCAAGCGAGAGGATACCTTCCCCCGGCCATCATGGTTCCGGTTCGAGCCGGACTGGCCACCTACAAAGGAGGAAAGTAGGCGGAGAGCACCCCAATCCCTCCAAAGGAGAGCGGGTATGCTTCGTCCATTATCTAATAAGGGGACTTGGATTTCCCATACATCCGTTTCTCCGGGGGCTCCTGGAGTTCTACGGGCTCCAGCTTCACCACCTTACACCTGCCTCCATCCTGCATATCGCGGGCTTTGTAGCCCTTTGCGAGCTGTTCTTGGGCATCGAGGCCCATTTTGCGCTGTGGAAGAGATTGTTTTGCCTCGTACCCCGTTCTCACGAGGTGTCGATATATCAAGTGGGCGGAGCCAAAATATGGCGCATCGCCGGGACCAGATACTTGTCCGGAACCCCGAAGAAGGCATCCGAAGACTGGCCTTCAGAATAGTTTTATATGGAAGACGCCCCGCTGCCGGACCCAGTTCGGATCGGCCTCCCGGAGTTCAGCAACGCTCCTCTGAAGAAATGCCTGAGTTGGCGCCCGCGGATCCCTCAACGGGAGGATGATAGGAGCGTCCAATATCTGATGGGCCAGATAAGGTTACTGGCTCATTCCAGATTGACCATGATTGGAGTCATGGCCACGTGCATTATGCGAGGGGTGCAGCCGCTCCAGTATAGGGGCCACCCCATGTGGGATTTCAACGGGGAGAATGACGCCACCCGTCATGGCCACAAGGGGCCGGGATCGGCTGCCGATCTGGTGAAGATACTGTCTGGCTTGTACAATGGGGAGAAAGAGGACTTCCTCCGCACAAGTCCATTGAATGGATTCTCCATGAATAACCCTCGGAGTTGGGTAAGCGGACGTTTATCTATCCGATCCATGTTTCCAAAGTTAAGTGTCTTATTTTGTGATTTCGACGCAGGAACTGCGCCGGGATGTGGAGGGCATACACAGCCCGACTCCACAACCCGAGGATCCAGGAAGATCCCTTGATCCGGCCTCTGAAGAGGATATGGACATAGAGGTGGAGCTGATTGACGGGGTGTTCCACCAACTTAGCGTGGACAATGCTTTAGTCGCCATTACGGCCGACTACCCCAGTTTATCTCCGGCTTCCCAGGTAATTGTGACCATAGTCCTGTCATTATTACTCCTCCATGCTTGTTTCTGACCACCGTATACCAACGGTGCCTTGCAGGAGGTGCCTTCAAGGCGGGAAGCCGAACCCGCGGCGGCTGACCAACAAGGGCCAGTTCGGCCCAGCAGGCGGAAGAGGAGCGCGGCGCGAATCGAAACGTCGCCGCAACGGTATGACACACCACCGTGTTTGAAGGAAAGATTCCTAGGAGGTATGCTAACGCTCATGATTTTTCCAGGAGAAAGAGCGCTCGCCGAACTGTGTCCGGAGAGGTTGTCAATCAAGCCTCTGCCAGCCAGGCTCCAACGCCTGGTCCGGAGGGGGAGGCGAACATAAGGCATGGGCCGGATGCTCCTCCAACGGAGGATGCCGACAGGCTGTCCGCCACCAGGTCTGAGGTGGAGAGCGCCATGAATCATAGGCGCCTCCGGACAGTTCTTCGTGACGCGTGTTTCTCCCTGGAGGCATTGTATGCCTTTAACGTGGGAGACGCGCACCTCCGTGCCGCTCGAGATGGTATAACCAGCGCCACGAAGCAGTATGTGAAAGACATATGGGTGAGGAATTTTGATAGTTATATATGCCAGTAGCCCCCGAGACTTAAAATAGTTAGAATAACTGATTTAAGGATCATTTGTCATGCAGGATCTTATGGAGAAGAAAGCCCACCTGTCCCAAGAGCTTCAAGGGTGCAAGGCACAACTTGAGGCCGCACTAGCCACCGCAGGGGAGCCACAGAGACCCCCTCTGGTAATACATACTTTTGAAAAGATAAGTGGTTTATGAAGTGTGGCGGGCATATAAGTCTGACAAGAATATTGCAGATGGTGCCGGACTTGATCTGGACAAGCAACAGCTACTACGCCAGTTGAAGGCCGGTGAGAGGGTGCTTATGAAGGTGCAGCAGGAGAGGAACAAACTCCAAGATGCCCACACCCAGCTAGGCGAAGAGCTAAAAGGTGTTCGGGCCCAGCTGTCTGGCTCTGTGAAGGAGAATCAGCGGCCCCGTCGCGGCATTTACAGTAAGTGCTTGAGCAAACTCTTTTGAAAAGAAGAGTTCGGCGAGGAAGTCGATTGACGAAATGTATGCAGAGGTGTGCTCACAGTCGCGTCTGTGGAGAAATGCCAGTTCAGCGGGTGATCTGCTTCGAGAGCTGCTGCAGCTGCATGAACGTGTTCGGCAGGCGATGAGCGGCGTCGCCCAGGCCTTATGGCCATCCGTCTCCCTGCCCGAGGGTCTTGGAGGGCTTGCGGAGAAGCTTCAGGGAGCATGGCAGCGCTTCCGTCTATGGAAGATATCGGCCTGTCGTCAAGGTGCCCGGGAGGCCTGGGCCATGGTGAAGACACGGTACACGAAGGCTGATCCGAACCACATGGCCGAGGTCAGACCTGTGGGGCCCGATGGGAAGGAGATCCCTGTGAGCTTAATGTACGGCCAAGTAGAGTTGGCGCTAAGTATTCTAACGGACTGTAAGCTAGACAGCTGTTAGATTGGATTGAAGAGAATACAATCGGTCAATTTGTGATGTAATCTAAAATGACATGTAAAATGCCTTCTAGCCGGATTGTAGATCGTTTGTCTTTGTGGACCTTTTCGCTTCAACCTCGGGACCCTAGAGTCCGGAGTGTGTCCGAATACCCTCACGGTTATGAAAAAACCGGGGCATGCATGGAGACCAGGCGTAGGGGTCATTAGTGCCTTATCAGACAAGTGCCCAACTAGTTCTGTTATATTACATGGTTAGTAAGAAACATCTTCCAGGGAGAATAGTTCCGTTAGGGGTTCCTTTCTCTGGGAGGCATGCCCTAAAGTGCATGTCCGGACTGCAAAAAGAGCAGAAAAGCATCTGGGGGCAAATAAATAAATAAGTAAGAAATCATCTTTCAAGTCACCGACCAAATATTCCCTTAAGAACGCTAGCTTTCGGCTTCACCCAGTCTGAGGTACACATCCGGTGACCGGCGATAACAATCGCGAGAGGTGCTCCTTTACCTCCTAGCCAAACAATCGGGAACGTAGGGGTAAGCACAGGAGCCAGGCAACCCAGCTTGGCCAAAACTTAAGTCATATCGATGCATATGATGGTGAATAAAAGGTACACGTGGAAGTGTGACACATGTGTTGGGCATGAAGCCCGTATAAATAAGCTTATGTTACAGAAGCCCCTAGGTATAATGAGTGCAAACAGCACGTCAAGTGTGTGCGAACAATGCGTAGTTCAGCCCTCAACGGCGTTACGAAAAAGGGAGGAAGAAAAAGAGAAACAAAAGGCAGCTAAAGTATAAAATGTGGACGGAGGAAGGAGACGAACTCTGAGTCCGGTGCTAGGCGTAGAATCTTCGGAGACGGGCTGCATTCCATGGGTTCGGCTCGAGTCGGTTGTTCGATGCGTTTCGCAGACGGTACGCTCCGCCGGTCAGGACTTGGTCGATGATGAAGGGACCTTCGCATTTGGGCTTGAGTTTGTCCTTTTTCTTGTCCGGCAGCCGTAGAACTAATTCGCCAACATTGTAAGTTTTGGCCCGTACTTCTCTGCTTTGATATCTTCGAACCTGCTGTTGATAAAATACGGAATGAGCTTTTGCCACATCGCGCTCCTCTTCTAAGGCGTCCAAACTGTCCTGCCGATCCAGCTCGGCTTATCTTTCTTCGTACATGCGCACGCGAGGTGAGTCATGAATTATATCGCACGGCAAAACTGCCTCTGCGCCGTACACCATAAAAAATGGTGTGAATCCGTTAGTACGGTTTGGCGTGGTCCGCAGCCCCCAGAGTACGGAGTCGAGCTCCTCTACCCAGTGCGTGTTAGATTCCGTGAGGGACCGCACGAACCTGGGTTTGATACCGCTCATGATTAGACCATTTGCTCGTTCGACTTGACCGTAAGTTTGAGGGTGATAGACTGAAGCGTAGTCGAGCTTGATGCCCATGTTTTTGCACCAGAGTTTAACCTCGTCGGCCGTGAAGTTTGTGCCGTTATCGGTGATGATCTTTGTGGGGGCGCCATAGCGGTGTACTACCCGGATATGAAGTCTATCACAGGTCCGGATTCGGCCGTTTTAACCGGCTTGGCCTCTATCCATTTGGTGAATTTATCCACCATGACCAATAGGTATTTTTGCTTGTGGGTTCCCCCTTTAAGGGTCCGACCATGTCAAGCCCCGGACCATGACGGCGGTGATGGGTATATTTTTGAGGCGGTGGGTGGCATGTGGCTTTGATTAGCAAAGAGCTGGCAACCGACGCATCGTTGGACTAAGTCACGATCATCTGCCGGCGATCGGCCAATAAAATCCTGTACGGAAGGCCTTGCCCACAAGGGCCCAGGCTGCGGCGTGGTGCGCGCCGAGTCCGGCGTGAATTTCAGCCAGAAGATTTCGCCCCTCCTCTTCGGAGATGCACCTTTGAAGGACTCCGGTTGTGCTTTTCTTATAAAGCTCTACCTCATGGACCTTGTAGGCTTTAGATCGCCGAACTATGCAGCGGGCCTCATTTTGGTCTTCGGGGAGTTCCTGCCTAATTAAGTAGGCTAGGAATGGTTCCATCCACGGGGCAATGACTGCCATTATTTCGTGGGCTGAAGGTGTTATTTCATTGGCTGAG
This sequence comes from Aegilops speltoides, assembly GCA_021437245.1. Lineage (NCBI taxonomy): Eukaryota > Viridiplantae > Streptophyta > Magnoliopsida > Poales > Poaceae > Aegilops > Aegilops speltoides. The sequence goes on from CM038141.1 coordinate 120,354,722, forward strand.
CCACCGATTGTGTCAGAATGTTCGGTGTTGGGCGGTGCGGTTGGTTCGGGTTGTTATTTCGGACTCCTCTTCCCATATCTGGATGGCTTAAAAAGCCGCTCGGGGAAGATGTTTGGAGGGGCGGCATCGCGCTTTGCGCGATGCATGCCAACACGTCGGCCGCTGGTTATTGTCGGGCTACATGGTGGAATTCGAGTCCTTGAACCGGTGACATTTTAAGGCGGCGTTACGATAGGCTGCCATTTTCGGATCCTTGGCGTCAAAGTCTCCATTTACTTGGGATATTGTGAGGTTTGAATCCCCGCGCACCTCTAGGCGTTGAATACCCATGGAGATTGCCATCCGGAGCCAATGTAGAAGGGCCTCATATTCGGCTGCATTGTTGGAGTCCATGTACATTATCTTAAGTACGTATTGGACTGTGTCTTCGGTTGGGGACGTCAATACGACGCCAGCCCCCAAGCCGGCCAACATTTTGGAGCCGTCGAAATGCATGATCCAATTGGAGTATGCGCCGTACTCTTTTGGGAGTTCGGCTTCGGTCCATTCGGTGATGAAGTCGGCCAAAACTTGTGACTTTATAGCTCGTCGTGGTTTGTAGGTTATGTCGAATGGTAAGAGCTCAATGGCCCATTTTGCAATCCTCCCCGTCGCGTCGCGGTTGTTCATAATGTCGTTGAGAGGTACTTAGGAGGCCACTGTTATTGAACACTCTTGAAAGTAGTGTCGCAGCTTCCGAGATGCCATGAACACCGCGTACGCTATCTTTTGATAATGTGGATACGGTACTTGCATGGAGTTAAGGCGGTGGATCGTAGTACCTGGTTTTTGAAGAGAATTTGTATCATACATTTCTCATTCGACGACGAGTACCGCGCTTACAACTTGATGTGTTGCTGCGATATATAATTACATCGGTTCGCCCAGGTTGGGCGCGGCCAGGACTAGATTTGTTGCAAATATGGCCTTTATTTCTTCGAGTCCGGCCGTGGCAGCATCCGTCCATTTGAAGTGTTCGGTGCGCCGGAGGAGGCGATAGAGGGGCAATGCCTTTTCTCCCAAACAGGAGATGAAGTGGCTTAGAGCCGCCACACATCTAGTCAGTTTTTGTATTTGTTTGAGGTCTTTTGGGATATCCAATTGTATTTGTTTTTGTATTTGTTTGAGGTCTTTTCGGATCTTGGCTGGGTTTCCTTGAATTCCTCTACCGGATACAATGAAGCCCAAGAGCTTTCTGGCTGGTACGCCGAAAACGCATTTTTCCGGGTTAAGCTTAATGTCATATGCTCGGAGGTTGTCGAATGTGAGCCTCAAATCGTCTACTAGAGTTTCGACGTGTTTGGTCTTGACGACCACATCGTCTAAGTATGCCTCCACTGGTTTGCCGATCTGGGTTGCCAGACATGTTTGAATCATGCACTGATATGTTGCACCGGCGTTTTTGAGTCCGAAGGGCATTGTGTTGAAGCAGAATGGTCCGTATGGAGTAATGAATGCCGTTGCGGCTTGGTCTGTTTCCGCCATCTTGATTTGATGGTATCCGGAGTATCGTCGAGGAAGCACAATGAATCGTGCCTGCGGTAGCATCGATGATTTGATCGATCTTGGGAAGGGAAAAGATCCTTTGGACAGGCCTTGTTAAGGTCTTTAAAATTGACCTGCTGGCGCCCGATTTGTCCTTTTTGGTACCATTACCGGGTTAAGCTAGCCGGTCTCACGATGAATCCGGCTTCTAATAGTTTGGCTAGCTCCTCTCCCATTGCTGTCTTTTGGGTTTGGAAAATCAGCGAAGAGCACCTTGGTGGCTTTAATCCTTTAGGATGTTTAGGCTGTGTTCTACCAACTGCGTGGGATTCTGGCATATCGAAGGGTGCGGGAAAAAATATCCCAATTTTCGAAGGAATTCTCATAGTCACGGAGTCTACATCGGGTTTAATTGTGCCCCAATGGAGGCTGTCTTTGTGGGGTCCGTTGGATGGACTTGGAATTTGACTATTTAAATCGCTGGTTTAAAGAGGTGGACTTGGATCTCTTATCGAGTATCACATCATCCCTATTCACCGTGGGCCTTGGCGTAGTGAGTTCCTCTGCCGCTAGGGCTTGGATAGTGCCTCTAGGGCTAGTCTTGGTGTCTTATTTTCAGTAGAGTGCTATGTCCGGATCACTGACAAGAGTGATGATTCCATTGGGCCCAGGCATTTTAAGCTTCATGTATTAGTAATGGGGTATAGCTTGAAAAATTGTAAATGCCTCTCGCCCTAATAAAGCGTGATATCCGCTGCTGAACGGGCCACTTGGAATGTGACCTCCTCGGACCTGTAATTGTCCGACGAGCCGAACACCACATCTAGTCTAATTTTTCCTGTGCAGCGTGCTTCCCGACTAGGGATTATTCCTCTAAAGGTTGTGCTGCTTCGCTCAATGCGGCTCTAGTCTATTTCCATTTTTTGAAGGGTTTCCTCGTAGATGAGGTTTAATCCACTGCTGCCATCCATGAGTACCTTGGTAAGACGAAAGCCGTCCACTATTGTACTGAGGACCAATGCGGCTGGTGCTCGGGCTGTTCAGAATTTAGGTTAAATATTGGCATTGAAGGTGATAGCCGTGTCGCTCCATGGATTTATTGTTGCTACTTGGTAGACTTGGCGAGGCTGCGAGTGTTCGTTTCCGCATATTGTTTGATCACGAAAGTCTCGAGGCTATTAATACCGTCTTGGTCTTGTTGGGCTGGTTCTCGGGGCTAGAAGCTCTTCGCCACTTTTGGCCACCTACCGTAGTATCCAACATGCTCGAAGGCTATGTGTTGGTGGCGCTCTCTGTCTTGTGGATTTTCTGGGTCATGAGCCATCCCTCAATCTGGTTCCATGCCCTTTAGGGGTTTTTGCTTTTTGGTTTTGTCCGGGTGCACGAGCATGATGCACCCTTTTTTGGACTAGGGTTGTGTTGGAGCGGATTGTCCCAAAACTTAGTTTAGGTTTTGAGGCACTCTCCATCACACAGTACTTTTCGTACTATGGGCCTTGGTCGTGAAGTGTGTAATTCGCGGCGACTTATGGCGTTCATGATTCCTTGTCCGTGCAATTGTTGCGAAAAACGAGATTGCGCTTTCCTCACGGCAGTCCTTTATCCTATCCATTAGCAAGAGAATCTAGCCCGATAATGATGTCTTTGTTTGATGGGCTCTTTCGGTTGAGATAGATAAGCTTATGTTTGGGTGGGCGGGTGGAATTAAGTCCGGAACCCGCCTAATTTGAGGCTCAAGGGCGAAAAGTTTCAATTTGGAAGCTTGGATTGCTAGATGTTGTCCAACGAATCTGGTCCGCTGCGACTTTAGGTTCGATGCTTGATTGGCGTCCGTCCTCGCGGGAATCCGGCATGGAGGGATCGGGAATCAGACATAACGGTCTTTAATATAGAAGAAGAGTCGTTGCGTTGTTCCTCTACCACATAGCGTGGTGGGTAACCTGGGGAGAGTTAATCTCTCTCGGATCGGTTTTAAGCCCAATTTGATCGTGATGCATGGCGACTCGAGGCGGTGATGCGATCCAAGAGCTCGTTCTGGAAGAGCTCCATCGGATCAGTTTGCTTGGCGAATTCGAGTTGGCGTGAAGATCGCTTTTGATGACCGAGAGGTCATTAGCCGAGCGGCGGCGAGCAGTGACCATAAGAAAACCACCTAGTCGGATAGTTTGGCGGTGGCGAGCTCCCTTAGCAATGGTACCGTCTTTAAAGGCGGGAAGAGGCATCCTTCACGATTGTGACAGCCGAGAGGAACTCTCAATGAAAGCACCAATGTCGGTGTCAAAACCGGCGGATCTCGGGTAGGGGGTCCCGGTATGCGTCTTGGCGGATGGTAACAGGAGACAAGGGACACGATGTTTTTACCGAGGTTCGGGCCCTCTCGATGGAGGTAAAACCCTACTCTGCTTGATTGATATTGATGATATCGGTAGTACAAGAGTGGATCTACCACGAGATCAAGGAGGCTAAACCCTCAAAGCTAGCCTATGGTATGATTGTTGTTAGTCCTATGGACTAAAACCCTCCGGTTTATATAGACACGGAGAGGGCTAGGGTTACAGTCGGTTACAATGGTAGGAGATCTACATATCCGTATTGCCAAGCTTGCCTTCCACACCAAGGAAAGTCCCATCCGGACACAGGACGAAGTCTTCAATCTTGTATCTTCTTAGTCTTGGAGTCCGGCCAATGATTATAGTTCGGCTATCCGGACACCCCCTAGTCCAGGACTCCGTCAATGGCCTCTCGGGTCATCAGTCATAACCTTCACATCAGTTCGGAACTCGCCGAACAGATGGATCCAATGGAGCTCTCCTCCCTTAATGAACTCTTGGATCGCATTGCTGCTCTGGGAGTCGCTACGAACTATGACCGGATTGGGCTTAAACCCGACCGAAGGGACATCAGGTCCCCGCCGGCCACCCATGAGGTAGCGATAGTGGAGGAACCACGCGCGGATTGTCCATCAACTTTGAGGGCGAATTATGTTGGATTGCGAACTCCTCGAGCGAAAACCTACTCAAAGGAAAACATGACCCGGGCCCGGGCATAGAATCGGGCATTGGGCCAAAAAATTGGGTAATATTCGGATTACGAGCTATTAAGCTCGGAACCGCCCACGCCCTTGGGCGTTGGATCGGATCAAAATCCGGATTCCGCTAACAACACTTATCTGGACCTAAATTGTATCTCCCGCATCAGGCAAGAGCCCCAGGAAACGGTACATCATTACTGAGCCAGATTCCTCCTTGCGCTTAGCAAGGTCAAGGACTGCTGCGAGGAGAACATGGTCTCGCTCTTCTACAAAAACTGCATGGATGAAGGGCTCCTCAACGCTATAAGCCGCCGTGACATAGTACGCTTCGCGGAGTTGGCAATCATAGTACGGAAGTACTGTGCGATGGAGAGCGCTTGGAAGACCCAAACAGAATTTTGGGATAGTACCGCTCTCACAAAAAACCTTTGCCCAAACTAAACGGACGAACTCTCATAGGACGTCCAATCCAATCCCCAAGAAACTGAAGCCCACCCTAGGGCGGGGATCCGTATTGGAAGAATGGCTCGACGGGCCATGTAAGCTCCAACATGCGCGGATACAATGCCAACTCATAGCCTTAGGGCATGTTGGATACTCGGCGGTGGCAAAAGTGGCGAGGATCTTCTTGTAAGCCATAAAGCGGAATAACATCCTGCCGGCGGACTGTACGGTACTAACGGTCTTGAGACTTTCGCCTCGAACAACGGCAAGCGAGCTCACCGGCTTCTGCGGAAATTTGCCATGTGGCAAAGATAAACCCTGGAACAACACTACTATAACTTTCAATGCGGTGATGAACCTCGATTCGGTGTCCGGCACCGGCCGCTCTAGTCCTTAGCCCAATCGTGGGCGGCTTCCAGCTCACCAAAGTACTCATGGGCGGCGGAGCGGGTTAAACTTGATCTATGAAGAAGCGCTCAACAAAATGGAAATTGATAAGCGCCGCATTGAGCAAGCGGTACCAACTTCACAGGGAATCATCATGCGGCGGATGGGTGGCGCGGCACCTATGGGGCGGGGCCCCCGTGTGTTGATGCAGGCGGAGGCTGCTTGCGGAGAGCGATCGAGGCGATGCTGGAGGATTTTACCCAGCCGGGCGCGATGGTCGCGTAAACCCTCTGCTGCATTGTGTTGTATTTGATCTTGCTCCCGAATGCGAGTAAATGGTGGAGTGGTGTGTGAAAACCTTCGCGGGGTAGCTAATGGTGAACCCTTGCGAGTAGCAGTAGTCGAACCCCCTCGTTGTGCATGGGCCTCCTTTTATAGGGCAAGGGGTCACCGGCGGTGTCAGCGTGGTAGAGGGTAAAAGCGTAAAAGAGGTGGTAGTTGGAGCAGTCGCGGGAGCAGTGCAGCTCTGATGCTTTCTACCTACTTTGTGAGAGGGACAAGGGCATTAAATGCCCGTCGCCGTCGCCCAAAAGCTCCGCCATTGCGTCTTCTTCCGCCACGGCGTGAAGCCACCACCGTGGGGTGCCACCGCATTCCTCATGCGCGCAGACCACCCGCCAGCGTCTCTGGAGAAGGCTGGGCAGCGTGGGTAGATGAGCTGGAGTCGGGCACGTAGCATAGCTCTCCCGGCAAGCACCTTGCGGGGCCTTGATCTTCTTGGGGCAGGGGCAGCCGAGACTCTGTGACTTGCCGCCCCGGGTCCTCGCCAGGCGGCGTAGCCGAGGCGTGTCTTCTGTGATGTGATCTTCTGGTCTTCCCGACGAGCTCCTCTCGCCGGGGATCTGCAGGAGTAATGTAGCCTTGAGCCTAGAATGGCCTTCCCGGCAAGCTCCTCTTGCCGGGGTCTTGAGCTTCTATCTTATATACTTCGCTCTTGAACGGCTTGGTGTGGAGCGGAGCTGGTCTCCGGCAAGCATTTGATGGATCTGGTTGCGGGGAGCTGGGGCTGCCCGTGCACAAGTTGGGGTACTGAGGTACCCCTACCTTAGTACACCGACAGGAGCCCCGGACTGGGCCATACGGTGCCGCGCTGTTGGGCCAGGCCCAAGGCGATCTGCACGGCCTTGTGAAGCCCATGGCGCGTCGAATCTGCTTCTGCTGCATCTGTCGTCTCCCCTCCCGCAATGCGCGCGTTGATTGCGGCGTCGTGGGAGAAGTGGGCGGCGCATGCAGCCTTTAAGGCACCCACCCGTGATCGTGGCGTGGGGCGGGGTCGCTTCACTGTCGCTCGGCTCCGGCTTTTTAGCCACCGCTGCCCTCATGCATGGGGGTCGGGCGGCGTGAGTGTGGAGACCGAGCCGTCCACAGGCGGAGAGGCGAGTCGGCCCGCTCCTCTGGCCTCCTTGCTTCTGATTGGTTGGCCAGGCGGTTCAGCCCCACCTCGCCCTTTAAATAGAGGCGGAAGGGGTGCACAAAGGCCACACTCATCCATCTCTCCTTCGCCGCCGTCTTCTGTTCTTCTTGCCGCCATGGAAGGAGGAACTCCGGCTCTTCAGCGGTGGCGGCGCTGGTCGCTTCGGCAGCGCACCATTCCCGTCCTACTCCGTGGCGGTGGAGCCGCCACGAGAGGGAGAGGGAGGCGTGGCATGATCGAGGCGGCGTGGCAGGCGGTCGAGGCGGTCGTGGTGAAAGCCTCCCCGTCTCCCGGCGTCCCGACCCGGCGCGGTCCACACGGAGATGACCCACAGGAGTTCTTCATCAAGCCGTCGGGCGCCTCGTCGTCGCCTCGGTTGCGGTCCCGTTCGCGGACGCAATGGGGCGGATCCGCCCGGCGTGATGGAGCTACGCATGAGGGGCTGCGGGATCAGCGGCACTTTCGGGTGAGTGTCGTGTCCCCAGCCCGGCGTGATGTTCTTCGACCGAGGGTGGAAGGCGTTCGCCGGATCCATAGCAGCGGCGGGGTTCACCCTCCATTTCAAATTCTTGGATGGTGACCTCCTCGCCGTCAAGGTCTTGGCGACTATGGAACCGGGTGCGCTGCTGTGTGGACAGCTCCTCCGGATAGCGAAGCTCCTCCTCGGCGAAAGTGGCGAGGAGAGAGCGGCAGCGGCGGCGAGGGATGGCGGGCCCGACTAGGCGTCGGACACGCTGCCTCGTCGCCGCCGGCAACCCCATCTTCTGGGTTGCGGTCTCCTGAACTCCGGGGCCGTCTCCTTGGGCGGTTGGCGTGAAAGCAGCAGAAGAGGAAGAGGGAGTGGCGGCAATGCCGTTCGTCGCGGCGAGAGGCGAGTAGCCCTCGAGGCGTCTTGGCGTCCCACTACCCGTCTTCAAGCTCGCCTCCGCATTCGTCTCCGCCAAGCTCTGGCGGCCCGGGGTGTTCTCTTAGGGTCTTCTGGCGCCCGTGGCTCTCCATGACCTTGAGGACTTGTCGGCTGGCTCCGGGCATCGTTCCCCATGCCCGTCACCTTCTTGCAGCTCGTGGCGCAATGGCGTCACCGCCACGCTCTCCTAAGCGCTCCTTCGCCCTTCCCGACAAGCTCCTCTTGCGGGGTCTCCTCTCCAGCAAGCTTATCTTGCGGGGCTCTTTGACCTACCTCCTGAACTCTGAGCAGAGAAGCGGGAGAGGGATCACGGGCACCTTATCTTTTCAAATTGTAAGCCCTCGGGCATTTAGCTGCATTTAAGAACTTGTAATCCTCTCTATCATGTTTTCATCCTCTATGGACTTGTACTAAATTGGATGCTTTTAATGAAAAGGGAATGCTTGCGGACGAGTCTTTTACTTGATTGCGTGCCTTGTGTGTTCTTACGCTATCGGGGAGCTTGCGGGCGAACAGCTTAGCGACCATGGGAAAGCCGCTGGTGGTGCCACTTCGGCAAGCAACCTTGTCGGGCGATTCTGACGTCTATCTTGCTGAGCAGGCTCGGAAGCAAGATAGAGTGTGCGGCAACACCAGGTTTGTTGGCGGACTCGGAAACAAACCAAATGCATAAGCTGAGGTCACGACTTCGGTTCCTCCACGTCGGGTTTTTACAAGACACGGTCGTTCAAAGAGCGATCCGCATCTCCCGGTCCATGAGAGGATGCATGATGAGGATGAAAAACTTATCTGAAATCGCGGCCCGGCAACACTAGCTTGCGGAGGCGAGTCTCGATGCTCGCAGCCCCAGCGATCTGGCTCGCGAAGAAGAACCTTGGCATCCGTAGCCCCGGCGATCGACTCATTGGGCCCCGAGTGAGTGCGATCTTTTAGTTCCTTCTTGTTGCTGTAATTTTAGCCATGAAAATAGCTGAGGTAGATATGCAATTGCTCAGCGTACATGTGTGTGCATGTGTACATAAATCTTGGCTAAACAGCGTGATGCGGGTTTTGTCCTTCGTATGTTTGTACTCTCGCTCTTGGGGAGCTTGCGGGCGAACACGCTTGCAGCGGGACAGCCGCTGGTGGTGTCGCTTCGGCAAGCAACCTTGCCGGGCGATTCGCGCTTAACTTGCTGGCGTGGCTCGGAAGCAAGATAAAGTGCTGCAGCACACTTGTGTTTGTTGGCGGACTCGGAAACAAAACAAATGCATAAGCCAGGCCACGACTTGGCTCCTCTTGCGCCCAAGTCTCTCATCACAGACTGACGTTTCACGGCATGTCTTGCCACGTTATACCCTCGCCCTACACCCTTTGTGTGCTTTCACCCTCGCTTCTAGGTAACTTGCGGTGCTCAACACGCTTTTGAGTGCGGAGCGTCGGCAGCCCGCTTGGCTGGTGTCGCCTCCGGCAAGCAACCTTGCCGTGTCACGGCGCGGCGCGCTTAACTTCTTGGCAGGCTCGGGCAAGCAGGCCTTGAAGCTGGTGGCGGCTTACTCTTAACTTCGTTGGCGTGTTGAGCGAAGTAAAGTGCGACCATCCTGGCGAGGCTCCTCCGCGCACGAGGTTTCGCGCACAAAGGGCGAATGCGCGGGGTATAACTTATAAAAGTATGAAATTAAAAAGTGCTCTGCACGAAGGCTCGGCGACTTAGCTTTTCTTTTCTTTCGCTTTCGCTGGTGGAGCTCAATGGTGTGTCCTGGCGGCGGTGCGGCACTCGGGGGGCGCTTTGCGGGGCGAACACCAAAGCTGTCCTCACGGGCTTCTGCGCTCGAGGAGAATACGGTTGTCGGATAGAGCACCGAGCCGTCCTTGCGGACTTAGAGCTTCGATAGCGCGTTTTCGGCGACATCGTAGCGCTCGAGGATAGGCGCTTGCGGGGCGAGGGCGGGAGGCGGCGGTGCGAGGGCGGATACACTCGGGTCCCTAACAATGTTAGGGGGTAGAATCTGCCTCGACCTCTTCGCTTTACTCATGCATGGACAGCCGTCCGGGCGTCCGCGAACCCCTGCTTGCTCTCGCCCGGTGGCGGATACCACCTTCTCGCGGTATGGCGCGCTGGGCCGTTATATCTTTGGAGTGGGCCGCGGATCTCACGGAGGCCAAAGCGCGATCCTCCGTCTGTCCTTGGATCTGGTGGCACGCGGCGCCCTCGCCGGTGTCCACCCTTCCACGGCGTCTCCTCCGCCCGCCGTTGGCTCCGGTGGCGGCGGGGAAAAGCGGAGATGGGTCTGCGACCCTCGAAGCTCGTCTTGAGGCCATAGCGCGATTGTCGATGAAGCGGCCATTGAAGGTGGAGAGGTTGATGAAAAGTCTTTGGCCTTGACGCCGGATCAGGTTCGCACAACCTCGGCGCCCCTACTGGCGCGCCCGAAGATGTCGCGGCGGATGGGTGGCGCGGCACCTATGGGGCAGGGCCCCTCGTGTGTTGATGCAGGCGGAGGCTGCGCGGAGAAGCGGATCGGCGATGCAGCGGGATTTTACCCACCGGGCGCGATGGTCGCGTAAACCCTCTTGCTGCATTGTGTTGTATTTGATCTTGCTCCCGAATGCGAGCAAATGGTGGAGTGGTGTGTGAAAACCTTCGCGGGGTAGCTAATGGTCGAACCCCTTGGCGAGTAGCGATGGTCGAACCCCCCCACGTTGTGCATGGGCCTCCTTTTATAGGGCAAGGGTCACCGGCAGGTGTCAGCGTGAGTAGAGGGGTAAAAGCGTAAAAGAGGTGGTAGTTGGAGCAGTCGCGGGAGCAGTGCAGCTCTGGTGCTTTCTACCTACTTTGTGAGAGGGACAAGGGCATTAAATGCCCGTCGCCGTCGCCCCAAAAGCTCCGCCATTCGTCTTCTTCCGCCCCGGCGGCGAAGCCACCCGTGGGGTGCCACCGCATTCCTCATGCGGCGCAGCCACCCGCCAGCGTCTCTGGAGAAGGCTGGAAGCGGCGTGGGCGAGATGAGCTGGAGTGCGGGCACGTAGCATAGCTCTCCCGGCAAGCACCTTGCGGGGCCTTGATCTTGCCGGGCCGGGGCTTGCCGGGCTCTGTGACTTGCCGCCCCGGGTCCTCGCCCGGAAAGCCTTGGCGCCGGCGTGTCTTCTGTGATGTGATCTTTGGTCTTCCCGGCAGCTCCTCTCATGGGGATCTGCGAGGAGTAATGTAGCCTTGAGCCTAGAATGGCCTTCCGGCAAGCTCCTCTTGCGGGGTCTTAAGCTTCTATCTTATATACTTCGCTCTTGAACGGCTTGGTGTGGAGCGGAGCTGGTCTCCGGCAAGCATTTGATGGATCTGGTTGCGGGGAGCTGGGGCTGCCCGTGCACAAGTTGGGGTACTGAGGTACCCCTACCTTAGTACACCGACACATCCCCACGCGGGAAGCGTGGTGCGTGGGAAAAGTCACACTCGATGTGGTATTCGGCACCCCAGAGAATTATAGGTCCGAAGAAATCACATTCCAAGTGGCCCCCTTCAGCAGCGGATACCACGCCCTTCTTGGGCAGGACGCGTTTACAAGCTTTCAAGCCGTACCCCATTACGGGTACATGAAGCTTAAAATGCCCGGGCCCAATAGAATCATCACTCTAGCCAGCGATCCGGACGTCGCACTTCGTGCCGAAAACAAAACCGCAGCACTAGCCCTGGAAGCATTATGTGAAGGCCTAGCAGCCGAAGAGTTAACAACACTGCGGGCCACCGTGGACAGGGACGACGTGATACTCGACAAACGACCCAAGTCCACCTCATTTAAACCTGCAGACGAGATAGTCAAATTCCAGGTCCATCCAACAGATCCCATGAAGACAGCATCCATTGGGACACAGTTGAGCCACGTGATGGATGCCGCACTGCGAGATTTCTTACGTGAGAATTGGGACATTTTCGCCTGGCACCCTTCGGACATGCCAGGCATCCCACGCCGGCTGGCCAAACACAACCTCAATATACTAAAGGGATACAAACCGGTCAAACAGACCCTAAGGCGGTTTTCAGAACCCAAACAGCAAGCCATGGGGCAAGAGTTAGCCAAGCTGCTTGAGGCCGGATTCATCAGAGATATTAAACATCCGGATTGGCTGGCAAATTTGGTAATGGTCTTGAGGAGTCTGGACTAGGGGTGTCGGACAGCGGACTATCAATATCCGCGGACTCCCGGACTACGAAGATAGAAGATTGAAGACTCGGCTCGTGTCCGGAAGGTACTTTCCTTGGCATGGAAGGCAAGCTTGCAATCTGGATATGTAGATCTCCTACCATTGTAACCGACTCTGTGTAACCCTAGCCTCTCCGATGTCTATATAAACCGGAGGGCCTTAGTCCGTGGGGCGAACATTACATCTCAACAATCATACCATAGGCTAGCTTCTAGGGTTTAGCCTCCTTGATCTCGTGGTAGATCTACTCTTGTACTACCCATATCATCAATATTAATCAAGCGGGGCGTGGGGTTTTACCTCCATCGAGAGGGCCTGAACACTGGGTAAAAACATTGTGTCCCTCGTCTCTTGTTACCATCCGCCTAGAGCGCTGATTCGGGACCCCCTACCGAGATCCGCCGGTTTGACACCGACATTGGTGCTTTCATTGAGAGTTCCTCGTATGCGTCACCGATAGGCTCGATGGCATCTTCAAGCATCAGCGCTGTCAGGGTGGGACTTTTCTCCCGGACAGATCTTCGTACTCGGCGGCTTTGCGCTGCGGGCAATTCTCTTGGCCATCTGGAAGCGGATCGAAAGCTTCGCCCGATGGCCGTCGAGTCGGTCGGAAGCTTGAACTTCACGGCCGATGACGCGGAGACTTGATCTTGACGGACTCGAGCCACATCAAGCTTCGCCCGCCTTGTGACGATGGGCATGATCTAGCTCTGCGGCGGACGGTGCTTTGGAGGCGCTTTTCGGATCGCTCCGGCCACTAGCGGAGCCGATTATATGTCAAGGTCGGTGGATGAGCGCGCCCGGGGGCTTCAACATCAGCGGCGATGGGCGAATACCAATCTTGTCCCCGAAACTTCGTGATCGGCGCGGACTCCGAGCCTCAGCGCCCTGCCAATTAAACCAGATTGGGTGCGAGTTATGGAATTCACCGCGCGGACATCTCTCGGCACTTCGCCTTTTGGCGATATCCTGAATTCTGAAGCATCTCTCGCTATCGGAGAATCTGGCGGACTATGGCGGGGCGGTTGGAGATTCAGACGGCGAAGAAATTGAGCCCACCCACCACCACTTTGTAGCCCTTGTCGAGATTTAACCGACATGCTGACTACGACTCGATGACATCGGCGCCATGGGCGGCGATGCGGAGGCGAAACAGAGACCCAGCGCCCACGGGGCATTGGAAAACCACCTCGTCGTGCAGCGTCTACATAGTGGATACCCCAAAAGAAGGGGATGGCGAAAAAGCAGCGGAGGAAGATTCTCTAAAGAAGCAACCCAAGCGCCCGGCGTCGTGGCGCCGCTCTAAATCCGCCACAACAAGAATGGAGATTCGGCACGAGGAAATAACAACACCCGAGAGAGTGCGAAGACAAACCCCTCCGGCAAGACTCGGTGCGGGAGGATGCGAGAAGCAAGCCCTCACGAAAGGCGGCGGAAGAAAAGGTTGAGGATCACAACTATATACCTCCCTCCGAAGGCGAAACAAGCCCCAATGACGGCGAACTCGAGGAGCCCGTCGAACAAGAGCTTTTCAAGCGCGGGTTCATCGCTTCTGACAAGAAGCTGAAGAAGGAAAAGCGGAAGCTCAACACGGCGGAAGGCAGCGCTCCGAATAACATGGAGCAAAGTACTCAAGACCCACAGATAAACACGGCAGCGGCCACCAATCGAAGAGTTACCGAGCGCAAGCTGCTCCCAGAATCGACGAGGAGGCCATAAAGCCCCCACCGTCAATGGCCCAGCCAGGTCCATCTGGACCCAAAAGACAGCCCCAATAAGCAAAGGAACACATCAAGTGTCCGGCGATAGCGGCTGCGATACAAATCTGAGCGCCGCACACACTATGCTTCACCGGCGAGGTCTTTGGATCACGAATTCCCAGCGGGGTTTAAACCCATAAACATAGAAGCCTATGATGGAACAACAGACCACAGATGCGGATGAAGACTATATCTGCATATACATATGGCGGAGGAGATGATCTCCACGCCATAAAATATCTACCCCTCAAGCTCAAAGGGCCAGCCCGCCATTGGCTCAAAAGCCTCCCAGAAAATACTGTTGGAAGTTGGGAAGAGCTCGAGGAAGCGTTTAGAGCAAATTTTCAAGGGACTTATGTCCGGCCTCCGGATGTAGATGACCTAAGTCACATAACTCAACAGCCGGGAGAGTCGGTGAGAAGTCTGGAACAGGTTCCTTACCAAAAAGAACCAAATAGTCATTGTCCGGACGTTGAAGCCTTAGCATTTTTAAGCACAATGTCAGAGACGAATGGCTCACCAGACACCTCGGTCGAGAGAAACCGAGGACAATGACCGCATTAACAAGCCTCATGACCCGCTTACATGCGGGAGAGGATAGCTGGCTGGCAAGATCAGCACCAGCTGACCCAAGTACATCGAGATAAGACATGGAAATGGAAAATCACGGCGCAGAAAAAACAGCGCGCGGAATAAAGAAAAAGCCCAAAAGCGCGGCGATCGGCGCCGGATTTAAAAGCTCACGGCCAAATAATAAAGCTCAGCCCCTCAAGGATGACAACGACAAACTGTCTAACCTACACAAAATTCGGGTCGGATATGTCAAATCCACGGTACCCGGAAGGCCATAAATCACGCCCACGAGGGATTGTTGGGTTTTCAAACAGTCCGGCCGATTAAGCGCCCGAACACAAGGGGCTCGGCGCGTCCGGCGAAGAAGATAAACCCGCCGACGAGGGCACGGAAAACAAAAGACTTTCCCACAAGGGGTCAAGGCGATAAACTCACTTGGCGTGAGGACAAGGAAAAACAGTCGACACTTTCTAAAAAGAGCTCCGCCGCGGTCCAGCCAACAAACTATAGAGATTGGATATCAAAACCAATCACTTTCGACCACTGGATTATTCGAAGCATTTGAAGCAGCGGAAGGACTCCACGATTTTGAATCCGATCATAGGCGGATTGCAATTCACAAACATCCTAATGGGCGGAGGCGGTGACTTAAACTGTTATATTCAAACACAATCCGTCGGATGGGGATAGACCCTACCAAAATTCGACACAGCCGCACTTCCTTCAAAGGTGGCGCCAGGCCCTTACACCAAGTGCAGGCTCGATATTACTCGAAGTCGTGTTGGGATCACCGAACAATTTTCGACGAGAAAAGTTAATTTTCCATATCGTCCCATTTAAAAGTGAATATCAAGCCTTTGTTGGGACGAAGGCTTTGTCGCTTCAACGCCATACCACATTACGCGTCTCTTACACTTAAGATGCGGTCCCCATGGCGCCATTTGGTCTTGAGGTCATTTAAAGACCCGGACTCGTATAAACGAATCCGGACTCAGCGAGGCTAGGGGCTCCCTAGCCGCATACCCTCTAACAAGGGGCTGGCGCACAACTAAGCGGTTTCATATAAACCTAGCTTTAATTATTTATACTTATTCTTTTGCATATTTTTACATACGAACTGTTTCTAAAACTAAAATGTTCCTCTCTTTCTCTGAGATGAACAGCGTGCGTACCGTCTGGATAACGGTATAGCGGAGACCTGGCGCAGAGCGTGCGATAGGGACCCGTCGCAAGATTCTTTTGATTAAGACCCTCGTAGACCTTTTATTACCGTCTCTTGTTGTTAATCTCCTCGGCTTCTTCCTATAGCCAAAGCGAACTGGCGCTTTGGCATCGGCGCGTCGAAGACAATGCCGTGCACGGACACAAGGGGCTTAGGGCATAATTCTGCCCGTTATCATAAAGTCCGAACACCTTCCGGGAGTGTTCGGCGTCTCAAGTTAGGCATTATATGCATCAGCTCGAATCATGTCTTTGGTCAAATGTTGGGTTTGCGGCTCACTGTGTTTTTTGCCTTCGTTCCGTATCACCCGGCTAGCGGCACCGGAGAACTACTGCGATTGTGCCCCGATTAATTTGGCGAGCACCTCGATGAAAGCGAAAGCGGTGTCACGATATAGCGAGTCTGGTCACCACTTGATCGACTATCGGAATGTTAGAATTCCCTGCTTTGATGAAGGACGCTTCGGTCGAGCACATCGCACCCGAATCCGGAGATGTGCGGTGTCATTAGGGGTTATATCGTAGCCCCACCCTCGAGCTCCATTGGCTAAGTGAAAGAGATAAAGCATTATAGTCCGGATTGCCTTGTTAGCTCGCTACCACCTCCTTATAACAGGACCGAGGCGTCGGATTAAAGTGTGAAAGCGCCATTTTGCGAACACCCGGCACCTGTGCGAGGGCTAAAGCGAACTGCATCTTCGGGTTATACACAAGTATACTTAAGCGGCCGCAAGGAAGTTTTACTACTTGGAAGCACAAGTATAAAAGCATTCATACCGTAATCATTGATTTACAAGGTCTGCGTTCATTTGAGCGTTACATTCTTTGAAACTGCGCCTCTACTTTCTGAGCACCGCGCTGCTTCTCAGTAGTGCTCGACGCGAACCGGCTTTCATCGAACCTGGCAGCAGCGGCGGTGGCATCCATCTCCGGATAATGCGCCTTTACGGGCGAGCCATCCGCGCGCCCTCGATGCGAGGCCATTGTTTCATCTCCTTGATATGCGGCACCGCCCCAAGGCTGCTGCGATAGGCGAAGTAGCTCGTCGCCTTGGACCTTTACGGCGGACATGGGCCACGATGTCGATCATGGTCGGTCCGGACAGTCTATTGATTCGGCCCATTTGGCCAACCTGTCCGTCGAGAGGAAGAAGCGCGATCCGGGCTGTGGAATTGAGACCAATACAACTCTTCGCCTCGTGATCCCTTGGCTCGGAAGTGCTTAGCGGCATCGGCCGCTTTTCGCAGCCAAGTCCATATACGGATCCTCCGAACTCCACGATCGCTCAAATTGGCGTGCCAGCATCCATAAACTGGCGGCGCATAAGAAAAGGTTTGCCGGCCAGGATTTCTCCGGCTTGGCGCAGCTCCTCCTTCATAGCCCGCATTGCGGGCGGGCATCCTTAACCGGCGGTGGCCTTCTTGAGTCTTCCCGCTCCGATGGCGCTCCTTTTCAAAACCTCGCTATGGTCGGTAGCATCCTTTAATTTTTGGCCAATTCGGCCACCTCCGCCCTTCTTAGGCGGTCGCGCAGCCTTTTCGGCCTTCAACTCTTGGCCACCCTCGCGGCCGCATCACTCCGCCGGGCTTGCTCCTTAGCTTGTGCAAGCTCGGCGAAAACTCTCCACAGCAGCATTATGCGTATAAACATCATATAACTTATCGAGGAGGGCTTTAATCCACTCAATAAAGCGGCTGCGGAGAATTTATTTACCTTGCGACTCGTCAAATCGGCTGATTGACAAATGCGATGTCGGCATCGCCATGTCGATTATCGACTCAATTCGGCAAAGCGATCAGTCCGGTTGGGCCGGACTATCCGCCACTGTATTAGAATGGCGATATTCATTACGAGATGTTTAGATTTTCGATCCTCGACGCGCTGTCGTCTTCGACAACCTACCGAGTCTCGAGGGCTACTATCTATCTGGCGCATTTTTATATGCACAACTGTTAAAAAACAAAAGTGCGCCATTTTACATACCTCAAATCCCCCGGCAAGCTCATGGCAGCGTCATGCAATCCGCTTTCGGCGGGCGAAATCCTTCAACCACCATACGCATTAGCTTGCGGTGATCTTCGAAATGGGCGCCCTCTCAAGCAGACTCTTGATTCTCGGCGGCTTTTGCTGGGTGCGAACTCTCCGGCCCCTCCGGACTCGGGGCGCCCTCTGTGGCGACACCGGGCTCGCCCGCTTCATCTGGCGGCGCCCTTGAGCGGGCGTGTCGCTCTCCATCATCTCCGGAAGAAGGTCCCGAGGATGAACTCATCGAGGCGGCTGCGAGATCCGAACTGCGATATAAATCTTTCGGTTACCTACATAAGCATAAGCGAAGGTATTCCTTATTAATTAATTTTCTCTTTCATACTCACGGCTCGTTGGAGGCTGGCCCTTGGCGATGATTGCGTCGGATTCTCTCCGGACGCGGACCAGTGAGATTTCTTCCCAGCTTAGGGGCTTTGACCTCCGGATCTCGGGCGGTCCTCTTCTCCCTCTGAAGGGAGGATCATTGGTTCCCTCCTCTTGATCGCCCCTCGGGCAAAGTATTAGCTCCTTTATCTCCCCGTCGCCCCCTCTATAGGCGCAACCTCCAACATTCGACCAGCCACGGGCTCGGTCACGGTCTCGGGAAGGGCGGACACCTTATCAGCCTTGATTCGCCACCCATTCTGTAAAGAATAAAGGGTGGGAGGCGATCTTTTGAAAGGCATACAAATAGAATGTCAGGGCTTTGAGCTATTTACACGAGTATCCGGCGTCGCGGCTTAGTCCGGCATGCTCGGCCGAATCGTCTGCGCCACTGCGGTCAAAGAACAGTTCGTACATCTCCAAGGGTGTCGCACCCATGAAATCTTTGGAGGATCTGAGGTCCCTCGGTTGAACTCCCATAAGCGGAAGGGCGATGTTTGCGGGGTAGGAGGTGCACGATTAGCATGACTGCATCACCTTGACCGGTCGATCTCCCTTGTTTGGAGGTCTCGAATCCGGCCCTGTAGTGCGGGCACGTCCTTGGACGGCCCCCAGTTGAGCCCTTGGTTGACCCACGACATCAGCTGCCGTGGAGGTCCCGGGCGGAAAGAGGGCGGCAGCTTTTGCTTGCTGCCCCTAGGAACGGTGATGTAAAACCACTCCTGTTGCCACAATCCCTGTTCCTCTTGGAAGGAACCTTTGAGCCATGGGGCATCGACCTTCCTGCTTATGGTCGCCCCACCGCACTCTGCTTGGCGCCCCCCAATCATCTTCGGCTCCACCTTAAATGTTTTCAGCCACAGGCCGAAGTGGGGGATGACGCGGAGGAAGGCCATGAGACAATGATAAATGCGAGAGATATGGAGGATGGACTCGAGCCAAGTCGTGGAAGTCCAGCCCGTAGTAGAACAGAGGCCCCCTTCGAAAGGATCCGTCGGGAAGCCTAATCCCGGCGGAGGTGAGATCTTGGCAGCGTGTTCGCCGGGCTCGAGGCTAGCACGGCCTGCCACAGGGGCAGGCAACTGTCTTGAAACTTTGTAGGCCAGGTGCTTGGCCTCACGCCTTCAATATGTCCTCCTCCGTGTGGCGGAGGGCATCCTGACCACGGAGGTCGGGCGGACATTGTTATGGATCCGAGCGCTCGAATCTGAAGCTCTAGGTGTTGGGCGGGAGCGGAGGAAAGATTCGATGCAAGGTTGAAAGACAAGGACAAGCCTTGGTCCTCTTATAAGAGAAATAATACCAAGGGCCGTCTCGTGACCGTTTGGGATTCCCCTCGATAGAGGCGTGGCGGCAGGAGCAGTTGGGTTACCCACACACTTATTGATGAGGATCCGGAATAAAGGGAACACGATCTACTGCTTGACGAGGACATGCCAAGAAACGCAACCGCTAAGCGTGTTGGCGGAATAATAAAAGCGATTCAAGCGAGGGCTTGGCTGCGGTGTGATGTCACGCTGCATAAATCGTCGTGATTGAGCTAAGTGTATTTTATTCTCTCTACGTTGGAATGTGGAATTTATTTTGCGAGCGGACACTATCACTGGTGTTCATTATTTTCTCCGGATTATTCAAGGGAGAACCCGCCTTGCAATGCGAACACTATACGCGCCGGACTTATCGTCATTGAAGACTGGTTCGAGGGGCTCTTGAGGAGTCTGGACTAGGGGTGTCCGGACAGCGGACTATCAATATCCGCGGACTCCGGACTACGAAGATAGAAGATTGAAGACTCGGCTCGTGTCAGGAAGGTACTTTCCTTGGCGTGGAAGGCAAGCTTGCAATCTGGATATGTAGATCTCCTACCATTGTAACCGACTACTGTGTAACCCTAGCCTCTCCGGTGTCTATATAAACCGGAGGGCCTTAATCCGTGGGGCGAACATTACATCTCAACAATCATACCATAGGCTAGCTTCTAGGGTTTAGCCTCCTTGATCTCGTGGTAGATCTACTCTTGTACTACCCATATCATCAATATTAATCAAGCAGGACGTAGGGTTTTACCTCCATCGAGAGGGCCTGAACCTGGGTAAAAACATTGTGTCCCTCGTGTCTTGTTACCATCCGCCTAGACGCACAGTCCGGGACCCCCTACCCGAGATCCGCCGGTTTTGACACCGACAGGTACCAAAAAAGGACAAAATCTTGGCGCTTATGCGTCGACTTCAAAGACCTCAACAAGGTTTGCCCCAAGGATCCCTTTCCCCTCCCTTGCATTGATCAAATCATCGATGCCATAGCTGGACACGACTCGCTGTGCTTTCTCAACGCATACTCCGGATACCATCAATTAAAGATGGCAGAGTCTGACCAAGCTGCAACAGCTTTTATAACGCCATATGGCCCCTTTTGCTTCAACACTATGCCCACCGGGCTCAAGAATGCGGCGCAACCTACCAGCGCATGATTCAAACATGCACGGAAAAACAAATCGGCAAAACAGTGGAAGCATATGTAGACGACGTGGTCATAAAAACTAGACACGTTGAAACCCTAATAGATGACTTGAGGCTCACATTCGATAACCTCCGGACATACGACGTCAAGTTGAATCCGGAAAAATGCGTTTTCGGTGTCCCCTCGGGGAAGCTGCTGGGCTTCATCGTTTCCAATAGAGGAATTGAAGCGAATCCAGCAAAAATCTGAGCTCTGTCGCAGTTGGCTATACCAACAAACCTCAAGCACATCCATAAGCTAGCTGGATGCATGGCCGCTTTGAGTCACTTTATATCTAGGCTAGGAGAGAAGGCATTGCCTCTTTACCGCCTCCTTCGGTGCACCGAACACTTTGTATGGACGGATGCAGCCACGGCCGGACTCGATGAGATAAAAACCTTATTGGCCAGTAATCTAGTCCTAACAGCGCCAAACATCAGCGAACCTATGCTACTATACATAGCTGCAACACATCAAGTGGTAAGCGCAGTGCTCGTCGTCGAACGAGAGGTGGACGGACACAAATTCCCGCTTCAAAAGACGGTTTATTACGTATCCATGGTCCTCACCCCATGCAAATCCCGGTACCCACACTATCAAAAAATAGCATACGCGGTCTTCATGGCATCCCGGAAGCCAAGACACTACTTTCAAGAGTGTTCGATTACCGTCGCCTCCGAAGTACCACTCAACGACATAATTAATAACCGCGACGCTACGGGCCGGATTGCTAAATGGGCTATCGAGCTCCTCCCGTTCGACATAATATACAAACCACGACAGGCCATTAAGTCGCAAGTACAGGCTGACTTTGTCGCCGAATGGACAGGAGTCGAACTCCGTAAAAAATGCAGCGCGTACTCAATTGGATCATGCACTTTGGCGGCTCCAAAATCTTTGGCGGGACTGGGAGCGGGGTAGTCCTAACGTCCCCCACGGGGACACGGTCGATATGTCCTACAAATATTATACACGAGACTCAACAATGCAGCGAATATGAGGCTCATTGCATGGTCTTCGGATGGCGGTCTCTATGGGCATCCAACGCTTGGAAGTGCGCGGGGATTCAAACCTCGCAATATCACAAATAAATGGAGACTTTGATGCCAAGGATCCGAAAGTGGCGGCCTATCATAATGCCGTCCTCAAAATGTCAGCTCGGTTCGAGGGGCTCGAATTCCACCATGTGGCTCGAGAAAAAAATCAAGCGGCGGACGTCCTTGCCCGCATCGGTGCCAAACGTGACCCCGTCCCACCTAATATATTCCTGGAAAGGCTGTTCAAGCCATCCATGGTATGTGAAGGGGAGTCCGGCAATACCAACACGGATCCGAATAAACCCCCAGACTGCGAACCATCAGACACAATCGGAGGCTCTGCCACCGAAATAACTTCTTCAGCCCACGAGATCATGGCCATAATCGCCCCGTGGACCGAGCCTTTCTTGGCCTACCTAAATAGGCAGGAGCTCCCCGAAGACCAAAATGAAGCACGCTGCATAGTTCGGCGCTCTAAAGCTTACAAAGTCCACGAAGGGGAACTCTACAAGAAAAGTGCGACCGGAGTGCTCCAAAGGTGCATCTCCTAAGAGGAAGGGCGGCAACTCCTGACTGAAATCCATGCTGGACTAGGCGGACACCATGCCGCAGCTCGAGCGCTAGTCAGCAAAGACTTCCGTATAGGCTTCTATTGGCCGACGGCCCGAGCAGACGCACAGGACCTTGTCCAACATTGTGTCGGCTGCCAGCTCTTTGCCAATCAGAGTCATATGCCCCCTACCGCTCTCCAAACAATCCCCATAACTTGGCCCTTCGCGGTCTGGGGGCTGGATATCGTCGGACCTCTTAAAGGGGGAAGCCATAAGAAAAAAATACTTATTGGTCATGGTGGACAAATTCACCAAATGGATCGAAGCCAAACCAGTTAAAACGGCCGAATCCGGACCAGTAATAGACTTCTTATCCGGGTGCATTACCGTCGGTGTCCCCACAGCATCATCGCGATAATGGCTCAAATTTCACAGCCGATGAAGTGAAAACTTGGTCTTGACAAAATGGGCATTAAGCTCGACTACGCTTCCATCTACCACCCTCAAACAAACGGCCAGGTCGAACAGGCAAACAGTCTCATTATGAGCGGCATCAAACCCAGACTAGTGCGATCTTTAACAGAATCGGATACACACTGGGTAGAGGAGCTCGATTCCGTACTCTGGGGGCTATGGACCACACCGAATCGAACCACCGGATATACACCATTTTTTATGGTGTATGCGGCGCGAAGCGATACTCTTTATGCGCCCGGTTTGATCGCCGGTGTCCGCCAGTTATTCGCCGTTGTTGCCATGTCATTTGCTTGCATGTTGCATTTTATCATGTCATCATGTGCATCGCATTGGCATACGTGTTCGTCTCTTGCATCCGAGCCTTTTCCCCGTTGTCCGTTTTGCAATCCGGCGCTCCTATGTCATCCGGCGTCCCCTTCTTGACTCTTTTCGTGTGCGGGTGTTAAACTTTCTCGGAATGGACGAGTCTTGCCAGCGGCCTTGGTACACCACCGGTGAACCGCTGTCAAGTTTCGTGCCATTTGGAGTCCGTTTGATACTCAGCGGTTAACAAGGTAACCATAAAGCCTCTTTTGTTGCAGCCCAACACCTTCCAAAGTGGCCCAAAACCCAGCAAACTCCCTCCATACTCTCGGTCGTTCGATCACGATCGCGTGGGCCAACCGCTCCTCATTTGGACTCTCTAGCTCCCTCTACCTATAAACGCCCTCTCCCCTCCATTTTGGGTCCAAACCCTAGTCCATCTCCCTCACGCCGCCGGACATGTCCGCCCGACAGTCGGACCAATCGCGTCGCCGCTCCCATCAAACCCGCGGGCGCCACGTGGCGCCCAGCGTCCCTGCTGCCGTCGGCCGGCGCGGCCGCCCGTGCCCAGCGCCTCCGCCGCTGGCTCCGACTCCGCCCGCGCCCTCGCCGCTCCACCCGCCCGGCCACGGGCTTCGGCCACCCGCGCCTGCTCCTTGGCGCCGCCGCCCTCGACCGGCGGGCGAGCTCCGCCGCTTCGCCTGCGCCCGCGCTGGTCGCTCCCACCTCCGCCGGCGCCAGATCCGGTGAGGGGCCGGCCGTATCCGGCTATCCCGACTCGCCGGCGTCCTTCTCCGGTCCGCTCCGGCCACCTCCGGCACCGTCTCCGGCAAGCTCATGCCATGCATCGTTTTCCGTGCGAGGTTGATTTTTTTCCCCTTCCCCGAAACTGCTAAGTCCCCGTATTTTTGCATTATCATGCCATATTCATCATGCTGTATCTCCGCATCCGTAGGTCCGTTTCGTGCGTATAATATGTAAAATTGTTCGTCTCAACGAGTACTTCATTTCATTCCATTGCATCATTTTCATTTGAGCTCATCTTGATGCCCGAAATGCTGTTGGAAGAGTGCATGTTGATGTTAATCTGCTGGAACTGTTATAACTTGCTCATTTGTCATTTTTGCCATGATTGATGTGTGCATCCTATGAGTATGGGCTCTACATGTGTTTTGATCTATGCTATGCCATATTTCCAGGGGTGCCAACCATGTCTTTTTGTGACTTGTGTAGTGAGTGCATCAAGCTTGTTAAGTAGGGTAGTTGTTGTTGCTGTTTTGCTAGACAGATTCTATTATATTTTGTTGCTATGTTAACTTGCTTCTACTAATCATTCTATGCATAATGTGGAGATGTTCTATAAACATGTTTTGATCTACATGTCATGCTCTATCCATTCCTGCCACTGGTTGCAATTATAGCCTGCTGTAACATGTTGGTATCGTGCTCTAAAGTTTGCTAAATGATGTTGCTGACAGCCTGTTAACATTAAGTTCACTAGTTCCCATGTGTTTTGCTGGTGTTCCATGCACCCTATGAACTTGCTCTTGCCATGCTTAGCTTCACAAACATGCTTTTTTACTGTTGGTTGCCTTTCCATGCCATGTATTGCTCTGTGGTGAGTGGTTCAAGCTCACCAACATGCCTACTTATTTTTGTTCCTGCCATGTATGAATCTGTAATATAACTTGCCATGTTTACATGGGTGTCATCATATTTTCTGTGCCTTTTTGGCTCATGGTCAGTAAGGGACATTTGATCTATGCTATTAATAGATTCATGACATGCCTTCGTTTTCCATGATAAGTTCCTGTAACATGTTGTTTGATAGCTCTAAACATTGCAACCTGATGTTATTTCTGCTAAAGTCTGAAACTGTTATTATTTGCAATATCTCCATGCGTGTTTGGGCATGTTCTAGTAGTTTCTAGAGATAGCTCAGTGTTCATGTTTTGTAGTGCTTTACCTGTGCTTCATGCCCATGCATTTTGTTATTATGTTGGGGTGCTGTAGCATGTTGTTTTGATGCTTGCAATATGCCTAGTTGCTGTTATGGACAGATTGTCGCTATGACTTGTATAGTGTGTATGTGTTGAACCGTTGCTCCGTTTTGAGTGTGCTCTATATGAAACTTGCTTGTTTTTGCATGTAGCTTCATATTACCATGTTGCATCCTTGTTTGGTGTGTTTGCTTGATGTTTGAGTGCATTTTGCATCAATGCCATGTTTAACTTGTTTTGCTCATATCTTCTAGGCCATAGCTCCGAATCTAATGAACTTTATATGTAACTTGACTAGAATTTCGTGTAGATCATCTTGGTGCATCTTAACTTGCTGTTTAACAACTTGAACATAAGGTTTATTAAGTTCTGGACCAATTTCGAAATATGCATATGAGGACTTACCGGAATTGTTATATGTTGTTCCCAGCCTCATTTAAACTTGCCTTGATCTGTTGTTCTTGTTTGCATCATCTCTTGCCATGAGTAGCTTCATGTAGCTTTGTCATGCATCATGCTTGTTGTGCATCATGTCTTGTTCATGTGTGGTGTGTTTACCATGTTGTGTGCTTCTTCTCGATAGTTCCGTTTTGTTCGATCGTGAGGATCGTTAAATCTACGTGTGGTTCGTCTTCGTGGCTTCATTTTCTTCATGGACTCGTTCTTCTTCCTAGCGGGATTTCAGACAAGATGACCGCTACCCTGGATCTCACTACTATCATTGCTATGCTAGTTGCATTGTTCTATCGCTATGCTGCGTTACCTATCATTTGCTCTTCAAGCCTCCCAAATTGCCATGAACCTCTAACCTTTGACACCCTTCCTAGCAAACCATTGCTTGGCTATGTTACCGCTTTGCTTTGCCCCTCTTATAGCATTGTTAGTTGCAGGTGAAGTTGAAGATTTCTCCATGGTGGACAGGATTTTGGTTGGGATATCACAATATCTCTTTTATATTATTAATGCATCTATATACTTGGTAAAGGGTGGAAGGCTCGGCCTTATGCCTGTTGTTTTGTTCCACTCTTGCCGCCCTAGTTTCCGTCATACCGGTGTTATGTTCTCGGATTTTGTGTTCCTAACACGGTCGGGTGATTTATGGGACCCCCCTGACAGTTCGCTTTGAATAAAACTCCTCCAGCAAGGCCCAACCTTGGTTTTACCATTTGCCTCACCACCACCTACTTTTCCTTGGGAGTAATTAACCCAAGGGTCATCTTTATTATAGCCCCGGGCCAATGCTTGTCTAAGTGTTGGTCGGAACGAAATAACTTCTTGAGGCCACCTCGGGAAACTTCGAAGTCTGGTTTTACTCGTAGCTTGACTTATCCGGTGTTGCCGAAGAGCGAGATATGTGCAGCTCCTATCGGGATTAGCCGATTGCATCGGGCGGCTTTGCTAGTCTTGTTTTACCATTGTCGAAATGTCTTGTAAACGGGATTCCAAGACTGGTCGGGTCTTCCGGAGAAGGTCTATTCGCCGTTGATCGCGAGAGCTTGTCATGGGCTAAGTTGGGACACCCTGCGAGGTTTAAACTTTCGAGAGCCGTGCCCGCGGTTATGTGGCAGATGGGAATTTGTTAATGTCGGCTGTAGATAACTTGACACTTGATCCGAATTAAAGCGCATCAACGCGTGTGTAGCCGTGATGGTCTCTTCTCGTGAGTCCGGGAAGTGAACACGGTTTACGTGTTATGATTGACGTAAGTAGGAGTTCAGGATCACCTCTTGATCATTGCTAGCTTCACGGCCGTTCCTTTGTTTCTCTTCTCGCTCTCATTTGCGTATGTTAGCCACCATATCATGCTTAGTCACTGCTGCAACCTCACCACTTTACCCCTTCCTTTCCCATTAAGCTTTGCTAGTCTTGATACCCATGGTAATGGGATTGCTGAGTCCTTGTGGCTCACAGATTACTCGACAACGATTGCGAGTACAGGTTATCACGATGATCATGACGCGAGAGCGATGCTTGCTTGTTTTGGAGTTCTTCTTCTACTCCTTTGATCAGGGGATAGGTTCCAGGTCGGCAGCCTGGGCTAGCAGGGTGGATGTCGTTTGAGTTTCTGTTTGTGTTTCATCCGTAGTCGGATGGTGCTCTTATGTATCGTGATGTTGTATTCATGTGGCATTGTATGCCTTATGTATGTATCCCCATCTATTTATGTAATGTTGATGTAATGATATCCACCTTGCGAAAGCGTTTCAATATGCGGGTCTATCCTTGGTGGGACCTTCGAGTTCCTTTTGGATAGGGTTGCATATTGGGCGTGACAAGTTGGTATCAGAGCCTCGACCGACCTTAGGAGCCCCCTTGATTGATCGTGTAATTTGGCCGTTGTCGAGTCTAGAAGAAAACTGTTTTCTGAGTCTAGTTATATCGGAGAGTAGGAATTCTTTTTACTCCTCAATCCCTTCATCGCTCTAGTGAGGAATCTTGACGTAGGTGTTTTGAATTACTCCTCTGCCCGTTCATATTTTTCTTTAGGATCACGTGGTTAGTTTCATGAGTTGTCCATCCTCTTTTATCCGGTGCATCTCTCGTCAAGTCTACTCGAACCTCTTTGTCTTTTGCGAGATCAAACCTTAGTTGTTTTCTTTTCCCGCCCGCCCACCCTTCTTCCTCTCGGAACCGGAGTCCGTAATCGAGTATCCATCCTACTCGTGTGAAGTCTTTGCTTTCTTTCCTCAATGATTTCAACCGGTGTTTTCTCTTCAAGTTATTCGTCGGTTTCCCCTTCCAGCTGCCTGTGTTTTTTCCCGCCCTCCCACCCTCTTCTTCCCATAGTTTGAGTCTATTTCGAGCATCAATTTCATTCATACGGAACCTCTTCAGTCTTCCCTCAATTATCAACCAGTGAATTATCATCTCGTTCGTCAGACTTCATCTCTTTTCTTTTCTGGTGGACTCAATTCAAGTTTTTCGGGTGATTACATTCTTTTCCTTGGATCAAGTGTTTTCCTTGCTCGTTCGCCTCTCGCCAGTTTATCCTTCCGGAGTGCTCATGACATCTCAAGAGATTTGTCTGTGTTCGAATTAATTCGAAGTTGTCACCTCATTCAAATATTTCAATTGTTCCGGTGCATCATCTATCTGTTCAACAATCCTTTCCAACCGTATTTTTCTCTTCAATGGGCCCTAACCCAAAGGTCTTTTCCCAGGATCTTACCTGACTCTTCTAAATTCCCCCGGAGCATTCATAATTCTTTTCAAGTGTGACGTAAGAATGAATTTCATCAGTCACATGCCTTCTCCAAGATCGCTTTCAAATTCTTTTCGTTGTTGGCTCAACCTCTTCGTTTTTCATTCTACCGGAGTATCTCAGTAATTTTGGTGGTGTTTCTCGTCATCATTTGAAGACCAAAGAAGAAGAGTTTTTCCTCTAAATCTTGTCCGTTCCCCCGGAGATTCGTGGTGCTAGCTTAATGTTATCCTCTCAAATTGTTTTCCAGTCATGCAATTCTTTTTCATCCATCCGGAGTATGTCAGGAGTTCTTTCATAGTCTATCCAATTCCGTGAGCTTTCGATTCTCGTCATCCTCGTAGTTCCTCCCTTCTTCTCGAGTGCTCTCGATTCTTTGCTTCTTCTCTAGAGTTCTTGTTTCACCTCATCCCTTTTCCCTTCCGTCTCGGTCCTAAGATCTCGGGACGAGATCTCCTGTTAGTGGAGGAGTGTTGTAACGCCCCGGATTCGATGCGCCAGGTGTCTGCCAGTTATTCGCCGCCGTTGCCATGTCATTTGCTTGCGTGTTGCATTTTATGATGTCATCATGTGCATCGCATTGGCATACGTGTTCGTCTCTTGCATCCGAGCCTTTTCCCCGTTGTCCGTTTTGCAATCCGGCGCTCCTATGTCATCCGGCGTCCCCTTCTTGACTCTTTTCGTGTGCGGGTGTTAAACTTTCTCGGAATAGACCGAGTCTTGCCAAGCGGCCTTGGTACACCACCGGTAGACCGCCTGTCAAGTTTCGTGCCATTTGGAGTCCATTTGATACTCAGCAGTTAGCAAGGTAACATAAAGCCTCTTTGTTGCAGCCCAACACCTCCAAAGTGGCCCAAAACCCAGCAAACTCCCTCCATGCTCTCGGTCGTTCGATCACGATCGCGTGGCGGCTCGCTCCTCATTTGGACTCTCCTAGCTCCCTCTACCTATAAACGCCCTCTCCCCTCCATTTTCGGGTCCAAACCCTAGTCCATCTCCTCCGCCCCGGACATATGCTGACGGCACGGCGGACGAAATCGCGTCGCCGCTCCCGTCCAACCAGCGGACGCCACGTAGCACCCAGCGTCCCCGCCGCCCGGCCGCTCGGCCAGGCGCGCCCGCCCGTCCTCCCTCCCCCGCCCGCTCCGACTCCGCCCGCGCCCTCGCCGCTCCACCGCCCGGCCACCGGGCTCGGCAGCCTCAAGACTGCTCCTTGGCGCCGCCGCCCTCGGCCGGCGGGCGAGCTCCGCCGCTTCGCTGCGCCCGCGCCGGTCGCTCCCACCTCCGCCGGCGCCAGATCCGGTGAGGGTCCGGCCGGATCCGGCTACCCCGACTCGCCGGCATCCTTCTCCGGTCCGCTCCTGTCACCTCCGGCCCCGTCTCCGGCAAGCTCACGCCGTGCATCGTTTTTCGTGCAAGGTTGATTTTTTCCCCTTCCCCGAAACTGCTAAGTCCCCGTATTTTTGCATTATCATGCCATATTCATCATGCTGTATCTCTACATCCGTAGGTCCGTTTCATGCGTATAATATGTGAAATTGTTCGTCTCGACGAGTACTTCATTTCATTGCATTGCATCATTTTCATTTGAGCTCATCTTGATGCCCGAAATGCTGTTGGAAGAGTGCATGTTGATGTTAATCTGCTGGAACTGTTATAACTTGCTCATTTATCATTTTTGCCATGATTGATGTGTGCATCCTATGAGTATGAGCTCTACATGTGTTTTGATCTATGCTATGCCATCTTTCCAGGGGTGCCAACCATGTATTTTTGTGACTTGTGTAGTGAGTGCATCAAGCTTGTTAAGTAGGGTAGTTGCTGTTGTTGTTTTGCTAGACAGATTCTGTTATATTTTGTTGCTATGTTAACCTGCTTCTACTAATCATTCTATGCATAATGTGGAGATGTTCTATAAACATGTTTTGATCTACATGTCATGCTCTATCCATTCATGCCACTGATTGCAATTATAGCCTGCTGTAACAAGTTGTTATCTTGCTCTAAAGTTTGCTAAATGATGTTGCTGACAGCCTGTTAACATTAAGTTCACTAGTTCCCATGTGTTTTGCTAGTGTTCCATGCACCCTATGAACTTGCTCTTACTATGCTTAGCTTCACAAATATGCCTTCTTACTGTTGGTTGCCTTGCCATGCCATGTATTGCTCTGTGGTGAGTGGTTCAAGCTCACCAACATGCCTACTTATTGTTGTTCCTGCCATGTATGAATCTGTAATATAACTTGGCATGTTTACATGGGTGCCATCATATTTTCTGTGCCTTTTTGGCTCATGGTCAGTAAAGGACTTTTGATCTATGCAATTAGTAGATTCATGCCATGCCTTCGTTTTCCATGATAAGTTTCTGTAACATGTTGTTTGATAGCTCTAAACATTGCAACCTGATGTTATTTCTGCTAAAGTCTGAAACTGTTATTATTTGCAATATCTCCATGCGTGTTTGGGCATGTTCTAGTAGTTTCTGGAGATAGCTCAGTGTTCATGTTTTGTAGTGCTTTACCTGTGCTTCATGCCCATGCCTTTTGTTATTATGTTGGGGTGTTGTAGCATGTTGTTTTGATGCTTGCAATATGCCTAGTTGCTGTTATGGACGGATTGTTGCTATGACTTGTATAGTGTGTATGTGTTGAACCGTTGCTCCGTTTTGAGTGTGCTCTATATGAAACTTGCTTGTTTTTGCATGTAGCTTCATATTACCATGTTGCATCCTTGTTTGGTGTGTTTGCTTGATGTTTGGGAGCATTTTGCATCAATGCCATGTTTAACTTGTTTTGCTCATATCTTCTAGGCCATAGCTCCGAATCTAATGAACTTTATATGTAACTTGACTAGAATTTCGTGTAGATCATCTTGGTGCATCTTAACTTGCTGTTTAACAACTTGAACATGAGGTTTGTTCAGTTCTGGACCAATTTCGAAATATGCATATGAGGACTTACCGGAATTGTTATATGTTGTTCCCGGCCTCATTTAAACTTTCCTTGATGTGTTGTTCTTGTTTGCATCATCTCTTGCCATGAGTAGCTTCATGTAGATTTGTCATGCATCATGCTTGTTGTGCATCATGTCTTGTTCATGTGTGGTGTGTTTACCATGTTGTGTGCTTCTTCTCGAT
The DNA here is from genome assembly GCA_021437245.1 of Aegilops speltoides. Classification (NCBI taxonomy): domain Eukaryota; kingdom Viridiplantae; phylum Streptophyta; class Magnoliopsida; order Poales; family Poaceae; genus Aegilops; species Aegilops speltoides. The sequence continues at coordinate 120,385,836 of CM038141.1, forward strand.
AGTTCCCGTTTCGTTGCGATCGTGAGGATGCGTTCGTTTACGTGTGGTTCGTCTTCGTGGCTTCATCTTCTTCATGGACTAGTTCTTCTTCCTAGCGGGATTTCAGGCAAGATGACCGCTACCCTGGATCTCACTACTATCATTGCTATGCTAGTTGCATTGTTCTATCGCAATGCTGCGTTACCTATCATTTGCTCTTCAAGCCTCCCAAATTGCCATGAACCTCTAACCTTTGACACCCTTCCTAGCAAACCATTGCTTGGCTATGTTACCGCTTTGCTCAGCCCCTCTTATAGCGTTGTTAGTTGCAGGTGAAGTTGAAGATTTCTCCATGGTGGACAGGATTTTGGTTGGGATATCACAATATCTCTTTTATATTATTAATGCATCTATATACTTGGTAAAGGGTGGAAGGCTCGGCCTTATGCCTGGTGTTTTGTTCCACTCTTGTCGCCCTAGTTTCCGTCATACCGGTGTTATGTTCTTGGATTTTGCGTTCCTAACGCGGTCGGGTGATTTATGGGACCCCCGACGGTTCGCTTTGAATAAAACTCCTCTCGGCAAGGCCCAACCTTGGTTTTACCATTTGCCTCACCACCACCTACTTTTCCTTGGGAGTAATTAACCCAAGGGTCATCTTTATTATAGCCCCCGGGCGGTGCTTGTCTAAGTGTTGGTCCGAATCGCAACTTCTTGGGGCCACCTCGGGAAACTTCGAAGTCTGGTTTTACTCGTAGCTTGACTTATCCGGTGTTGCCCTAAGAGCGAGATATGTGCAGCTCCTATCGGGATTTTCGGCGATCGAGGCGGCTTTGCTAGTCTTGTTTTACCATTGTCGAAATGTCTTGTAAACCGGGATTCCGAGACTGATCGGGTCTTCCCGGAGAAGGTCTATTCGCCGTTGATCGCGAGAGCTTGTCATGGGCTAAGTTGGGACACCCTGCGGGGTTTAAACTTCGAGCCGTGCCCACGGTTATGTGGCGAGATGGGAATTTGTTAATGTCGGTTGTAGATAACTTGACACTTGATCCGAATTAAAGCGCATCAACGGCGTGTGTAGCCGTGATGGTCTCTTCTCGTGAGTCCGGAAGTGAACACGGTTTACGTGTTATGATTGGCGTAAGTAGGAGTTCGAGGATCACCTCTTGATCATTGCTAGCTTCACGACCGTTCCTTTGTTTCTCTTCTCGCTCTCATTTGCGTATGTTAGCCACCATATCATGCTTAGTCGCTGCTGCAACCTCACCACTTTACCCCTTCCTTTCCCATTAAGCTTTGCTAGTCTTGATACCCATGGTAATGGGATTGCTGAGTCCTCGTGGCTCACAGATTACTACAGCAACAGTTGCAGGTACAGGTTATGCAATGATCATGACGCGAGAGCGATGCTTGCTTGTTTTGGAGTTCTTCTTCTACTCCTTTGATCAGGGGATAGGTTCCAGGTCGGTAGCCTGGGCTAGCAGGGTGGATGTCGTTTGAGTTTCTGTTTGTGTTTCATCCGTAGTCGGATGGTGCTCTTATGTATCGTGATGTTGTATTCATGTGGCATTGTATGCCTTATGTATGTATCCCCATCTATTTATGTAATGTTGATGTGATGATATCCACCTTGCAAAAGCGTTTCAATATGCAGGTCTATCCTTGGTGGGACCTTCGAGTTCCTTTTGGATAGGGTCGCATATTGGGCGTGACAACTACCCTGCGACATAATGCATGATTCGCCACACGTACGCATGTACGAAGAGAAGGACGCCGAGTTAGATCGGCAGGATAACTTGGATGCCCTGGAGGAGCGCGATGTTGCAAAAGCCCGTTCCGCATTCTATCAGCAGCAGGCTCGGCGATATCAAAGCAGAGAAGTGCGGGCCAAAACTTACAATATTGGCGAGCTCGTTCTATGTCTACCGGAGAAGAAGAAGGACAAACTCAAACCCAAATGGGAAGGTCCCTTCGTCATCGACAAAGTTCTAACCGGAGGAGCGTACCGCCTACGTAATGCATCTGATAACACACTCGAGCCGAACCCATGGAACGCGGCTAGACTCCGGAGATTCTACGCCTAACGCCGAACGCAGTGTTCGTCTCCTCATCCCTCCTTTTTAATTATGCTCCACTTCTGTTTCTCTCCTTTCTCGACCCTCTTTCTCTTCACACAAAGTGTTTAATACAGTACAGATTCCCGGATCATCCCGGCCGTACCATGTGTGCAAGCTGTATCTAGGGGCTTCCTATTCATAAGCTAGTCATAATTACTTTAATGGATTTTTGCCCATCACATATGCGTTCCTTTTCCATATGTGCCTTTTCTTCACCATTATATGCGTCGATATGACTTAAGATGTGGCCAAGCTGGGTTGCCTGGCTCTTGTGTTTATGCCCTACGTTCCCATTAATTCGGCTAGGGCATAAGGGGAGCACCTCTGCGATTGTTACTGCCGGTTGAGCCGGATGTGTACCTCAGACTGGGTGAAGCCGAAAGCTAGTTTACTTAAGGGAATATTCGATCGGTGAACAAAGGATGTATTCGTTGGTTACAACAAACAACCCCAGAAGCTTTGTATCCTGCGCCATCGTGCGCAGTCCGAACATGTGCATTGACACATGGATACCTAGGGAAAGGAACCCCTAATGAAACTATTCTCCCTAGAAGATGTTTCTTGCTATGCATGCAATATAACATAACTAGTTGGGTACTTGTCTGTTCAAGCACCTTTGACCCCTACGCCTGGTCTCCACGCATACCCTGGTTTTTGTATAACTGAGCAGGTATTCGGACACACCCCGGACTATAGGATCCAAGGGCTGAAGCGAAAAGGTCCGCCATGACAAATGATTTCAATCTGGCTAGAGGCTACTTATGCCAATTAAATTACACAGTCACTGAGACTGACTATATTCCTCCTCTATACCATCTAACAGGCTATCTAGCCTACAATCCAGCTGAGAATACTTAGCGGCTAACGCTACTGGTCATATACCAGGCTCACGGGAATTTCTTGCCCATCGGGCCCCGCCGGTCCCACTTCGGCCATATGGTTCGGGTCCAGCTTGGTGTAGCGCGTCTTCACCATTGCCCAGGCTTCTCTTGCTCCTTGCCGGCAGGCTGATATCTTCCACAGATAGAAGCATCGCCGGCCTCCTTGAAGCAGGTCCGCAAGCTCCCCCATGCCATTTGGCAGAAGGCTTGATGGCCACAAGGCCTGAGCAACGCCGTGCATCATCTGCCGAGCACGTTCATGCATCTGCGACAGTTCTTGCAGCAAATCACCTGAAGATGAGGGCATCTCCTCTTCAGGGCGACCCGTTAACATTCCTGCAAGAAAAAAATCTTTTCAATAAACTTCCTCACCGAACTATCAAACAGTTCGCTTGAGCTCTTACCATAAATGTCGCGTCGAAGCTTTTTGTTCTCCTTTACGGAGTCCGCCAGTTGAGCACGGACGTCCTTTAATTCCACATCCAGATGAATATTGGCATCATGAAGCTTGTTCTTCTCTTGCATCACCTGCGTAAAGATGCGCTCGCCGGCCTTTAGTTTCCGTTGGAGATGCGAGGCGTCACCCACTACGCCCTCCGGATTCACCCCGGGATTGTCTGCAGAATTTATTGTTAGACCAACCGCACCAGCCATTTATTAACTAGTACATCTGCGTATAATAGAGACAAATATTGCCAGCGGGGGCCTTTCGGGATCCCTCTAACTTGGCTAACGCATCAGATAATTGGGCCTTGCATGCCTCCAGCTCCCGCGCCAATTGTTCATTCTTGTCCACAAGGACCTGCGGATATATTGATCCTTCAAATAGTTGTCCCAACTATTCTAAGTCTCAGGGGCTACTGCTAGGCATACTTATAAAAATTTCTTACCCGTATGTCTTTGGTATACTGGCTTGTCGCTTGGGCAAGCCCGCCTCGAGCGGCTCGGACATATGCGTCCGCCGAATTGAAGGCATTAAAAGCCTCTTCGGAAAAGATGTTGTTCCGAAGCACGGCCCTCCGGCGCCGGTGGTTCATGGCGCTCTCCACTTTGGAGTTCGTGGACGAACACATATCCGCACCCTCCGTGGGGAGCTATGCGGTGTTGGCTCCGTGTCCGCCTCCACCCCAGAAGCCGTTTCTGGAACCCCGCTGGTGGAGGCGCGGTTGGTGGGGTCTCCGGATATAGCCCGGTTATTCCTCTTCCTGCCAGACACAAAGGGCGCTGTCATATTTCAAATTCTATAACAGTAGGACAGGTTATGACTTTACCTCTGTAGCGGTGTGTCAGCCCTCACCGCCTTCCTCTTGAGCCTGCCCGATCCGGACGCCCGTGGTTGACAAGTCCCTAGGGGCTCGGCCCCTTGCTCCGGCCGCCGTTTCTGCAAATGGATCGAGCCTCGAGGGTAAATCATAATACCTGGGGAAGGCCCTCTTCGGAGTATAGGGTTTTTTAGCTCAGCTTACACTCGACGCGGGGAGCAGTCCAGGGTAGTCGGTCGTAATGGCCACCAGGGTGCCATCCCAGCTCGCCTGATAAAATACCCCGTTGACAAGCTCCACAGTAATATCCGGATCTACTTTGAGTCCCGGATCTAGGGCCCTTCTAGGGTCCTCTGGTTGCGGGGAGGGCCTGAAGATTCCTTCTATGGCCCTCCTCAGTTCCTGCTCAGAAGCATTGATGCAGGTAATCTTAGCAGAAGGACGCTTGAGTAAGTGAAGCAGGGAAAGGAACGGCAACTTACCCACACTGGGGGGTTGTTCATGGAGAATCCGTCCCGCATTTTTATGCGAAGGGATTCCTCTTCTTCCCCTTTATACAAATCGGACAATATCTTTGCCAAAGCGGCAGTGCAGTCTAGACCCTTACGACCGCAGCGGGTGGCATCGTCTTCCCCATTGAAATGCCACATGGGCTTCCCCCGATATTGGAGTGGTTGCACTCCCTGCTTTATGCATATCGCCATGACCTCGACTATCGTCAGTCCGGATTTGGCCAGCAACTTTATCCTGTTCATCTGGAGGTATATTTCCCTTGTGTCCTCTTCTTGAGGGCCCCGGGGATGCCAGCTTAAGCGTGCCTTCGGCGGGGTGTTGCTGAACTTGGGGAGACCTATCTGGACTCGATCCAGAAGGGGAACGTCATTTATATAGAACCACTCTGAAGGCCAGTTTTCTGGTGCCTTCTTAGGAGTGCCGGACAGGTATCCGGTCTCGGCAATGCGCCATACTTCGGCCCTGCCCACTTGATATAGGGACTCTCCCTGGGTGCGGGGGACGAGGCAGAACAGCTTCCTCCATAACCCGAAGTGTGGTTCACAGCCTAAAAACAGCTCGCAAAGTGTGACATTCGCCGCTATGTGCAGAATGGAGGTTGGGGTAAGATTGTGTAACTGGAGGCCATAGAACTCCAGGAGCCCGCGGAGAAACGGGTGGATAGGAAACCCGACGCCCCTCAGCAGATGCGAGATGAGGCATATCCGCTCCTCCGGAGACGGGTTAGGAGATCCCTCAGCTTGTTCCCCTCCGTCGTAAGTGGCTATTCCAGCTCAGACGGGGACCATGAATGCCGGTGGGAGAAACCCTTGGGTTTGTAACTTCACCAAACGGCTGTGAGGAACTAAGCACTCTCCCCAATCCCCCGACATAGAGCGAGGAGGGCAAGCAAAAGAGTCGTGACGGCCGGCCATGTTGGAATGGCTTTTCGCGAAGCGCTCTAGGATGCTAGCTCAAGGGAGGAGAGTGAGGTTTGGATCTGAGAATCCCTGTCCCTTCAAATAGACGGTTGGCCCGGAGGATCGAGGGTGGCAAATGCAAAAATACCTTGACTCCTCGCATTCGCTCAACACATGGAGATGGTCATTACTGAGGCGCTGAAGCCGAGGAGCACAACATTGATTGGAGACCGGACACTATTCGTCGCAACATGTACTTTGGAGTATTCGGAGAAGGAACCCGCCTTGCAGTGCCGAAGACAATACTGCGCACCGGACTCATCGTCATTCAAGCCTGATTCAGGGGCTACTGAGGGAGTCCTGGATAAGGGGGTATCCAGACAGCCGGACTGTGTACAACGTCCGGACTATTGAAGCGTGAAGATACAAGACTCAAGACATCGGCCCGTGTCCGGATGGGACTTTCCTTGGCGTGGAAGGCAAGCTTGGCGATCCGGATATTATATTTCCTTCCTTGTAACCGACTCCATGTAAACCCTAGCCCTTTCCGGTGTTTATATAAACCGGAGAGGTTGGTCCTTAGAAGGCCTATCACAATCACAATCATACCATCATAGGCTAGCTCCTAGGGTTTAGCCTCTACGATCTCGTGGTAGATCTACTCTTGTACTACCCATATCATCAATATTAATCAAGCAGGAAGTAGGGTTTTACCTCCATCGAGAGGGCCCGAACCTGGGTAAACATCCGTGTCCCTTACTTCTTGTTACCATCAGCCTTGACGCACAGATCGGTCCCCCCTACCCGAGATCCGCCGGCTTTGACACCGACACACCCCCCTGGGCGCGCCCCCCTATCTCGTGGGCCCCTCAAGCCTCCCGCGATCGACTTCTTTCGCCTATATATTCCTTTATACCCTAAAACCATCGAAGACGAATATAGATCGGGAGTTCCACCGCCACAAGCCTCTGTAGCCACCTAAACCCTCTCGGGAGCCCGTTCCGGCACCCTGCCGTAGGGGGGATCCCTCACCGGTGGCCATCTTCATCATCCCGGCGCTCTCCATGACGAGGAGGGAGTAGTTCACCCTCGGGGATGACGGTATGTACCAGTAGCTATGTGTTTGATCTCTCTCTCTCGTGTTCTCTCTATGGTACGATCTTGATGTATCGTGAGCTTTGATATTATAGTTGGATCTTATGATGTTTCTCTCCCTCTACTCTCTTGTAATGAATTGAGTTTTCCCTTTGAAGTTATCTTATCGGATTGAGTCTTTAAGGATTTGAGAACACTTGATGTATGTCTTGCCGTGCTTATCTGTGGTGACAATGGGATATCACGTGATCCACTTGATGTATGTTTTGGTGATCAACTCGCGGGTTCCGCCCATGAACCTATGCAAAGGGCTTGGCACATGTTTTCGTCTTGACTCTCCGGTAGAAACTTCGGGGCACTCTTTGAAGTACTTTTGTGTTGGTTGAATAGACGAATCTGAGATTGTGTGATGCATATCTTATAATCATGCCCACGGATACTTGAGGTGACAATGGAGTATCTAGGTAACATTAGGGCTTTGGTTGATTTGTGTCTTAAGGTGTTATTCTAGTATGAACTCTATGATAGATTGAACGGAAAAAATAGCTTCGTGTTATTTTACTGCGGACTCTTGAATAGATAGAACATAAAGGATAACTTTGAGGTGGTTTCGCACCCTACCATAATCTCTTCGTTTGTTCTCCGCTATTAGTGGCTTTGGAGTGACTCTTTGTTGCATGTTGAGGGATAGTTATATGATCCAATTATGTTATTATTGTTGAGAGAACTTGCACTAGTGAAAGTATGAACCTTAGGCCTTGTTTCCTACCATTGCAATACCGTTTATGCTCACTTTTATCATTAGTTACCGTGCTGTTTTTATATTTTCAGATTACAAAAACCTATATCTACCATCCATATTGCACTTGTATCACCATCTCTTCGCCGAAGTAGTGCACCTATACAATTTACCATTGTATTGGGTGTGTTGGGGACACAAGAGACTCTTGTTATTTGGTTGCAGGGTTGTTTGAGAGAGACCATCTTCATCCTATGCCTCCCACAGATTGATAAACCTTAGGTCATCCACTTGAGGGAAATTTGCTACTGTCCTACAAACCTGTGCACTTGCAGGCCCAACAACGTCTACAAGAAGAAGGTTGTGTAGTAGACGTCAAGCTCTTTTCTGGCGCCGTTGCCGGGGAGGTGAGTGCTTGAAGGTATATCTTTCGATCTTGCAATGGAATCTTTTTGTTTCTTGTTTTATCACTAGTTTAGTTTATAAAAGAAAACTATAAAAAAATGGAGTTAAGTTTGTCTCATACGATTCGTCTTTTTAATATCTTTCGTGAGTATGATGAAAAGGAAAATTGTGCTCAAGTGCTAGAAGAAGAATTACATAGAATACTTGGCATGAAATATGTGAACGATGAGCATCATTGCAATGTTGTTAGTATGAATTCCTTGAATATCCATGATGCTAATGATATGCAAAGCCACAAGCTTGGTGATGCTATATTTGATGAAGATGATATTTTTTGTCCCCCAAGTTTTGATGAGCAAATTTATCATTATGAAAGCATGCCTCCTATTTATGATGATTATATTGATGAAAGTGGGTTTGGAAGAGTGTTAACTTTAGGAAGTAGTGACCCCACTATTTCGGAGGATGTTGAAACTTATTGTGATGAACATGAAAGTGGATTTGGAAGAGTGTCAACTTTATTTAGTGATGATTCCACTATTTCGGAAGAGGTTCCAATTGATTATGAGAACAAAGTTGCTATCTATGATGATTATTGTGATGACTTGTATGCTATTAATAATAATGATAACCATGAAACTTGTCATCATGATTTTAGTTTTCAATTGGACTATGCCTCACATGATAATTATTTTGTTGAGTTCGCTGTCACTACTATTCATGAGAAGAATTTTGCTTATGTGGAGAGTAGTAAGTTTTCTATGCTTGTAGATCATGAAAAGAATGCTTTAGGTGCTGGTTATATTGTTGAATTCATTCATGATGCTACTGAACATTATTATGAGGGAGGAACATATGGTTGTAGGAATTGCAATAATATCAAGTTTCCTATCTATGTGCTTAAAGTTTTAAAGTTATTCTTGTTTTGCCTTCCTATGCTAGTTGATTATTGTTCCCGTAAGTTGTTTGCTCACAAAATCCCTATGCATAGGAAGTGGGTTAGGCTTAAATGTGCTAGTCATATGCTTCATGATGCTCCCGTTATGTTTCAATTCTTATCTTTTATGTGAGCATCATTGTCATCATCGTGCCTAGCTAAAAGGCATTAAAGAAAAGCGCTTGTTAGGAGACAACCCAATATTTATCCTTACTATTTTTGTGTCTTCACATGATTATGCTACTGTAGTAATCATGTTTTATAGCTTTTGTTTCAATAAAGTGCCAAGTAAGACATTTAGGATAGCTTACGGTGATAGTTGTGTTGATCCTGCTGAAAATCAGTAACTTTTTCACACAATACATTAGTTTTGTTAATTCGCAGATACGTGATTCTGATCTGATTCGTTCTTATTTTAATTGGTACACAAATTGCTAAGGAATTCCTAATTTGGTAGAATTTTTGGAGTTCCAGAAGTATATGGTTGATGCAGATTACTACAGACTGTTCTGTTTTTGACTGATTCTGTTTTCTATGTGTTGTTTCCTTATTTTGATGAATCTATGAGTAGTATCGGAGGGTATGAGCCATAGATAAGTTAACAACAGTATGAATACAGTAGATATTACACCAATATGAATTTATAATGAGTTCACAACAGTACCTAAGTGGTGGTTTTATTTTCTTATACTAATGGAGCTTACGAGTTTTCTGTTGAGTTTTGTGTTGTGAAGTTTTCAAGTTTTGGGTAAAGATTCGATGGACTATGGAATATGGAGTGGTAAGATACTAAGCTTGGGGATGCCCAAGGCACCCTAAGGTAATATTCAAGAACAACCGAGAGCCTAAGCTTGAGGATGCCCCGGATGGCATCCCCTCTTTCGTCTTCATTCATCGGTAACCTTACTTGGAGCTATATTTTTATTCACCACATAATATGTGTTTTGCTTGGAGCGTCATTTGCTATTGTTATTGTTTGATTGATGTTATCTAGAATAATGTTTTGCATCTTTATTTTCAATAAAATGTCAAGGATAGCCTTTACCATGCTTATTTTTCTAGTATACATGTTGCTGTTTGAAAACAGAAAGTTTACCGCTGTTGCAAAAATTCCCTAGAAAAGTCAGAGAATGGTATAATGTTGAAACTTTTTGCATATTGAGCTCTGACAAAAATTACTACAGTGGGAATTTTCTCTCATAATTTTTGGAGTTAGGGAAGTGTTGGTACTCTTGCATTCTTTACAGACTATACTGTTTTGACAGATTGCTCATATGTTTGCTTGTTTAATGATTCTATTTGAGGATAGGAGTATTAAATATGCAGAGGCATTTAGTATGCAATGTTGAATAATAATTTTAGTGATTTGTTACAGTAGAAAATGATAAGGTTTTGCATTGTTTTATACTAACCTATCTCACGAGTTCTTGTTGAGTTTGGTGTGGATGAAGCTTTTGAGAAATAGAGAAACCATGATATGAGAGGAATTAAGGAGACACAAAAGCTCAAGCTTGGGGATGCACAAGGCACCCCAAGATAATATTTCACGAAGTCTCAAGCATCTAAGCTTGGGGATGCCCCGTTAGGCATACCACCTTTCTTCTTCAACAACTATCGGTTAGTATCGGTTGAGCTTAAGTTTTTGCTTCTTCACATGAGTTGTGCTATCCTTGCAATGTCATTTTATTTTGTTTTGTTTGCTGTTTGAATAAGATACAAGGTCTGAAATTCTTAAATGAGAGAGAGTCTTCACATAGTTACATAATTTAGCTACTCATTGATCTTCACTTATATCTTTCTAGAGTAGTTTGTCATTTACTCATGTGCTTCATTTATATCCTATGAGTAAATGGTTGAATGAGTTGAATGTCATAAATCTGAAATTATATGTCTCATTTGCTTATCCCATGGGGAGTAATGACTTCACATCTAAGAAGTAGAGGTTGTAAATTTATTGAAGGTTAGCAAGCATTGTATTGGTCACTTGAACAATTCATGAAAGAATATTGAAGGAAGAGAAATTTCACATATAAATATACTATCTTGGACATCTTTTATAATTGTGAGCACTCATTAAAGTATGACATGCTAAAGAGTTGATGTTGGACAACGAAGACGACATAAGGGGTTATGTTTTCTCACATCTCAGTTAAAGTATATTGTCATGGATCATTCAAACATGTTGAACTTGCCTTTCCCCCTCATGCTAGCCAAATTCCTTGCACCAAGTAGAGATACTACTTGTGCTTCCAAATATCCTTAAACCCAGTTTTGCCATGAGAGTCCACCATACCTACCTATGGATTGAGTAAGATCCTTCAAGTAAGTTGTCATCAGTGCAAGCAATAAAAATTGCTCTCTAAATATGTATGATCTATTAGTGTGAAGAAAATAAGCTTTATATGATCTTGTTATGGAAGCAATAAAAGCGACGGACTACATAATAAAGGTCCATATACAAGTGACAACATAAAGTGACGTTTGTTTGCATTAAGATTTTGTGCATCCAACCATAAAAGCGCATGACAATCTGTGCTTCCCTCTGCGAAGGTCCTATATTTTACTTTATGTCTTTTACTTTATGCAAGAGTCAAGGTGATCTTCACCTTTCCCTTTTTCATTTTATCCTTTGGCAAGCACCTCGTGTTGGAAAGATCCTGATATATATATATATATCCAATTGGATGTAAGTTAGCATGAACTATTATTGTTGACATCACCCAAAGGTAAATACGCTGGAAGGCGAAATTGTAAGCCCTTATCTTTCTTAGTGTCCGATTAAAACTCCATAACCATAAGTATTGCGTGAGTGTTAGCAATTATAGAAGACTATATGATAGTTGAGTATGTGGAGTTTGCTAAATCAAAGCTCTGACATAGACCCTTCCTGAAAATAATATGAATTGTAATTGTTTGATGACTAAGAATGAAGTTTGCTAGTTTTCAAGAAAGTTTATGGTCTATGCTTTAACATGTGAATAGCTTGTTACTTGATCTTGAGAAGTTTTATGAGATGAACTACTGTTATGACATATAATCATGCTAGAAAAGGTGATTGAAATTATCATTGATCAAACTTGTGCACCTGCTAGCATTCACACTTCATAAATTTTTTCTTTTATCATTTACCTACTCGAGGACGAGCAAAAAATAAGCTTGGGGATGTTGATACGTCTCCAATGTATCTATAATTTATGAAGCATTCATGCTATTTTATTATCTGTTTTGAATGTTTATGGGCTTTATTATACACCTTTATATTACTTTTGGGACTAACTTATTAACCGGAGGCCCAGCCCATATTGTTGTTTTATTGCCTATTTCAGTGTTTCGAAGAAAACGAATATCAAACGGAGTCCAAACAGAATGAAACCTTCGGGAGCGTGATTTTTGGAACGAACATGATCCGAGAGACTTGGAGTGCAAGCCAGGGAAGCATCAAGGAGGCCAGGAGATAGGAGGGCACGCCCACCCCCCTGAGCGCGCCCCCCTGTCTCGTAGGCCCCTCGAGCCTCCCCCGACCGACTTCTTTCGCCTATATATTCCCTTATACCCTAAAACCATCGAAGACAAAGATAGATCGGGAGTTCCGCCGCCACAAGCCTCTGTAGCCACCAAAAACCTCTCGGGAGCCCGTTCCGGCACCCTGCCAGAAGGGGGATCCCTCACCGGTGGCCATCTTCATCATCCCGGCGCTCTCCATGACGAGGAGGGAGTAGTTCACCCTCGGGGCTGAGGGTATGTACCAGTAGCTATGTGTTTGATCTCTCTCTCTCTCTCTCTCTCTCTCTCTCTCTCGTGTTCTCTCTATGGCATGATCGTGATGTATCGCGAGCTTTGCTATTATAGTTGGATCTTATGATGTTTCTCCCCCTCTACTCTCTTGTAATGAATTGAGTTTTCCCTTTGAAGTTATCTTATCGGATTGAGTCTTTAAGGATTTGAGAACACTTGATGTATGTCTTGCCGTGCTTATCTGTGGTGACAATGGGATATCACGTGATCCACTTGATGTATGTTTTGGTGATCAACTTGCAGGTTCCGCCCATGAACCTATGCATAGGGGTTGGCACACGTTTTCATCTTGACTCTCCAGTAGAAATTTGGGGCACTCTTTGAAGTACTTTTGTGTTGGCTGAATAGATGAATCTGAGATTGTGTGATGCATATCATATAATCATGCCCACAGATACTTGAGGTGACAATGGAGTATCTAGGTGACATTTGGGTTATGGTTGATTTGTGTCTTAAGGTGTTATTCTAATATGAACTCTATGATAGATTGAACGGAAAGAATAGCTTCATGTTATTTTACTACGGACTCTTGAATAGATAGAACAGAAAGGATAACTTTGAGGTGGTTTCGTACCCTACCATAATCTCTTCGTTTGTTCTCTGCTATTAGTGGCTTTGGAGTGACTCTTTGTTGCATGTTGAGGGATAGTTATATGATCCAATTATGTTATTATTGTTGAGAGAACCTGCACTAGTCAAAGTATGAACCTTAGGCCTTGTTTCCTACCATTGCAATACTGTTTACGCTCACTTTTATCATTAGTTACGTTGCTGTTTTTATATTTTCAGATTACAAAAACCTATATCTACCATCCATAATGCACTTGTATCACCATCTCTTCGCCAAACTAGTGCACCTATACAATTTACAATTGTATTGGGTGTGTTAGGGACACAAGAGAGTCTTTGTTATTTGGTTGCAGGGTTGTTTGAGAGAGACCACCTTCATCCTACGCCTCCCACGGATTGATAAACCTTAGGTCATCGACTTGAGGGAAATTTGCTACTGTCCTACAAACCTGTGCACTTGCAGGCCCAAAAACGTCTACAAGAAGAAGGTTGTGTAGTAGACATCAGGGGGCCACCTGGTGAGCACAAGACACTAGGGCGCGCCAGGCCCCCCAGGCGCGCCCTGGTGGGTTGTGCTCAGCCCAGCCCACCTCCGGTGCCCCTCTTCTGCTATTTAAGTCATTTTAACCTAGAAAAAAAATAAGGAGAGGACTTTCGGGACGAAGCGCCGCCGTCTCGAGGCGGAACTTGGGCAGGAGCACTTTTGCCCTCCGGCGCAGTGATTCAATCATCGTCATCATCATCACCAACAACTCTCCCATCTTGGGGAGGGTAATATCCATCAACATCTTCAACATCACCGTCTTCTCTCAAACCCTAGTTCATCTCTTGTGTTCAATCTTTGTACCGGAAATATATATTGGTGCTTGTGGGTGACTAGTAGTGTTGATTACATCTTGTAGTTCATTACTATATGGTTTATTTGGTGGAAGATTATATGTTCAGATCCATTATGCTATTTAATACCCCTCTGATCTTGAGCATGATTATCATTTGTGAGTAGTTACTTTTGTTCTTGAGGTCACGGGAGAAATCATGTTGCAAGTAATCATGTGAACTTGATATGTGTTCGATATTTTGATGATAAGTATGTTGTGATTCCCTTAGTGGTGTCATGTGAACGTCGACTACATGACACTTCACAATATTTGGGCCTAAGGGAATGCATTGTGGATTAGTTATTAGATGATGGGTTGCAAGAGTGATAGAAGCTTAAACCCTAGTTTATGTGCTATTCCGTAAGGGACCGATTGGATCCAAAAGTTTAATGTTGTGTTTAGAATTTATTCTTAATACTTTTCTCGTAGTTGAGGATGCTTGCGAGGGGGTTAATCATAAGTAGGAGGTTTTCTCAAGTAAGAATAGCACCTAAGCACCGGTCCACCCACATACCAAATTATCAAAGTAGCGAACACGAATCGAACCAACATGACGAAAGTGACTAGATGAAATTCCCGCAAGATCTATCTTGGAGATGCATAGCAACAAGAGGGGGAGAGTGTGTCCATGTACCCTCGTAGACCGAAAGCGGAAGCGTTTGCTTAACCGGTTGATGTAGTCGAACGTCTTCTCGTTTCGACCGATCAAGTACCAACGAACGACACCTCCGAGTTCTGCACATGTGCAGCGTGATGGCATCCCTCGAGCTCTTGATCTAGCAGAGGGTCAAGGAAGTAGATGAGTTTCGTCAGCACGATGGCATGGTGACGGTGACGGTGATGTGATCCGCGCAGGGCTTCGTCTAAGCACCGCGAGAATATGACCGGAGGCGTAAACTGTGGAGGGGGGGCGCCGCACATGGCTTGGAACAATTGATGTGTGTTGTAGCCCCCCCGTATATAAAGGAGGGAGTGAGAGGAGGCCGGCCCTAGGCACGCCCCAAGTTGGAGGAGTCCTACTTGGGTCCTGGTAGGATTCACCCCCCTTCCTTTTACCCGAGGGGGTAAGGGGGAAGAAGAGAGAGGGGGAGAAGGAAAGGGGGGCGCCGCCCCCTCCCCTAGTCCTATTCAGTATCCTCCCTTTTGGGGGGCGCGCCACCCCTTTGTGGGCTGGTGTGCCTCCCTCCTATGGCCCATATGGCACATATCTTTCCCCGAGGGGTCCCGGTAACCCCTCCGGTACTCCGATATGTACCCGATACATTCCGGAACACTTTCAGTGTCCGAATACTACCTTCCAATATATCAATCCTTACCTCTCGACCATTTCAAGACTCCTCATCATGTCGTGATCTCATCCGGGACTCCAAACAACATTCAGTAACAAAAACACATAACTCATATAATACAAATCATCATCAAACATTAAGCGTGCGGACCCTACGGGTTCGAGAACTATGTAGACATGACCGAGACACCTATCCGGTCAATAACCAATAGTGGAACCTGGAATCTCATATTGGATCCCACATATTCTATGAAGATCTTTATCGTTCAAACCGCTATGTCAACATACATTAATCCCTTTGTCTTCGGTATGTTACTTGCCCGAGATTCGATCGTCGGTATCTTCATACCTAGTTCAATCTCGTTACCGTCAAGTCTCTTTACTTGTTCCATAATGCATCATCCCGCAACTAACTCATTAGTCACATTGCTTGCAAGGCTTCATATGATGTGCATTACCGAAAGGGCCCAGAGATACCTCTTCGATACTCGGAGTGACAAATCCTAATCTCGATCCATGCCAACTCAACAAACACCTTCGGAGATACCTGTGGAGCATATTTATAATCACCCAGTTACATTATGACATTTGATAGCACACAAGGCATTTCTCCGGTGTCCGGGAGTTGCATAATCTCATAGTCGGAGGAATATGTATTTGACATGAAGAAAGCAGTAGCAATAAAACTGAACGATCATTATGCTAAGCTAACGTATGGGTCTTGTCCATCACATAATTCTCCTAATGATGTGATCCAGTTCATCAAATAACAACACATGTCCATGGCTAGGAAACTTAACCATCTTTGGTCAACGAGCTAGTCTAGTAGAGGCATATTAGGGACATGGTGTTTTGTCTATGTATTCACACATGTACCAATTTTCCGGTTAATAGAATTCTAGCATGAATAATAAACATTTATCATGAATAAAGAAATATAAAATAACAACTTTATTATTGCCTCTAGGGCATATTTCGTTCAGTCTCCCACTTGCACTAGAGTCAATAATCTAGATTACATTGTAATGATTCTAACACCCATGGAGTCGTGGTGCTGATCATGTTTTGCTCGTGGAAGAGGCTTAGTCAATGGGTCTGCCACATTCATATTCGTATGTATTTGGCAAATATTTATGTCTCCCTCCTTGACCAAATCTCGGATGGAGTTGAAGTGTCTCTTGATGTGTTTGGTCTTTTTGTGAAATCTGGATTCCTTCGCCAAGGCAATTGCTCTAGTATTGTCACAAAAGATTTTCATTGGACCCGATGCACTAGGTATTACACCTAGATCGGATATGAACTCCTTCATCCAGACTCCTTCATTTGCTGCTTCCGAAGCAGCTATGTACTCCGCTTCCCACGTAGATCCCGCCACGATGCTCTTCTTGGAACTGCACCAACTAAGAACTCCACCATTCAATAATAATATGTATCCGGTTTGTGAATTACAGTTACTAGATGATAACCCCGCGTGTTGCTACGGGAAATTTTCTCAATCTTTTGGAGATGTATATATAACAAAAAAAGAAGGCAATGATCGAATGAAGAAAAAAAAGGCATGACACCAGGCGAGGGATTGCTCGAAAAAGCTTAAGCAATCACTTTCCATGATGAAGTTAAACTTTCATCAATTAAGTGGCATAACTCAAATTTGATAATCGCAGATTGATGGCTCGCAAAATACGGCTACGACATTATGGTTGGATAATTTCTCGCAGAAAAATAGGCAACGGAAAAATTTAAAGCGAATTGAGAGTTGCGCACTGAAAATTAGTGTACACACATACAATGGGGGTGAAACTACAATATATTCAATGAAAAGAAGAAACGAAAGGTTGCATAGTTGAATAGTTTCTGAAGTCTCTGTAGCCGGGGATGCATTCTAATATAGGCAAATATCTATTACGTGTGCCGAAGAGGCATGCTTAGTTGAAGCATCAATTTAGTAGCCAAAGAACCTACCTGCAAGTATATATCAGACAAAAAAGAATTGAAAGAAACTTCGATGGAGATGAGATAAACAATCATTAATAGTAGTGCTCCCTTTCCTGAAATAAATTTAACTATGTCCAAGTATATATCAGATTATCTATCCATCTCTTATGCGGAAAAAAATATTTTACTGAATCCAAAAATTGCTCACCCCTGTCACCAGTGCATGAACAAAGGGGGATGCACCCGTCCATACAACATAGTTCTAAAAACACAAAAAGAGTTTAGGGTATCGTTTCATCATACTGTGCAACAAATTAAGGCGGAGTGGAGAAAATGTATCCAGAGAGGAATTGCTGGCATACACATGTTGTCGGCATCATAGACCCATTGTTTAAGGCGGAGCAAAAAAACAGTATACAGAGAGGATTTCCAAATGACATCTACATCTTGTCGGCATCATAGAGTAGACACCCATGGTGGCGGAGCCTCCGGCTAGGCTTCTTCATATGAGGCATGGTGAAGGCTTCATGGGACTAAAACTCAAGGAAATCTGTGGTCTTCTCTTACCCCAATAGTTTCTACATATCAGATCAAACATGGCCAGGAACTCGTCCTCCACCATGCTTAGCTCCTGGTCCAACTTCATGTGATCTTGACGTCGTTGTCAGTGGTCGTGAACTTGTGGTGAGGCTGTTGTAGAACGTCCACATGTGCGGCTTCTGTAAGACGATGATGCCGGACGATGACCAGTAGTCCGCGGAGTTGTAGGAGTTACACCTTGTTTCTACTGATGGCTCTTCTTGGTGATGTTGACCCCCCACCGGCTCTGTTGATAGCTTGCTGATACGTCTCCAACGTATTTTTGATTGCTCCATGCTATATTATCTACTGTTTTGGACTATATTGGGCTTTATTATCCACTTTTATATTATTTTTGGGACTAACCTATTAACCGGAGGCCCAGCCCAGATTTGCTGTTTTATACCTATTTTAGTGCTTCGAGGAAAAGGAATATCAGACAGTGTCAAAACGGAACGAAATCCACTGGAGAAGTTATTTTTGGAAGGAAAGCCACCCGATGGACTTGGAGTGCATGTTAGGGAAGAAGGGAGGTGCCCACGAGGGTGGGGGGCGCCCCCCTGCCTCGTGGCCCCCCCTACGGTCCACCGACGTGCTTCTTTCACCCATATATACCTACGTACCCTAAAACTTCTAGAACAGAAGATAGATCGGGAGTTCCGCCGTCGCAAGCCTCCGTAGCCACCAAAAACCTCTCGGGAGCCCGTTCCGGCACCCTGCCGGAAGGGGAACCCATCACCGGTGGCCATCTTCATCATACCGGCGCTATCCATGACGAGGAGGGAGTAGTTCACCCTTGGGGCTGAGGGTATGTACCAGTAGCTATGTGTTTGATCTCTCTCGTCTTCTCTCTCGTGTTCCCTCTATGGCACGATCTTGATGTATCCCGAGCTTTGCTATTGTAGTTGGATCTTATGATGTTTCTCCCCCTCTACTCTCTTGTGATGAATTGAGTTTCCCCTTTGAAGTTATCTTATCGGATTGATTCTTTTATGAGAACACTTGATGTATGTCTTGCCGTGATTATCTGTGCTGACAATGGGATATCATGTGCCACTTGATGTATGTTTTAGTGATCAACTTGCGGGTTTCGTGACATTGGGAACCTATGCATAGGGGTTGGCACACGTTCTTGACTCTCCGATAGAAACCTTGGGGCACTCTTTGAAGTACTTTGTGTTGGTTGGATGAATCTGAGATTGTGTGATGCATATCGTATAATCATACCCACAGATACTTGAGGTGACAATGGAGTATCTAGGTGACATTAGGGTTTTGGTTGATTTGTGTCTTAAGGTGTTATTCTAGTACGAACTCTTTTATAGATTGATCCGAAAGAATAACTTTGAGGTGGTTTCGTACCCTACCATAATGTCTACGTTTGTTCTCCGCTATTAGTGGCTTCGGGGTGACTCTTTGTTTCATGTTGAGGGCTTGTTATATGATCTATCTATGTTATTATTGTTGAGATAACTTGCACTAGTGAAAGTATGAACCCTAGGCCTTGTTTCCTATCATTGCAATACCGTTTACGCTCACTCTTACAACTTGTTACTTTGCTGTTTTTATATTTTCAGATTACAAAAACTTATATCTACTATCTATTTTGCACTTGTATCACCATCTCTTCGCCAAACTAGTGCACCTATACAATTTACCATTGTATTGGGTGTGTTGGGGACACAAGAGACTTTTTGTTATTTGGTTGCAGGGTTGCTTGAGAGAGACCATCTTCATCCTACGCCTCCTACGGATTGATAAACCTTAGGTCATCCACTTGAGGGAAATTTGCTACTGTCCTACAAACCTGTGCACTTGTAGGCCCAACAACGTCTACAAGAAGAAGGTTGTGTAGTAGAAATCAAGCTCTTTTCTGGCGCCGTTGCCAGGGAGGTTAGCGCTTGAAGGTATATCTTTAGATCTTGCAATCGAATCTTTTTGTTTCTTGTTTTATCACTAGTTTAGTTTATAAAAGAAAACTACAAAAAATGGAATTAAGGATGCCTCATATGCTTCATCTTTTTAATGTCTTTCGTGAAAATGATGGGAAGGAAAATTGTGCTCAAGTACTAGAAGAAGAATTACATAGAATGCTTGGCATAAAATATGTGAATGATGAGCATGATTGCAATGTTCTTAGTATGAATTCCTTGAATATCCATGATGCTAATGATATGCAAAGCCACAAGCTTGCGGAAGCTATGTTTGATGAAGATGATATTTTTTGCCCCCCAAGCTTTGATGAGCAAATTTACTATGATGAAAGCATGCCTCCTATCTATGATGATTATTGTGATGACACGTATGCTTTAAAGAATAATGATAACCATGAAACTTGTCATCTTGATCTTAATTTTCAATCATATGATAGTTATTTTGTTGAGTTTGCTCCCACTATTATTCATGAGAAGAAATTTGCTTATGTGGAGAGTAATAAAAATTCTATGCTTGTAGATCATGAAAAGAATGCTTTAGGTGCTGGTTATATTGTTGAGTTCATTCATGATGCTACTGAAAATTATTATGAGGGAGGAACATATGCTTGTAGGAATTGCAATAATATCAAGTTTCCTCTCTATGTGCTTCAAGTTTTGAAGCTATGGTTGTTTTACCTTCCTATGCTAGTTGATTATTGTTCCCATAAGTTGTTTGCTCACAAAATCCCTATGCATAGGAAGTGGGTTAGACTTGAAAGTGCTAGTCATATGCTTCATGATGCTCCCGTTATGTTTCAATTCTTATCTTTTATGTGAGCATCATTGTCATCATCATGCCTAGCTAGAAAGGCATTAAAGAAAAGCGCTTGTTGGGAGACAACCCAATACTTATCCTTACTGGTTTTGTGTGTTCACATGATTATGCTACTGTAGTAATCATGTTTTATAGCTTTTGTTTCAATAAAGTGCCAAGTAAGACCTTTAGGATGGCTTACGGTGATAGTTGTGTTGATCCTGCTGAAAATCAGAAACTTTTGCACCCAGTAAATTAGTTTTGTTAATTCACACAAAAGTGCTTCTGATCTGATTATTCTTGATATTGATTGGTACACGAATTTCTTAGGACTTCCTAATTTGGTAGGATTTTTGGTGTTCAGAAGTATACGCTTGATACAGATTACTACAGACTATTCTGATTTTGACAGATTCTGTTTTGTACGTGTTGTTTGCTTATTTTGATGAATCTATGAGTAGTATAGGAGGGTATGAACCATAGATAAGTTCGAGTACAGTAGATATTACACCAATATGAATTTAGAATGAGTTAATTACAGTACCAATGTGGTGGTTTTGTTTTCTTTCACTAACAGAGCTTATAAGATTTCCTGTTGAGTTTTGTGTTGTGAAGTTTTCAAGTTTTGGGTAAAGGTTCGATGGACTATGGAATAAGGAGTGGCAAGAGCCTAAGCTTGGGTATGCCAAAGGCACCCCAAGGTAATATTCAAGGACAACCAAGAGACTAAGCTTGGGGATGCCCCGGAAGGCATCCGCTCTTTCGTCTTCGTTCATTGGTAACTTTACTTGGAGCCATATTTTTATTCAGCACATGATATGTGTTTTGCTTGGAGCATCATTTTCTTTTGTTAGTATCAGCTTGCTGTTATTTAGAATAATGTTTTGCATCTTTAGTTTCAATAAAGAAGTCAAGGATAGCCTTTGCCATGCTTATTTTGCTAGTATACATGTTGCTGTTTGAAAAACTGAAAGTTTACCGCTGTTGCAAAAATTCCCTAGAAAAGTCAGAGTGTGGTATAATGTTGAATCTTTTTGCATATTGAGATCTGATAAATTTATTACAGTGGGAATCTTAGTTCATAATTTTTGGAGTCAGGGAAGTATTGATACTCTTGCATTCTTTACAGACTGTACTGTTTTGGCAGATTGCTGTTATGGTTGCATTGTTTGCATATGTTTGCTTGATTAATGATTCTATTTGAGGATAGGAGTATTAAATAGGCAGAGGCATTTAGTATGCAATGTTGAATAATTATTTAAGTGAGTTGTTACAGTAGAAAATGATAAGGTTTTGCATTGGTCTATACTAACCTATCTCACGAGTTCTTCTTGAGTTTGTTGTGAATGAAGCTTTTGATAAAAAGAGAAACCATGATATGAGAGGAATTAAGGAGACACAAAAGCTCAAGCTTGGGGATGCCCAAGGCACCGCAAGATAATATTTCAATAAGTCTCAAGCATCTAAGCTTGGGGATGCCCCGGTAGGCATCCCACCTTTCTTCTTCAACAACTATCGGTTAGTATCGGTTGAGCCTAAGTTTTTGCTTCTTCACATGAGTTGTGCTATCCTTGCAATGTAGTTTTCTTTAGCTTTGCTTGCTGTTTGAATAAAAGTATCAAGATCTGAAATTATTAAATGAGAGAGAGTCTTCGCATAGTTGCATAATTATTTAGCTACTCATTGACCTTCACTTATATCTTTCGGAGTAGTTTGTCATTTGCTCTAGTGCATCACTTATACCTTTTAGAGGATGGTGGTAGTTTTGTTTTAAAGAAACTATTGATCTCTCATGCTTCACTTAGATTATTTTGAGAGTCGTTAATAGCATGGTAATTTGCTTAATATTAATATACTTGGTATTCAAGATATGTGAAACTTTCTTATGAGTGTGTTGAATACTAAGAAAAGTTTGATACTTGATAATTGTTTTGAGATATGGAGGTAGTGATATTAAAGTCATGCTAGTTGGGTGATTATGAATTCAAATAATGCTTGTGTTGAAGTTAGCAAGTCCCGTAGCATGCACGTATGGTTAAAATTGTGTAACAAATTTGAAACATGAAGTACACCTGGCTTGTGCATCCTTATGAGTGGCGGTCGGGGACGAGCGATGGTCTTTTCCTACCAATCTATCCCCCTAGGAGCATGCGCGTAGTACTTGGTTTTTGATGACTTCTAAATTTTTGCAATAAGTATATGAGTTCTTTTGACTAATGTTGAGTCCATGGATTATCGCACTTTTACCTTTCCGCCATTGCTAGCCTCTTGATGCCGTGCATTGCCCTTTCTCACCTTGAGAGTTGGTGCAAACTTCACCGGGCATCAAACCCCGCGATACGATCGCTATATCACACATAAACCTCCTTATATCTTCCTCAAAACAGCCACCATACCTACCTATTATGGCATTTCCATAGCCATTCTGAGATATATTGCCATGCAACTTCCATCATCATATTCATGACATACATTACTTTTGTCATATTGCCATTGCATGATCATGTAGTTGACATCGTATTTGTGGCAAAGCCACCATGCATTATTTTTCATACATGTCACTCTTGATTCATTGCACCATCCCGGTACACCGCCGGAGGCATTCATATAGAGTCATATCTTGTTCTAAGTTTCGAGTTGTAATCCTTATGTTGTAATCAAAAGAAGTGTGATGATCATCATTATTAGAGCATTGTTCCCAAAAAAAAGGTCAAAAATAAAAAAAGAAAGGCCAAGGAAAAAAAGAAAAAAAGAAAAAAAAGAAAGGGGCAATGCTACTATCTCTTTTTCCACACTTGTGTTTGAAAGTAGCACCTTGTTCTTCGTGTAGTGAGTCTCATATATTGTGCTTCAAAGTAGCACCATGTTTTTCATATAGTGAGTCTCATAAGTTGTCTTTTTCATACTAGTGGGAATTTTTCATTATAGAACTTGGCTTGTATATTCCTACGATGGGCTTCCTCAAATGCCCTAGGTCTTCATGAGCAAGCAAGTTGGATGCACACCCACTAGTTTTGTTTTGTTGAGCATTCATAGCTCTAGTGCATCCGTTGCATGGCAATCCCTACTCCTCATGTTGACTCAATTAATGGGCATCTCCATAGCCCGTTGATTATCCTCGTCAATGTGAGACTTCCTCCTTTTTTGTCTTCTCCACACAATCCCCATCATCATATTCTATTCCACCCATAGTGCTATATCCATGGCTCACTCTCATGTATTGCGTGAAGGTTGAAAAAGTTTGAGATTATTTAAGTATGAAACAATTGCTTGGCTTGTCATCGGGGGTATAGAAGTTGGGAACATCTTTGTGTGATGAAAATGGAGCATAGCCTAACTATATGATTTTGTAGGGATGAACTTTCTTTTGCCATGTTATTTTGAGAAGACATGATTACTTTGATTAGTATGCTTGAAGTGTGTTACTATTTCTTTTATCAATATAAACTTTTGTCTTTAATCTTTTGGATCAGAATATTCATATCACAAGTAAGAAGAATTACATTGAAATTATGCCAACTAGCACTCCGCATCCAAAATTATCTTTTTTATCATTTACCTACTCGAGGACGAGCAGGAATTAAGCTTGGGGATGCTTGATACGTCTCCAACGTATCTAAAATTTTTGGTTGCTCCATGCTATATTATCTACTATTTTGGACTATATTGGGCTTTATTATCCAATTTTATATTACTTTTGGGACTAACCAATTAACCGGAGGCCCAGCCCAGATTTGCTGTTTTATGCCTATTTCAGTGTTTCGAGGAAAAGGAATATCACACGGAGTCAAAATGGAACGAAATCAACTGGAGAAGTTATTTTTGGAAGGAAAGCCACCCGATGGACTTGGAGTGCACGTCAGGGAAGAAGGGAGGTGCCCACGAGGGTGGGGGCGTGCCCACCCCCTGGGGCGCGCCCCCTGCCTCGTGGCCCCCCCTTCGGTCCACCGACGTACTTCTTTCATCCATATATACCTACGTACCCTAAAACTTCCAGAACAGAAGATAGATCGGGAGTTCCGCCGCCGCAAGCCTCAGTAGCCACCAAAAACCTCTCGGGAGCCCGTTTTGGCACCCTACCGGAAGGGGAACCCATCACCGGTGGCCATCTTCATCATCCCGGTGCTATCCATAACGAGGAGGGAGTAGTTCACCCTCGTTGCTGAGGGTATGTACCAGTAGCTATGTGTTTGATATCTCTCTCTCTCTCTCGTGTTCTCTCTCGTGTTCCCTCTATGGCACGATCTTGATTTATCCCGAGCTTTGCTATTGTAGTTGGATCTTATGATGTTTCTCCCTTTCTACTCTCTTGTGATGAATTGAGTTTCCCCTTTGAAGTTATCTTATCGGATTGAATCTTTTATGAGAACACTTGATGTATGTGTTGCCGTGATTATCTGTGGTGACAATGGGATATCATGTGCCACTTGATGTATGTTTTGGTGATCAACTTGTGGGTTTCCTGACATTGGGAACCTATGCATAGGGGTTGGCACACGTTCTTGACTCTCCGATAGAAACTTTGGGGCAACCTTTGAAGTACTTTGTGTTGGTTGGATGAATCTGAGATTGTGTGATGCATATCGTATAATCATGCCCACGGATACTTGAGGTGACAATGGAGTATCTAGGTGACATTAGGGTTTTGGTTGAGTTGTGTCTTAAGGTGTTATTCTAGTACGAACTCTTTTATAGATTGATCCGAAAGAATAACTTTGAGGTAGTTTCGTACCCTACCATAATCTCTACGTTTGTTCTCCGCTATTAGTGGCTTCGGAGTGACTCTTTGTTGCATGTTGAGGGCTTGTTATATGATCTATCTATGTTATTATTGTTGAGAGAACTTGCACTAGTGAGAGTATGAACCCTAGGCCTTGTTTCCTATCATTGCAATACCGTTTACGCTCACTCTTACCACTTGTTACCTTGCTGTTTTTATATTTTCAGATTACAAAAACATATATCTACTATCTATTTTGCACTTGTATCACCATCTCTTCGCCGAACTAGTGCAACTATACAATTTACCATTGTATTGGGTGTGTTGGGGACACAAGAGACTTTTTGTTATTTGGTTGCAGGGTTGCTTGAGAGAGACCATCTTCATCCTACGCCTCCTACAGATTGATAAACCTTAGGTCATCCACTTGAGGGAAATTTGCTACTGTCCTACAAACATGTGCACTTGCAGGCCCAACAACATCTACAAGAAGAAGGTTGTGTAGTAGACATCACCTGCTGTCAGCGCCAGGCCGTAAGTAGTGGTAGTAGTAGGTCATCCTAGTGGCAATAGCTTGCGGGTAGAGCGTGAGGGTGAGCAGCCCCGATGCTGGTGAGCGGGCATGTGAGGACGCCCCGCTGCTCAACGGCGAGGTGGATCTGGAGATATTCCTACTGTTGATCTCAGGGAGATGGTGACGACGACTTTTTAGGGAGGAAGTGAGGGCGCCGCAATGGAGGAGGAGGATGTGGAAGTCGCCGCTGCCGCTGGAGGCATATACTCATGGTTTGAAGAACATAATCGCCATCAATATGATAATGAGGAGGAGGCTAATGTATTTATAGGGGATGAAGCCCAAGGGAGATGAGTTGAGGGGCCTCACGCGGGAGCCATGAACGCGTTGGTTACCCTCCATGCGGAAGGAGAAGAGATAGTGAGATTTTATGGAGATTAAAGAAGGCAAAGAGGGAGTGGAAAATCAAGAGGCGTTCCACAATTCTCAGGGAAAAAGAGTGCTGCCTTGAAGACAGGAAACGTTGCATTGCAGAGGAAAATCTTTTGGTAAAAAAAGAGATGACGTCAGTATGGGTGACAAGGTAATGGGGCCGCTGATATGGACAACCTGCATGTCAAGAGAATTAGCTTAGTGGGGATGATCTATTTAGGTATTATAGATTCAGATCAGTGCCAAAGCTAGCATCGACGTAACCACTTACGACAAGCTCTTTGTCACCTCCATAAATGAGAAGAAACATATCCCTAGTCCTTTTTAGGTACTTCAGGATGTTCTTGACCGCTGTCTAGTGATCCACTCCTGGATTACTTTGGTACCTCCCTGCTAAACTTATAGCAAGGCACACATCAGGTCTGGTACACAGCATAGCATACATGATAGAACCTATGGCTGAGGCATAGGGAATGACTTTCATTTTCTCTCTATCTTCTGCAGTGGTCGGGCATTGAGTCTGACTCAACTTCACACCTTGTAATACAAGCAAGAACCTTTTCTTTGACTAATCCATTTTGAACTTCTTCAAAACTTTATCAAGGTATGTGCTTTGTGGAAGTCCTATCAAGCGTCTTGATGTATCTCTATAGATCTTGATGCCCAATATATAAGCAGCTTCACTGAGGTCTTTCATTGAAAAACTTTTATTCAAGTATCCTTTTATGCTATCCAAAAATTCTACATCATTTCCAATCAACAACATGTCATCCACATAATATTAGAAATGCTATAGAGCTCCCACTCACTTTCTGGTAAATACGGGTTTCTCCAAAAGTCTGTATAAAACCATATGCTTTGATCACCTCATCAAAGCATATATTCCAACTCCGAGAAGCTTGCACCGGTCCATAAATGGATCGCTGGAGCTTGCACACTTTTTTAGCACCTGTAGGATCGACAAAACCTTTTGGTTGCATCATATACAACTCTTCTTTAAGAAATCCATTAAGGAATGCGGTTTTGACATCCATTTGCCAAATTTCATAATCATAAAATGAGGAAATTGCTAACATGATTCAGACAGGCTTAAGCATCGCTATGGGTGAGAAAGTCTCATCGTAGTCAACTCCTTGCACTTGTCGAAAACCTTTTGCGACAAGTTGAGCTTTGTAGACAGTAACATTACCATCAGCGTCAGTCTTCTTCTTGAAGATCCATTTATTCTCTATGGGTCGCCGATCATCGGGCAAATCCACCAAAGTCCATACTTTGTTCTCATACATGGATCCTATCTCAAATTTCATGGCCTCAAGCCATTTATCAGAATCTGGGCTTATCATAGCTTCTTCATAGTTCGTAGGTTTGTCATGGTCAAGTAACATGACTTCTAGAAAAGGATTACCGTACCACTCTGGTGCGGATCATGCTCTGGTTGACCTACGAGGTTCTGTAGCAACTTGATCTGAAGTTTCATGATCATTATCATTAGCTTCCTCTCCAGTTGGTGTAGGCATCATGGGAATGGATTTCTCAGATGTGCTACTTTCCAAATTGAGAGAATGTATAATTACCTCATCAAGTTCTACTTTCCTCCCACTCACTTCTTTCGAGAGAAACTCCTTCTCTAGAAAGGTTCCATTCTTGGCAACAAAGATCTTGCCTTCGGATCTGTGGTAGAAAGTGTACCCAACTGTTTCCTTAGGTTATCCTATGTAGACGCACTTCTCCGATTTGGGTTCGATCTTATTAGGCTGAAGCCTTTTGACATAAGCATCACATCCCCAAACTTTAAGAATGACAGCTTAGGTTTGTTGCCAAACCATAGTTCATACGGTGTCGTCTAAACGGATTTTAATGTTGCCCTATTGAACATGAATGCAGCTGTCTCTAACGCATATCCCCAAAACGATAGTGGTAAATCGATAAGACACATCATAGATTGCACCATATCTAATAAAGTGTGGTTACGACGTTCGGACACACCATTACGCTATGGTGTTCTAGGTGGCGTGAGTTGTGAAATTATTCCACATTGTTTTAAATGAAGGAGAAACTCTAAACTCAAATATTCACCTTCACGATCAGATCATAGAAACTTTATTTTCTTGTTACGATGATTCTCCACTTCATCTGAAATTCTCTGAACTTTTCAAATGTTTCAGACTTGTGTTTCATTAAGTAGATATACCCATATCTTCTCAAATCATCTGTGAAGGTCAGAAAATAACGATACCCACCACGAGCCTCAACACTCATTGGACCACATACATTGGTATGTATTATTTCCAATAAGTCATTAGCTCGTTCCATTGTTCCGGAGAACGAAGTTTTAGTCATCTAGCCCATAAGGCACGGTTCGCAAAGTGATTCCAAAATTCCATCTGCATGGAGTTTCTTCATGCGCTTTACACCGATATGACCTAAACAGTGCCACAAATAAGTTGCACTATCATTATCAACTTTGCATCTTTTGGCATCAATATTATGAATATGTGTATCACCACGATGGAGATTCAACAGAAATAGAGCACTCTTCAAGGGTGCATGACCATAAAATATATTACTCATATAAATAGAATAACCATTATTCTCTGATTTAAATGAATAACCGTCTCGCAGTAAACAAGATCCAGATATAATGTTCATGCTCAACGCTGGCACCAAATAACAACTATTCAGGTTTAAAACTAATCTCGAAGGTAGATGTAGAGGTAGTGTGCCGACGGCAATCACATCGACCTTGGAACCATTCCCGACGCGCATCGTCACCTCGTCCTTACCCAATATTCGTTTAATCCGTAGTCCCTATTTCAAGTTACAAATATGAGCAACTGAACCGGTATCAAATACCCAAGCACTACTACGAGAAGTAGTAAGGTACACATCAATAACATGTATATCAAATATACCTTTGTTCACTTTGCCATCCTTATCCGCCAAATACTTGGGGCAGTTCCGCTTCTAGTGACCAGTCCCTTTGCAATAGAAGCACTCAGTTTCAAGCCTGGGTCCAGCTTTGGGTTTCTTCCCGGGAGTGACAACTTGCTTGCCATTCTTCTTAAAGTTCCCCTTCTTACCCTTGCCCTTCTTCTTGAAACTAGTGGTCTTGTTAACAATCAACACTTGATGCTCCTTCTTGATTTCTACCTCTGCAGCCTTGAGCATTGCAAAGAGCTCGGGAATAGTCTTTTCCATCCCTTGCATATTGTAGTTCATCACGAAGCCTTTGTATGGTGGCAGTGATTGAAGAACTCTGTCAATGACACAATCATCTGGAAGATTAACTCCTAGCTAAGTCAAGTGATTATGATACCCACACATTCTGAGTATGTGCTCACTGACAGAACTGTTCTCTTCCATCTTGCAGCTATAGAACTTGTTGGAGACCTCATATCTCTCAACTCGGGCATTTGCTTGAAATATTAACTTCAACTCCTGGAACATCTCATATGGTCCATGACGTTCAAAACATCTTTGAAGTCCCGATTCTAAGCCATAAAGCATGGCACACTGAACTAACAAGTAGTCATCAACACGTGACTGCCAGGCATTCACAATGTCCGCAGTTGTTGGGGGGTACACCTAGCGGTGCACCAAGGACATAATTCTTCTGTGCAGCAATGAGGATAATCCTCAAGTTACAGACCCAGTCCATGTAGTTTCTACCATCATCTTTCAACTTAGCTTTCTCTAGGAATGATTAAAATTCAAGGGAACGGTAGCACGGGCCATTGATCTACAACATAAATATGCAAAAACTATTAGGACTAAGTTCATGATAAATTAAGTTCAGTCAATCGTATTACTTAAGAACTCCCACTTAGATAGCATCCCTCAAGTCATCTAAATGATACGTGATCCAAATCAACTAAACCATATCCGATCATCACATGAGATGGAGTAGTCATCAATGGTGAACATCTGTATGTTGATCATATCCATTATATGATTCACGTTCGACCTTTCAGTCTCCAGTGTTCCGAGGCCATGTCTGTACATGCTAGACTCGTCAAGTTTCACCCGAGTATTCCACATGTGCAAAATTGGCTTACACCCGTTGTATCTGAACGTAGAGCCTATCACACCGATCATCATGTGGTGTCTCAGCACGAAGAACTTTTGCAACGGTGCATGCTCGGGGAGAACACTTATACCTTGAAATTTTAGTTAAGGGATCATCTTATAATGCTACCGCCGTACTAAGAAAAATAAGATGCATAAAGATAAACATCACATGCAATCAAAATATGTGACATGATATGGCCATCATCATCTTGTGCTTTTGATCTATCACGAAAGCAACGTCATGATCTCCATCGTCACCAGCTTGACACCTTGATCTCCATCGTAGCGTCGTGATCGTCTCGCCAACTATTGCTTCTACGACTATCACTACCGCTTAGTGATAAAGTAAAGCAATTACATGGTGTTTGTATTTCATACTATAAAGCGACAACCATAAGGCTCCTGCCAGTTGCCGATAACTTCTACAAAACATGATCATCTCATACAACAACGTATATCACATCATGTCTTGACCATATCACATCACAACATGCCCTGCAAAAACAAGTTAGACTTCCACTACTTTGTTGTTGCATGTTTTACGTGGCTACTACGGGCTTCTAGCAAGAACCGTTCTTACCTACGGCACAAAACCACAACGGTGATTTATCAAGTTTGCTATTTTAACCTTCAACAAGGACCGGCCGCAGTCAAATTTGATTCAACTAAAGTTGGAGAAACAGACACCCGCCAACCACCTTTATGCAAAACTAGTTGCATGTCTGTCGGTGGAACTGGTCTCATGAACGTGGTCATGTAAGGTTGGTCCGGGCCGCTTCATCCAACAATACCACCAAATCAAAATAAGACATTGGTGGTAAGCAGTATGACAATCACCGCCCACAACTCTTTGTGTTCTACTCATGCATATCATCTACGCATAGACCTGGCTCGGATGCCACTGTTGGGAAACGTAGAATGTAATTTCGAAAATTTCCTATGCTCACGCAAGATCTATCTAGGAGATGCATAGAAATGAGAGGGGGAGAGTGTGTCCACGTACCCACGTAGACCGAAAGCGGAAGCGTTTGCTCAACGCGGTTGATGTTGTCGAACGTCTTCTTGTTTCGACCGATCAAGTACCGAACGTACGGCACCTCCGAGTTCTGCACACGTTCAGCGCGATGACGTCCCTCGAACTCTTGATCCAGCAGAGTGTCGAGGAAGTAGATGAGTTCCGTCAGCACAACGGCGTGGTGACGGTGATGGTGATGTGATCCGCGCAGGGCTTCGCCTAAGCTCCGCAAGAATATGACCGAAGGCGTAAACTGTGGAGGGGGAACCGCACACGGCTTGGAACAATTTATGTGTGTTGTAGGTGCGCCCCCATGTATATAAGGAGGGATGGAGAGGAGGCCGGCCCTAGGTGCGCCCCAAGTAGGAGGAGTCCTACTTGGGGTCCTAGTAGGATTCACCCCCTTCCTTTTACCGGAGGGGGAAAGGGGGAAGGAGAGAGAGGGGGAGAAGGAAAGGGGGGCACCGCCACCTCCCTAGTCCTATTCGGTCTCCTCCCTGGTGGGGGGCGCGCCACCCCTTTGTGTGCTGGTGTGCCTCCCTCCTATGTCCCATATGGCCCATATCTTTCCCCGGGGGGTTCCGGTAACCCCTCCGGTACTCCGATATGTACCAGATAGATTCCGAAACACTTCCGGTGTCCGAATACTACCTTCCAGATATCAATATTTACCTCTCGGCCATTTCGAGACTCCTCGTCATGTCTGTGATCTCATCCGGGACTCCGAACAACATTCGGTCACCCAAACACATAGCTCATATAATAAAAATCGTCATCGAACGTTAAGCGTGCAGACCCTACCGGTTTGAGAACTATGTAGACATGACCAAGACACCTCTTCGGTCAATAACCAGTAGCGGAACCTAGATGCTCATATTGGTTCCGACATATTCTACGAAGATCTTTATCGGTCAAACCACTATGTCAATATACGTTATTCTTTGTCATCGGTATGTTACTTGCCCGAGATTCGATCGTCTGTATCTTCATACCTAGTTCAATCTCGTTACCGGCAAGTATCTTTTCTCGTTCTGTAATGCATCTTCCCGCAACTAACTCATTAGTCACATTGGTTGCAAGGCTTCATATGATGTGCATTATCGAGAGAGACCAGAGATACCTCTCCGATAGTCGAGTGACAAATCCTAATCTCGATCTATGCCAACTGAACAAACACCTTTGGAGATACCTGTAGAGCATCTTTATAATCACCCAGTTACATTGTGATATTTGATATCACACAAGGCATTCCTTCGGTGTCCGAGAGTTGCATAATCTCATAGTCGGAGGAATATGTATTTGACATGACGAAAGCAGTAGCAATTAAACTGAACGATCATTATGCTAAGCTAACGGATGGGTCTTGTCCATCACATCATTCTCCTAATGATGTGATCGCGTTCATCAAATGACAACACATGTCCATGGCTAGGAAACTTAACCATCTTTGATAAATGAGCTAGTCTAGTAGAGGCATACTAGGGACACAGTGTTTTGTCTATGTATTCACACATGTATCAAGTTTCCGGTTAATACAATTCTAGCATGAATAATAAAAATTTATCATGAATAAGGAAATATAAAATAACAACTTTATTATTGCCTATAGGGCATATTTCCTTCACCGTGTACCCTCAAGAACACTTTGCTTATCATAAGAGAGCGTTTTGGCCTGTCCTTTTCCTCAAAAGGATTGGACTACCTTGCTGCACTTTTGTTACTACTACCGTTACTTGCTCGTTACAAATTATCTTGCTATCAAACTACTCCATTGCTTACAATTTCAGCACTTGTAGACATTACTTCGCTGAAAACCACTTGTCATTTCCTTCTGCTCCTCGTTGAGTTCGACACTCTTACTTATCGAAAAGGATACAATTGATCCCATATACTTGTGGGTCATCAAGGAGCAGGGCACTCCTCTCCTCCTTGAGCTCACGGAGCTCCACGTCCATGGCCCTGAGCTCCGCATCCTTGGCCTGGAGCTCCTGTGTCAGGTGCCTCACCTCAGACTCCGTGATCTGGTGCACCGCCATGGAACCAGGTAGAAGCAATGGGGAGAGGAAGGGGGTGAAATGGCAGAAAGGCAATGCAATCTACGGTAGGGCGGAGGGGGTGACGGAGTGCTGGATTAGGGGGTATCCGGACAACCAGACTATACACTTTATCCGGACTATTGGAGAGTGAAGATACAAGACTCAAGACTTCGTCCCATGTCCGGATGGGACTCTCCTTTGCGTGGAAGACAAGCTTGGCGATCTGAATAATAGATTTCCTTCTTTGTAACCGACTCTGTGTAAATCCTAGCCCCCTCCGGTGTCTATATAAACCGGAGGGTTTAGTCCTTAGAGACACAATCATGATCATTAGAGGCTAGCTTCTAGAGTTTAGCCTCTACGATCTTATGGTAGATCAACTCTTGTACTACTCATATCATCAATATCAATCAAGTAGGAAGTGGGGTTTTACCTCCATCGAGAGGGCCCGGACCTGGGTAAAACATCGTGTCCCCTGCCTCCTGTTACCATTAGCCTTAGACACACAGATCGGGACCCCCTACCCGAGATCCTCCTGTTTTGACACCGACATTGGTGCTTTCATTGAGAGTTCCTCTGTGTCGTTACTTCAAGGCTCGATGGCTCCTTCAATCATCAACAACAACACGGTCCAGGGTGAGACTTTTCTCCCCGGACAGATCTTCGTGTTCGGCAGCTTCGCACTGCGGGCCAACTCGCTTGGCCATCTGGAGCAGATCAACAGCTACGCCCTTGGCCATCAGGTCAGGTTCGGAAGCTTGAACTACACGGCCGATGCCCATGGAGACTTGATCTTCGACGGATTCGGGCCTATGCCAGGAGCGCCGAACAGTCACGACGAGCATGGCTTAGACCTGCTGTCTGACAATACTTGGGATATCGCACCTGCAGGAGCTCCGGACCTAAATCCGGGGCAAATTGCGTCGTCCGAGGACGGGTGGATGGACCCCGCCTCGGAAGCCGCACACTCATCGGCGGTAGAGCCGAGCACCGGCTTTGCCCTCAAGGAAGCCTGTGACACCGGACCCCCAGACTCGTGTCCGGCAATAGGTTCCAGTCTGTGCATCCCCGAGCCCGCCAAAACTGGTTGGGCTCTGGTAATGGAGTTCACCACTGCGGATATCTTCCAGCACTCGCCCTTTGGCGACTTGCTGAACTCGTTAAAGTCTCTTTCTTTGTCAGGAGACTCTTGGCCAAACTATGTCCGGATCGAGTGGGAAGCAGGCGACGAGGGAATTCGTTGCCCACCCACCACCCACTTCATTGCCACGGTCAATGATTTGACCGACGTGCTTGATTACGACTCCGAAGACATCGACGGTGTGGACGACGATGTAGGAGAGGAACAGGAACCACCGCCCACAGGGCGGTGGACAGCCACCTCCTCATATGATATATATATGGTGGACACTCCGAAAGAAACCAATGGCGATGAGGCAATGGAGGACAACCCCTCAAGGAAGAAAGCAAAGCATGGGCGTCATCGGCGCCGCTCCAAGCCCCGCCACAGCAATACCGGGAGACGAAAACAATCCGGACGGTGCCGAAGATGAATACAACCCCGATCAGCCTGCCTTCGAGCAGGCCGAACAGGAAGACGGGCAGGTTAGCCCAGACGAACAGGCGACGGACGGATACCCGACGGAGGACAACTACATGCCCCCCTCCGAAGACGAGATTAGCCTCGGTGACGACGAGTTCAGCGTGCCTGAGGACCTCGTAGAGCAGGAGCGCTTCAAGCGCCAGCTTATGGCCACTGCGAGGAGCCTGAAAAAGAAGCAGCAGCAGCTCCAAGCTGATCAAGACCTGCTCACAGACATATGGGCTGAAGTCTTGGCAGCCGAGGAACATGGACTCGAGCGCCACGCAGCTGACCGGGCACCTCGTGGCCGGGATAAAGCAACATATCAGCCCGAATATCAGCCCGCACCCCTACGCCAATACACTACGGCCCGGGTCAATAGGCAGGACCTGCAAGATACACTGAAAGCAGGACAACCAAGATCGATCTATGGATCACGGGGGCACGCCCCAACACGTGACGATGATCGTCACACCGGACACACTATTGACAAGTCCGGCCGGGCCGAACATAGCCAACCAGACTCATTCAAACTGCGTAGCCATATAGCCCGGCACAAAGGCGCCGCACACCCCCTCTGCTTCACTGACGAAGTGATGGATCACGAATTTCCAGAAGGGTTTAAACCCGTAAACATCGAATCATATGATGGCACAATTGACCCCGCAGTATGGATCGAAGATTTCCTTCTCCACATTCACATGGCCCGTGGAGACGATATACACGCCATCAAGTATCTTCCCCTTAAGCTCAAAGGACCAGCCCGACACTGGCTAAATAGCCTACCGGCAAATTCAATCGGCAGCTGGGAAAACCTGGAGGACGCATTCCTCGACAACTTCCAGGGCACGTACGTGCGACCACCAGATGCTATGACTTGAGTAACATTACCCAACAGCCCAGAGAGTCGGCCAGGAAATTCTGGACTCGGTTCCTAACTAAAAAGAACCAAATTGTCGACTGTCCGCACACCGAAGCCCTGGCGGCTGTCGGTGTCAAAACCGGTGGATCTCGGGTAGGGGGTCCCGAACTGTGCGTCTAGGCGGATGGTAACTGGAGACAAGGGACACGATGTTTTTACCCAGGTTCGGGCCCTCTCGGTGGAGGTAAAACCCTACTCCTGCTTGATTAATATTGATGATATGGGTAGTACAAGATTAGATCTACCACGAGATCAGAGAGGCTAAACCCTAGAAGCTAGCCTATGGTATGATTGTTGTTCGTCCTGCGGACTAGAACCCTCCAGTTTATATAGACACCAAAGAGGGTTAGGGTTACACAGAGTCGGTTACAATGGTAGGAGATCTACATATCCGTATGGCCAATCTTGCCTTCCACGCCAAGGAAAGTCCCATCCGGACACGCGACGGAGTCTTCAATCTTGTATCTTCATAGTCTTGGAGTCCGGCCAAAGATGATAGTTCGGCTATCTGGACACCCCCTAGTCCACGACTCCCTCAGTAGCCCCTGAACCAGGCTTCAATGACGACGAGTCCGGCGCACATATTGTCTTCGGCAGTGCAAGGCAGATTCCTCCTTCCAATACTTCATAGAAGATTTTGAACACAAGGATAGTGTCTGGCTCTACAAAATAAGTTCCACATACCACCGTAGAGAGAATAATATT
Organism: Aegilops speltoides; assembly: GCA_021437245.1. Lineage (NCBI taxonomy): Eukaryota > Viridiplantae > Streptophyta > Magnoliopsida > Poales > Poaceae > Aegilops > Aegilops speltoides. Next base: position 120,422,432 of record CM038141.1, read on the forward strand.
TACACAAGTTCAATCTGCTGACGCATTCCGTGGTGTGACATCACACCACGGCCAAGCCTTTATTCGAATCGTTTTTACTGTCTCACCTCATCGCGTTTAGCGAAGCGGTTTCCTTGGCACGTCTTGTCAAAGCAGAGATCGTTCCCCCTTATTTCGGGATTCTCATCAATACGGGCGTGGGTAACCCAACCGTGCCATTGATTATGGCGCTTGGGAGATAAGCGAGTTTTACAAGGCTGGTGGGGACGCATAGTTTCGTCCGTCCATATAAGGGGATAAGGATCCACCTTTTCATCTACGCCTTCTTACTCCTTTGCTTATCCATTTCCGCGCGCTCGAGCTCTAGCGCCCAAGTGCGCTCATCTCGCCTCAACCTTCCCCAGCCCAGTCCGGAGCGGGAGGCAAGTGCATGGCCTCCTCCGTCACGGAGGGGCACATCAAAAAGTTGAGGAAGGCCGGATACGTGCACAACGACATTGCTCACCGGCTTCCAGACGAGGGGCAGCTTGTCCCCACCCCCAGGCCCCATGAGAGTGTGGTGTTCCTCACCCACTTCCTCTGCGGACTAGGTTTTCCACTTCACCCATTTGTCCAGGGGCTCATGTTCTACTATGGCCTGGATTTCCATGATCTGGCCCCGAATTTCATCCTCAACATCTCGGCGTTCATCGTTGTGTGTGAGGCCTTCCTCTGCATCCAGCCCCACTTCGGCTTATGGCTGAAGACCTTCAATGTCAAGCCGAAGGTAGTGGGCGGACGCCAAGCGGAGTGCGGAGGTGCCATGGTGGGAAAGATGCCCAATGTCCTATGGCTCGAGGGCTCCTTTGTGGAGACCATAAAGGGGTGGCAATCGGGGTGGTTCTACATCACCGAGCCGCGTGACCCTAAATCGGCAGTGGCCCCCGAATTCAGATCTGGCATCCCCACACGGCTCACCTCCTGGAAAGAGAAGGGCCTATCATGGGGTGATTCGGAGGAGCTGACCGGACTCCAATCATGCGTCCAAACCTTGGTGAACAAGAAGCTCAAGCTTGTCAACGTAGTCGAGTCATGCTCGTCGCGGATCCTCCCGTGCGTGAGCAGGCGTTCAACTTGTGGGAGTTTGATCCGGCACAGCACCAGACCTTGAGCAGGCTCTTTGACACTACGTACGAAGATGCCTGGAGGGTGCTGTTCAAGGGCACCGAGGCCCCCGCATCCGCTACCGAAGATCGCGGATTCAGCTCGCAGTGTCAAGCCGGCGAGGTAAGCTATTTTACCCTTTATAGGACGCTTATTTTCCATAGTTTGACTCTATGCGGGATCCAAACTCCCTTTACCTTTGACAGGCCTGGCTAAAGACGTCCGGGCAGGTTAACTATCCGGCTCCCTTGCCAGAAGACCCAGTGGACGCCCAATTAACGGGGCTGCTGGCTCTGGCGCCTTACGTGGTGCCGGAGAAGAAGGCCAAGAAGAAGGCCACGGGAACTCGAAGGAGTTCCTGGCGCCAGGTGTTGTCGGACTCAACGTCCGACGACTCTGAGGTAGACTCCTCCCGCAAAGATGGGGAGGAGGAAAAAGAGGCCTCTCCCCTAGCGGGGGGAGAGAAGAAAAGGAAGGCCTCCCTGAGGGAGTCCTGGACTAGGGGGTGTCTGGACAGCCGGACTATCATCGTCCGCCGGACTCCAAGACTATGAAGATACAAGATTGAAGACTCCGTCCCGTGTCTGGTTGGGACTTTCCTTGGCGTGGAAGGCAAGCTTGGCAATACGGATATGTAGATCTCCTACCATTGTAACCGACTCTGTGTAACCCTAGCCCCCTCCGGTGTCTATATAAACCGGAGGGCTTTAGTCCGTAGGACATAACCTCCATTACAACATTCATACCATAGGCTAGCTTTTAGGGTTTAGCCTCCTTGATCTCGTGGTAGATCTACTCTTGTACTACCCATATCATCAATATTAATCAAGCAGGACGTAGGGTTTTACCTCCATCAAGAGGGCCCGAACCTGGGTAAAACATCGTGTCCCTCGTCTCCTGTTACCATCCGCCTAGACGCACAGTTCGGGACCCCCTACCCGAGATCCGCCTGTTTTGACACCGACATTGGTGCTTTCATTGAAAGTTCCTCTATGCCGTCACCGATAGGCTCGATGGCTTCTCCAATCAACAACGCCGTCCAGGGTGAGACCTTTCTCCTCGGACAGATCTTCGTATTCGGCGGCTTCGCACTACGGTCCAACTCACGTGGCCATCTAGAGCAGATCGAAAGCTACGCCCCTGGCCATCAGGTTAGGATCGGAAGCCTAAACTTCATGGCCGACATCCGCGGGGACTTGATCTTCGACGGACTCGAGCCTCAGCCGAGCGTGCCGCGCTGTCACGATGGGCATGATTTAGCTTTGCCGTCGGACAGTGCCTTGGTGGCCGCACACGAATCCACTCCGGCCCTTAGTCCGGAGCCGATCGCCAGATCGAGGACCGGTGGCTGGACACCGCCTCGGGGGCTGCACCTTCCACGGCGATGGAGCCGAACTCCGACCTTGTCCCCCATGAAGCTCGTGACTCCGAGGTGCCGGACTCCCTGCCGGACTCCGAACCTCCCGCGCCCCTGCCAATCGAATCCGATTGAGCGCTGATCGTGGAGTTCACCGCGGTGGACATCTTTCAGCACTCGCCCTGTGGCGACATCCTAAATTCGCTAAAACATCTCTCGCTATCCGGAGAACCCTGGCCGGATTATGGCCAGGATGGTTGGGATGCGGACAACGAGGAAATTCGAAACGCTCCCACCACCCACTTTGTAGCCACTATCGACGACCTAACAGACATGCTAGACTATGACTCCGAAGACATCGACGGTATGGACGACGATGCCGGAGACGATCAAGAACTAGCGCCTACCGGGCACTGGAAGATCACCCCAACACATGACGTATATATGGTGGATACCCCAAAAGGAAGCGACGACGAGGAACAACGGGGCGCGGCAAAGGATAATCCCGCCGATAAACAACCAAAGCGGCGATGCAAGCGCCGCCCTAAGACCCGCCTCGACAAAAACAGCATTCCTAATGACCCATCGTTACAGCAGGGCAAACCAGGGGACGACGAACATGCAACTAAGCAACCGTCCGAACAGGACGAATCGGATAATCAATCCAATCCCGGCGAAACCAACAGTCTGGACGACCTTACACCGGACATACCACCGGAACACAAAAACCTTCACGGAAGACTCGTCGCCACCGCAAGAAGCCTGAAGAAGGGAAAACGGAAGCTCAAAACAGTGGAAGACATACTCAAAGAGAGGTGGAGCAAAGTGCTCAAAACCGCAGACAAATACGACAATGGCCATCAATCAAAGAGTTATCCGAAGCGCAAACTGCTGCCAGAATTTGACGAGGAAGCCATAAAGCCCCCACAGTCAAAAAACAAAGAGGCTTCCTGGCCAGATAGATGACCAGATGATAGGCCCAAATCTACAAGCGGCGCCGCACATAAGCCGACTCATGACCCTGGGAAAAAAGAAGGCCCGGCCAGGTCCATTTACGGGCCAAAAAAGAGGGCCCCAGGAAGCAGCACAACACGCCAAGTGTTCGAAGACAACGGCACACCCAAATACAGGGGCACCGCACACCCACTATGTTTCACCAATGAGGTGCTGGATCATGAATTCCCAGCAGGGTTTAAACCCATAAACATAGAGGCTTACGACGGAACAACAGACCTTGGAGTCTGGATAGAGGATTACATACTACACATTCATATGGCCAGAGGAGATGATCTCCACGCCATAAAATATCTACCCCTCAAGCTCAAAGGGCTAGCCCGTCATTGGCTCAAAAGCCTCTAGAAAACACTGTTGGAAGTTGGGAAGAGCTTGAGGACGCGTTTAGAGAAAATTTTCAAGGGACTTATGTCCGCCCTCCAGATGCAGATGATCTAAGTCATATAACGCAACAGCCCAGAGAGTCAGCGCGCAAATTCTGGAATAGGTTCCTTACTAAAAAGAACCAAATAGTCGACTGTCCGGGCGCCGAAGCCTTAGCAGCTTTTAATCACAACGTTCGAGACGAATGGCTCGCCAGACACCTCGGCCAAGAAAAGCCGAGGACAATGTCCGCGCTAACAAGCCTAATGACCCGCTTTTGCGCGGGAGAAGACAGCTGGCTAGCAAGATGCAGCACCAGCGACCCGAGTACATCCGAGATCGAGATGGAAACGGAAAATCACGGCGCAGAAAGGATCAGCGCCGGAGTAAAGAAAAAAGCCCAAAGAATACGGCGGTCAACGCCGGATTCAAAAGCTCGCGGCCAAACAACAAAACACTACCTCTTATGGATAACAGTGATGAGCTATCCAACTTAAACAAAATTTTGGGTCGGATATGTCAAATCCACAGTACCCCCAGAAGGCCTGCAAACCACACCCACCGAGATTGTTGGGTTTTCAAATAGTCCGGCCGACCAAATGTCGAACACAAGGGGCTCGACGCGTCAAGCGAGGATGATGATAAACCCCACAAGCAGAGCACCGGAAAACAAAAGACTTTCGCACAAGAAGTCAAAGCAGTAAACTCACTTCATGTGATGATACGGAAAAACAATGCGGCACCCGCTAAGATGGGTCTCGCACTGTCCACCCCAGCGGAACCTCGAGATTGGATGTCAAAACCAATCACTTTCGACCACCTGGATCACTCTAGGAGTATTCAGAATGCAGGCTGGACTGCTCTGATATTGGATCCTGTAATCGACGGACTACAATTTACACAAGTCTTGATGGACGGAGGCAGCGACTTAAACCTGCTATATCCAAACACAATCCGCAAGTTGGGGATAGACCTTACCAAAATTCGGCATAGCCGCACTTCCTTTAAGGGAGTGATGCCAGGCCCTTACGCCAAGTGCACAAGCTCCTTATTACTAGAAGTTGTGTTCGGGTCACCGAACAACCTCCGACGCGAAAAACTAATCTTTCATGTCACCCCATTCAAAAGTAGCTATCAAGCACTATTGGGACGTGAAGCTTTTGTCCGCTTCAACGCCATACCACATTACGCGTCTCTTACACTTAAAATGCCCGGTCCACGTGGCATCATTTCATTGTGAGGGTCATGCAAAGACCCCGGACACGGCTAGACGAGTCCGGCACAAATAAGCTAGGGGCTCCCTAGCCGCACGCCCCTTCACAAGGGGCTGAGCGTATAAGCAACAACGAGCTAATATAGACTCCGCTTTACTTATTAATATTTTTCATATACCTTTTTTCGCACGATTTCCTTTCAAAACTAAGTTCCTCTCTTTTTACAGATGAACAACGTGCACACCCATCCAGGATAACGGCACAACGGAGACACAGGCGCAGACGTGCAGTAGGGACCCATCGCAAGGATTCTTTTCAGATTAAGACCCTGCGTAAACCTTTTTTACTGTCTCTTGTTGCTATAATCCCCTGGCTTCTCATTATAACCAGAGTGGAGCCTGACGTTTTGGCATCGGCCACGTCAGAGGACCCTGCCTGTACCTGGACACTAGGGGCTTAGGGCATTATTCTGCCCATTATTATAAAGACCGAACACCTTAGGGAGTGTTCAGCGTCTCGAGTTAGGCATTATATGCATCAGCTCCGAATCATGTCTTTGGTCAAATGTTGGGTTTGCCCGGCTCACGTGTTTTGCTGCCTTACGTTCCGTATCATCGGCTAACGGCACCGTGGAGAACTCTGCGATTGTGCCCGGTTGCTGGCGAGCACCTCGAGAAAGAAAGCCGAAACCGACCGTCATGATACAATGAGAGACTGGTCAACCACTCGATCGACCACGAAATGTTTAGAATTCCCCGCTTTGTGAAGGACCATTTCGGTCAGGCACATCGAGGCCCCGAATTCGAGAGCGCGGTGCCCTGTGGGCTATATCGTAGCCCCACCCTCGAACTCCAATGGCTAAGTGAAAGTGATAAAGTGTTATAGTCCGGTTGCCTCGTTTGCTACGCTACCACCTCCTTAACAGGACCGAGACGTCGGATTAAGTGTGAAAAGGTGCTATTTTTGCAAACACCCCCGCACCTTGTGCGTGGAAATTTGAAGTCAAGACGCCATCTTCGAGTTATACATATGTATACATAAACGGCCGCATAGGAGATATTTCAATACTTGGAACGCACAAGTATAAAAGGCGACTAAATCATAACCATTGTTTTATAAAATACAACGTTCACTTGAACGTGACAATTTTTGAGCACTGCGACTCTATTACACGAGCACCACGCATAACTTCCCCAAAATAGTGCTCGGCGGGTAACCGACTTTCATCTGAACCCTGGGTTGCTACAGCGGCGGCATCCATCTCTGTCCAATGTGTCTTCACATGGGCAAGGGCCATCCGCGCACCCTCTGTGCAGGCCGACCGCTTCATCTCCTTGATATGCGGCACCGCCCTAAGGAATTGCTACAATAAGCCAAAATAGCTCGTTGCCTTGGGCTTCTCTGGCCAGACATGAGCCACGATATCCGTCATGGCAAGTCTGGACAGCCTGTTCAGCTCAGCCCATTCGGCCAATCAATCGGTCAGCGGAAGTGAATGATCCGGACTATGGAATTGAGACCAAAATAGCTCTTCCGTCTTGTGATCCTTCTGGCTTCGGAAGTGCACAACGGCATTTGCCGCACTCGCCGCTAAGTCCATATATGGATCCTCCGGACCCCACAGCTGGCCAAGCTGGACATACTTTGGATCCGTAACCTGCGGCGCAGCAGCGAAAAGGCTTACCGACCACAATGTCTCGGCTTGCGCAGCTCCTCCTTCATAGCCCGCATTGCAGAACGGGCATCCTTGGCTTCGGCGGTGGCCTTCACCAGGTCTTCTCGCTCCGATAGGCGCTCCTTTTCAAGAGCCTCATTGCGGTCGGTAGCATCCTTCAATTTAACGGCCAGTTCGGCCACCTCTTCCCTGCTTCGGCAGTGTGCAGCCCTTTCAGCTTCTAACTCCTCGGCCGCCTTCGAGGCGGCCGCGTTGCTTCTTCTGGCCTGCTCCTTGGCTTGAGCAAGTTCTGCCCGAAGGCTCTCCACCGCAGCAGCACCATCTGCGTCATGCATAAATATTGTAAGAGGTGAGCTTTAGCTCCCTTAAATAGGTGACTGCGGAGAATTAATTTACCTTGCGACTCGTCAAGTCGCTTGTTGACTAGCGCGATGTCTGCATCCGCTACATCGAGTTGCCGCATTAATTCAGCAACTCCATCAGTCCGGCTAGCCGCCGGACTATCCGCCACCTGCATAGGAAAGGCGGCACTCAGTACCTGCGATTTTGATTCTCGGCACGTTGTTGCTTTTGACAACCTACCGAGTCTCAGGGGCTACTACCTACACAGGGCGCACTTTCATGTGCAAAACTGTCAAAAAGGCGCGACATCTTTATGTGCCTCAAATCCCGCCAGCAAACTCCTGACGGCATTGTGCAATCCGCTTTCGGCGGACGAAATCCTTCCGATCACCATGCTCATCAATGCACGGTGATCTTCTGAGACGGACGCCCTCTCAAGCAGATCCTTCAGCTCCCCCGACCGAGCACTAGTCGGCGCCGAACTCTTCGGCTCTGCCGGGCTCGGGGATGCCCTCTATGACGACAACTCAGGCTCGTCCGCCCTATCCGACGGCGCAGCAGACGGAGGCGTCTCGCTCTCCATCATCTCCGGACGAAGATCCCCCGAAGACGAGCTCATCTGAGAAGGTTGCAGATCCGAACTACAAGGTAAAACTTTCGGTTATCCTCAGAAGCACAAATAGGGATGTTTTTTATTAATGAATTCCCCTTTTTCTACTCACGGCTCGCTAGAGGGCTGATCCTTAAGAGAAGACTGTGTGGCCGGGGTCTCCCCAGACGCAGGACCCTCCGGCGAAGATTTCTTACCCCGCTTAGGGGCTTTGGCCTCCGGGTCTTCGGAGGCGGTCCTCTTCTCCCCCTGGAGGGAGGGATTCTCGATCCCCCCTTCTTCAAGCACCACCTTTGGCGGGGCGGTAGCTCCTCTGTTCTCCCCCTCGCCTTCTTCTGAAGGCGCAACCTCCAACATTCTGACCAGCACGGGCTCCAGTGCGGTCTCTGGAAGGGGGGCCGGACACCTTATCAGCTTTGCTTGCGCGACCCACTCCTGTTGGAGGATAACGGGTTAAAAAGCGAATTATGAAAAGCAAACAAATGGTACGTCCAAACACGAAGCTACTTACTTGGGTATCCGGGCGATTGCAGCTTAGGCCGGCATCCTCGGTCAATTCCGGACACGCCACCTGCGGTCCGAAGAACAACTGGTACATCTCCACGGGTGTCGTATCCATTAAGTGTTGGAGAATCTGTGGTCCCTCCGGATTGAACTCCCATAGCCGGAGAGGATGGCGTTTGCAGGGCAGGAGACGCCTAATTAGCATAACCTGCGCCACCACGATCAGATCGATCTCCCTCGCCTGGAGGTCTCGAATCCGGCCCTGCAATAGGGGCACGTCTTTTCACGGCCTCCAATTGAGCCCTTGGTTGACCCACGACATCAACCATTGTGGAGGTCCCGAGCGGAACGGAGGCGGCGGCTTCTGCTTGCTGCCCCTCAGAGCGGTGATGTAGAACCACTCCTGCTGCCATAAGCCAAGCTCCTCTTGGAAGGAGCCCTCAGGCCACGGGGCATCGGCCCTCTTGTTTACGGCCGCCCCACTGCATTCAGCTTGACGCCCCCCGACCATCTTCGGCTCCACATTGAAGGTTTTCAGCCACAGGCCAAAGTGGGGGGTAACACGGAGGAAGGCTTCGCAGACAATGATGAATGCGGAGATATGGAGGATGGACTCCGGGGCCAAGTCATGGAATTCCAACCCGTAGTAGAACATGAGCCCTCTCACAAAATGATCCGTCGGGAAGCCTAAACCCCCACGGAGGTGGGATACAAAGACGATATATTCGCCGGGCTCGGGGGTGGGGATGGCCTGCCCTTCGGCAGGCAGCCTGTGCGAAATCTCGTAGGACAGGTACTTGGCCTCTCGCAGCTTTAGCACGTCCTCCTCCGTAACGGAGGAGGGCATCCACCGGCCCTTGAGGTCGGAGCCGGACATTGTTGAAGGTCCGAAGCACTCGAATCTGGGGCTCTGAGTGTTTGGAACTTGGAGCAAGGAGAGTATTCGATGGAAGATTGAAGAGAAGAAATGAGCATTGGTCCTATTATAAAGAGGGGGAATACCAAGAGCCGTCTCCGTGACTGTTCAGGATTCACCTTCGATAGAGGAGGCGTGGCGACGGGCGCGTTGGGTTACCCACGTCCGTATTGATGAGAATCCCGGAATAAGGGGAAACACGATCTCTGCTTTGACAAGACGTGCCAAGGAAACCACTTCGCTAAACGCGCTGAGGTGGTATAATAAAAAATGATTCAAGTAAAGGCTTGGTAGTGGTGTGACGTCACGCCGCGAAATACGTCAGCAGATGGAACTTGTGTGCATTTTATTCTCTCTACGGTGGAATGTGGAATTTATTTTGTAGAGCCGGACACTATCCGGGTGTTCACAATCTTCTCTGGATTATGCAAAGGAGGAACCTGCCTTGCAATGCCGAACATTATGCGCGCCGGACTCATCGTCATTGAAGCCAGGTTCAGGGGGCTCTTGAGGAGTCTGGACTAGGGGTGTCCGGACAGCGGACTATCATCATCCGCGGACTCCAAGACTACGAAGATACAAGATTGAAGACTCCGTCCCGTGTCCGGTTGGGACTTTCCTTGGCGTGGAAGGCAAGCTTGGCAATACGAATATGTAGATCTCCTACCATTGTAACCGACTCTGTGTAACCCTAGCCCCCTCCGGTGTCTATATAAACCAGAGGGCTTTAGTCCGTAGGACATAACCTACATTACAACATTCATACCATAGGCTAGCTTTTAGGGTTTAGCCTCCTTGATCTCGTGGTAGATCTACTCTTATACTACCCATAACATCAATATTAATCAAGCAGGACGTAGGGTTTTACCTCCGTCAAGAGGGCCCGAACCTGGGTAAAACATCGTGTCCCTCGTCTCCTGTTACCATCCGCCTAGACGCACAGTTCGGGACCCCCTACCCGAGATCCGCCGGTTTTGACACCGACACTCCCCAACTGGGGAGACTGGAGGGTCTAAGAAGGGAAGGACCCTTCCCCCGGACTACTCCACCAACGCCGACGACGGCGAAGAGGAGTGGTCACCGAGGGCCAAGCCCTTGGCGAGATCGTAAGTGTCCGGACTCCAGAATGACTCATGATTTTTCCTTTGTCGCGCAGTGTCTTGTAACGCCGAATACAACCCTGCAGCCCGCCCAAGGACGGGCTTGATATTTCAACGAGCGGCTCCCTGGCCCCGTCGGATGTGAATAGTACTCCACTTCCGGTCGCCTCCTCTCCTCACGCTGTTGACGACGCCGAGGTGGGGTCACGAAAGGGGCCCGACCAGGAGGAGGAGGTCCAGGAGGTGCTGCAAGGCAACCTCCCGGACTTTGGGCACGAGGGGGATCAACCCCCAAAGGGTTCTGAGTTCGGCCCTGGGCCGGACTCCGCACTGGAACCTTTAGTGGTTCCGGAGTCCGGCGGGCGGCCCCTTCGTAAGAAGGGCGAGACTGCGAGACCGGTGACCTTTGTCCAACCGGAGGCACCGGATAATTTGCTGGAGGCGCTCAATGGCGCCTCCACCGACGAGGAGCACCGCACTGTTATGAATGTGGTGATTCAGAAAGTTCAGTCCGCCAAGAGCGGGCTAACTGAAGCCTGTACCAGCCTTCTAACAGGCTTTGAGGTATGTAATTAAGATATGTAAAAATAGTACAACATAGATAGTAGCCCCCGATGCTCAGTTTGGTGTTCGGAAAGAAAAGCCGAACTGAGGATGTAAAAGATATACGCAGGAGTCTAACATAAGCATGTCAATATGGGAATGCAGGTTGCGCTGCTGACCTCTGCCGCACTAACTGCGGAGGTCAATGCATTGAAGCAAAGCCTCGAGCGGTCCGAGAACGAGCTCGGTCGTGCCAAGAAGCAGCTCGAGGACAAGGAAGGTAAGTAATACCTTATTAAAGTAATACCTTATAGAAAGGATTTGGTTGCAGAAAATGACAGGAATAACGTGAGTATTGCAGGGGCCACGAATGAGGTGGCGACCACAAGGAAGGCGGTGTCCAAGGCGAAAGCAATGCGGTCATGGAGCATACCGAGAGAGAAGGGGAGGCGTGGGTGGCGGAGGTGCGGCAAGAGCTCCAGGCTCTCGTGGAAAAACACGAGTTTGGAGCGTGACTCGAACTTCGAGAGTCGAGCTCGCCTTGGCTCTTGAGAGTGCCAAAGCCGCTAAGGCGAAGCCCGAAGGCCCTCCGGAGATTGAGGCGATAAAAAGATAGCGGCGGGTAAGGCATTCTTCATGCGAGCAAGCATGTAAAAGTGAATTATCATTACTTACCCGAATTGAGAGCTCTCTAGGGCGTTCGCGAATCTGCCCGTAGTGTGTCGATCTTGCCGCATTCTACCGGGCCGAGGAAGGGAGCTCGACGGAGAAGGTATTCTGGTCTCGAGTATGCTGGTCGGACACCAGTGCCCTGGCGACCAGTGAAGCGGTGGTCGAGCTACCTAAGGTGGCGAACAGGCCATGAAGAGCCTCATAGTTCGGTGTGGCCTAAAGAAGCCATGCACAGGAGCTACTTGATGCAGTGTGGCGGCTGGTGGGCCTTTGTCCATGGATTGAAGTCATCAAGCATTCCGTATGCATTAAAGGTGCCCTTAGGGCCCTTGCCAGCTTAAAGTGCACTAGGGCAAGGCGGACCTGAAAGCTTGTGGCGGACGGCGCCACCACCCGGAAAGGAGTATCGCCGCCTTGAGATGTACTATAAGGGTGTCTGAAGGTGCCCACCTTATAGCGGGTGAGTGCTCCATAGATGTAATTTTTTAGTAGACTCGCATTTGTTATCCTGTGCGCTGAAAACTTTGTTCAAATGCGCTAAGCAATGCTTGTGAATTTAAAATATTACCTTCTGTGCGGCTGTTTATCAAATTTGAGATATGGCAAGTCGTTGGCTTCAACCCCATGCCACGAGTCTTTGGGGTGTTGGGATAAACAGGCGCTCTTGTTCCCATTTTGGGTCCTTGAGGAGGCTCTCAACACTGTGAGCAGGCAACCGGACTTATAATGCTTGAACACTCCCACTTAGCCATAGAACTCTATAATTTTAAATTTAGTGAAGCCCCTAGTGTTAAAGCGAATTGGGGCACTATCCATGCAGGCGAACAAGGCGGCTCCTCGCTCTAAGCGGCATAAGTCTTTAGGGACTCGAAAAAACCTCTCGAATAGCGACCGGCTCTCGCCCTATCATGGCGGTCAGTTTAGCTTTCTCCTTTGAGGTGCTCAACCCAGCTCAAGCTGGGGCACAATGCGATGGTTCTCCCAGCCTACCTTAGCCGATAAAGCGGGCGTAAGGTACCAAAACATGGGGCAGGCAAACCCAACTATTGACCCAAGACATGATTCGGAGCCGATGCATATAATGCTATAAGTTCGGGGTGCCGCACTTGTGAAAGTGTTCGGATGTATCACACCATATTTTGGGGAACTTAAGCCCCTGGTGTATCTGGCTGTACCAAAGCGTACAGATGCAACATGTCATAAGTGAACATATGTAGATAAAAAGGGAATGCAATAATAGGCAAAAAGTGATGCATTGCTTATTCAAAAAAAAAGATACTGCAATGAAAGCAGAACGATGCGAATAGTGCGATAAGCAAGGGATGGGACTATTTAATATGTCCCCCTCCAGGGGTAAGCTGCGGGATGGTATGTAAAACAGGTATACTTCTCATAATAGAGACCACTGGACACTTTCGTAGCTTTTACGCTTCACTGGCTGTTGCATCGTGAGTTCGGCAATTCTCTTGTCGGACGGGGCTTACGGAAAGCAGAGTCACGAGAATAAGAAAAAAGAGGAATGACGCAATTGGGAGCCCCTGGTGCGGTTGAGCCGCTCTCCGGGCATGCCGTGGTCGTGCCCCTACCCCTATGCCCATGGTATCTCCAGCGCGTAGTTATGTATGCATGGTACTGGTCTCGCGATTTCGCGGCTGGGTTGAGAGCCGCATTACTCTGGCGATGCTCGGAACATGCCGGCGGTCTTGTTGTAGGTTACTCGGTAGCTTCGATGGTGTCCGGCCGCTTAACAGCCGGACTCGAGAATTGCCTTAAGAGGCTGCTTTGTACTTCCGCCACGAGAGCCTCTGTATGCTCCTCCATTCGGAGATAGCGTTCGGTGTTTCCGTTGACCGTAATGACTCCTCGAGGGCCTGGCATCTTGAGCTTGAGGTAAGCGTAGTCTTGGCGCGCATTGAACTTTACAAATCACGGTTCGTCCGGCGATCGCGTGATAGCTTGCTGCGGAGCGGGACTATGTCAAAGATTAACTCTTAAGCCGGAAGTTATCAGGGATCCGAAGACCACTTCAAGTATGGCCGAGCTGTATGCAGTTGGCCTCTACACCTGGTATGATGCCTTTGAAGGTCGTCTTTGTGGGTTTAATCCTTGAGGGTCTATGCCCATCTTCGCCTTTGTATCTGATAAAGCGAGGTTGTTGCTGCCGCCGTCCATCAGGACTCTAGTGAGGTGAAATCCGTCGATTATTGGGTCTAGAACCAATGCGGCAAATCCGCCATGGCGGATGCTAGTGGGGTGGTCCCTTCAATCAAAAGTGATCGGGCAAGAGGACCAAGGATTGAACTTTGGGGCGACTGGCTCCATCGCATATACGCCCCTGAGTGCACGCTTCCGCTCCCTTTTGGGTATGTGGGTTGCGTATATCATGTTCACCGTCCGCACTTATGGGGGAAAACCCTTTTGTCCTCTATTGTTCGGCGGCTGAGTCTCCTCCTCGTCATCGCTATGCAGCCCCTTGTCATTATTTTCAGCAATTAACTTGCCTGCCTGCTTGAACAACCAACAATCCCTGTTGGTGTGATTGGTAGCTTTCCGAAGTGCCGTGTATCGCACGAGCGATCGAGTATTCGGTCCAAATTGGGCGGGCCCGAGTATTTCTTTTGAATGGCTTTTTCTTTGACGGGTTTAGAGCCTCTGAATCCGGCATTGACTGCCGTATCCTCAGTATTGTCGCCATTAATGTGGCGCTTGTGCTTGTTGCAACGCAACCTGCCGTTGGTGTCCTTGGTATCCGAATTACCAGGGCTTTTGGTCATGTAGTTACTACAAGCTAGCCAGCTATCCTCTCCCGCGCAGAAGCGGGTCATGAGTGTTGTAAGGGCTGCCATTGATTTCGTCTTTTCCTGTCCTAGGTGCCGGGCAAGCCACTCATCACGGATCTTGTGTTTGAAGGCTGCAAGGGCCTCTGCATCCGGACAGTCGACGATTTGATTTTTCTTGGTTAGGAACCATGTCCAGAATTGTCTGGCCGATTCTTCTAGCTGCTGAATTATGTGGCTTAGGTCATTGGCGTCTGGTGGTCGCACATAAGTGCCCTGGAAGTTATCAGGGAATGTGGCTTCCAGCTCTTCCCAACAACTGATTGACTCTGCTGGCAAGCTGTTAAGTCAATGCCGCGTTGGTCCTTTAAGCTTGAGTGGGAGGTATTTGATGGCGTGTAGATCATCACCGCGGGCCATGTGGATATGGAGGAGATAGTCCTCTATCCATACCGCCGGATCTGTTGTGCCATCGTATGATTTGATGTTTACAGGTTTGAAACCCTCAGGGATTTGATGATCCATCACTTCATCTGTGAAGCATAGTGGGTGTGCGGCGCCTCTGTATTGGGCTATGTCACGACGCAGCTCAAATGAGCTTTGTCTACTGTGTTCGGCCCGGCGGGAATTGCCATATCCGGCGTGATGGTTATCATCACGTATCGTGGGGCGCCCACGCGATCCGTAGATTGATCTTGTTTGCCTTGCCTTGTCCTCCAACATGTCTCCAAGTCTGGTGCATTCCCCCGTGGCTTTGTACTTTTCGAGTGATGCCGGGGTGCGGCTTGAGTGTAGGGCCGAGAGGCCTCTCTGTCGCGGCCACGAGGTGGCCGGTCGGCCGTATTATGCGCTGGTGATGTAGGTTTAAGTGCTTCCTCCTCTAATCGGGGTGGCAGCCTGCGTTTTGGGTAGCTCTTGGAGGGGCGTTCGAGTTCATACTCTTCGGCCGCAAGGACTTCAGTCCATCTGTCGGCTAGCAAGTCTTGGTCAGCTCTAAGCTGTTGCTGCTTTTTCTTGAGGCAGCTTGCCGTGGCCATAAGCCTGCGTTTGAAACGCTCTTGTTCGACGTGATCTTCAGGCACGACAAATTCGTCATCGTCGAGGCTTGCCTCGTCTTCGGAGGTAGGCATATAATTATCGTCCTCTACCTCTCTGTCTGCCGCTCTCTCATGAGGGATGGCTTTTCCATCCTCCTGCGCTGAATCCTCTCCGAGGAGGGTTGTCTTGACCTTTGTCCGGGTGTTATTGTCTCCGTGCGGAATCTCCATTTCTTTGTGGCAGGATTTAGAGCGGCGCACGACGTCGGGCGCTTAGGCTGTTTCTTGGAGGAACGTCCTCCGTTGTTCCATTGCCATTCCCATCCTTTGGGATGTCCACCATGCAAATGTAAATGACGATGAGGTGGCCTTCCGATGCCTGTGAAGCCACTGGTTCTTGTCGTCTCTGCATAAATCGTCCATACCGTCGATGTCTTCGGAGTCGAAGTCTAGCATGTCGGTTAAGTCATCGACAGTGGCTACGAATTGGGTGGTGGGTGGGCTTTGAATTTCTTCGTTGTCTGCATCCCAACCATCCTGAACATAATCCGGCCAGGGCTCTCCTGATAAAGAGAGACACTTTAGCGAATTCAGGATGTCGCCAAAGGGCGAGTGCTGAAAGATGTACGTAGCGGTGAACTCCATGATCGACGCTCAATCGGATTCGATTGGCAGGGGCGCGGAAGGTTCGGAGTCCGGAGAGGAGTCCGACACCTTGGAGTCACGAGCTTCACAAAGGACAGGGTTGGTATTCGACTCTATCGCTGTAGAGGTAGCAGCCCCCGAGGCGGTGTCCATCCACCCGTCCTCGATCGGCGCAGTCGGCTCCGAGCTAAGGGTCGGAGCGGACACTTGTGCGGCCTCCAGGGCACTATCCGGTAGCAGAGCTAGATCATGCCCATCGTGACAGTGCGGCGGGCTTGGCTGTGGCTCGAACCCGTCGAAGATCAAGTCTCCTCGGACGTCAGCCGTATAGTTCAAACTTCTAAATCTGACCTGATGGCCAGGGGCATAGCTTTCAATCTGCTCCAGATGGCCAAGCGAGTTGGCCCGCAGTGCAAAGCCTCCGATTACGAAGATCTGTCCGGGGAGAAAATCTCACCCTGGACCGCGTTGTTGTTGATGATCGAAGGAGCCATCGGGCCTAAAGGCGACGACACAGAGGAACTCTCAATGAAAGCACCAATGTCGGTGTCAAAACCGGCGGATCTCGGGTAGGGGGTCCCGAACTGTTCGTCTAGGCGGATGGTAACAGGAGACAAGGGACACGATGTTTTTACCCAAGTTCGGGCCCTCTCGGTGGAGGTAAAACCCTACTCATGCTTGATTAATATTGATGATATGGGTAGTACAAGAGTAGATCTACCACGAGATCAGAGAGGCTAAACCCTAGAAGCTAGCGTATGGTATGATTGTTGTTCGTCCTATGGACTAGAACCCTCCGGTTTATATAGACACCGAAGAGGGTTAGGGTTACAAGAGTCGGTTACAATGGTAGGAGATCTACATATCCATATCGCCAAGCTTGCCTTCCACGCCAAGGAAAGTCCCATCTGGACACGGGACGGAGTCTTCAATCTTGTATCTTCATAGTCCTGGAGTCCGGCCAAAGATGATAGTTCGGTTATCCGGACACCCCTAGTCCAGGACTCCCTCAGCGGCCTTTAAGCATAATATCCGTGACGAGTGGCTCGCTCGACACCTCAGCCAGGAAAAACCAAAGTCCATGGTGGCCCTCACGACACTCATGACCCGCTTTTGCGCGGGCGAGGACAGCTGGTTGGCTCGCATTAGCACCACGCCAATGAATTCCGGCACTTCAGACATCCGCGACAATAACGGCAAGCCACGGCGCAACAGACATAAGCGAAGGAACAATCACGACAACACTGAAGATATGACAGTCAACGCCGGATTCAGTGGCTCAAAATCCGGCCAGCGGAAAAAGCCGTTCAAAAGGAACAATCAGGGACCATGCTGTCTAGACCGCATACTTGATCACTCGTGCCAAATTCACGGCACTGGGGATAAGCCAGCAAATCAGACTAACAGAGATTGTTGGGTATTCAAACAAGCCGATAAAATAATGCCGAAAACAAGGACAAGGGGCTGCACAACGACGATGACGAGGAGCCCCGATGTCCGAACACGGGGGGACAGAAGAAATTTCCTCCCCAGGTAAAAACAGCCAATATGATCTCCGCCACCCACATTCCCAAACGGGAACGGAAGCGAGCACTAAGGGACGTCTATGCGATGGAGCCAGTCGCCCCAAAATTCAACCCATGGTCAGCCTGTCCGATCAACTTTTGATCGTAGGGATCACCCTACCAGTATCCATCATGGAAATTCAGCTGCATTGGTCCTAGACCCAATTATCGACGGATTCCACCTCACGCGAGTCCTTATGAATGGCGGCAGCAGCCTGAACCTGCTCTATCAGGACACAGTGCACAAAATGGGCATCGACCCTTCGAGGATCAAGCCCACTTAGAGAGTCCTGGACTAGGGGGTGTCCGGATAGCCGAACTATCATCATTGGCCGGACTCCATGACTATGAAGATACAAGATTGAAGACTTTGTCCCGTGTCCGGATGGGACTTTCCTTGGCGTGGAAGGCAAGCTTGGAAATACGGATATGTAGATCTCCTACCATTGTAACCGACTCTGTGTAACCATAGCCCTCTCCGGTGTCTATATAAACCGGAGGGTCTTAGTCCATAGGACGGAACAACAATCATACTATAGGCTAGCTTCTAGGGTTTAGCCTCCTTGATCTCGTGGTAGACCCACTCTTGTACTACCCATATCATCAATATCAATCAAGTAGGAGTAGGGTTTTACCTCCATCGAGAGGGCCCGAACCTGGGTAAAAACATCGTGTCCCTTGTCTCCTGTTACCATCCACCTAGACGCACAGTTCGGGACCCCCTACCCGAGATCCACCGGTTTTGACACTGACATTGGTGCTTTTATTGAGAGTTTCTCTGTGTCGTCGCATATAGGCCCGATGGCTCCTTCGATCATCAACAACGACGCGGTCCAGGGCGAGACTTTTCTCCCTGGACAGATCTTCAGATTGGCGGCTTTGCATCTGCGGCCAATTCGCATGGCCATCCGGCAGATTGAAAGCTACGCCCCGCCATCAGTCGATTTGGAAGTATGAACTTCACGGCCGACATCGCGGAGACTTGATCTTCGATGGATTCGAGCCACGGCCAGCGCCGCCCGACCGTCACGATGCGCATGATTTAGCTTTGCTGCCGGACAGTGCCCTGGAGGCCGCACACGAGTCCGCTCTGATCCTTAATTCGGAGCCGACTGCATAGATCGAGGATGGGTCGCTAGACACCGCCTTGGGGGCTGCTACCTCTACGACGGTGGAGACGAATACTAACCCTGTCCCTTGTGAAGCTCGTGACGCCGAGGCGCCGGATTCCTCGCCGGACTCCAAACCTCCCGTGCCCCTGCCGATCGAATCCGATTGGGCGCCGATCATGGAGTTCACCGCTGCGGACATCTTTCAGCACTCGCCTTTTGGCGACATCCTGAATGCGCTAAAGAATCTCTCGTTATCAGGAGAGCCCTGGCCGGACAATGGTCAAGACGGTTGGGATGAGGACGATGAAGAAATTCAAAGCCCACTCACCACCCACTTTGTAGCCACTGTCGACGACCTAACCGACATGCTAGTCTTCGACTCCGAAGACATCGACGGTATGGACGATGATGACGGAGACGACCAAGAACCAGCGCCCACAGGGCACTGGAAAGCCACCTCAACTAACGATGTATACATGGTGGATACACCAAAAGGAAGTGATAACGAGGAACAACGGGACGCGGCGAAGGATAATTCCCCTGAAAGACAGCCAAAACGGCGACGCAAGCGCCGCCCGAAGTCCCGCCTCGATAACAACAGCACCAACACAGACCCAGCCGTAGAGCAGGGCGAACCAGTGGACGATGAACATGCCACCAAGCAACCGTCCGAACAGGATGAATTGGACGAGCAACCCATCCCCGGTGAAAACAACAGTCCAGATGATCTCACGCCGGACACATCATCGGAGCATATGAACCTCCACAAAAGGCTCGTCGCCACTGCAAGAAGTTTAAAGAAGCAGAAGCGGAAGCTCAAAACAGCGGAAGACGTACTCATAATGAGATGGAGCAAAGTACTCAAGACGGCAGATAAATATGGCGATAGTCACCAAGTAAAGAGCTACCCGAAGCGCAAGCTATTGCCCGAATTTGACGAGGAGGCCATAGAGCCCCCACAGTCAAAAAACAAAAAAGCCGCCTAGCCGGATAGATGACCAGATGACAGGCTAAGAGCGGCAAGCGGCGCCGCACACAAGCCGGCACACGATCCACATGAGGACCCTCGCAAAAAGGATGGCCCGGCAAGATCCATCTATGGGCCAAGAAAGAAGGCTCCAGGGAGCAAGACAACACGTCGAGTGTTCGAAAATAATGGTACACCTAAATACAGGGGCGCCGCACACCCCCTATGTTTCACTGATGAGGTACTAGATCATGAATTTCTAGCGGGATTCAAGCCCGTAAACATAGAGGCATATGACGGAACAACAGACCCCGGAGTCTGGATTGAGTTATGTCCTACAAATACATATGGCTAGGGGAGATGATCTCCATGCCATAAAATACCTGCCCCTCAAGCTTAAAGGGCCAGCTCGGCATTGGCTCAAAAGCCTCCCAGAAAATACAATTGGAAGTTGGGAAGAGCTCGAGGGTGTGTTTCGAGCAAATTTTCAGGGGACTTATGTCCTCCCTCCGGATGCAGACGATTTAAGTCACATAACTCAACAGCCCAGAGAGTCAGCACGCAAATTCTGGAACAGGTTCCTCACCAAAAAGAACCAAATAGTCAACTGTCCGGACGCCGAAGCCTTAGCAGCCTTTAAACATAACGTCCGAGACGAATGGCTCGCCAGACACCTCGGCCAGGAAAAACCAAGAACAATGTCCGCGCTAACAAGCCTCATGACCCACTTTTGCGCGGGGGAAGATAGATGGCTGGCAAGATGCAGCACAAGCGACCCGAGTACATCCGAGGTCAGGGATGGAAATGGGAAATCACGATGTAGAAAAGAACAGCGCCGAAATAAGGAAAATGGCCCAAAGAGCACGGCGGTCAACGCCGGGTTCAAAAGCTCTTGGCCGAACAACAAAACACTGCCTCTTAAGGACAGCAGTGACGAGCTATCCAACCTAAACAAAATCTTGGATAAGATATGTCAAATCCACAGTACCCCCGGGAAGCCTGCAAACCATCCCACAGAGATTGTTGAGTCTTCAAGCAGTCTGGCCGACTTAACGCCGAACATAAGGGGCTCGACACACCAAGCGAAGACGATGACAAACCCCACAAGTAGAGCACCGGAAAACAGAAGACTTTCCCACAAGAAGTCAAAACAGTGAACTCACTTCATGTGATAACACGGAAAAATAGTGCGGCACCTACTAAGGTACGCGCTGCACAGTCCACCCCAGCGGAGTCCCGAAATTGGATGTCAAAACCAATTACTTTCGGCCATCAGGATTACTCCAGGAGTATTCAAAACGCAGGAGGGACCGCTCTGATATTGGATCCTATAATCGACGGACTACAATTTACACAAGTCCTAATGGATGGCAGCAGTGATATAAATCTGCTATACCAGGACACCATCCGCAGAATGGGGATAGACCCTACCAAAATTCACCATAGCAGCACTTCCTTTAAAGGAGTAACGCCAGGCCCTTATGCCAATTGTACGGGCTCTTTACTACTAGAGGTTGTGTTCGGATCATCCGACAACTTCCGTCGCGAAAAGCTGATCTTCCATATCGCCCCATTCAAAAGTAGCCATCAAGCACTATTGGGACGCGAAGCTTTCGCCCGCTTTAACACAATACCGCATTACGCGTCTCTTACACTTAAAATGCCCGGTCCGCGCGGCATCATCTCATTAAAAGGTAACTTCGAGTGTTTCTCGACCACGGAAGAGCGTGAGACTGCCTTGACAGCCACACAATAACCCGGCCTTGCTAATCAAAGCCCCTAAAAACAGGTCATTCAGACCCCGGACATGGTTAGGCGAGTCCGGCATAAATAAACAAGGGGCTTCCTAGCCGCATACCCCTGTACAAGGGGCTGCACCCATGAACAATGAGAGCCAATAAAGCTCAAACTTTATTCATCTTTTAAATCATACTCTATTTTAAATACATTTTTTGCACGATATCTTTCCAAACTAAGTTCTTTTCTTTTACAGATGAACAACGTGCTACACCCGTCCAGGATACAGCACAACGGAGACACAGGCGCAGACGTGTAGCAGGGACCCGTTGCAAGGATTCTTTTTAGATTAAGACCCTGCGTAAACCTTTTTTACTGTCTCTTGTTGACACACATCCCCCGGTTTCTTACCATAACCGAGGAGGAGGCTGGCATTTTGGCATCGGCCGTGTCAGAAGTTTTTGCGCGTACCTGGACACTAGGGGCTTAGGGCATTATTCTGCCCATTATCATAAAGACCGAATACCTTAGGGAGTGTTCGGCGTCTCGAGTTAGGCCTTATATGCATCAGCTCCGAATCATGTCTTTGGTCAAATGTTGGGTTTGCCCGGCTCCTGTGTTTTGCTGCCTTACGTTCCGCTCTATCGGCTAACACGGCACCAGGAGAACTACTGTGATTGTGCCCCGGTTCAGCCGGGCGAGAAACTCAGTAGAGAAAGCCGAAAACTGACTGTCATGATATAGCGAGAGACTGGTCAACCACTCGATCGACTACCGGAATGTCTAGAATTCATCCGCTTTGACGAAGGACCGTTTCCCGGTCAGGCACACACGCGCCCTGAAATCGGAGAGCGCGGCGCCCCTAGGGGCTATATCGTAGCCCCACCTTCGAACTCCTATGGCTAAGTGAAAGTGATAAAGCATTATAGTCCGGTTGCTTGGTTTGCTATGCTACCAACTCCTTCACAGGACCAAGACGTTGGATTAAGTGTGAAAATGCGCTTTTTTGCAAACACCTCCGCACCATGTGCGTGGGGGCTGAAGCCGAAGACTACCATCTTTCAGGTTATATATACATATACATTAACGGCCGCACAGGAGATATCTCAATACTTGAACGCACAAGTATAAAAAGCCCTTATATCATAAATATGGTTTTACAAATCATACATGTCATTTGATCATAATGTTTTTCGACCACTGCGACTCTACTAAACGAGCGCCCCGCAGGACTTCCTCAAAATAGTGCTCGGCGGGTAATCGGCTTCTGTCCGAATCCCGGGACACAACGTCGGTGGCATCCATCTCTGCCCAGTATGTTTTGACACGGGCGAGAGCCATCCGTGCACCCTCTATGCATGCCGACCGCTTCATCGCCTTGATGTGCGGCACCGCGTCAAGAAATTGCTGCACTAAGCCAAAATAACTCTTCGGTTTGGGCCTTTCCGGCCACAAATGAGCCACCACATCCTTCATGGCAAGTCCGGACAGCCTATTCAGCTCAGCCCACTCAGCCAACCGATCGGTTAACGGAAGGGGACGCCCCGGACTATGGAATTGAGACCAAAAAAGCACTTCCATTTCGTGATCCTTTTGGCTTCAGAAGTGCACGACCGCGTCCGCCGCACTCCTCCGCACCCCACAACTGTCCCAGCTAAGCATACTTCGGATCCGTGAACTTCCTACATAGCAGAAAGGGCTTTCCAGCCGCAATGTCTCTGGCCTGACGCAGCTCCTCCTTTATAGCCCGCATTCAAAACGGGCATCCTTGGCTTTGGCGGTGGCCTTCTTCAGGTCCTCTTGCTCCGCTTGGCGTTCTTTTTCAAGAACCTCATAGCGGTCGGTAGCATCTTTCAGTTTCATGGCCATTCCGGCCATCTCCTCCCTGCTTCGGCAGTGAGCAGCCTTTTCAGCTTTTAGCTCCTCAGCTGCCTTCGAGGCAGCCGCATCACTTTTTCTGGCTTGCTCCTTGGCTCGAGCAAGCTCTGCCCGAAGGTCCTCCATAGCAGCGGCGCCATCTGCATCAAGCATACATGTTGTAAGGTGTGGACATCAGCTCCCTTACCGGGTGACCGCGGAGAAACCACCTACCTTGTGACTCGTCAAGTCGTTTAATGACCAGCGTGATGTCCGCATCCGCAACGTCGAGTTGCCGCTTCAGTTCAGCAACTCTATCAGTCCGGCTGGCCACCGAACGTTCCGCCACCTGCATAGGAAAGGCGACATTTTATAACTGAGACTATGATCCTCGGCACGCTGTCGCTTTCGACAACATACCGAGTCTCAGGGGCTACTATCTATCTGAGCGCCTCTATGTGCAAAACTGTCAAAAGGTATGTCATTTTTTGTGTACCTCAAACCCTGTCAGTAAACTTCTGACGGCCTCATGCAACCTGCTCTCAGCGGATGAGATCCTTTCAATCACCATACTCATTAATGTACGGTGATCTTCTGAGATAGACGCCCTCTCGAGCAGGATCCTTCAGCTCCACCGCCGTACACGGTTGGTGCGAACTCCCTGCCTGCCAGTCGGGAGACCCTTCGCGACGACACCTCAGGGTCGTCCGCCCCGCCTGACGGTGCGGCAGATGGAGTCGTTTTTCTCTCAATCATCTCCGGACGAAGGTCCCCCGAAGATGAGCTCTGCTGAGAAGGGCTGAGATCCAAACTACAAGGTAAGAACTTCGGTTATCCTCAGAAATAAAAATAGGATGTCCCTTATTACAAAACTCCCCTTTTTCTACTTACGGCTCGCTTGAGGGCTGATTCCTTTGGGGAGACAGTGCGACCGGGACTCCTCCCGGCACATGACCTTCCGGTGCAGATTTCTTCCCCCGCTTTGTCTCCTTAGCCTCCGGGTCTTCGGAAGCGGTCCTCTTCTCCCCCTGGAGGGAGGGATTCTTGATTCCCCCCTTATTGAGAGCCTCCTTAGTAGAGGAGGTAGTTTCCCTGTTCCCCCCTTTGCTCTCCTCCGAAGGCGCAACCTCCAACATCTTGACTAACACGGGATCCGGCGTGGTCTCAGGGAGGGGGGCCGGACACCGTATCAGTTTTGCTTGCGCTATACACTCCTGTTCAACGGATAGCTGGTTAAAAGGCAAATCCATGATAAATAAATGGACGGTATGTTTAGACACAGGACTACTTACTTGAGTATCCGGGTGATTGCAGCTTAGGCCGGCGTCCTCGGTCAAGTCCGGACACATCTCTTGTGATCCGAAGAACAGTTTATACATCTCCACGGGTGTCGTACCCATGAAGTGTTGAAGAGCTCGCGGTCCCTCCGGATTGAATTCCCACAGGCGGAGGGGCGACGTTTGCAGGGTAGAAGACGCCAAATTAGCATAACCTGCGTCACTACGACCAGATTGATCTCCCTCTCATGGAGGTCTCGGATCCAGCCCTGCAATATTGGTACGTCCTTGGACGGCCCCCAGTCAAGCCCTTTGTGGACCCATGACGCCAGCCGTTGTGGAGGGCCCGAGCGAAAGGCGGGCGGCGGCACCTGCCTGCTGCCCCTGGGAGCGGTGATATAGAACCACTCCTGTTGCCACAAGCCGAGCTCCTCTTGGAAAGAGCCCTCGAGCCATGGAGCATCGGCCCTCTTACTTATAACTGCCCCTCCGCACTCTACCAGTCGACCCTCGATCATCTTCGGCTCCACATCCAAGGTCTTGAGCCACAATCCGAAGTGAGGGGTAGTGCGGAGGAAGGCTTCGCAGACAACAATGAACCATGAGATGTGGAGGATGGACTCCGGAGCCAAGTCATGGAATTCCAGCCCGTAATAAAACATGAGCCCCCTCACGAAGGGGTCCATCGGGAAGCCTAAACCCCGACGGATGGAGACACGAACACGACGCTCTCACCAGGCTCGGGAGTGGGAATGACTAGCCCTTGGGCAGGCAACCTATGCGAAATCTCGTAGGTTAGGTACCTGGCGTCTCTCAGCTTTAGCACTTCTTCTTCCGTGACGTAGGAGGGCATCCACCGGCCCTGTAGGTCGGAGCCGGACATTGTCGAAGGTCCGAAGCGCCTGGATCTGGAGCCTTGGGTGTTGGAACTCAGGGCAAGGGGCGGATTCGATTGAGGATCGAAAGAAAGGGACATGCCTTGGTCTCATTATAAAGGGGGAGAATACCAAGAGCCATCCCCGTGACCGTTTGGAACTCGCCTTCGATGGATGGGGCGGGCCAACAGGCGGGGTTGGGTTACCCACGTCCGTATTGATGAGAATCCCAGAATAAGGGGACACGATCTCTGCTTCGACAAGACGTGCCAAGGAAACCGCTTTGCTAAACGCGCTGAGGTGGTATAATAAAAACGGTTCGAGTAAAGGCTTGGTTGTGGTGTGACGTCACGCCACAAAATACGTCAGCAGATTGAACTTGTGTCAATATTATTCCCTCTACGGTGGTATGTGGAATTTATTTTACAGAGCCGGACACTATCCTGGTGTTCAAAATCTTCTATGAATTATTCGGAGGAGGAACCCGCCTTGCAATGCCGAAGACAACATGTGCGCCGGACTTGTCGTCATTGAAGCCTGGTTTAGGGGCTACTGAGGGAGTTCTGGACTATGGGGTGTCCGGATAGCCGAACTATCATCATTGGCCGGACTCCAAGACTATGAAGATACAAGATTGAGGACTTCGTCCCGTGTCCGGATGGGACTTTCCTTGGTGTGGAAGGCAAGCTTGGCAATACGGATATGTAGATCTCCTACCATTGTAATCGACTCTGTGTAACCCTAGCCCTCTCCAGTGTCTATATAAACCGGAGGGTTTTAGTCCATAGGACAGAACAACAATCATACCATAGGCTAGCTTCTAGGGTTTAGCCTCCTTGATCTCGTGGTAGATCCACTCTTGTACTACCCATATAATCAATATCAATCAAGTAGGAGTAGGGTTTTACCTCCATCGAGAGGGGCCGAACCTGGGTAAAAACATCGTGTCCCTTGTCTCCTGTTACCATCCGCCTAGACGCACAGTTCGGGACCCCCTACCCGAGATCCACCGGTTTTGACACCGACACCCACCAAAACCACCTTCAAAGGTGTAATTCCAGGAGTAGAGGCCCGCTGCATGGGCTCCATAACACTGGAAGTGGTCTTCGGGTCTCCGGATAACTTCCGAAGCGAGGAGTTAATCTTCGATATCGTCCCTTTCTGTAGTGGCTATCATGCACTGCTTGGACGAACCGCATTCGCTCGGTTCAATGCGGTACCACACTATGCATACCTCAAGCTCAAGATGCCAGGACCTCGCATGGTCATAACAGTCAATGGAAACATGGACCGCTCTCTCCGTACAGAAGAGCATACCGCAGCCCTCGTAGTAGAAGTACAAAGCAGCCTTCTCCGGCAAACCACCAATCCAGCAACAACAACACCGAGCACCGTCAAGCAAGTCCGGAGTACCCCGCAACAGGATCGCCAGGCATGCCAAGAGCGCGACTAGCAGTCCGGCCTCCGCTCCAGCCCCATCAAGGCAGCATTCATGCCACGCGTACACAATTACGCACTCAAAATACCATTGGCATAGGCGGAGGCTCAATAGTGACTCAGTCAACAGTGCGGTACAGCCGCAACGTACTTTAATAACCCCCTTTATCTTTCAGGACCCTGCTTTCGGGCAGCCTCTTCAGAAGAGCCGGATTCTCGGACTTTCACAGGAGAGAAAACCAAGGAGGCGAGACGCTCTGCACACAAAGGGAATACCCAGGTGGAATATATTCACGTTTGTTATACCTGTTTCATATACCTACATGCGGCCCACCCTTGGATAGGACATGTCAAATAGTCCTATTTGTTTCTGCTTAAACGCATTCATTGTAAGCATACGCTTAGACATATTATTTATCAATGGGAGATAATATATAGTGTCAGCTTATTATTCCTATCTGCACATTTTTCCTATAAATGTTTATTTAATATTGCATCTGTACATCTTGGTACGTTCAGTTTGCCAGGGGCTTCTTATGGCGCCCCATAAGATGGCAAGATAAGTCCGAACAATTTCAACAGTGCGGCATCCCGAACTTATAGCATTATATGCATCAGCTCCGAATCATGTCTTGGGTCAATAGTTGGGTTTGCTTGGCTCCCTTGTTTTGGTAGCTTACGTTCCGTTATATCGGCTAAGGTAGCGCATGGAGAACTACTGCGATTGTGTCCCGATTCTTCCGGATGAGCACCTAAGTAGAGAAAGCCGACAACTGACCAGCATGTTGCGGCGAGAGCTGGTCGCTGTTCGAGAGGTCTTAAAATCCTTAAAGATTTTTTCCGCTTTAGGCGAAGAATGGGCCTCGTCCGATTTAGGTGTATATAGCGCCCCAATTCGGCTTTCCGAATTCTAGGGGCTTCGTCGAAATTTAAAATTGTAGACTTCTATGACTAAGTGAAAGTTATAAAGCCGCATAGTCCGATTGCCTTGTTCGCTGTGCCAAACACCTCCTTCAGGGACCAAACATTTGGATAAAGAGTGTCTGGTTTTTCTCCACGAACACCCCGGTATTAGTTATGTGGGGGCGGAAGCCGACGACTGGCCTACTTTCAGAATTTTATAAACAGCCGCATAGAAGGTAATATTTTAAATCAAAAAAGTGCTATATAGCGCAAATAACTTCGTCTTTATATTACAAAAAGACAGAAGTACATTCACTCAAAGATCATGTCCTTGGTACATTCATCGGCCACGAGACGAGCGCCTTTCATAACGCCATCACAATATTTTTTGGGACAGCGATGCGCCTTGCCCTCCAGCGGTCCATCCTTCACCAGCCTCTCCGCATCCAGCTTGCCCCAATGCACCTTTGCACGGGCATAAGCCCGGCGGGCACCCTCAGTGCAAACGGATCGCTTGATCACTTCAAGCCGCGGACAGGCATTTACCATCCGCTTTATCAGGCCGAAGTAGCTGGTGGGCAGGGGCTCACCAGGCCACATCCGAACTATGAAATCTTTCGTAGCCACTTCGCCACCACAGGAGTTCAACCAATTGCTTCAATTGGTCACCGGAGGCATCGGGTGTTGGCTCCAAGATCTTCGACCGAACAGCTTCTCCGTTGAGCTCCCCTCCTCAGCACGGTAGAACTCCGTGGCATCTGATATGCTGCATGGCAGATCTGCGAATGCCCCTGGAGAGCTCCGAATTCTGGTAATTAAAAGAAATGTCTCCTCCACATGCTTGCTTTGCATAAAGAATGTCTTACCCGCCGCTATCTTCTTGGACGCCTGGATTTCATGCTGGGCCTTTTTGGCTTCGGCCTTGGTGTCTTTCATGCTCACAAGGGCCTTCGCAAGCTCAGACTCTTTTGTCTTGAAGTCACGCTCGAAGGACTCGATCTTTTTGCCGAGCTCCTGGAGCTCTTGTTGTACCTCGCCCACCCTAGCATTTTCCTTCTCGGGCTCAATGCGCTCCGTGGACGCCTTATCTTCGGCCTCGAATAGCACTTTCTTCAGGGCCACCACTTTGGTCGTGGTCCCTATTACAAAACCATGACGCTTTTTGTTAGAATCACCAATTTTTTCTCCTCTATATGATATGTGAACAAGGTATTACTCACCTTTGTTCTCTTCGAGCTGCCTCTGCATGAGGCTGAGCTCCTCTTCGGTCCGGTCAAGGTGCCGTCTGAGTCCGGTGACCTCAGTTGTACAGGCAGCAGCGGCAAGCAGCACTGCCTGTTTATTCACATAGACACCTACTATCACTACAAAAAAAAGACACATCCATGACATTTTGGGCCGAACGAATTTTTTTTCTGTCATACATATGACACTTCTATGACAATAATTGTGACAAAACCCGGTATCATCATAGATGTGGTGGGCTCCTACTTCTATGACAAAAATCATGATGAAAATGGGCTTTTCGTCACAGGCGGGCCAGAGACGCAGCTGCATGACATTCTTTGGGCCGTCTATGACGGAAAAAACCGTGGTAGAAGCGAGGGGGAGGAAAATTTTGGGGAGTTGCCGGTTACGGTGGGAGGTCGGGGTGGAGCGATGCGCGTTTCTCTCGTACGTACGCGCATGTGTGCGAGGTGTTGGCTCTAACTGAAGCTGAGCGAGGCGTTGGGCTCTAACTGAACCCGAGCTATTGCACTGCAGGATATGCGTTACTGAACCCAAGCGATCGATCAATGGCTGTTAACTGAACCCGATGGAGCGATTCCTTCGCTACTGCTGCTAACTGAAGCCGATTGATGCTGCCTCTAGGATGAACAGTGAGCGCTATGGGGGGTTGGATGAATAAAGGAGCGGTGGCGTTGCCTCTAGATGAATAGGAACCCGTGGTGTGGAGGCTGGATGAGCGATGAGCGGTGGAGGGGTGGCCGTGGAGGGTGGTTGAACAGGGACCTCATGGTGTGGAGGGCTGGATGAACGATGAGCGGTGGAGGGTGCCCGTGGAGGGGTGGTTGAACGATGAGTCGGTGGAGTAGCGCGGTAGAGGCTGGATGAACAGAGCCCGTGGAGGTGGAGGAGGTCGACGGTAGCCGTGGAGGCTAGAGGAGGTCGACGATGGAGATGAACGAGATCTCGTGGAGTCCCGTTTTGCGACGCCACACCCCCCCCGTTTCGACCGTGGCGCCCAACACAAGTCCGTTTTGTCCGCTTGGCGATACGCCACACCCCTCCCGATCAACAGGACCCCCGTTTTGACCGTAGGAGGTTCGTTTCCTCCGTTTTGCGGTATGCCACACCCCTCCCGATCAACAGGACCCCCGTTTCGACCGTAGGAGGTCCATTTCCTCCGTTTTGCGGTACGCCAGGCCCCTTCCGATCAACAGGACCCCGTTTCGAATGTGGCCGGTCGAACACAAGGCCGTTTCCTCCGTTGTGTGGTACGCCAGGCCTTGTTTCCATTGCCTGTTCCGTCCAAGCCCTCCTAATGTACACGACCACGCATTCCATTCCGACCCAACCGGTTGGCTCCCACGCGTTCCGTTGCCTCCCGATGAACACGACGCATTCCGTTGCCTCCCCATGAACAACGACGACGATGTTTCTCCGTTCCGACCCAGCCATGTACGTATGCGCGAGTAGGCGTTCGAGACCCTGCCCGTATGTACGTACATGGCCGTAATTTCTTTCTTGCACCCTCGCCGCTGTACGTACGTGTACATGCTACGTGCGCACCTCTACTACGACATGTGCGCGCCTCTACTACGACACGTGCGCGCCTCTACATTGACCAGTATATATGTACGTACAAGTTCGCGACCAGAATGACAACGCTACGTACGCTTCGACCAGGTGGGTCCCGACTGTCAGGAAGTTCCTTGCCTGCGAAGATGTAGCTGGTGTTCCCTCAAAAAAAGATGTAGCTGGTGGGTCCCAGCAGTCAGGGGGGCGAATCGGTTTTTTTGCCCGGACGCACTTCCTTGCGTGCAAAGATGTAGCTGGTGGGTCCCAGCAGTCAGGGGGGCGAATCGTTTTTTTCGCGAAATACGGTGGCCCATCCGGTGGGTCCCTGCTGTCAGGTGGAGGAATCATTATTTTGCGCATAATAAGGAGGCACTTCCTTGTGGCGGCCGTGGACCCAGCTGTCAGCCTCTCCACATACAGTCCACGTCCGATGGAAGTCGTTCCTTGACCATGTTGACCACGCCGCGCCGAGAGCACCAAGGCGGTGGACGACGGCGAGGCCTAGAAAGGGGAGGACTCGAAGCCGGGGAAGACGCAACAGTGGATGCCCACGCGAAGAGGAGTACGAGGATTCACTAGTTCGGCTGCGGTGTGAGGCTGTTGTCGCTGCAGAATAACAGGGGGGTGGGTGAGTAGAGTGATGGCCTGGACAGCGGTGGGAGTAGTAGGGGGCGGTGAGGCCTCCGCGGCATCACAGCCGGCCACGGGAGGCGGGAGCACGCGGCACGACCGGCGCTGGTTTGGGCGGCTGGAGCAAGAAGACCAGAGGTTGAAGAAGCACTACGGCCGTTGGATGAACATCATACGGTAACAGGAGCTAGAATCGTTCATATTGACTAAGTTGACAAAGCCCTCCATCCCCGTCAACTTGGTAGGCCCACAAGTCAGCCTCCCACTATGCTGGGTTCCAGTTGGCAGGGGGAGTATTCATTTTTTTGTGCGTAATAAGGAGGCACTTCCTTGCGTGC
The DNA here is from genome assembly GCA_021437245.1 of Aegilops speltoides. NCBI lineage: Eukaryota > Viridiplantae > Streptophyta > Magnoliopsida > Poales > Poaceae > Aegilops > Aegilops speltoides. The sequence continues at coordinate 120,453,823 of CM038141.1, forward strand.
GAAGATAGCTGGTGGGTCCAACATGTCAGCCGGGGGCACATTTTTTTGCGAAATACAGAGGCCCTTCCGGTGGGTCCCAGATGTCCGGTGGAGGAATAATTATTTTGTGTGTAATAAGGAGGCACTTCCTTGCTGCGGCCGTGGACCCAGCTGTTAGCCTCTCCACGTACAGTCCACGTCCGATGGAAGCCGTTCCTTGACCATGTTGACCATGCCGCGCCGAGAGCACTAGGGCGGTGGACAACAGCAAGGCCTAGGAAGGGAATGACACGGAGGCAGGGAAGACTCGACAGTTGTTTCCCACGCGGAGGGGAGTACGACTGTACGAGGGTTTACTGGTTCGTCTGCCCTCACCGGAGAATAACAGCAGGTGTGGCCGTGTGGGTGAGTAGAGGGATGGCTAGGCCAGCGATGGGAGTACGGTGGGGCGGTGAGGCTGCAAGGGCAAAGACTGCCTGCTGCGGGAGGAGGGAGCAGGCAGTCCCGCCGGCGCTTGTTTGAGCGGCTGGAGCAGGAAGAGCATAGATTGAAGAAGCACGACGGCTGTTGGATGAACATCGTACGGTCACTGGAGCTAGAATCATTCATATTGACTAAGTTGACAAAGCCCTCTGTCCCCGTCAACTTAGTAGGCCCACAAGTCAGCCTCCCACCATGGTGGGTCCCAGCTAGCAGGGGGAGTATTCATTTTTCTGTGCGTAATAAGGAGGCACTTCCGGTGGGTCCGAGCTGACAGTGGAGGGAACGTTTTTTTTGCGAAATACGGTGATCTGTCCGGTGGGTCCCAGCAGTCAGGGGCAAATGTTTTTTTCGCAGGGGGAAACGTTTTTTCCGCAAAATACTGGTGGCCCATCCGGTGGGTCCCTGCTGTCAGGTGGAGGAATAATTATTTTGTGCGTAATAAGGAGGCACTTCCTTGCGGCTGTCGTGGACCCAGCTGTCAGCCTCTCCACATACAGTACTCTTCCGATGGAAGTCGGTCGTTGACCACATTGACCACGCCGCGCCGAGAGCACCAGGGCGGTGGACGACGGCGAGGCCTAGGAAGGGGACGACGCGGAGCCGGGGAAGACGCGGCAGTGGATGCCGACGCGGAGAGGAGTACGAGGGTTCACTGGTTCGGCTGTGGTGTGAGGCTGCTGTCGCCGCAGAATAACAGGGGGAGTGGGTGAGTGGAGGGATGGCCTGGCCAGCGGTGGAATTAGTATGGCCGGCGCTGCTTTGGGCGGCTGGGGCAAGAAGACCAGAGGTTGAAGAAGCACTACGGCCGTTGGATGGACATCGTTGACCACGCCGTGCCGAGAGCACCAGGGTGGTGGACGACGGCGAGGCCTACGAAGGGAACGACAGGGAGCCAGCGAAGACACGGCAGTGTCTGCCCACGCGGTGAAGAGCACGAGGGTTGACTGGTTCGGCTGCCGTCGCCGGAAAATAACAGGAGGTGTGGGTGAGTAAAGGGATAGACAGGCCAGGGATGCGAGTATGATGGGGCCATGAGGCCTGCCCGGCAGCACTGCTGGCCACGGGAGGCGCGAGCAGGCTGTTCCGATGGCGCTGGTTTGGGCGGCTGGGGCAGGAAGATCAGAGACTGAAGAAGCACGATTGCCGTTAGATTGACTTCTAACGGTCTGACGCTGGTAGAGTCGATTGTTGAGTAAGTTTCTTTTTTAAGAAACCTTGTGTACGCCTGAACTTAGTAGGCCCACAAGTCAGCCTCCAAATCTGTGGCAGACAACATAAAGCCCATTTGCTATTTTTTACAATTTGCAGCCCAGATGCTAGTTTTTATAATTTGCAGCCCATTTGCTAATTCTTAAGTAATTTATTACAACCCATTTTCTGCCCAGGACCACGGTCAAAAAGTTCAACCTTATTTTGCATATTTCGGTGGAGTCCAAACTGTTGTAATCCCGAAATGATAAACATTTTTTTAAGAACTTATTGATTTGCCAAAAAATTGTTTTGTTTTTGTAAGCAAATAAGACGTGGGACAATTGAGTTGGTTTAAGGGAAAACCAGTGGTAAAAAAATCAGCGCTGGGTGGGAAAAAACAACAAAAATAAGGATGTAAATATGAAAAGGGAATTTTATGTGTTTTCAATATAATGATATGTGTATATGAACTAGTAAAACTATAGGTAGAGATTAGAAAACGGATGTAGGACATGCGTTTCAAGAGGAAAATAGAACTGGGCTGTGTGTTTGATTCAGTAACAAAACTGCCTACAAATGTTGTAAGACAAAATATAACTAACGCTGGCGGGCCAGAGGCCAGTAGATACCTGCTGGATCTTTGTGCCCCGTTGTCGTTATGGGCTGGGCCTGTTAATAACCAAACCAACCCTAGTCAGTCTACAGCCCAGTTGAAACTTGCTCGACCTGAAAAAACAATATACATGCTCAATAAACGAGAGAATTCTCCAAGCACAGACTGATAACTGGGACGCAGCACGGATATTGTTTTTTTATCATGATAATAAGTGCATGCACTTGTTTCGAAAAAACTGCAGAACTGGGAATTCGAACGACGGGTGCTTATGCTACCCATCAAATAAAAATCAAGTGCCTGAGAATTCGTTTCGAAACAAATGATTCAGCTTTATATCCACGTCGACCCTCGACATGATGGTTGTAAGCAAATGCAAGTTCATACCAAAAGATCGTCAACAACAATACCAACTTGCAGACAACAAGGTAGTACAACTACCAATACCAAACTACTCCTGGGCTCCTGGCCCTAGTGTTCGTCTGGTAGAAAATCTTGCAGAGGACCAGCTCCCGCTCCTTCTCTTGCTCCAGGTCCCCGATGTGGTACTAGTGCATCACCCAGTTGGTCCTCTGCTGGTCGAAGTTCTTGTTGGTGTGCAGCACCAGAACCTTTTTTGCTGCCCGTCTGCCGACCGTTGACCATCACAGGCAGGTATTTCCAGTCTTGTGCCACATCGCGTGCGTGCCGCACTCCGACTGTATCTTGCGACGCGTCCACGTGCCCCTTTAGAACGCCCTGGAATTGCGCTGGAAGAAATGATTCCTTAGGCCACTCAGTGTGATACCTGTAGTATTGTGGAATACAGGTTTTAGTGTACCTAGTTGGCATTTTCATAACATCTTTGGCATGTTGCAGTCACTTGTTTCACTTTTTATTAAATGTCAAATTGTAATTGTTTCACCAGGTCTGCGTCTAAAAAGAAAAATAGAGCTATAAACAAAGGAATATGTTTGTGCAAGTAGACGGCCGATCGGTGTCTTACTTGGAAGTTTCTCAGGTTGGGTGTAGCATATGCCGTGCTCGCTGTCGATGGTCGGTATGAACAAATCAATGAGAGACTGAAATCTCGCGCTGTCAACACTCACTTTGGCCTCAAGGTGCTCAATCAGCTACTGATCCGTGGGATCGAACTTGACGCCAGCCGGTAGCATCGGCCAATCCTTCTTCGACTTGCATCGGTAATTCCAGTTATATGGTACTCAATGTATGACCAATCGACTGTTTAAGTGAATGATGAAAGATTTCGACAGAGTAAAAACTTGCGCTTCTTCGATAGTTGTACGAGAGTAATTGCCATGCCGTTTTGCAAGGGCGCTTGTAAAAACTCTAAACTGTATTGTCCTCTTATTTAATGGATGAGGCAAATATTTTGCCTCCGTTTTGAAAAAAAAAAGATTTCGACAGATAAGTGGTACTCCAAATCTGAAGTCCGGAATAGCCGAACACGCCACCGGGATTCTTGTGTCACCTCACGCGCAGCGTGTTGTCACGTCAATTCAATGTGTGGACATGATGAATAATTTGACCGACGTATACTAGTACTGCTACTGTACTACTTACTAGTCGTATTTAGTGTCACAATTGATACATAGGTTTAACTAACAAGTACGCACTTGAAGCCTAACTGATATATATGTATATATATTGCTTCTACACAGCATCTCCATCATCATTATCAGTACATCCTACACAGGTGAGTTAGGATGCACTTGATCCCAGGAAGGTATCTATCCTTCAAACTAGAGGAGTGCTTCAAACTAACAACAGTACATAATATCCAACAAAAGAGGGTCGTACACTGCAGCAGAATACATGGCTCGGTCTAGATATCGCACGAATCAAGTTGTGCATATTTGCTGTTGGCATGAACCACATTGCAGCATGTCGGGTTTGCAAAAGCCATCCATCGCATGGAAGCTTGATGCCTTTCACACATCGAAGATTACCCGCAACAAGCGTGTGTCGACGAATCTCTGGATATGGTGATTCATGAAACCCATGGTATGATGTGTAAACACAGCCCCCCCTCGCGAATGGAAGTTGCATAGCACAGTAATCATCACCGGTGATATGATCGATGATTGGTTGGATGATCGGATAATTGAGCCCGAGGAACAAGGAGTGGTTGCCGAGGCTGTAAACCCGCCTCCAGTTGAATACGCTTGGCCCAATGGAGCTGGGATCTTTCTCGAACATGAAGTAGCCATAGCCATTAACGTCACGAACACCCCACACATTGTACTGCATGTGGTTTGATGTAATGGTTTGGTCAATTTGGTTTGTGCGAATGAGCATCAAATGATCGCCGTCAGCTGAACGAGCGATAAACCAGCACCCATCGGCTGGTATGATTCCAGGTCCTGGAATCATGAAGGCTAGCGCATTTGCGTCTGCTGCAACAATTCAAATTGGAGACCAAAAGGACAAAAATAAACAATCATGTTCAGAGTATGTGTGGAATTAAGATTATTATAACAGTGACACATATCATAGACAGAGAATTGCAATGCCATGGTCATAATCATACCCCAAGTTAAAAAATAAGCCAATGGCTTTCATATTCTAGCAACATGTCATGGTTCAAACATCATGTAACAATGAGAGGAAAACAGCTATGACAGCGCCTACTCATATTCTACCATAGCACTTACTACTACTATTCTCATATCAACTCTAAGCAATAACATGTGTTGTTATAAAAATCTAGTAAACAAGAGTAACATATAGCAATCATGATGTTATGCTCATAATATGTATTCTAACAATCATTAGATGCCCATTGCTCTCATATCAACTCTAACAATAACATTTGTGGTCATAAAAATCTAGGAAATGAGAGGAACATATAGCAATGATGTGGTTATAGACATGCCATGCATTCTAAATTTGTAACAAATGAACAGGCAGTCGTATTCATAAGGTAAAGATGAGATGAGATAGAAATATTACGACGATAGATTCCACCAAGATAGGCAGCCAATCGTAAATCGATCACAGAACGATGCCATCGTGCACTATAGCATCGCATGAAATGTTGCCTCAACAGGATTGATGATGAGCCATAACCATGTATGGCGGCCGGATTCCAGATAGACTAATCCCATGTTGAACAAGGCAATGAGCTTGTAATCCATGTAGTCTTCTAATGGTGTGGGCACTTCGCAGATTACAACTTTCTGCAAATAGAGGTCGAGCCAAAAGCTTGACGCGTCTCGTGCGTAGTAGGCAGGAGTGTCCGGCGGGCCGCGAGGCTCGATGTCGGCGGTATCCAACGATGGAAGGGTGATCTCTCGCTGGGTGTAGATATCCACGAGACGCCACGGACTACCGGTGTGGTGGATGAGGACGATCCAGTTGGCCTTCATGCCAGCCTAGTAGTGGCCGCGCATGAAGGACAGGTGGACTGGTAGTGGTAGCATGTCGAGGGGCACCACAGCAACCTCCGTAGGATCGTCAAGTCGGTGTCTGGGCCACCAGCAAGGATCGGGCATCAGCAAGCAGGGTGTCTTGAAAAGAGCTGGCCGGTTGCAGACGAGTAGACGGTACAAAGACACCGAGCATGTGGCCAGACGGACGGTGCTGAGTATGTCCATACGACTACAGATCTACTCCAAGAGAACATTGGGGAGGGAATTCCAATCGCGGCTCTGCGTGTCAGTCGGTTCTGCCATTGGGGTTTTCGGTGCCTGCGAGCCAGCGGGGAAGTGGATTCGGGTGGGCGAGCGAAGAAGCTTCTCCTCGTGTGGCCGAGCAGTGAGTGGGGGGATATGGTACGCGATTGCGCGGGCGGGCGATCAGTGAGCGGGGGTAAATGGTGTGCGGCCGACGATGGGGAAGAGAGGAGGAAGAAGAAGAGAGGAGGAAGAAGAGTGGAAGACGGGGAAGAAAGTGCATTAAATCTCAATTCTACTAGTACTACTACCAGGATATAGGCGCCGTCCTCTGGAGTGTAAATAGTTACACCGATGACATGTGAGTATACCACAAGAGGGCCCATATGTCAGTTAATGGAGGACACAGGTGCGTAGGCGTATTTGCGGAAGCGTACTCTACTGGCAAACATGATGGCAGTACTGGGTAAGGTTGATTTAGTAACACCAACAGTAGGATCGGAAGTATGTCTAGAGGGGGGGGGGGTGATTAGACTACTTGACAACTTAAAAGTTTAGCCTTTTGATTAGGGCAAGTTTTTAGCAAGTTCACAATGATGACCAAGTCAAGTATCACCCTACACATGCAATTCTAGAGTTATGGCAGCGGAAAGTAAATTGCACATGTAGTAAATAAGAGGTGGAGAAGAGCAAACGCAATTTGGAGACACGGAGATTTTTCTCGTGGTTCCTATAGGTGGTGCTATCGTCAATCCACGTTGATGGAGACTTCAACCCACGGAGGGTAACGGCTGCGAGAGTCCACGGAGGGCTCCACCCACGAAGGGTCCACGAAGAAGCAACCTTGTCTATGCCATCATGGCCTACGCCCACGGAGGACTAGCCTTACTCGGGGTAGATCTTCACGAAGTAGGCGATCTCCTTGCCCTTACAAACTTCTTGGTTCAACTCCACATCTTGACGGAGGCTCCCAAGCGACACCTAACCAATCTAGGAGGCACCACCCTCCAAAAGGTAATAGATGGTGTTGGTGATGATGAACTCCTTGCTCTTGTGCTTCAAATGATAATCTCCCCAACACTCAACTCTCCTCACCGATTTGGCTGTGGTGGAAGAAAGGATTGAGTGGAAAGCAACTTGGGAAGGCTAGAAATCAAGTTTCATATGGTGGGAGTGGAGCAACTTGATCTCAACACAAGGGTAGGTAGTTTTCTTCTCGAAATGTAAGGTAGGAGTGGTTGTTCTTTTCGATGGCTCTCTCCACTAATGAAGAGGAGGTGGAGGGTATTTATAGCCTCCACACAAAATCCAACCGTTACACACATTTGACCAATCTCGGTCAGACCGAAGTTGACAACTCGGTGAGACCGAAAGTTCAAATCTTGTGAACATTGGGATTTTTGGTGGGACCGAAAATACAATCTCGGTTAGTCCGATTCTTCCAAAGTCTAGGGTTTGCCAATCTCGGTGGGACCGACTTTCTCATCTCGGTGACACCGATTTGAGTACAGAAGGTTACAGAAGCTTGGCAACACCAATTTCTGTAAGACCGAGTTTGGAATCGGAAAATCTGAAATTACTAGGGTTTGGCTATATGGCTGAGGTGGTTCATCTCGGTGTGACTGAGTTTATGGAATCGGTGGGACCGAGATTACTTATGGGTTTATGTTGGAATGAAAGATTGCTGATAGTTTGAGAGATAAATCACTAAGCACTTAGAGCAACCAGATCATCATCATAACCTCATCCCCTTTTAATAGTATTGGCTTTCCTATGGACTCAATGTGATCTTGGATCACTAAACCAAAAATAGAGTCTTGAGCTTTTGCCAATGTTTTCCTTAGCATTTTGAGGGGTCCACATCATCAGTCATTGCCATACCCATATCACTGAACTTTCTGAAATAGTCTCAAGAAATAATTAGTTCAATGATATATATGTTGTTATTAATTACCAAAACCACCCGGGGATTAGTTGCACTTTCACCAACACGCTGGTTCAACTTATTAATTACGTGTCCCATCTGCTGCAGCGTGTATTGTCACTTCACTGCAAAGACTAGTTGAATAGTTCTCTCTGACCGAGATGGGGAATGATGGATCGCGAGGATTTCCTTTCTACAGTATCCCTATGCCTCTACGCTCACTTCACTCATTTTGCTCCGTACCTAGTCACTTGTTGAAATCTGTAGAAAGACAAATACTCCGTATTTGGGAACAGAGGGAGGCTTTTACTCCGTACTGGAGTATTTGGGAATAGAGGGAGTATCACCATATGGAGGGAACAGAGGAAGTTTGAAATATGAACATGTCAATGGGAGGGAGTAAGCCCCATGTATGCATGCATGCATGCAACATGCAACACTCACACGTACTCCACATGGACGCACGCAAAACTCACGCACCCATGCGGCACACAGCACACGATTCAACACACACGCTCACGCTCAAGTGCTCAACCTACTCCCTACGTCCGTGAAAGACTGTACATTTAGATATTTACACATTGACCAGGGTATAATTAACACCCAAAAGTAGCAGACTTATGTGTGCATGCGACCATTGAGATAAGAAGATTAAATGAAGGCCGTTGCATGCTGTAATTAAGGATAGACATGTAGCCTATACCTACAGCACAAGTTGGTGCATTAGTCAATCAATATCGATTTAGATTAAAGTCTAAATGCATTGGAAGTGTAGATGTACATCATGTACTACTACACTCTTTGTTTTATAGCCGATGTACACTCTTTGTTGGGAGGCCGAGGGAGGACACGTGCATCATGCATGCACTCACATACACAGCCAGGGCGGTTCGGGCGCAAGGGTTGGACTCGTGTGGCGCCTGCGTAAAGTTTTGTTTAACTGATTTCTTTGCTCCGCCAACTGACAGGTGGGACCACGAAACCAGGTGACAATTTAACCAGTCAACAAAGTGCCACGTCGACTATGTGGTCGGTCAGTAGGGTGCAATACGGTGCTCTACGATGAGATAGTGATCATATAATCGACGCAAAACTATATATAGTGACCGTAAAGAGCGTATTGTTACATACGTTGACCGCCAGTGTATTTTTCTTGTTTCAAATTAAGCCATATTAATCGGAAAGGACGCAGTATGGACTACTACTAGTACTAGTACTGCTTTGATGTGTCCCGTCAACTCGCCAAACTAGGAGAAGCTTGCTTACTACGCCTCTCCCTCGCCCACGCGCGCGGTGGTTCGCAGGACGAGGAGAGGGTTTTGACTACAGCGCCCTCTCCCTCTTCCTCTCCCTCGCCCTCGCCCTCGCCCTCGCGGTGGACGTGCAGCAGTTCAATCGGTGTCAGATTGCCAGATGCATATTGTACTGTAGTATCATCATTGTTGGACCTTCCGAAGAGGCGAAGAGGCAAGTGCAAGGTTCACACGAGTACGAACTGTTGAACCTCCCGAAGAGGCAAAGAGCCAAGTGCAAGGTTTTATAGGAGTTGTCGTCCTAGTAGGAGTGTACTACAACTATAGCGAACGATGCTACTGTATGATGCCGCCACGTCACGTATATCCAAAGCTGTGCCACCTTTTTTTCTCAAAGAGCATGTTGGAGCCCGTGCAACAGCCACACAAGTTGCACGTACACATAACACATTTACTAGTACTCCCTCCGTTCCAAAATAGATGACCCAACTTTGTACTAAAGTTAGTACAAAGTTGGGTCATCAATTTTGGAATATAAATTCTAAAGGACAAATCCAGTATGCCACACAAGTTCATCTCCAATTCATGTGATAAATTTGTGCACGACTAGTCTACATATATTCACAGCGCTACCGTTCACAATTACCGTACTCCACTTACACGTTATAGATGGGCTACATGCATGTCCTCCTCCAGGTTCCAGCCCCATGTGTTCTTCATGGATGGCACGATCCATAGTGGTGGGCAATGGGACTCATTGTCGCAGCTTTCTAGTCCGGTTCCACACGATGGAGACTCATCCAAGCTGAAGCGGCATACATCAGGGATAGCGTGTCCCAGCATGTTGTTCATCCGGCGGTGCGCAATGAAGACACAACCATGCTTCATGAACGGCAGGCCTTCCATGTCGTGCACGGAAGGTGGCATCCGCTTCACAATGGGGTAGTTGTCCCTGATGAAAAGCGAGTACTCTCTAAGAGTGTTCCTCGGCACCCACGTAGCATCACGGGGGTCGAACTCGGCGCCGTTCATCTGGTACACGCGGCATCCTAGATCTGGACACATGGTGACGTACATAGTCAAGGTCCATGCATAATGATGTTGTGCTCAAATATGGCGGTCAGTAATACTGTGCAACAAATAGTACTACTCCGGTACAGAGGAAGTAAAATAACTGGCTTATTATATATAGCCACTCTTGGCTACATGGATGAGATAGTAAGACATGGAAAAACTAAAATGGTGGCAGCTAGTGGGTTCAAGTCTTCAAGGGCCCAGCTAGCTATACGCGTCCTCCAAGGTAAAAAAGTACTCCTACTAGTAGTACTAAGTATACTACGAGTACAACAATGAAAGAGAAGGCGAGAGGGTTAAAAAATGGAATACCTGGGTAGATGGTGACAGTCTGATCATGGTAGATTGTGTGACCATGTTGCACATCCGTGGTACCATGGGTAACGACTGCTAAGATAGTTGATCCCAATATGCGAAAGTCAGCTACAAGGTTCTAGGTTAGACCGAATCGCGGATGCAAATGCACATCCAGGATCGGCGATCTTATTTTGATCGGGGGATGACTGGTCCCTGCAAAATAATGGAGTACCGTTAGGGATGCAAATGATGGTTTGTGCATTCCGTTTGTAATCTCCCGTACCGTAGGATGGCAACCAGATGAAACAAGTCCCTTGGCTTGTCACCGCGAAGATGCGGCCTAGATGGCGCACGGCGTCTTCGAACGTGTAGGGGTACAAATCTGTCGCCGCCAACATGCGCCAGGCTCTGCCGTTACTGCGTCTTGCATTGATGGCAATCATTATGTCGAACACCGCGATGAGATTGTAATCGTCGTAGCCGCGAAGCTTTGTTGGCGGGTCCGCAATTTCTATCTTCTTCAATCTCATGTAGGCATCATCATACGTATTCAAGCCCAGCCAGTCCGGAAGGCCGATCCCAATGGTGGAGAAGGGTTCACCGGAGCGGCCGCCTTCTTTGTGGATGTTGTGCAAAATGATGATGGTATCCGGCCGGAGGTATGCAAGCCAATCTTTGTTGGCACCGACCCAGACCTATATATAAGGCAGTGGGCAGCGGAGAAATTACGGGATGGAAATGGAATAACTAAGTACTACATGATCAAACTCCATTACTGACCTGCTCATCGGACAAAATCCGACTACCTCTCAACGTCGGCAACTCTATCAAAGTCAACGTGCAACCATGGCCAGGGAGCGGTGGACTGTTCAAAGGATTTTCACATAGAAGAACCTTCTCCTCGAGGACGCATGGAAGACCAACAAGCATGGCCTTTTCCCAAACCTGTTTAAGCAGCATCTTGAAAAAGTTGGTGCAGGAAGCACCGAGTCTTGCGGCGGTGAGGACGTTGGAGCGGCGTGCGATTTCTCCCAGAGGATCGTCGTCCAAGGTCTCCCAGCCCCGACGAGGAGGAGAACCGCCTGGCGAATCCATGGGTGCAGCAACGAACTGCCTTCTCTTCGGGGGGAGGGGAACTGGCGAGGAGGAGATAAGAGGGTAGTAACCGCAGGGCCTCGTCCCTTCCAACTGTAGATCGTTCCTCAGCGAAGGGGTGAGGCTATTATTTACTACTAGTACTAGCATTATGGAACATTATGGGATTGCATTATACTGTAAATAATACCACTAGTAAGAAATTTTTGGCACTAGTTAGTAGTTTTTGGCGTGGATTAAGAAATTTTGGGTATGTTTTTGCCATTTTTGTACACGCCAACTAGTGTCAAAAACGTCTTACATTATGTGACAGAGAGTACGTGCTCATCAGAAAAGATACCAATACTACTTTTCTCAACTACGTGTATTAGTGCGATGTATTGTACTTCTAGTCTAGTCTAGTCTAGTATAGTGCACCAGTTTTGAACTCTTGAATCTCAGGGCCAAGGAGCTATAGTTGGAAGTGGAGGGTACTACCGTTCTCTAGAACCATCCTTTGTACTATCAATGCAGGGAAGTACACTGCGTAGTGGCCTAGTGGGTACTCTCGGTGCTATATTTAGCCGCTCCTCTCACGAGGAGTAGTGGCGTACTCAGCCGCTCCTCTCACGCACACACTAGCAGCCTGTTTATCGGTGACGGTTATTTGTCTCATGGGGCGTAACATTTGAGTTATTTGATCAATGAGACGGGCTTTTCGCTTCCATTTGTGGAGGTGTGATGGATCTCGTCGAACTTTGTTAGTAGTTCCTTCTTTATGAATGAGATGAAGCAAAGCTTTTGCCTCTGTTTCAAAAAAACACGTCAAGAGGAATTTCTTTTATAGTAGAGCCGATAATGGAGTGAAGTCCATGCGTGCAACACCACAAGCTACAGAGTACTAGTAGTACAACACTTTACATAGAGTACAGAGCCATATTGCACAGTTCCCAATGCCCCGCCAGGCTTTTCTGGCTCCTCGGGCTTAATTGGGAGGCGCTAGTTTAAATATGCTACTACTAGCTGATGAGGAAGCTGCAAGCGAGGTGCGGCTAGGGCGAGCACGCGAGCCACGGGATGCTGGGAAGTAAAACCCGTTCACGTGGCTAGGCTGTCCAGTGCACCTAGATTGTGGGGCCGCACGCCCGTTTGACTTCAAAACTCAAACTACCCATGTAAAATATTGGCTCGCAGCTAAGTGTAGTAGTACTATTTTTTAAAAAAAGGCCGCCGTGCGTTCGGCCAGGATCGAACCCACAAAACGAGGTATACGCTCCCACGACCACTAGTAGTACTCATTGGAGTACAATGCAACCTAGAATCGCCTTTTGTCGCTGGTAGTACGTACATTGTTCCTTATAAGAAACCCCTAATAATGCAAGAAACCACTAAAATGCCAAGAAACTACTACCACTTGCATACATGGCAGACTTAAGATAAGACTACCTTATCAACCATCGTACATGCTCTTACCAACCAAAATCCTCGAGTGACCTCCTACCTCCGGCCCGTCCACCTAGTCATCCTCGGCCATGGGACGCAGCTACCACCGCCGGCAGAAGGCGAGGTCAAAACCGCTGGCGGTGCGGAGCCCATGTTGCGGCAGCCCGGATGCCAGCTCCGTCCGGCGCTCGTGGCTGCTAGCTAGCCAAGATAGCTCCGTCCAGCTGCTTGTCTGCAAGGTTTGCTAGCTAGATTGGCACGGCAGCGCGGTGGCTTGCTCGCGCGCGCCACGCTCAGGCCAGCCATCTGGCTCGAGCGAAGGCCAGCGCGGCAGCTTGCTCCCTCGTGAGTCACGCTCGGGCCAGCCTGCCAACCCGTGCGGAGGCCAGCACGGCGTCCGGCCTGTCCGGTGGAGCGGCGGCCAACTCGCTCATCACCGGCGCCACCGACGAACACGCATCAGTACTATTTGAAGTAATGTTCAGGAAAAATAATGATTTGAGGGGGAATAACATGATAGAAGGTCAGATGTGGGTCCCTCGTGTCAACGGTCAAACAAAATGTGTTGGTTTAAGCTGCCTCGTCAGCACGGACGTGTGCGCCAACCCAGTCATAAATGGGTTTAAACGAACCTAATCGGCAGGAGTACTAGGTAGTAGTAGTTTTTGGCGTGGATTAAGAAATTTTGGGTATTTTTTTGCTATTTTTTGTACAATAGATTCTTCCTAGGGCTGGTTGAAAGTGGAAGTTTTTTGTTAAATACTCTACATATTGTAAGTAGGAGTGAAAGTTAAGCTTTGGAAGCCAATAAGCAAGGCTAGTTACATAGTGCATATGTGTACATGATTGAAAGTAAATATCAACCATGAGTGACTAATATCTTGATGGATACTCGAAACTATGGAATACTAGAAAAAAAATACATGGTTGCAAAATACTAGCAATGTTCATGTCCATTGCAATGAGTCATAATTAGAATAATACTTATTCACAAACTTCGTACAAAACACCCTAATTTTGATATACATATGTATATTATGTTTCAATTATAATATATTCCTTAGGTTGTTTTGGTGAGGTCAGGGAGGGCTGTGGTTGGTTTTAAGATACTAATTATGGGTTTTTCTGCAAATTGGTAGAAGTGGGATGTTGGTGAGAAAAGGCAACAACTTACCTCACAATCGTTAGATGTAGACCTAATGGGCAGAAACGACGGATGGCAGACACACCAGCATCACCAACTTAGTCTTGTGTAGGAGTACTAGCAAGATCCGTGCATTAACGGAACATCAGGATGCATTTTTTTTATAAAAACACTTCTTGTGATTGACCCTTGCAGGAGTAATCCCATGTGTAAAAACTAATGATATCTCGAGAAATATGAGATAAGGTGAAGAGGAGTTGGGTGTGGTGTGTTGGGGAACGTTGCAGAAAATAAAAATTTTCCTACGGTTTCACCAAGATCCATCTATGAGTTCATCTAAGCAACGAGTGATAGGAGTGCATCTACATACCCTTGTAGATCGCGAGCGGAAGCGTTCAAGAGAACGGGGATGATGGAGTCGTACTCGCCGTGATCCAAATCACCGATGACCAAGTGCCGAACGGACAGCACCTCCGCGCTCAACACACGTACGGAGCGAATGACGTCTCCTCCTTCTTGATCCAGCAAGGGGGAAGGAGAGGTTGAGGAAGAAGGCTCCAGCAGCAGCACGACGACGTTGTGGTGGTGGAGAGGCAGTACTCCGGCAGGGCTTCGCCAAGCTCTTAACGGAGGAGGAGAGGTGTTAGGGAGGGGAGGGGCTGCACCTTGGATGTTGTGTGCAGCCCTCCCCTCACCCCTCTATTTATAGGGGAAGGGGGAAGGGGGCCGGCCCCCTCTAGATGAGATCTAGAGGGGGGGCGGCGGCCAAGGGAGGGGGCTTGCCCCCCAGCAAGGGGGGAGCCCCACTAGGATTTCCGCCCAACCCTAGGAGCATGGGCCCAAGGGGGGGGGGGGCGCCCAGCCTTCCAGGGGCTGGTTCCCTGCCCACTACGGCCCATGAAGCCCTCTGAGAGAGGTGGCCCCTCCCAGTGGACCCCCGGAACCCCTCCGGTGGCCCCGGTACAATACCGACATGCCCCCGAAACTTTCCAGTGACCGTATGACAACTTCCCATATATAAATCTTCACCTCCGGACCATTCCGGAACTCCTCGTGACGTCCGGGATCTCATCCGGGACTCCGAACAACATTCGATAATCACATACAAGTCTTCCTAATAACACTAGCGTCACCGAACCTTAAGTGTGTAGACCCTCCGGGTTCGGGAGACACGCATACATGACCGAGACGGCTCTCCGGTCAATAACCAACAGCGGGATCTGGATACCCATGTTGGCTCCCACATGCTCCTCGATGATGTCATCAGATGAACCACGATGTCGAGGATTCAATCAACCCCGTATACAATTCCCTTTGTCAATCGGTATGTTACTTGCCCGAGACTCGATCGTCGGTATCCCAATACCTCGTTCAGTCTCGCATCGCAAGTCACTTTACTCGATCAGTAATGCATGATCCCGTGACCAAACACTTGGTCACTTTGAGCTCATTATGATGATGCATTACCGAGTGGGCCCAGAGATACCTCTCCATCATACGGAGTGACAAATCCCAGTCTCGATCCATGTCAACCCAACAAACACTTTCGGAGATACCTGTAGTGCACCTTTATAGTCACCCAGTTACTTTGTGACGTTTGGTACACCCAAAGCAATCCGGTATCCGGGAGTTACACGATCTCATGGTCTAGGGAAAAGATACTTGACATTGTAAAAGCTCTAGCAAAACGAACTACATGATCTTGTGCTATGCTTAGGATTGGGTCTTGTCCATCACATCATTCTCCTAATGATGTGATCCCGTTATCAACGACATCTAATGTCCATAGTCAGGAAACCATGACTGTCTGTTGATCAATGAGCTAGTCAACTAGAGGCTTACTAGGGACATATTATGGTCTATGTATTCACACGTGTATTACGATTTCCGGATAACACAGTTATAACATGAATAATAGACAATTATCATGAACAAGGAAATATAATAATAATCCTTTTATTATTGCCTCTAGGGCATATTTCCAACAGTCTCCCACTTGCACTAGAGTCAATAATCTAGTTACATTGTGATGAATCGAACACACATAGAGTTCAGGTGTTGATCATGCTTTGCTCGCGAAGGAGGTTTAGTCAACGGATCTGCGACATTCAGATCCTTATGTACTTTGCAAATATCTATGTCTCCATCTTGAACATTTTCACGGATGGAGTTGAAGCGACGCTTGATGTGCCTGGTCTTCTTGTGAAACATGGGCTCCTTGGCAAGGGCAATAGCTCCAGTTTTGTCACAGAAGAGTTTGATTGGCCCCGACGCATTGGGTATGACTCCTAGGTCGGTGATGAACTCCTTCACCCAAATTGCCTCATGTGTTGCCTCCGAGGCTGCCATGTACTCCGCTTCACATGTAGATCCCGCCACGACGCTCTGCTTGCTGCTGCACCAGCTTACTGCTCCACCATTCAACATATACACGTATCCGGTTTGTGACTTAGAGTCATCCAGATCTGTGTCGAAGCTAGCATCGACGTAACCCTTTACGACAAGCTCTTCGTCACCTACATAAATGAGAAACATGTCCTTTGTCCTTTTCAGGTACTTCAGGATATTCTTGACCGCTGTCCAGTGTTCCTTGCCGGGATTACTTTGGTACCTTCCTACCAAACTTACGGCAAGGTTTACATCAGGTCTGGTACACAGCATGGCATACATAATAGATCCTATGGCTGAAGCATAGGGGATGACACTCATCTCTTCTTTATCTTTTCCCATGGTCGGGCATTGAGCCGAGCTCAATCTCACACCTTGCAATACAGGAAAGAACCCTTTCTTGGACTGATCCATTTTGAACTTCTTCAAAATCTTATCAAGGTATGTGCTTTGTGAAATACCTATGAGGCGTCTCGATCTATCCCTATAGATCTTGATGCCTAATATGTAAGCAGCTTCTCCAAGGTCCTTCATTGAAAAACACTTATTCAAGTAGGCCTTAATGCTGTCCAAAAGTTCTATATCATTTCCCATCAAGAGTATGTCATCTACATATAATATGAGAAATGCTACAGAGCTCCCACTCACTTTCTTGTAAACGCAGGCTTCTCCATAAGTCTGCATAAACCCAAACGCTTTGATCATCTCATCAAACGAATGTTCCAACTCCGAGATGCTTGCACCAGCCCATAAATGGATCGCTGGAGCTTGCATACTTTATTAGCATTCTTAGGATCGACAAAACCTTCCGGCTGCATCATATACAGTTCTTCCTTAAGATGTCTGTCGGTGTCAAAACCGGCGGATCTCGGGTAGGGGGTCCCGAACTGTGCGTCTAGGCGGATGGTAACAAGAGACGAGCGATGCAATGTTTTTATCCAGGTTCAGGCCCTCTCGATGGAGGTAAAACCCTACGTCCTGCTTGATTAATATTGATGATATGGGTAGTACAAGAGTAGATCTACCACGAGATCAAGGAGGCTAAACCCTAGAAGCTAGCCTATGGTATGATTTTTGAGATGTAATGTTCGCCCCACGGACTAAGGCCCTCCTGCTTATATAGACACCGGAGAGGCTAGGGTTACCTGAGTCGGTTACAATGGTAGGAGATCTACATATCCGTATTGCCAAGCTTGCCTTCCACGCCAAGGAAAGTACCTTCCGGACACGAGCCGGAGTCTTCAATCTTCTATCTTCGTAGTCTGGGAGTCCGGCGGATATTGATAGTCCGGCTGTCCGGACACCCCCTAGTCCAGGACTCGCTCAGTAGCCCCTGAACCAGTCTTCAATGACGATAAGTCCGGCGTGCATGGTGTTCGGCATTGCAAGGCGGGTTCCTCCCTTGAATAATCCGGAGAAAATAATGAACACCAGGATAGTGTCCGGCTCTGCAAAATAAATTCCAGATTCCAACGTAGAGAGAATAAAATACACTTAGCTCAATCTGCTAACGTATTTATGTAGCATGACATCACACCGCAGCCAAGCCCTCGTTTGAATCGTTTTTATTATTCCGCCTCAGCACGTTTAGCGAAGCGGTTTCTTGGCACGCCCCGTCAAGCGTAGATCGTGTTCCCTTTTATTCGGGATCCTCATCAATACGTGTGTGGGTAACCCAACCGCTCCTGCCGCCACGCCTCTATCGAAGGGAATCCCAAACGGTCACGGAGACGGCCCTTGGTATTATTTCCCTTTATAAGAGGACCAAGGCCTGTCCTTGTCTTTCAACCTTGCATCGAATCTTTCCTCTTCTCCCAGTTCCAACACCTAGAGCTTCAGATTCGAGCGCTTCGGATCCATAACAATGTCCGGCTCCAACCTCCAGGGCCGGTGGATGCCCTCCTCCGTCACGGAGGAGGACATATTGAAGTTGCCTGAGGCCAAGCACCTGCCCACGGTTTCAGATAGGTTGCCTGCCCTGGGCAGGCCGTGCCAGCCTCGAGCCCGGCGAACACGTCGTTTTGATCTCACCTCCGTCGGGATTAGGCTTCCGACGGATCCTTTCGTGAGGGGCTCTGTCTACTACGGGCTGGACTTCCACGACTTGGCTCCGAGTCCATCCTCCATATCTCCGCATTTATCATTGTCTGTGAAGCCTTCCTCCGCGTCATCCCCCACTTCGGCCTGTGGCTGAAAACATTTAAGGTGGAGTCGAAGATGATCGGGGGGCGCCAAGCGGAGTGCGGCGGGGCGACCATAAGCAGGAAGGTCGATGCCCCATGGCTCGAAGGTTCCTTCCAAGAGGAACAGGGATTGTGGCAACAGGAGTGGTTTTACATCACCGTTCCTAGGGGCGACAAGCAAAGCCGCCGCCTCTTTTCGCCGGGACCTCCACGGCAGGTGATGTCGTGGGTCAACCAAGGGCTCAACTGGGGCCGCCCAAGGACGTGCCCGCACTGAGGCCGGATTCGAGATCTCCAAACAAGGGAGATCGACCTGGTCAAGGTGATGCAGTCATGCTAATCGTGCACCTCCTACCCGCAAACGCCGTCCTCTCCATTTATGGGAGTTCAATCCGGAGGACCTTGTATCCTCCAAAGATTTCATGGGTGTGACACCCTTGGAGATGTATGAACTGTTCTTCTGACCGCAGTGGCGGTCCGGATTCGCCGAGGATCTTTGGACTAAGCCGCGATCGCCGGATACTCAGGTAAATAGCTCAAAGCCGGACATTCTATTCAGATGCCTTTCAAAAGATCGTCTCTGACCCTTTATTCTTTACAGGAATGGGTGGCGCAATAAAGTCCGATAAGGTGTCCGCCCCTCCCGGAGACCGCCTTTGGAGCCCGTGCTGGTCGAATGTTGGAGGTTGCGCCCATAGAGGGGTCGACGGGGGAGATAAAGGAGCTAATACTTAGCCTGGAGGGCGATCAAGAGGAGGGAACCAAGGATCCCTCCTTCAGAGGGAGAAGAGGGCCGCCCGAGATCCGGAGGTCAAAGCCCCTAAGCGTGGGAAGAAATCCTCACTGGTCCGCGTCCGGAGAGAACTGACGCGCAATCATCGCCAAGGGCCAGCCTCCAACGAGCCGTGAGTATGAAAGAGAAAATTAATTAATAAGGAATACCTTCATTTATGCTTCAGAGGTAACCGAAATATTTATATCGCAGTTCGGATCTGCAGCCGCCTCGAGATGAGTTCATCCTCGGGACCTTCTTAGGAGATTATGGAGAGCGACACGCCCGTCTGCGGCGCCGCCAGATGAAGCGGGCGAGCCTGAAGTGTCGTCATGGAGGGCGTCCCCGAGTCCGGAGGGGCCGGAGAGTTCGGCACCCAGCAGAAGCCGGCCGGGAGAACTGAAGAGTCTGCTTGAGAGGGCGTCCATTTCAGAAGATCACCGTTCGTTAATGCATATGGTGGTTGGAAGGATTTCGTCCGCTGAAAGCGGATTGCGTGACGCTGCCATGAGCTTGCTGGTGGGATTTGAGGTATGCGAAAATGACGCACCCCTTTGTTTTTTAACAGTTGTGCATATAAAAAATGCGCCCTGTATAGATAGTAGCTCCTGAGACTCGGTAGGTTGTCGAAGACGACAGCGTGCCGAGGATCGAAAATCTAAACATCTCAGGTAATGAATACCGCCATTCTAATACAGGTGGCGGATAGTCCGGGGGCCAGCCGGATGATCGCTTCTTGAATCGAGTCGACAAATGGACATGGCGATGCCGACATCGCACTTGTCAATCAGCGACTTGACGAGTCACAAGGTAAATAAATTCTCCGCAGCCGCTTTATTGAGTGGGTTAAAGCCCTCCTCGATAAGTTATATGCTGTTTATCTGAGCATAAAGGCTGCTTTGCTGTCGAGAGCCTTCAGCCGAGCTTGCACAAGCTAAGGAGCAAGCCCGAAGGAGTGATGCGGCTGCCGCGAGGGTGGCCAAGAGTTGAAGGCGAAGGCTGCGCGACTTTGCCTTGCTAGGGCGGAGGTGGCCGAATTGGCCAAAAATTAAAGGATGCTACCGACCGAAGCGAGGCTCTTGAAAAGGAGCACCTATCGGATGGGAAGACTCAAGAAGGCCACCGCCGGTTAAGGATGCCCGCTCTGCAATGCGGGCTATGAAGGAGGAGCTGCGCCAAGCCGGAGAAATCGTGGCTGGCAAGCCTTTTCTTATGCGTCGCTGGTTTATGGATGCCAAGTACGCTCAATTTGAGCGACTGTGGAGTTCGGAGGATCCGTACATGGACTTGGCTGCGAGTGCGGCTGATGCCGTTAAGCACTTCCAGAGCCAAGGGGATCACGAGGCGCAAGAGTTGTATTGGTCTCAATTCCACAGCCCGGATGGCGCTTCTTCTCGACGGACAAAGGTTGGCGAATGGGCCAAACTGAATAGACTGTCCGGACTGGCCATGATCGACATCGTGGCCCATGTCCGCGAGAATGGTCCAAGGCGACGAGCTACTTCGCCTCATCGCAGCGAGTTCCTTGGGGCGGTGCCGCATATCAAGGAGATGAAACAGGCGGCTCGCATCGAGGGCGCGGATGGCTCAGCCCGTGTAAAGGCGCATTATCCGGAGATGGATGCCACCGCCGTTCTGCCTGTGGTTCGGATGAAAGCCGGCTCCCTGTCGAGCACTACTTCGGAGAAGTCATGCGCGGTGCTCGTAAAGTAGAGGCGCAGTGCTCAAAGAATGTAACGTTCAAATGAACGCAGTACCTTGTAAATCAATGATTATGGTATGAATGCTTTTTATACTTGTGCTTCCAAGTAGTAAAACTTCTCCTTGCGGCCGTTTAAGTATACTTGTGTATAACCTGAAAGATGCAGTCTTGAGCTTCAGCCCCCTCGCACAAGGTGCTGGGGTGTTGAAAGTGCAACTAATCCCCGGGTGGTTTTGGTAATTAATAACAACATATATATCATTGAACTAATTATTTCTTGAGAATATTTCAGAAAGTTCAGTGATATGGGTATGGCAATGACTGATGATGTGGACCCCTCAAAATGCTAAGGAAAACATTGGCAAAAGCTCAAGACTCTATTTTTGGTTTAGTGATCCAAGATCACATTGAGTCCATAGGAAAGCCAATACTATTAAAAGGGGATGAGGTTATGATGATGATCTGGTTGCTCAAAGTGCTTAGTGATTTATCTCTCAAACTATCAGCAATCTTTCATTCCAACATAAACCCATAAGTAATCTCGGTCCCACCGATTCCATAAACTTCACACCGAGATGAACCACCTCACCATATACCCAAACCCTAAGAATTTCGGATTTTCCGATTCCAAACTCGGTCATACGAAATTGGTGTTGCCAAGCTTCAGAATCTACAGACTCAAATCGGTGTCACCGAGATGAGAAAGTCGGTCCCACCGAGATTGGCAAACCCTAGACTTTGGAAGAATCGGACTAACCGAGATTGTATTTTCGGTCCCATCGAAAATCCCAACGCTCACAAGATTTGAACTTTCGGTCCCACCGAGTTGTCAACTTCGGTCCGACCGAGATTGGTCAAATGTGTGTAACAGTTGGATTTTGTGTGGAGGCTATAAATACCCTCCACCTCCTCTTCATTCGTGGAGAGAGCCATCGAAAGAACTACCACTCCTACCTTACATTTACGAGAAGAAAACTACCTACCCTTGTGTTGAGATCAAGTTGCTCCACTCCCACCATATGAAACTTGATTTCTAGCCTTCCCAAGTTGCTTTCCACTCAATCCTTTCTTCCACCACAGCCAAATTAGTGAGGAGAGTTGAGTGTTGGGGAGATTATCATTTGAAGCACAAGAGCAAGGAGTTCATCATCACCAACACCATCTATTACCTTTTGGAGGTGGTGCCTCCTAGATTGGTTAGGTGTCGCTTGGGAGCCTCCATCAAGATGTGGAGTTGAACCAAGAAGTTTGTAAGGGCAAGGAGATCGCCTACTTCGTGAAGATCTACCCGAGTAAGGCTAGTCCCCGTGGACGTAAGCCATGATGGCATAGACAAGGTTGCTTCTTCGTGGACCCTTCGTGGGTGGAGCCCTCCGTGGACTCTCGCAGCCGTTACCCTCCGTGGGTTGAAGTCTCCATCAACGTGGATTGACGATAGCACCACCTATCGGAAGAACGAGAAAAATCTCCGTGTCTCCAAATTGCGTTTGCTCTTCTCCACCTCTTATTTACTACATGTGCAATTTACTTTCCGCTGCCATAACTCTAGAATTGCATGTGTAGGGTGATACTTGACTTGGTCATCATTGTGAACTTGCTAAAAACTTGTCCTAATCAAAAGGCTAAACTTTTAAGTTTTCAAGTAGTCTAATCACCCCCCCTCTAGACATACTTCCGATCCTACAAGTGGTATCAGAGCTTTGGTCTCCATTGGATTGGTTTCCATTGCATTGGATTCCATAAGCTTGGTTTCACAACCTAGGAGAGTATGGCGTCTAGTGAGGGTAATTTTCGTAGAGGTCCTTACTTTGATGGTTCAAACTTTGCTAGTTGGAAGCATAAAATGAAAATGCATATTCTTGGACATAACCCCGCCGCATGGGGCATTATTTGTGTTGGCTTGCAAGGTGAGTTCTTCGAGGAAGGAAAAGTTCGGATCGCGAAGGTTACTGCGGATGAGTTGCGGATGTTACGAACAATGCTCAAGCTTGTGACATTCTCTTCAATGCTTTGTGTCCCGAGGAGTTCAACAAGATCAGCCGTCTTGAGAATGCAAAAGAGATTTGGGATACTTTGGTGAAATGCACGAAGGTACCGAGTCCGTGAAGGAATCAAAGCTAGATGTTCTTCAAGGTCGACTTGACAAGTTCAAGATGAAGGAAGGTGAAGGAGTCGCTGAAATGTACTCTAGGCTTGCTCTCATCACCAATGAGATGGCAGGCTTAGGAAGCGAAGAAATGACCGACCGATTCATCATCAAGAAGATTCTCAGAGCTTTGGATGGAAAGTATGACACCGTGTGCACTTTGATCCAAATGATGCCAAACTACAAAGATCTCAAGCCTACCGAAGTCATTGGAAGAATTATTGCTCATGAGATGACACTTAAAGACAAGGAAGAGCTTCACAACAAGTCAAGTGGTGCTTACAAAGCTGCAGTTGAAGCTCCCACAACCTCAAGTGACAAGCTAGTTTCCAATGAAGAGATAAGCCTAATGGTGAAGAACTTCAACAAATTCTACAAGAGTAGAAGCAAGGAAAGAAGCTCAAAGTCTAGATCATATGATGAAAAGAGATCTTCTAGTCGTGATCGAAGCTGCTACAATTGTGGAAGACCGGACACTACTCAAATGAGTGTTCGACTCCCCACAAGAGAAGAGAAGAATCTCCAAGAAGAAGAAGCTCAAGAGAAGAGTTGCCTCGAAAAGAGAGAAGGAGTAGAGATGATCGTTATGAACGAAGATCCTCTCGGAGAAGCAAGGATTCGGAAAGGAAAGACAAGTCATCAAGGAGCTACACAAGAAGAAAACATCAAGCTCATGTTGGTGAATGGGTTTCCGGCTCCGACTCGACAATCACTCCGAAAGAAGCTATCACTCCAACTCCGAATACTGATCAAGATGAAGGTGTTGCGGTCTTGCTCTCGTGTCCTCCAACTCCAACTCCTATGACATATTTGATTCACCAAATGAGGGAATTGGAAGATGCTTCATGGCAAAAGGCCCCAAGGTATCACACCCTGAGTTTATTGACTTTGATAGTGATGAAGATGACTTGCTTGGTGAAGATGAGCTTTTACATGATAAATCTAGCGAGCTTAGTAATGATGAACATGCTAGTAGTCTTTATAGTCGAGAAGAGTCGAATGACAATGCTATGAAGGAGATTGAGCGTCTAACTAAAGAACTAAACACTCTTAAGTTAGCTCATGAAACAACTCAAGAAGATCATAGAAAGCTCCTAAGATCTCATGAGAAGCTACGCTTCGAGAAGCTCAATCTAGAGCAAGAACATGAGTTTCTAAAAGCTATCAATGACGATCTTCAAAGAAGAGTTCTTCATATCTTGCCAAACGACTTCTCTTGTCTAATTTCTTGCCACCTATTAAAACTAAGCATAACAAGCATAAGAAAAATTCTTCATCTAGTAGTAACAATAATCATGCTAAATCAAATGTTGTTACTTCTAGTAATTCTCTTGATTCCACTAACAATGTTTCAAGCCAAGTTTCACTTGAGCAAGAAAATAGTTTATTGAAAGGGATTATAGAGAAAGGTGTCTACAAGAGCCTTGCGGAAGCAAGAGCTTTGAGGAAATTGTTCGCAAACAAGGAAGACACGGAAGAATCAAGGAATTGGTTTTGAGCGAAAGTTCAACGCCGAGGGTGTTGAATGGGAAGAAGGTCAATATCCCACTCCAAAGTTTGTTTCTCAAAAGGAGAAGTATGATCCTACTTCTTCCAATGTGGAACAAGCTGAATATGACCTTCCACCACAAGACCACAAGCTAAAAGGCAAGGACAAGCTTCAAGAGGACATTGATGCATTCATTGAAGCACCCAAGGCCATGGTCAAGTGGGTTCCCAAGGCAACTTCAAGTTCTACTTCGACAAGCTCAACTACTACCCCAAGGATTCCCATCAAGATGATGTGGATCCCGAAGAAGAAGAACTAGAGAGTTCTTGAGGGTGACTCCGCCAATATACTTCACTCACATTCATTTTGGCAAAGAACTTGTGCAATCAACTTCCACATCTTGCACTAGTTCATGGAGTCACAAACCCTCATGTTGGTAAGTCAAGGGACAAGGTAATCATTGCTTTCATGGACATCATCTATTGTGTACTTCAATCTATGTCCATGGATATTCTTGTTTGTTCCTTGTGGGACTAACCCATGTAGGTATTGAAAGTGCCGAATCCAAAGGATTGCTCCCAACTCTTGATGATCTTCATCAACATTGAGCATCCACATCTTCAACATCTACATGAAGTCTTCAACGACAACCCAAGGTTAGTTTGACCCTTTAAAAGGGGTTCTCACATCAAGGGGGAGCTTTGCTCTAAAGAAATGAGCTAAAGCATCTTCAAATGATGTGAACACATTAATGCTTTATGGAAAAGTGGTAACCCCACTTGTGCTTAAACGATGAGTATGACCTATGATCAAATGTTCTCATTTGACTCCTAAGTCAATATACTCATATATAGATGACCTAGTCATCGCCAAATTGTGTGCTAGCAGCTAGTGTTTTGTTTGTGCATGTTTGACACATATTTTATTTGCTATCTTATTGTGTGAGCATGTTGGATGCATGATTTTATCCATTCGAGGACATCCATTTGTTGCTTTGGTCTTTGGATTTTTCTTTTGACCAAATGGATGGACAAGAATGCCTAAGTTCCTCCCCTAGCTATCTATGCTTTCTTGTCTCAAACTCTATTCATGCTTATATCACAAACTTTGAACAAGACTTTTTCGGACAGACCGAGTGAGGAGCACTCAGAGCCACCGATCCGTCAAAAGCCTAAATTCCAAAACCTTCTAAGTACTTTCGGTCAAACCAATATACTCAAATCGGACAGACCGAAATCACTTGGATTGATCTAGGTTTTCACCTCGGTGAAACCGAGTTGCAAATTTCGGCGTGACCGATGTGTGTAACTGCTTGCAGTTAACCATCTCGGTCCCACCGAGTTTTCCATCTCGGTCCCACCGAGTTTTCCAACTCGGTCCCACCGACAGACGAAGGGTATATATACCCGAGGGCAGCGCGCGTTGATTACTCCTTCAAAACGCCTCACCCTCAAACCCTTCGCTGCCGTCGCCGTGGTCTCCGGATCGTCTCCGCCGTCGCCTGTGCGCCCTCGCCGCGGGTCTCCATCGCCGTCAGCGGACAATCTCATCGCGTTGCGCCAGAGTGAAGCTCCACCAGATTGGGTGAGTTTCATCCTCTCGTGCTTCAACCTCTCGATTCTATGCACGATAGGTTTTGCCTAGCTTCTTGCCAAGATTGAAATCTTCCTATCCAGCAGATTAGATCATAGAACAAAATTCGAGTGAAAATTTTAGGGTTAGGTTTCACGAACACATCTCGGTGTGACCGATTCTACATTCTCGGATCGACCGATTTGGCCTCCGCCATTGTGACCGCACTTTTCGGTTAAACCGAAGTTGTGCAAATCGGTAAGACCGAAATGAGGACTTAGTGAAACCCTAGTGCTCTCGGCTAGAGCGAAACCCATTTCGTCCAACCGAAAGTGGTGTGTATGGTCTGTTTAGGCACTTCGGATTCACGAATTTTTAGACTCGGTCGACCGAAATGCATTCTGTGAAAACCTAAAACTGAAGTTTGAACTCATTTATTTTGCAAAATCCTCTGCAGTTTGTGATAACTCTTCTATTCGCCTATACCTATTCTTTTCACAGGTTGTCAGTCATGTCTGATGCAAGTGACAGCCAGAACAGGTCTGAATCACCAGTTGAGATTCCAGAGGCAGTCACAAGTCCTGAAGCAAGCAGTTTTTCAGATGATGGAGAGAGGAGCACTCCAAGTGGTTTGCCTGCTGCTGCCACCAGGGCCAGGAAGAAGAGGAATTCTGATGAGGAAGACTCTGACTTTGTTGCAGATGAGGAGATTACTTCCAAGCCTAAGAGGAAAGTGGTTGCCAAGGGCTATCAAGGGCAACAAACAAAGAAAGGCACCAGCAAAGAGAAGAAGTCCACAGTTGCAAAGAAGCTGAGCATGGAAGAAGAAACCTCCAGCAAGATCAAGAAAACTTCCAAGAGGAAGAGGCTAGTTCATGAAGAAGCTGATGATGATGACTGTGATGAGGAAGCACCCCAGCCTCCTCAGAAGCAAAAGTTGATGGGAGATGCCATCAGGGCAGGAGCACCCACAAAATCTAAGCCATCAGCTCAAGCAAAGGCAGCCCAAGCCAAACCTGCTGCCAAGCCAAAGAAAACTGTGAGAAACATACCTGCTTCAGAGAAGAAGAAGGACAATGTGCCACCTGCTGAATCTGATGAAGAGGCACATGTTTTGTCAAGCTCGCATGAAATTGCCAGTTCATAATGATGCTCATCCTCGAGCTGAAAATATGAAGGAAAGGAAGGACAAAGGTCTCGTGCTATGGAGGCAAGTTGATCCATATGCCACCAGGAGAAGGACAGCTGTTGACTCTAGGTTCCACACCAGAGAGCAACAAGATTTCTATGAGACAGTGCTCATGGACAAGAAACCAATTGTTGCTGACACCAGATACGTTGACTGGGAATACATCGACAGTGAAGAGCACAGAGACTACTTCCCACATGTGCATGAGAGCTTCACCGCATGTGGAGTTGCAGAGTTCGTTGGTCAGAAATTGACTGCTTGGAATGATGAGATGATCATGCAGTTCTATGCCACCGCACACTTCTATCCAGATGGCAGAATTGTATGGATGATGTATGACGTAGATTCTCCTCAACTGTTGAGGAATGGAGAGCGTTGTTGAATGCACCAAAGATCAAGGGATGATGATGTTGATGTTTATGGCATTCCAAAGAAGAATCACGAGTCTATGAAGAACATGTACAATGAGGTACCGACAAGGATGTTGAGATATGGAAGCTTGGATCAGTTTATCATCTTGAGCAGGTCTCCCAACCACTAACACCATTACGAGGCATACTTTGATGCCCAAGTCAGAGACCATCGCATGATAAGAGGCTACTCTATCAACATGCTGCACATTCGGATCGAAGACACCTTTTAAGGTGATGGACCCGATAGTAGAGACTATCAAGAGGACAAAGCAGCACTGTAAGAGGTCGTGTGGGTTTGCTCCGCATATTCAGATGCTCATTAATGCCAAGTTTGGCACGGACACCTACCGTTGGATAGACCCCACTTGCCACCGCAGCCTGAACATGAAGATAATGAAGTTGTGATGACCGAGGATGCTCCCACATCTGTTGAAGGACACGCTAAGTCTGAAGCTGCCAAACAAGCTAAAGCTAAGAAGGAAGCAGCAGAGAAAGCCCAAGAGCGTTGGAGAACAACTTCTTGAAGCCTCTCGAGAATTGAACTTTGCCTGGCCAAGATAGTGCGCCTCTCGGGAGAGTCTTGAGAGGATAGTTGAAGATAAGTTCCATGCTCGATGTCAAGTCGATCAAGTGCAGTCACCGCCAACAAGCTTGAGGCGGACATTGAGGAAGCGAAGAGGGAGAAGGCAGAGCTCATGAAGGAGATGGAAGGTGATCTAGTCCAGATGACTATGAGCAGCCTGCTGCAGTGCCCACAAATCCCAGATCAGCTGCTATTCCAAAGGATGAGACCCTGTGGCTACTACATCAAGCACCTCCACAGATCCATCGGCCCAAAGACCAGCTCCAAGATCCACTCCTCCGGCTCCCAGACTTCAGCAGAAGCTTTTGCAGATGCAGCTATCTCCACTCCATCGACGCAGACAGGAGCCGCCAGCAGAGTCCCTAGTGACGATTAGCTCTATACCTTTCGAACTTTTGGTAACTTGTTGCCAAAGGGGGAGAAATTGTATAGATCATAGGACTTCGAGAGAGAGAGTGCTCGTTTTTGCTCTTTCGTTTGCGGTTTTCCTTGAGATATTTTTGAGTTCTTCGAGACATTTCGTGTGTTTGATACTACGTTTGCTCTATCTTGATGAGTGCTTGATCATACTATGCTTAATGTGTGCTTAATGCTTATCATATTCTATTCATACCTTGTATGATCACTTACTCATGTCTTGGTGATTGGGTGCATGCTATTCATTCTTATCATTTTGTGCGCTCCACCAAGATGTATGTGACATGGAAGAGTGACCCATGATCCTAATCGATTGTGCATTTGCATTCAAACGCAAATCTTAAATAATGCACAAATTTAGGGGGAGCTCTTGCTTATCACATACTTCTCAAAGCGACGATGTTATTCATTGATTATATCATTTGTCGAAGCTTTGATCTATATGTTGTCATCAATTACCAAAAGGGGAGATTGAAAGTGCAACTAATCCCGGGTGGTTTTGGTAATTAATAACAACATATATATCATTGAACTAATTATTTCTTGAGAATATTTCAGAAAGTTCAATGATATGGGTATGGCAATGGTGATGATGTGGACCCCTCAAGATGCTAAGGAAAACATTGGCAAAAGCTCAAGACTCTATTTTTGGTTTAGTGATCCAAGATCACATTGAGTCCATAGGAAAGCCAATACTATTAAAAGGGATGAGGTTATGATGATGATCTGGTTGCTCAAAGTGCTTAGTGATTTATCTCTCAAACTATCGCAATCTTTCATTCTAACATAAACCCATAAGTAATCTCGGTCCCACCGATTCCATAAACTCACCACACCGAGATGAACCACCTCAGCCATATACCCAAACCCTAAGAATTTCGGATTTTCCGATTCCAAACTCGGTCATACGAAATTGGTGTTGCCAAGCTTCAGAACCTTCAGACTCAAATCGGTGTCACCGAGATGAGAAAGTCGGTCCCACCGAGATTGGCAAACCCTAGACTTTGGAAGAATCGGACTAACCGAGATTGTATTTTCGGTCCCATCGAAAATCCCAACGCTCACAAGATTTGAACTTTCGGTCCCACCGAGTTGTCAACTTCGGTCCGACCGAGATTGGTCAAATGTGTGTAACAGTTGGATTTTGTGTGGAGGCTATAAATACCCTCCACCTCCTCTTCATTCGTGGAGAGAGCCATCGAAAGAACTACCACTCCTACCTTACATTTCGAGAAGAAAACTACCTACCCTTGTGTTGAGATCAAGTTGCTCCACTCCCACCATATGAAACTTGATTTCTAGCCTTCCCAAGTTGCTTTCCACTCAATCCTTTCTTCCACCACAGCCAAATTAGTGAGGAGAGTTGAGTGTTGGGGAGATTATCATTTGAAGCACAAGAGCAAGGAGTTCATCATCACCAACACCATCTATTACCTTTTGGAGGGTGGTGCCTCCTAGATTGGTTAGGTGTCGCTTGGGAGCCTCCGTCAAGATGTGGAGTTGAACCAAGAAGTTTGTAAGGGCAAGGAGATCGCCTACTGTGAAGATCTACCCCGAGTAAGGCTAGTCCTCCGTGGACGTAAGCCATGATGGCATAGACAAGGTTGCTTCTTCGTGGACCCTTCGTGGGTGGAGCCCTCCGTGGACTCTCATGGCCGTTACCCTCCGTGGGTTGAAGTCTCCATCAACGTGGATTGACGATAGCACCACCTATCGGAACCACGAGAAAAATCTCCGTGTCTCCAAATTGCGTTTGCTCTTCTCCACCTCTTATTTACTACATGTGCAATTTACTTTCCGCTGCCACAACTCTAGAATTGCATGTGTAGGGTGATACTTGACTTGGTCATCATTGTGAACTTGCTAAAAACTTGTCCTAATCAAAAGGCTAAACTTTTAAGTTGTCAAGTAGTCTAATCACCCCCCCTCTAGACATACTTCCGATCCTACAGGTGTTCGCAAAATGGCGCGTTTTCACACTTTAATCCGACATCTCGGTCCTGTTATAAGGAGGTGGTAGCGTAGCAAACGAGGCAATCCGGACTATAATGCTTTATCTCTTTCACTTAGCCAATGGAGCTCGAGGGTGGGGCTACGATATAACCCCTAATGACACCGCACATCTCCGGATTCGGGGTGCGTATGTGCCTGACCGGGAAGCGGTCCTTCGTCAAAGCGGGGAATTCTAAACATTCCGATAGTCGATCAAGTGGCTGACCAGACTCTCGCTATATCATGATGATCCGCCGCTTTCATCGAGGTGCTCGCCAAATTTAACCGGGGCACAATCGCAGTAGTTCTCCTGGTGCCGCGTTAGCCGGGTGATACGGAACGTAAGGCAGCAAAACACAGGAGCCGGGCAAACCCAACATTTGACCAAAGATATGATTCGGAGCTGATGCATATAATGCCTAACTTGAGACGCCGAACACTCCCGAAGGTGTTCGGACTTTATGATAACGGGCAGAATTATGCCCTAAGCCCCTTGTGTCCAGGTACGGGCATTGTCTTCTGACGCGGCCGATGCCAAAGCGTCAGGCTCCGCTTGGGCAATAGGAAGAAGCCGAGGGAGATTAACAACAAAAGACAGTAATAAAAAGGTCTACGTAGGGTCTTAATCTGAAAAGAATCCTTGCGACGGGTCCCTACTACACGTCTGCGCCTGTGTCTCCGTTGCGCCGTTAACCAGGACAGGTACGCACGTTGTTCATCTGTAGAAAGAGAGGAACATTTTAATTTTAGAAACAGTTCGTGCGAAAAATATGCAAAAGAATAAGTATAAATAATTAAAGCTAGGTTTATATGAAACCGCGTTTAGTTTTGCGCTCAGCCCCTTGTTAGAGGGTATGCTGCTAGGGAGCCCCTAGCTTGCTGAGTCCGGATTCGTCTATACGAGTCCGGGGTCTTTAAATGACCCTCGCACTGAAATGGCGCCATGGGGACCGGGCATCTTAAGTGTAAGAGACGCGTAATGTGGTATGGCGTTGAAGCGATTAAAGCCTTTCGTCCCAACAAAGGCTTGATATTCACTTTTAAATGGGACGATATGGAAAATTAACTTTTCTCGTCGAAAATTGTTCGGCGATCCAACACGACTTCGAGTAATATCGAGCCTGTGCACTTGGCGAAGGGCTGGCGTCACTCCTTTGAAGGAAGTGCGGCTGTGTCGAATTTTGGTAGGGTCTATCCCCATCCGACGGATTGTGTTTGAATATAGCAGGTTTAAGTCACTGCCTCCGTCCATTAGGACGTTTGTGAATTGCAATCCGTCTATGATCGGATTCAAAATCAGGGGAGTCCTTCCCGCGTTTCGAACGCTTCTGGAACAATCCAGGTGGTCGAAAGTGATTGGTTTTGATATCCAATCTCTATAGTTTGCTGGGCTGGACCGTGCGGGGCTCTTTTTAGAAAGTGCCGCACTGTTTTTCCTTGTCCTCACAAGAAGTGAGTTTACTGCCTTGACCCCTTGTGGGAAAGTCTTTTGTTTTCCGGTGCCCTGTTGGCGGGGTTTATCTTCTTCGCTGGACGCGTCGAGCCCCTTGTGTTCGGCGTTTAATCGGCCGGACTGTTTGAAAACCCAACAATCCCTGTGGGTGTGATTTGCGGGCCTTTCGGGGGTACTGTGGATTTGACATATCCGACCCAGAATTTTGTGTAGGTTAGACAGTTCGTCGCTGTCATCCTTGAGGGGCTGAGCTTTATTATTTGGCCGTGAGCTTTTAAATCCGGCGTTGACTGCCGCGCTCTTTGGGCTTTTCTCTTTATTCCGGCGCTGCTCTTTTCTGCGCCGTGATTTTCCATTTCCATCTCTTATCTCGGATGTACTTGGGTCGCTGGTGCTGCATCTTGCCAGCCATCTATCCTCTCTGCCTGAAGCGGGTCATGAGGCTTGTTAATGCGGTCATTGTCCTCGGTTTCTCTTGACCGAGGTGTCTGGCGAGCCATTCGCTCGGACATTGTGCTTAAAAGCTGCTAAGGCTTGGCGTCCGGACAATCGACTATTTGGTTCTTTTTGGTAAGGAACCTGTTCTGCAATTTCGAGCTGACTCTCCGGGCTGTTGAGTTATGTGACTTAGGTCATCTCAGATCCGGAGGCCGGACATAAGTCCCTTGAAAATTTGCTCTAGCGCTTCCTCGAGCTCTTCCCAACTTCCAATAGTATTTTACGGGAGGCTTTTGAGCCAATGGCGGGCTGGCCCTTTGAGCTTGAGGGGTAGATATTTTATGGCGTGGAGATCATCTCCTTTGGCCATATGTATATGTAGTATATAGTCTTCTATCCAGACTCCAGGGTCTGTTGTTCCATCATAGGCTTCTATGTTTATGGGTTTAAACCTGCTGGGAATTCGTGATCAAAGCACCTCGTCGGTGAAGCATAGTGGGTGTCTGGCGCCCAGACATGTATCGTGCCGCTATCGTCGGACACTTGATGTGTTCCTTTGCTTATTGGGGCTGTCTTTTTGGGTCCGTAGATGGACCTGGCTGGGCCATTGGACGGTGGGGGCTTTATGGCCTCCTCGTCGAATTCTGGGAGCAGCTTGCGCTTCGGGTAACTCTTCGATTGGTGGACGTTGCCGTGTTTATCTGCGGTCTTGAGTACTTTGCTCCATCTTATTCGGAGCGCGTCTTCCGCTGTGTTGAGCTTCCGTTTTTCCTTCTTTAGGCTTCTTGCTGTAGCGATGAGCCTGCGTTTGAAAAGCTCTTGTTCGACGGGCTCCTCGAGTTCATCGTCATTGGGGCTTGTTTCGTCTTCGGAGGGAGGTATATAGTTGTGATCCTCGACCTTTTCTTCTGCCGCCCTTTGGTGAGGGCTTGCTTCTGCATCCTCCTACGCTGAGTCTTGCTAGAGGGGTTTGTCTTCGGCACTCTCTGGGGTATTGTTATTTCCTGTGCCGGAATCTCCATTCTTGTTGTGGCGGGATTTAGAGCGGCGCCGCTGACGCCGGCGTTTGGGTTGCTTCTTTAGAGAATCTTCCTCCGCTGCTTTTTCGCCATCCCCTTCTTTTGGGGTATCCACCATGTAGACGTCGTATGACGAGGTGGCCTTCCAGTGCCCCGTGGGCGCTGGGTCCTGTTCGTCTCCGGCATCGTCGTCCATAGCATCGATGTCATCGGAGTCGTAGTCTAGCATGTCGGTTAAATCCTCGACAGTGGCTACAAAGTGGGTGGTGGGTGGGCTCTGAATTTCTTCGTCGTCCGAACTCCAACCGTCCTGGCCATAGTCCAGCCAGGATTCTCCTGATAGCGAGAGATGCTTCAGGGAATTCAGGATATCGCCAAAAGGCGAGTGCTGAGAGATGTCCGCGGCGGTGAATTCCATAACTGGCGCCCAATCTGGTTTAATTGGCAGGGGCGCGGGAGGCTCGGAGTCCGGCGAGGAGTCCGGCGCCTCGGGATCACGAGTTTCGCGGGGGACAAGATTGGTATTCGGCTCCATCACCGTTGATGTTGAAGCCCCCGGGGCGGCGTCTATCCACCGACCCTTGACATGGGCAATCGGCTCCGGGCTAGTGGCCGGAGCGGATCCGAAAAGCGACCTCCAAAGCACCGTCCCGGCAGAGCTAGATCATGCCCATCGCCACAAAGGCGACGCGCTTGGCTGTGGCTCGAGTCCGTCAAGATCAAGTCTCCGCGGTCATCGGCCGTGAAGTTCAAGCTTCGAATCGACTGACGCCGGGCGTAGCTTCGATCTGCTCCGGATGGCAAAGAGAATTGCCCTTGATGCAAAGCCGCCGAGTACGAAGATCTGTCCGGGG
Organism: Aegilops speltoides; assembly: GCA_021437245.1. Classification (NCBI taxonomy): domain Eukaryota; kingdom Viridiplantae; phylum Streptophyta; class Magnoliopsida; order Poales; family Poaceae; genus Aegilops; species Aegilops speltoides. The sequence continues at coordinate 120,488,522 of CM038141.1, forward strand.
AGAAAAGTCTCACACTGGACAGCGTTGATGGTTGAAGATGCCATCGAGCCTATCGGTGATGACACAGAGGAACTCTCAATGAAAGCACCAATGTCGGTGTCAAAACCGGCGGATCTCGGTTAGGGGGTCCCAAATTGTGCGTCTAGGCGGATGGTAACAAGAGACGAGGGACGCAATGTTTTTACCCAGGTTCAGGCCCTCTCGATGGAGGTAAAACCCTACGTCCTGCTTTATTAATATTGATGATATGGGTAGTACAAGAGTAGATCTGAGATCAAGGAGGCTAAACCCTAGAAGCTAGCCTATGGTATGATTGTTGAGATGTAATGTTCGTCCTACGGACTAAGGCCCTCCGGTTTATATAGACACTGGAGTGGCTAGGGTTACACAGAGTCGGTTACAATGGTAGGAGATCTACATATTCGTATTGCCAAGCTTGCCTTCCACGCCAAGGAAAGTACCTTCCGGACACGAGCCGGAGTCTTCAATCTTCTATCTTCGTAGTCTGGGAGTCCGGCGGATATTGATAGTCCGGCTGTCCGAACACCCCCTAGTCCAGGACTCCCTCAATGTCCGTTAAGGAATGTCGTTTTGACGTCCATCTGCCATATCTCATAATCATAGTATTCGGAAATTGCTAACATTATTCGGACGGACTTCAGCTTCGCTACGGGAGAGAATGTCTCATCGTAGTCAACCCCTTGAACTTGTCGATAACCCTTAGCGACAAGTCGAGCTTTATAGATGGTAACATTACCATCCGCGTCTGTCTTCTTCTTAAAGATCCATTTGTTTTCTATCGCTCGCCGATCATCGGGCAAGTCTGTCAAAGTCCATACTTTGTTTTCATACATGGATTCTATCTCGGATTACATGGCTTCAAGCCATTTGTTGGAATCTGGGCCCGCCATCACTTCTTCATAGTTCGAAGGTTCACGGTTGTCTAACAACATGATTTCCAAGACAAGGTTGCCATACCACTCTAGTGCAGAACATGTCCTCATGGACCAACGAAGTTCAGTAGCAACTTGATCCGAAGTACCTTGATCATCATCATTAATTTCCTCTCCAGTCGGTGTAGGCACCACAGGATCATTTTCCTGAGCTGTACTACTTTCCGGTTCAAGAGGTAGTACTTCATCGAGTTCTACTTTACTCCCACTTACTTCTTTCGAGAGAAACTCTTTTTCCAGAAAGGATCCGTTCTTGGCGACAAAGATCTTGCCCTGGGATCTTAAGTAGAAGGTATACCCAATGGTGTCCTTAGGGTATCCTATGAAGACGCATTTTTCCGACTTGGGTTCAAGCTTTTCAGGTTGAAGTTTCTGGACATAAGCATCGCATCCCCAAACTTTTAGAAACGACAACTTAGGTTTCTTCCCAAACCATAATTCATACGGTGTCATCTCAATGGATTTAGACGGTGCCCTATTTAAAGTGAATGTAGCTGTCTCTAGAGCGTATCCCCAAAATGATAGCGGTAAATCGGTAAGAGACATCATAGACCGCACCATATCCAATAGAGTGCGACATGACGTTCGGACACGCCACATTGTTGAGGTGTTCCAGCGGCGTGAGTTGTGAAACGATTCCACATTTCCTTAAGTGCATACCAAATCCGTGACTTAAATATTCTCCTCCACGATCTGATCGTAGGAACTTTATCTTTCGGTCACGTTGATTCTCTACCTCATTCTGAAATTCCTTGAACTTTTCAAAGATCTCTGACTTGTATTTCATTAAGTAGACATACCCATATCTACTCAAGACATTAGTGAGAGTGAGAACATAACGATATCCTCCGCGAGCCTCAACGCTCATCGGACCGCACACATCAGTATGTATTATTTCCAACAAGTTGGTTGCTCGCTCCATTGTTCCGGAGAACGGAGTCTTGGTCATCTTGCCCATGAGGCATGGCTCGCATGTGTCAAACGATTCATAATCTAGAGACTCTAAAAGTCCATCAGCATGGAGCTTCTTCATGAGCTTGACACCAATGTGACCAAGGCGGCAGTGCCACAAGTATGTGGGACTATTGTTATCAACTTTACATCTTTTGGTATTCACACTATGAATATGTGTAACATTACGCTCGAGATTCATTAAGAATAAACCATTGACCATCGGGGCATGACCATAAAACATATCTCTCATATAAATAGAACAACCATTATTCTCGGATTTAAATGAGTAGCCATCTCCTATCAAACGAGATCCAGATACAATGTTCATGCTCAAACTTGGCACTAAATGACAATTATTGAGGTTTAAAACTAATCCCGTAGGTAAATATAGAGGTAGCGTGCCGACGGCGATCACATCGACCTTGGAATCATTCCCGACGCTCATCGTCACCTTGTCCTTCGCCAGTCTCCGCTTATTCCGCAGCTCCTGCTATGAGTTACAAATGTGAGCAACGGCACCGGTATCAAATACCCAGGAGTTACTACGAGTACTGGTAAGGTACACATCAATTACATGTATATCACATATACCTTTAGTGTTGCCGGCCTTCTTGTCTGCTAAGTATTTGGGGCAGTTCCGCTTCCAGTGACCCTTCCCTTTGCAATAAAAGCACTTAGTCTCGGGCTTGGGTCCATTCTATGACTTCTTCCCGGCAACTGGCTTACCGGGCGCGGCAACATCCTTGCCGTCCTTCTTGAAGTTCTTCTTACCCTTGCCCTTCTTGAACTTGGTGGTGTTATTGACCATCAACACTTGATGTTCTTTCTTGATTTCTGCCTCTGCTGACTTCAGCATTGAAAATACTTCAGGAATAGTTTTCACCATCCCCTGCATATTGTAGTTCATCACAAAGCACTTGTAGCTCGGTGGGAGCGACTAAAGGATTCTGTCAATGACCGCCTTGTCCGGGAGGTTAATGTCCAGCTGGGACAGGCGGTTGTGCAACCCAGACATTTTGAGTATGTGCTCACTGATCCTCCATCTTACAACTGTAGAACTTGTCAGAGACTTCATATCTATCGACCCGGGCATGAGCTTGGAAAACCATTTTCAGCTCCTCGAACATCTCATATGCTCCGTGTTGCTCAAAACGCTTTTGGAGCCCCGGTTCTAAGCTGTAAAGCATGCCGGACTAAACGAGGGAGTAATCATCAGCACGTGACTGCCAAGCGTTCATAACGTCTTGGTTCTCTAGGATGGGTGCTTCACCTAGCGGTCCTTCTAGGACATATGCTTTCTTGGCAGCTATGAGGATGATCCTCCGGTTTTGGACCCAGTACGTATAGTTGCTGCCATCATCTTTCAGCTTCGTTTTCTCTAGGAACGCGTTGAAGTTCATGTTGACATGAGCGTTGGCCATTTGATCTACAAGACATATTTGCAAAGGTTTTAGACTAAGTTCATGATAATTAAGTTCATCTAATCAAATTATTTTAATGAACTCCCACTCAGATTAGACATCTCTCTAGTCATCTAAGTGTTACACGATCCGAGTCGACTAGGCCGTGTCCGATCATCACGTGAGACGGACTAGTCATCATCGGTGAACATCTCCATGTTGATCGTATCTTCCATACGACTCATGTTCGACCTTTCGGTCTCTGTGTTCCGAGGCCATGTCTGTACATGCTAGGCTCGTCAAGTTAACCCTAAGTGTTTTTGCATGTGTAAAACTGTCTTACACCCGTTGTATGTGAATGTAAGAATCTATCACACCCGATCATCATGTGGTGCTTCGAAACGACGAACTTTAGCAACGACGCACAGTTAGGGGAGAACACTTTTCTTTAAATTGTTATAAGGGATCATCTTATTTACTACCGTTGTTCTAAGTAAACAAGATGCATAAACATAATAAACATCACATGCAATTATATAGTAGTGACATGATATGGCCAATATCATATAGCTCCTTTGATCTCCATCTTCGGGGCTCCATGATCATCTTCGTCACCGGCATGACACCATGATCTCCATCATCATGATCTCCATCATCGTGTCTCCATGAAGTTGCTCGCCAACTATTACTTCTACTACTATGGCTAACGGTTTAGCAATAAAGTAAAGTAATTACATGGCGTTAATCATTGACATGCAAGTCATACAATAATTAAGACAACTCCTATGGCTCCTGCCGGTTGTCATACTCATCGACATGCAAGTCGTGATTCCTATTACAAGAACATGATCTCATACATCACAATATATCATTCATCATTCATCACAACTTTTGGCCATATCACATCACAAGGCAATTGCTGCAAAAACAAGTTAGACATCCTGTAATTGTTGTTGCATCTTTTACGTGGCTGCAATAGGGTTCTAGCAAGAACGTTTTCTTACTTACGAAAAAACCACAACATGATTTGTCAACTTCTATTTACCCTTCATATGGACCCTTTTCATCGAATCCGCTCCAACTAAAGTGGGAGAGACAGACACCCGCTAGCCACCTTATGCAACTAGTGCATGTCATCGCTGGAACCCGTCTCACGAAGCGCGTGTAAGGTCGGTCCGGGCCGCTTCATCCCACAATACCGCTGAAGCAAAATAAGACTAGTAGCGGCAAGAAAGTTGACAACATCTACGCCCATAACAAATTTGTGTTCTACTCGTGCAATAGAGAACTACGATAGACCTATCTCATGATGCCTTTGTTGGGGAACGTTGCGAGAAAATAAAAAATTCCTCTGATTTCACCAAGATCCATCTATGAGTTCATCTAAGCAACGAGTGATAGGAGTGCATCTACATACCCTTGTAGATCATGAGCGGAAGCGCTCAAGAGAACGGGATGATGGAGTCGTATCGCCGTGATCCAAGTCACCGATAACCAAGTGCCGAACGGACAGCACCTCCGCCAACACACGTGACGAGAGCGGATGACGTCTCCTCCTTCTTGATCCAGCAAGGGGAAGGAGAGGTTGAGGAAGAAGGCTCCAGCAGCAAAGACGACGGCATGGTGGTGGTGGAGAGGCAAGATTCTAGCAGGCTTCGCCAAGCTCTTAACGGAGGAGGAGAGGTGTTGGGGAGGGGAGGGGCTGCGCCTTGGATGTTGTGTGCAGCCCTCCCCTCGCCCCTCTATTTATAGGTGAAGGGGGAAGGGGGCCGGCCCCCTCTAGATGAGATCTAGAGGGGGGGCGGCGGCCAAGGGAGGGGGCTTGCCCCCCAAGCAAGGGGGGCGCCCCCACTAGGGTTTTCCCCAACCCTAGGAGCATGGGCCCAGGGGGACGCGCCCAGCCTCCAGGGGCTGTTTCCCTGCCCACTACGGCCCATGAGGCCCTCCGAGAGAGGTGGCCCCTCCCGGTGGACCCCCGCAACCCCTCCGGTGGCCCCAGTACAATACCGATATGCCCCCGAAACTTTTCGGTGACCGTATGACAACTTCCCATATATAAATCTTCACCTCCGAAACATTCTGGAACTCCTCGTGACGTCCGGGATCTCATCCGGGACTCCGAACAACATTCGGTAATCACATACAAGTCTTCCTAATAACCCTAGCGCCACCGAACCTTAGTGTGTAGACCCTACGGGTTCGGAGACACGCAGACATGACCGAGACGGCTCTCGGTCAATAACCAACAATGGATTTGATACCCGTGTTGGCTCCTACATGCTCCTCGATGATCTCATTGATGAACCACGATGTCGAGGATTCAATCAACCCCAGATACAATTCCCTTTGTCAATCGATGCGTTATTTGCCCGAGACTCGATCGCCGATATCCCAATAATACCTCGCTCAGCCTCTAGCATCGCAAGTCACTTTACTCAGACCGTAATGCATGATCCCATGACCAAACACTTGGTCACTATGAGCTCATTATGATGATGCATTACCGAGTGGGCCCAGAGATACCTCTCCGTCATACGGAGTGACAAATCCCAGTCCCGATGCGTGTCAACCCAACAAACACTTTCGGAGATACCTGTAGTGCACCTTTATAGTCACCCAGTTACGTTGTGACGTTTGGTGCACCCAAAGCACTCCTACGGTATCCGGGAGTTACACGATCTCATGGTCTAAGGAAAAGATACTTGACATTGTAAAAGCTCTAGCAAAACAAACTACACGATCTTGTGCTATGCTTAGGATTGGGTCTTGTCCATCACATCATTCTCCTAATGATATGATCCCGTTATCAACGACATCTAATGTCCATAGTCAGGAAACCATGACTATCTGTTGATCAACGAGCTAGTCAACTAGAGGCTTACTAGGGACATATTATGGTCTATGTATTCACACGTGTATTACGATTTCCGGATAACACAGTTATAGCATGAATAATAGACAATTATCATGAACAAGGAAAAATAATAATAATCCTTTTATTATTGCCTCTAGGGCATATTTCCAACATGGTGGTGGTTGGTGGTCGGCCTGAGCGGAGGCATGGGGATTGACGACGCCGGCAGCGGCCACTAGGCCAGTTTGTTCCAGAGGCTTCCTTTCTTAATTGCTCAACATTGAGGTTTGTTGGAGATAAGGATGAACGAGGGAAGGCCTTGTCTGCTAATGTGGAGAGGGGTGCGGGTATATTTTAGTTTAATTTCCATCCGTCAGATATAGATCAGACAGTCTATATTGCAAGATGGCACACGGACCATCATCACCAACTCGGTTTTTTATAAAAGATGAAATATAAGTATGGAGATACAGACGTATTATCGATACTTGCTTCCGTAAACTAGCATCTACATTCTATTCAATGCCTCGGCATGTGGGGCCTTAGCACAATGACTTCTCGACTGTGTAACACAAAGATTTTCCCGTCGCTGACAAGGAGGGGGTGACAGCGGTGGTGACAGCGGCGCGCTTTTTGGCTTGCTCTAGTCCTAGTAGTCATACTAGGTGGTCTAGGCACGTGTAGATTTATTCTTTTCACGTCTCGTGTTCACCGTACTGCCACGACTGTGGATGAGTAGACGGTAATTTATTCACGGGGAAACCCTTCTTGAGCGTCTTTGAGAGAGAGAGAGAGAGAGAGAGAGAGAGAGAGTGCATGTGCGATATGTTAGAGACTGAGGCAATGATAATAGATTCTTTGTGTCTATGTGTGTGGAGGATAGAGAGAGACATCTACATGGGGCTTTGTGTTGCGTAACATGGAGACACATATACATAATTAGAGAGTGAGTGTGTGAGATACACATGCAGACATGGGGAGAGATGAGGATCCAGATAAATGGGTGTTTGTGCGTGTCTGTGTGTGTTTGTGCACGTGTTTGTGTGTGACAGGGAGAGAGTGTATGTGGAGTAGAGAGACCATTGATGATGTAAACCTAGTATAAGGGAAGGGGGAATGGTGACATGTGTAGTAGCGAGATAGCATGGGTGCGGGCGGGGGGAGCAGACTATTTGGAAGAGACATCGAGTGTGTGTGTGTGGGAGAGGGGTGTGAGAGCGAGAGAAAGAGAGAGCTAGCGACGGAGAGAGAGAGAGAGAGGAAGAGAGGGGGTGTCGGTGTCAAAACCAGCGGATCTCGGGTAGGGGTTCCCGAACTGTGCGTCTAGGCGGATGGTAACAAGAGACGAGGGACGCAATGTTTTTACCTGTGTTCAGCCCTCTCGATGGAGGTAAAACCCTACGCCCCTGCTTGATTAATATTGATGATATGGGTAGTACAAGAGTAGATCTACCACGAGATCAAGGAGGCTAAACCTAGAAGCTAGCCTATGGTATGATTGTTGAGATGTAATGTTCGCCCCACGGACTAAGGCCCTCCGGTTTATATAGACACCGGAGAGGCTAGGGCTACACAGAGTCGGTTACAATGGTAGGAGATCTACATATCCGTATTGCCAAGCTTGCCTTCCACGCCAAGGAAAGTACCTTCCGCACAAGCCGAGTCTTCGTCTTCTATCTTCGTAGTCTAGGAGTCCGCGGATATTGATAGTCCGCTGTCCGGACACCCCTAGTCCAGACTCCTCAAGAGTCCTGAACCATTCTTCAATGACGATAAGTCCCGTGCATAGTGTTCGGCATTGCAAGGCGGGTTCCTCCTTGAATAATCCGGAGAAAATAATGAACACCGGGATAGTGTCCGCTCGCAAAATAAATTCCACATTCCAACGAGAGAATAAAATACACTTAGCTCAATCTGGCGACGATTATGCAGCGTGACATCACACCACAGCCAAGCCCTCGTTTGAATCGTTTATTATTCCGCCTCAGCACGTTTAGCGAAGCGGTTTCCTTGGCACGTCTTGTCGAAGCAGAGATCGTGTTCCCTTTTATTCCGGGATCCTCATCAATACGTGTGTGGGTAACCCAACCGTTCCCATCGCCACGCCTCCTCTATCGAAGGGGAATCCCAAACGGTCACGGAGACGGCCCTTGGTATTATTTCCCTTTATAAGAGGACCAAGGCATGTCCTTGTCTTTCAACCTTGCATCGAATCTTTCCTCTGCTCCCAGTTCCAACACCTAGAGCTTCAGATTCGAGAGCTTTGGATCCATAACAATGTCCGGCTCCGACCTCCAGGGCCGGTGGATGCCCTCCTCCGTCACGGAGGAGGACATATTGAAGTTGCATGAGGCCAAGCACAGCCTCACGGTTTCAGACAGGTTGCCTGCCCGGGGCAGGCCGTGCCAGCCTCGAGCCCGCGAACACGTCGTTAAGATCTCACCTCCGTCGGGATTAGGCTTCCGACGGATCCTTTCGTGAGGGGGCTCTGTTCTACTACGGGCTGGACTTCCACGACTTGGCTCCGAGTCCATCCTCCATATCTCCACATTTATCATTTATGCGTGAAGCCTTCCTCCGTCATCCCCACTTCGCCTGTGGCTGAAAACATTTAAAGTGGAGCCGAAGATGATCGGGGCGCCAAGCGAGTGCGGCGGGCGACTATAAGGTGAAGGTCGATGCCCCATGGCTCGAAGGTTCCTTCCAAGAGGAACAGGGATTGTGGCAACAGGAGTGGTTTTACATCACCGTTCCTAGGGGCAGCAAGCAAAAGCCGCCGCCCTCTTTTCGCCCGGGACCTCCACGGCAGCTGATGTCGTGGGTCAACCAAGGGCTCAACTGGGGCCGCCCAAGGACGTGCTCGCACTCTGAGGGCGGATTCGAGATCTCCAAACAAGGAGATCGACCTGGTCAAGGTGATGCAGTCATGCTAATCAGGCACCTCCTACCCGGCAAACGTCGTCCTCTCCGTTTATGGGAGTTCAATCCGGAGGGACCTTGTATCCTCTAGCATTTCATGGGTGCGACACCCTTGGAGATGTCTGAACTGTTCTTGGACCGCGGTGGCGGTCCGGATTCGCCGAGGATCTTTGGACTAAGCGCGATCGCCGAATACTCGTGTAAATAGCTCAAAGCCCGGACATTCTATTCGTATGCCTTTCAAAAGATCGTCTCGACCCTTTATTCTTTACAGGAATGGGTGGCGAATAAAGGCTGATAAGGTGTCCGCCCCCCCCCGAGACCGTGACTTGGAGCCCGTGGCTGGTCGAGAATGTTGGAGGTTGCGCCATAGATAGAGGCGACGGGGAGATAAAGGAGCTAATACTTCGCCCAAAGGGGCGACCGAAGAGGAGGAAACCAAGGATCCCTCCCTTCAGAGGGAGAAGAGGACCGCCTCCGGAGATCCGGAGGTCAAAGCCCCTAAGCGTGGGAAGAAATCCTCACCGGGGGGTCCAGCGTCCGGAGAGAATCCGGACGCGCAATCATCGCCGAAGGGCCAGCCCTCCAACGAGCCGTGAGTATGAAAGAGAAAATTAATTAATAAGGGAATACCTTCGTTTATGCTTCTGTAGGTAACCGAAAGATTTATATCGCAGTTCGGATCTGCAGCCGTCTCAGATGAGTTCATCCTCGGGGGACCTTCTTCCGGAGATGATGGAGAGCGCCACGTCTGCTGGCGCCGCCAGATGAAGCGGGCGAGCCTGAAGTGTCGTCACGGAGGGCGTCCCCGAGTCCGGAGGGGCCGGAGAGTTCGGCACCCAGCAGAAGCCGGCCGGGAGAACTGAAGAGTCTGCTTGAGAGGGCGTCCATTTCAGAAGATCGCCGTGCGTTAATGCGTATGGTGGTTGGAAGGATTTCGTCCGTGAAAGCGGATTGCGGACGCTGCCATGAGCTTCTTTGGCGGGATTTGAGGTATGCTGAAAATGGCGCACCTTTGTTTTTTAACAGTTGTGCATATAAATAATGCGCTCAGATAGATAGTAGCCCTCGAGACTCGGTAGGTTGTCGAAGGCGACAGCGTCGTCGAGGATCGAAAATCTAAACATCTCGGTAATGAATACCGCCATTCTAATACTGGTGGCGGATAGTCCGAGGCCAGCCGGTGATCGGTTTGCTTAATCGAGTCGATTAATGGACATGGCGGATCTTGACATCGCACTTGTCAATCAGCGACTTGACGAGTCGCAAGGTAAATAAATTCTCCGCAGCCGCTTTATTGAGTGGGTTAAAGCCCTCCTCGATAAGTTATATGCTGTTTATCTGAGCATGCTGCTGCTGCTGTGGAGAGTTTTCGGCCGAGCTTGCACAAGCTAAGGAGCAAGCCCGAAGGAGTGATGCGGCTGCCGCGAGGGTGGCCGGAGAGTTGAAGGCCGAAAAGGCTGCGCACTGCCTAAGCAGGAGGAGGTGGCGAATTGGCGAAAAATTAAAGGATGCTACCGACCGAAGCGAGGCTCTTGAAAAGGGCGCCTATCGGAGCGGAAAGACTCAAGAAGGCCACCGCCGAAGCCAAGGATGCCCGCTCGCAATGCGGGCTATGAAGGAGGAGCTGCGCAAGCCGGAGAAATCATGGCTGGCAAGCCTTTTTCTTATCGTCGCGGTTTATGGATGCCAAATACGCTCAATTTGAGCGATCGTGGAGTTCGGAGGATCCGTACATGGACTTGGCTGCGAAAAGCGGCCGATGCCGTTAAGCACTTCCGAGCCAAGGGGATCACGAGCGGAAGAGTTGTATTGGTCTCAATTCCACAGCCGGATCGCGCTTCTTCCTCGACGGACACGTTGGCGAATGGGCGAACTGAATAGACTGTCCGGGACGGGCATGATCGACATCGTGGCCCATGTCCGCCGAAAGGTCCAAGGCGACGAGCTACTTTGGCCTCTCGCAGCGAGTTCCTTGGGGCGGTGCCGCATATCAAGGAGATGAAACGGTCGGCCTGCATCGAGGGCGCGGATGGCTCCGCCCGTGTAAAGGCGCATTATCCGGAGATGGATGCCACCGCCGTGCTTGCCCGTGGTTCGGATGAAAGCTGGCTCTCGTCGAGCACTACTGAGAAGTCATGCGCTGCTCAGAAAGTAGAGGCGCAGTGCTCAAAGAATGTAACGTTCAAATGAACGCAGACCTTGTAAATCAATGATTATGGTATGAATGCTTTTTATACTTGTGCTTCCAAGTAGTAAAACTTCTCCTTGCGGCCGTTTAAGTATACTTGTGTATAACTTTGAAAGATGCAGATCTTGACTTTCCCCCTCGCACAAGGTGCCGGGTGTTCGCAAAATGGCGCGTTTTCACACTTTAATCCGACATCTCGGTCTGTTATAAGGAGGTGGTAGCGCTTAACGAGGCAATCCGGACTATAATGCTTTATCTCTTTCACTTAGCCAATGGAGCTCGAGGGTGGGGCTACGATATAACCCCTAATGACACCGCACATCTCCGGATTCAAGTGCGTATGTGCTGACCGAAGCGGTCCTTCGTCAAAGCGGAATTCTAAACATTCCGATAGTCGATCAAGTGGTGACCAGACTCTCGCTATATCATGACAAATGGGCCGCTTTCATCGAGGTGCTCGCCAAATTAACGGGGCACAATCGCAGAGTTCTCCGGTGCCGCGTTAGCGGGTGATACGGAATGTAAGGCAGCAAACCACGGAGCCGGGCAAACCCAACATTTGACCAAAGACATGATTCGAGCTGATGCATATAATGCCTAACTTGAGACGCCAACACTCCGAAGGTGTTCGGACTTTATGATAACGGGTAGAATTATGCCCTAAGCCCCTTGTGTCCGTGCACGGGATTGTCTTACGACACGCCGATGCCAAAGCGTCCAGCTCGCTTTGGCTATAGGAAGAAGCCGAGGAGATTAACAACAAGAGACAGAATAAAAGGTCTATGTAGGGTTTTAATCTGAAAAGAATCTTTGCGACGGGTCCCTCCGCACGTCTGCGCAGGTCTCCGTTATGCCGTTATCTGGGACGGTACGCACGTTGTTCATCTCAGAGAAAGAGAGGAACATTTTAGTTTTAGAAACAGTTCGTGCGAAAAATATGCAAAAGAATAAGTATAAATAATTAAAGCTAGGTTTATATGAAACCGCGTTTAGTTGTGCGCTCAGCCCCTTGTTAGAGGGTATGCGGCTAGGGAGCCCCTAGCCTGCTGAGTCCGGATTCGTCTATACGAGTCCGGGGTCTTTAAATGACCCTCGCACTGAAATGGCGCCATGGGGACCGGGCATCTTAAGTGTAAGAGACGCGTAATTGGTATGGCGTGGAAGCGAACAAAAGCCTTTCGTCCCAACAGTGCTTGATATTCACTTTTAAATGGGACGATATCGAAAATTAACTTTTCTCGTCGAAAATTGTTCGGCGATCCGAACACGACTTCGAGTAATATCGAGCCTGTGCACTTGGCGTAAGGGCTGGCGTCACTCCTTTGAAGGAAGTGCGGCTGTGTCGAATTTTGGTAGGGTCTATCCCCATCCGATGGATTGTGTTTGAATATAGCAGGTTTAAGTCACTGCCTCCATCCATTAGGACGTTTGTGAATTGTAATCCGTCTATGATCGGATTCAAAATCAGGGGAGTCCTTCCCGCGTTTCGAACGCTTCTGGAATAATCCAGGTGGTCGAAAGTGATTGGTTTTGATATCCAATCTCTATAGTTTGCTGGGCTGGACCGTGCGGAGCTCTTTTTAGAAAGTGCCGCACTGTTTTTCCTTGTCCTCACGCGAAGTGAGTTTACTGCCTTGACCCCTTGTGGGAAAGTCTTTTGTTTTCCGGTGCCCTGTTGGCGGGGTTTATCTTCTTCGTTGGACGCGTCGAGCCCCTTGTGTTCGGCGTTTAATCGGCCGGACTGTTTGAAAACCCAACAATCCCTGTGGGTGTGATTTGCCGGCCTTCCGGGGGTACTGTGGATTTGACATATCTTTGTGTAGGTTAGACAGTTCGTCGCTGTCATCCTTGAGGGGCTGAGCTTTATTATTTGGCCGTGAGCTTTGAAATCCGGCGTTACCGCCGCTCTTTGGGCTTTTCTCTTTATTCCGGCTGCTCTTTTTCTGCGCTTTGATTTTCCATTTCCATCTCTTATCTCGGATGTACTTGGGTTGGTCTTTGCATCTTGCCAGCCCGCTATCCTCTCCGCATGAAGCGGGTCATGAGGCTTGTTAATGCGGTCATTGTCCTTGGTTTCTCTTGACCGAGGTGTCTGGCGAGCCATTCGTCTCGGACATTGTGCTTAAAAGCTGCTAAGGCTTGGCGTCCGGACGATCGACTATTTGGTTCTTTTCGGTAAGGAACCTGTTCTGAATTTCGTCTTGACTCTCCGGCTGTTGAGTTATGTGACTTAGGTCATCTCAGATCCGGAGGCGGACATAAGTCCCTTGAAAATTTGCTCAAGCGCTTCCTCGAGCTCTTCCCAACTTCCAACAAGTATTTTCGGGAGGCTTTTGAGCCAATGGCGGGCTGGCCCTTTGAGCTTGAGGGTAGATATTTTATGGCGTGGAGATCATCTCCTCGGCTATATGTATATGCATATATAGTCTTCTATCCAGGACTCGTGGTCTGTTGTTCCATCATAGGCTTCTATGTTTATGGGTTTAAACCCCTGCTGGGAATTCGTGATCCAAAGACCTCGTCGGTGAAGCATAGTGGGTGTCTGGCGCCCTGATGCTTATGCGTGCCGCTATCGTCGGACGCTTGATGTGTTCCTTTGCTTATTGGGGCTGTCTTTTGGGTCCGTAGATGGACTGGCTGGGCCATTGGACGGTGGGGGCTTTATGGCCTCCTCGTCAATCTCGGGAGCAGCTTGCGCCGGGTAACTCTTCGATTGGTGGGCGTTGCGTGTTTATCTACGGTCTTGAGTACTTTGCTCCATCTTATTCGGGCGCGTCTTCCGCTGTGTTGAGCTTCCGTTTTCCTTCTTGAGGCTTCTTGCTGTAGCGATGAGCTGCGTTTGAAAAGCTCTTGTTGACGGGCTCCTCGAGTTCATCGTCATTGGGGCTTGTTTACGTCTTGGAGGGAGGTATATAGTTGTGATCCTCGACCTTTTCTTCTGCCGCCTTTTCGTGAGGGCTTGCTACGCATCCTCCGCGCTGAGTCTTCTTTGGAGGGTTTGTCTTCGGCACTCTCTGGGGTATCATTATTTCCTGTGGCGGAATCTCCATTCTTGTTGTGGCAGGATTTAGAGCGGCGCCGCTAACGCCGGCGTTTGGGTTGCTTCTTTACAGAATCTTCCTCCGCTGCTTTTTCGCCATCCCCTTATTTTGGGGTATCCACCATGTAGACGTCGTACGACGAGGTGGCCTTCCAATGCCCTGTGGGCGCTGGCTCCTGTTCGTCTCCGGCATCGTCGTCCATAGCATCGATGTCATCGGAGTCGTAGTCTAGCATGTCGGTTAAATCCTTGACAGTGGCTACAAAGTGGGTGGTGGGTGGGATCTGAATTTCTTCGTCGTCCGAACTCCAACCGTCCTGGCCATAGTCCGGCCAGGATTCTCCTGATAGCGAGACATGCTTCAGGGAATTCAGGATATCGCCAAAAGGCGAGTGCTAAGAGATGTCCGCAGCGGTGAACTCCATAACTGGCGCCCAATCTGGTTTAATTGGCAGGGGCGCAGGAGGCTCGGAGTCCGGCGAGGAGTCCGGCGCCTCGGGATCACGAGTTTCGCGGGGGACAAGATTGGTATTCGGCTCCATCGCCGTTGATGTTGAAGCCCCCGGGGTGGCGTCTTTCCACCGACCCTTGACATGGGCAATCGGCTCCGGGCTAGTGGCCGGAGCGGATCCAATCTTGACCTCCAAAGCCTCGTCCGGCGGTAGAGCTAGATCATGCCCATCGTCACAGTCGGCGGCGCGCTTTGGCTGTGGCTCGAGTCCGTCAAGATCAAGTCTCCGCGTTCATCGGCCGTGAAGTTCAAGCTTCGAATCGACTCGACGGCCGGGCGTAGCTTTCGATCTGCTCCAGATGGCCAAGAGAATTGGCCCGCAGTGCAAAGCCGCCGAGTATGAAAATCTGTCCGGGGAGAAAAGTCTCACCATGGACAGCGTTGATTGTTGAAGATGCCATCGAGCCTATCGGTGACGACACAGAGGAACTCTCAATGAAAGCACCAATGTCGGTGTCAAAATCGGCGGATCTCGGGTAGGGGGTACCGAACTGTGCGTCTAGGCGGATGGTAACAAGAGACGAGGGACGCAATGTTTTTACCTGTGTTCGAGCCCTCTCGATGGAGGTAAAACCCACGCCCTGCTTGATTAATATTGATGATATGGGTAGTACAAGAGTAGATCTACCACGAGATCAAGGAGGCTAAACCCTAGAAGCTAGCCTATGGTATGATTGTTGAGATGTAATGTTCGTCCTACGGACTAAGGCCCTCCGGTTTATATAGACACCGGAGAGGCTAGGGTTACACAGAGTCGGTTACAATGGTAGGAGATCTACATATCCGTATTGCCAAGCTTGCCTTCCACGCCAAGGAAAGTACCTTCCGGACAAAAGCCGGAGTCTTCAATCTTCTATCTTCGTAGTCTGGGAGTCCGGTGGATATTGATAGTCCGGCTGTCCGGACACCCCCTAGTCCAGGACTCCCTCAAGGGGCGAGAGGGGTCGTTTGTGTCCATAAATGGCGTATAGATGGGGAGACAATGTTGATGTTGTCCGAAATTGGCCTATGAACAGAGACGCAGGGGAAGCGAGTCATCGTGTGTGTGATAGGGACTTCATGAGAGATCTAGAATAGATGGTGTAAAGAACAATGTGTGAAATCAAGAACGATTATACATTAGGGAGCTATGCAAAGAGTCACGACATATATGTATACAGGGAAGGAGCTGGGGCGGGTCCGCATGTGGGAGAGATAGAAAGAGGAGAGTGGTGCACAAGGAGACAAAGTGTGCTTGTTTACAGTGGGGGTGGTGTGTGAGGTGAGTGCGCGAGAACCACATAACTAGGGAGATAGACGTTTGGGGGCGACGTTTTCTGTGTATGGGAAATATACACTCTACATAGTGCGTGTGCTTGGGTAAGAGAGATAGCGGGAGACCTAGAGAGTGAGCGAAGAGATGTGTGCATACCGGGGAGACAAAGTGATAGAGACCTATGTTGGGGTCCGGACTTTACAAGAGAGAGGGGTGTTAATGTGCTCGTGTGTTCTGGGGGAGAGAACGACTTCTCTATGTGTGTGTGGTGGTGGTGGGGGTGACTTTAGATAAAGAGTGAGGTGTCTATATTTGAGGCACTTTAGCGTAATTGAGATATTGTGCACTCATGGTTGATCAATTTGTTTCACAGTTTGTACTATGAGATAACGATACTTTTGAACATGCGTGATATACCTTGATGTACCAGAATTACAAACCTAAGATTGGAATTTTGGAATTCGACTCCATCATTAGCTTTTGTAATTCAGTTAAACGGAGGTACATTTTTAAGCCGGAATTTTGTGATTTCAAATTCATATATCAAACCTAGATATACACATACGGGCATGTTCAAACTTTATAATCATTCACTTTATTCATACACATACACATTTTTGCTTTTGTCATCATATTTAGGTTAAACACATTTGGAATTTCATTTGAATTGGACCATATGACGGTATTTGCTTGTAGTAGCTCAATGATCCATATTTGAATTGAATGGACAATCTAAGTTTCGAGTTGGAGACATTGATTTTCAAGACTTGCACGAGAGCAGAATACTTATAATTTTAGGCGCCAAAATCTTTCAAACTTCCCGCTCACATCGAAATATCACGCGCCCGAAAGTTTAGCCCTGCGATATTCCTGTTTTACCCCTGCCACATGAACGGAAAAGGGCTGCTTTGGTAACTCCATTGTTTTCCCCTCTTTGCCCCCAACATTCTTCCTCAGCCCCTCCTTCCCTCCCGACCCCAACCACGGCAAGCCGTCGAATCTAGTCCTCCGCCGCAGCGGTGGACCTCACACCCCGCCGGATCTACCTTCCGCACCTTGGAACTCCCAACTGCCAACTCACCACTTCACCGGAGCCGCTTCAGCGACTAGCTTGTCCACCGCTCTAGATTTCCTTGACCGCCATAATGGTCCACCGCACCGGATCTGCTTAGCCGGCGCCCTCAGCCACCACAGCGTAGGCCCTTCACTGACTCCCTCGTCTGCCCCTTCGCTGGCCCTTCATACAAGCCCTCGTCCTCGGCAACAGGTCCGCCTCACTAAAAGCACTGTACAACGCGCCCGCGGAAGCCTTCGTCCACTGCACCGGACACGCTCCACGGACGCCATATTCAACTCCACCAGCCCTGCTTTACCGACACCGCAGCCTCATCAGGTTATTTTGATTTGTACTCCTTCGGTTTTTCTCTTTATCGTGCAACTGTTCACTTACCACAGATGAGCTTTCTTGTATGTCGACAGGCGCCGCAACCGTAGCACCGGAGCCGCTTTAGCGACGGTGATAGCCGGCCCAAACTCAACCGCAACACGAGCACCATCGACGATCCTTAGCTATCAAGTATGACAACGATACCCATACGCCACCGAGAATCAGGTACTATCATCCAACGGCCGGCGCCTACGTTCACTTTCCTAGCATAAGAACCGCACCTTTGAATTTCTTCAGGGCATCATTCAGTTTTTCATGAGACGCGTTATTCGCTTGCACTGTGAGGGCCATACTTACGGCGATGAACATGTTACATGTGCTAAATTACATACCAGTGCACATATAGTTAATATGCTTTAGTTTTGTTCTGATGCCACCTGTTGGTTCCATCAGACGGGTTAATGTTCTCTATGCTTAATTACACATCAGCAAACTAGCATGTGGTTCCGCTGCTTTTTGTTTGTTTTACCCTACATTTTCTGATGCTAGCTATTACATCACTGCTCCGAGCCTTTGTTCATTACTCCCTCCGTCCCATAATATAAGAACATTTTTAACACTAGTGTAGTGTTAAAAACATTCTTATATTTTGGGACATAGGGAGTACTTGTTTGGGTGTTCTTGATCTTCCCAAGTTGCATGACTAATTTGATGCTTCTATTAATTATGGAGCTGCCAACCCCATCAAGCAAAATATTTGTTCTTTTGGGGTTGGCACCTCGAACAAGCATAAAAATAGAGGGAAGCAGATATATTGTCGTGTATGCACACACCCTTCTTTCATTAGTATAGATGAACCATTGATGATCAATTCGGACCAGTGCATGTGATTAAAATTAATTTTACCTAAATAGATGGTGTAGAATAAACTACAACAACTAGATTTGCAACCACGGGATGCTGACTATATTTTCAAAGAACATTGCAACAGCAGCTAGGCTTCACAGAAACATATGGTAAGCCAATGTGTTTTAGTACATGTGAAATGTAATGCGAGAGGTCTGCTTTCTTGGCTTGTGCCCTCAACGTGTAATCCTACCGAATTACAAATAGTTCAGTTGTCTGCTTTGTTGTATTGCTTGATTCGAGTGCTTGTTTGTTGTTACGCTATACCTGAGTTGGCCAATATGTCGTGATTACTGCTTGTACTATCGTAAAGAAATGCATGCCTATTTCATTTGAGTCCTTAACTTTTCCTCTCAACTTCATCACAAGACTGTCTTTGTAGTTTATATGAGGCCACACTGTTAAGTGCTTTCTCAGATTATTTCAACTGCTTAGATGCCTTGGCAACTTAAATATAGTGGCTGTACACTCCCTTTCAACTAGGGATGTCAACTGGGTCCCGTTCAATCCCGATTAAAGTCCACTAGTGGTATGATAGTTCAGAAGAGTTTTTGTTTTTTGAGGAAAATGAACTAGGGAGGTAGCAAAAACTAACTAGATGGGACTGGCGGATGTCGTTTATTTGCCACTTACATCCCTAGTTTCATCTTACCATTTTAATTTCTTTTCGGCTGATGCTGCTTCGAACCATTCAAATATAGTTTGCCATGCTCGGCAATAATTCGTCCGTCGTTTACCATGTAAGCTTACTGCCTGGATCATACGATAACTATCTCTTACTTATGTCCAGCGGAAACCTTTCAGGATGCTGTTCACACTAGGACACAATGTACAACCCGAGAATCTATTTGTGGAAGCAGTGCGCCATCCATGTTACCAGATGGTAGCAGTTCAGAGGCGACACCACCGGAGAGCAGTCTGAGCACAGATATTATAGTGCTTGAGGCTCTACTAGAGGCAGAAAGAGATGGTGTGGCTGCCATGAATGAGGTAATCTTTATCTTGAGGCTGGAAATTACGGAATTAGCGGCACGCATTATGCAAGCAATCCAAGAATTGGAGGAAGTAAGAATGTTGCATTTGAAGACGGAGGAGGTCCTGCGGTTTCTGTTATCTGAAGCCCAAGGTAATCCCGGTTCTTCTTTAGATACCAGTTGAAATTGTCATTAGATTATTGTACTTGCATGTTGTGTCATGTATCTGAATGGATTATGTTGCAAGACCCCCTATGTTGTCCGGAATTCCATGTTGTCCATGTGTTGTAATGATCCAAATTTTTTAGGTGAGGTAATCCTCAGTACTTGTATGATTGACATAAGGTGAACTGTTTTTCGTGTGAGAATATTGTATTGGATGAAATAACTATTTGAATCAGAGTGTATCCAACCTACTGAATTCGAAGATCACGGCATTTCTAAATCATAATCATATATAAACGTGGAATAAATCTTTGTTGTTGTGTTGAAGAAATAAATATCAAAACATATAATTATCTGTGGATATTTGTAATCGAATACAAATTGGATTTGAATTTAGTTTGCCAGGTCCTAGGGCAAACGTGAATGCTAATTCTCCCAAGTTTTGAACGAAGTGGCTAAACACCCACTATAATTTGTGGGCTTCCCGAAGCAAGTGTTTGCGAGATGGAAATTACTATCTACCCCTGACACTGAGTACATCCTTATTGACCGGATTTACACTGCTGTCGATAGGGGTAGACTAGTAACTTCAATCAGACGTGACACGACGGCCTCTGAGCCCATTCAGGCACGGTGGGCGCCAAACGTGGGCGGAAAAACACATTTGATTCAAGCTCGTCCGAAAGACATGTGTATCTTCCTCCATTTCCCCATTCATACACGGTGGGCGGCAAAACAAACTCTCCTCGTCCGAAATTGATGTAGGCTAATATTTTAAATAGGGGCTGATGTGTAACTTCCATCAGACGTGACACAACCTCCCTACCTGTCAGCCCCGTTCATACACCGTGGGCGCCAACCGTGGGCGGCAAAAAACCCTCTCCTCGCCCGAAATAGTTACCGGCAAATATTTGGGAGATGCGAGATTACCGTCCTATCCCCAACCGGCGCGATGTTCGAAATTTTAAACGGGGGATAACTTCGTAACTTTCCCCCATTTCAGAGAAGCGCGTCCCAAAGTTTGAGATCCCCCTCCCCTCTATTACCCCATTCATACACCATCGGCGGCACGACAACCTCCGTGATCATGCCAGCCTCCTCCGTCCGCCACCCCATCCTCCACCTTGCCGGAGCCTCTACCCCTACCCTGTCGTCCACTGCAAGAGATGGACGTCTCTCATCCACGGCGCTAGACCAGGATCCTTTCGTCGCCTCCTCTCGCTTCATCGGCGTTGTCGTCCACCTTGCCGTAGCCGCTCCTACGACCGCCTCGTCCACGGCAACAGGATATATCCCCCGACCCGGCCGTCTGCCGTCTAAATTCTTCTTCCCGGCCGCCGACATCCATCGCACCCGCAGCACCATCAACGTATCAGCATAGGCCTACACGGCGTTGCAAGAGAGGTGGTACTCTTCCATATGTGCTTAAGTTATTTATCTCACCCGGAAAATAGATCGTAATTTGTTTATTGTACTTTTCTTGTCCGTACCAAATCGTAGTGGCTAGTTGAAAGCAAACATTGGTTGCGAAGTAGCTTTGTCCGGTTTGCACCTTCAGATCCGCCATGGCACGGGCACTATACTCGTAAAGCTTATGGTTTCCCCCCTTTATATTCACTACCATCATCGTAGGTGCTTCGTGTCGTGCTAGCACTGCTCCTCAAGACCTCAACCCAAAGCTTACGTGTTGAAATACGAATCTGATATGATGCTCATATCACTAAAATAGAGAACGTTTAATTGGTCACCTAATGTTCCTATATTCGTTTCGAAAAGCATGTGCGCCACCCACTGGTCCAGCTAGTTTCACTTTCCTGATTTTTCTCTTGATGCTTAGGGTTTTCCCCTTTTATCTACTCTACTATGATCTGCGTAGGTGCTTTACGTCAGATCAAGCATTACTCCACCCTTCAAGCTAAACAACACAACACTCAGAATTCAAAAGCTTAGTTGTTCAAATATGATTGCGATATGATACTGATATTAGTTAACCGACACATTTAATTGGTTAGCTAAAGGTCCCACTTGAGTTTCCAAATGCATGTCGCGACATATAGAGAGACAGCATAATTGCATTTCTTTGTCACTTGTTGATCGTACTTTCTTGTCCATACCAAATCTTAGTTGTTATTTCAAATCAAACATCGGTTTCTAACTACCCTTTGCGCGGCTTGTAGCTTCAGATCTGCCATCCCACTGCCACGGTCAACACTGTACTCATCATGCTTATGTTTTCCCCATTTTATGATGACCACAATCAGCCTACATGGTTCGTGTCGTAATAGCACTGCTCCACCCATCGAGCTAAACAAGCTTAGTTGTACAAATTCATATAAGATATTATTGCTAATATTAGTAAAACTGAGAGATGTTTAATTGGTAAGCTAAATGTTCCTACTTTAGTTTCGAAATGCGTGTGAGCCACATATGGAGAGACCGGAAAGAATAGTATTTCTCTGTGCGCTCTGGTTCATCATGGGTGGCCAACCGACATTGTATTGAAAGACTTGTAATATCTTCAATCTGCTTGCTCTTCTGCTCTTCTTTAAGATGATACTCTTCTCTTGCGGTCGATTTGGTCAGTCGAGTTGTTCTCCTTAGTATATTTTGAATCACAGTCGGTCGATCGACTTGTTCTTCTTTACTATATGTTGAAGCTATCATTTGCGAAGTGTCATCACTTCTAGAGCTGTCATATTTTGAGTAGTAGGCCACATTATATTAATGCACACAACAAATTACAGCATGCATGGCATCTTTTAAAAGAATTACGAGATAGCACAAAGGGGTTTACAGGAGGCACTATTGGATTAGAATCATACGCATTACAAAGAAAATCTCACTTGTTTTTATGTTTTCATGCATGTCGATATTGAACATTATCAAAATGAATATGAGAATGGGCGCATGAGAGGAATATTGCGGAACGATCCACTGGCTAACAAACTTGGCATGGTGGAGGATGGCCTATCTTATTCACCCATCAAGGTGCTTGCTCTAGCTTTGCAAAGTTGTATTGGTCGCACATATTTTGCATCTGGCCTCTTGCATTACTTCTACTTTGTTACACCATCTGCTTAGTTTAAGCATCATATATGATTATATGCCATACCTATCCATTTTCTGTACCTATTCCATGTGTCGTCACACTATGTTTTTCCAGTCAAATGTTGTTCTTTTGTAATAGATGTCCAAAAGGAAGAGGGTGAGTGCAGATCCTCAAGGAGTACAAACTAGGTATTTGGAAAAGGTAGTGATACCTGTTAAATCAGATAGATCAATAGCCACAGAAAACACAGGCCCAACTGTACCACACTTTACCCCTACTCCAGTGGCCAAACCCCTATTAGAACTGCTGGGAGCCCAGCGTCAGGTACTGTCTATGATATCAATTCAAAATTTGAACTCCTAAATTTCTACTTGTGCCTTACCTTCTCTCTTGTATGAAAACTAATTTCAGATGAATCTCCTTGCTCAAAGGATCATACGATCTCAAAACAATAATGGGCTTTGCATTGCTCTCGTCAGTACCTCTCTCCATTTTGCCTTGTAACGCTGTACTTAATTAATTGCTATTTGATTATGTATCATCAGTCTGCACCTGAGCTTCATTATCCTCTGTTTCTTCCAATATTATTCGATCTATATTTACTCTTTGCAAAATGTAGAATAATGGCAACGCTCATAAAGAATTTTCTTTGGGGAATTTATTGAATTATCCTTCCATCAACATTGAGAAGGGCTTTGTCCAGCTCATGTTAACATGTAATGTAAGTTCATCCTTCTCAAGCCTTCAAACTTTCTTCTAGTATAGATTTGGATAGGCATCATTTCCTCCACTGCTGTTTGCTTTGCTGTTTACATCGATTGGATGTTTGCAACAACTACCGATTTCAAATTGTAGTTGTAAAACATGTTCCTTATGTAGTCTGATCCATTTATTTGCTTATATAATTGTGAAACCATTACGTGTCTCCTTATTTCTCTTTCGAGTCATATCTCTTACGCCAGCAGAACTTTAGGGAAGATAGTGAGCCAAACCATCTTGTGGACAGCGAGATGACCCCAAGGTCTGTCTTGATGAAGACAATGAGTTGAAGCTACTCACGGCGGTGTGAGACAACCTCTGTGCAGTCGCTGCCTCAATCAGTTTGACTTCTTCAGTCTCAACTTAAAGAGGAAAGGCTTGCTTCAGCTCAGCTCCGACTTGAAGTCAAAGATGCAATGAAGATGTCAGAGGACTGCCATGCGCACCATCAAGCCTTAAATCTAGTGTTGATGCATCTATGAGGTCTACTCAGCTTCTTCAGCTGTTTGGGGGGCCCTTCCTGGCCAGGCCTAGTGCCTTCTAAAGTGCTCTCAGTTTTGTATATTCTTTTGTCGGCGCGTTTATTTGCACTGGTGGCGAACTTTGATGCCCAGTGGATGTAATATGTGATAGCCGTGATAGCCTAGCGTAAGTTGCTTGCTTATTTATTTCCTTGTTGTCTTGTTTATTTGTTTGCTTGTAGTCATTGCAGTTCTTTTTCCGTGGTTTGCTAGTGGCTGCAATAACCTATTTTATAAAACTAGGCTACAATAACCATGGGCTAATATTTACTGTAGTGGCACTAGGCCTCCTACGGGGCGTAGAAACAGTGGGCCTTCTACGGGCCGTAGAAACAATGGGCCTTCTAAGGGTCGTAGAAACAATGGGCTTTCTACGGGCCGTATCATAAATGGGCCTTATACGGGCAGTATGATAACATGGGCCAATAACAGGCCTCATTATGGCCGTAAACGGGCTAGAGTTGGAAACGTCCGTTCATGGGCCGACCATAACGGGCCATCATTAATAGGCCGTATTTCATGACGCTATGAAAATGGCCCAACGTATTAACGGACCACAAACGGGCCGACTGTAACCACAGGCTGAATTTGGCCCAAACAGAAAATGACAGAACGGGCCTTAAGTAAACGAATGCTGGAAATGAGCCCAACAATAAATGGGCTCCGAGAAGGCCGAAAGATAACATGGGCTGGAAACGGCCCAACGGAATAACGGGCCATTAATGGGTATAGTGATGCACTGTTCATTACGGGCCACTTTCACCACGGGCCGTTAATGGGTGTAAAGTGATACACTGTTCATTACGGGCCAGTTTCACCATGGGCCGTTAATAGGCCAAGAGTTACATAGGGCGTTATATGGGCCGAAAGATGTCATGGGCCATACATGGGCCATAAGTGAAAATGGGCTGGAATCATATTGGGTGGCCCAAATGACACTACTGGGCCTAATTCAGATAGGGTGTAACGGGCCTTGGGTTAGCGGGCTGTAAATGGGCTATATGCGAACAGGCCGTTAACAGGATTTCCATGGGCCGACCCGCCACATTTTGACCAAGTCAAACAGGCCGGCCTTTTCACAGGAATGGGCCTCTATTGGGCCGTGCCACATGTCGATGTATCGTAGGCGCCTTCCATCCAATGAGTGGATGACATCTGTCCCAACGATGAACAGACACGTGTTTCCTCCAGCCAATGATGATTTTACACGTGGAAAATCCCAATTGGTCGGGGCTGTTAACGGGTTATCGGATCCAAAACCCGACCTGATAGCTTAAGGGCGTTCGTTATGGTGGATGCCACGTGTCGGTCACCCTTGACGAAAGCACTTCTGTGACGTGCGATTTATCGTCATGGAAGTGGACACTTCCGTGATGATAATTTTGGTAATGTCATGGAACACTTCTATGACAGCACAGGTATGACTATATTGATTCTTTCATAAATTTGTCATGGATGTACATGCATGAAAAAAACGCGACCTATTGTGACAAACACGTATCATCATGGAAGTGTATTTTTTTGTTGTGTATTAGACTCCTGCGGATTAAGATTGACCCTCCGTTTGGCTTTTCTTTCCAAACACCAAACAGAGTATCAGGGGCTACTGTCTATCAGGTGATAATTTCACACACTTTTGATTACTTACCTCAAAGCCTGTCAGGAGGCTGGTGCAGGCTTCGGTCAATCCGCTCTTGGCGGACCGAACCTTCTGAATCACCGCACTCATAAGACAACGATGCTCTTCATCCATCGAAGCGCCGTGAAGCACTTCCAGCAGACTATCCGGTGCTTCTGGCGCTATGGAAGTCATCGGCACGGTCGGCTCGCCCTCCTTAGCGAGGGGCTGCCTGCCCAAATCCGGAACCCTCAGAGGTTCCGGTACAGTGTCCGGCTGAGAGCCCAACTTGCTGCGGCTCTCATCGGCATAATCCGTGGGGATCTTGTGCCCCGTATGCCCGGCGTCTGGAATTTCACCTTGGGGCGTCTCCGGATTCGCCTCCCCCTGCTCGGGGACCCTTTGGGATAACACCTCCGTGTCATCCACACGCCGATGGGAAGTGGCCGTCGGGAGTGAATTCATTGCCGAATCGCTCAAAGACCCATCCGAAGAAGATACCTCGGGACGGGCCCTGGCGTTATAACAAACTATGAAGCTGAGCCTCATTAAAATTATTGTAGAGTGCGGATACTTACGATCTCACCAGGGGCTTACCCCTGGGAAGCCACTCCTCCTCGCTGTAGGCGGCGGTTGTGGAGTGGTCCGGAGGGAGGGTCCGTCCCTTCTTGGACCCTTCGGCCTCCCCGGAGGGGGCGGCCTTCCTCTTCTGGCCCCCTTCATTTTCGGGGAGAGGGTTCTCCTCCTCCTCCTCCTCCTTGTCGTTGTTGGAGGGATGCGCCCTGGTGTCTTCGGACAATGAGTGCGGCACCATGTTGCGTCGGAAACTTCTTCTGGTCCCCGTGGCCTTTTCTTCGCCTTCTTCTCTGGCACCTCATAGGGCGCCGGAGCCAGCATCTCCATCAGGAGTTCGTCTACTGGGTCCTCGGGCAACAGAGCCGGACAGTCGATCCGCTCTGCCGTAGCCACATATGCCTGTCAAAATTAGCGCAGTGGCCTAAGTCTCGCCCACGAATATACTGGGGAAAGGCACATCTTGAAATGCAGAATGCTTACCGCGTTGGCCTGGCGCCTGGCGCTGAGTCCGCGGTCCTTAGAGATGGGAGGAGGACCTTTGCCGGCCTTGAACAACACCTTCCAGGCATCTTTGTGCGTCGTGTCAAAGAGCTCTTGTAGTGTCTAGTGTTGGGCCGCATCAAACTCCCACAGGTTGAATGTGTGTCTCTCACACGGGAGAATCCGATGGAAAAACATGACCTGGATGACATTGACCAGTTTGATACTGTTGGTTATCATGTTTTGGACGCAGTTCTGTAGTCCGGTCAGCTCCTCAGATGCGCCCCAGGCCAGGCCCTTCCTCTTCCAGGAAGCAAGCCACACAGGGATGCCTGATCAGAATTTGGGGGCCGCCACCCAGTTGGCGTCGCGCGGTTCGGTGATGTAGAACCACCCCGATTGCCACCCCTTCACGGTCTCCACGAAGGAACCTTCAAGCCAGGTGACATTGGGCATCTTGCCCACCATGGCGCCACCACACTACGCCTGTTGGCCGACCACTATCTTCGGCTTTACGTTGAAGATCCTCAGCCACAGGCCAAAATGGGGCCTGATGCGGAGAAAGGCCTCACACACGACGACAAACGCCGAGATGTTGAGGATGAAATTTGGGGCTAGATCATGGAAGTCTAGCCCGTAGTAAACATGAGCCCGCGGATGAAGGGATGAAGTGGAAATCCCAATCCACACACAAAGTGGGCGAGAAATATGACCCTCTCGTGGGGTCCCGAAGTTGGAATAATCTGCCCTGCGTCCGGTAGCCGGGGCGCGATATCTGCCGCCAAGTATCCGGCCGCCCGGAGCTTCATAACATGCTCCTCCTTCATGGTGGAGGCCACCCACTTGACTCCTGCTCCGGACATGTTTGGTTGTGCGGAGAAGGCGTGAACTGGGGCGCTGGAGCTCGAGGGTGTGAGAATGGATAAGCAGAGGAGGAAGAAGGCGTGGGTAAAAAGGAGGAATCCTTATCCCATTATAGGCGCATTTAAAGCGGTGCACCTCCCCACTCGCCCATTGAAAATCGCTTATTTCCCAAGCACCACGATTGATGGCGCGGTTGGGTTACCCGTAACCGTATTGATGAGGATCCCGTAATAAGGAGACATGATCTCTGCTTCGACAAGACGTGCCAAGGAAACCGCCTCGATATGTGTGGTAGCTGGCTGTGGGAAGACGATTCAATAATGACTCGACCATTTTGTTGTGTCACCTCATCTAAAAGTTGTCAGGAGAGTATATTTGTAAAATATCATTCTCTCTACGATGGTATGTGAAGATCGTCTTACAGATCCGAACATGATTGAAGTGTTCGATAATTACTTTGGAGTATTCAGAGATGGAACCCGCCTTGCAATGCCGAAGACAAACTGCACGCCAGACTCATCGTCATTGAAGCCTGGTTCAGGGGCTACTGAGGGAGTCCTGTATTAGGGGGTATCCGTACAGCCGGACTATACACTTTGTTCGGACTATTGGAGCATGAAGATACAAGACTCAAGACTTCGTCCCGTGTCCGGATGGGACTCTCCTTTGCGTGAAAGACAAGCTTGGCGATCCGGATAATAGATTTCCTTCTATGTAACCGACTCTGTGTAAATCCTAGCCCCCTATGGTGTATATATAAACCGGGGGGTTTAGTCCTTAGAGACACAATCGTAATCATCATAGGCTATCTTCTAGGGTTTAGCCTCTACGGTCTCGTGGTAGATCAACTCTTGTACTACTCATATCATCAATATCAATCAAGCAGGAAATAGGGTTTTACCTCCATCGAGAGGGCGAAACAGGTAAAACATCGTGTCCCTTGCCTCCTGTTACCATTAGCCTTAGACACACAGGTCGGGACCCCCTACCCGAGATCCGCCGGTTTTGACACTGACAGGGAGCCAGCCGAGGAGTGGGGTGAATCTTTTGGTTTTCACCATGGGAAAACACCAGTCGACGAGTTTTCACATCAAGGAGCAGTGGGTTTTACAGGCAGAGTCATCATGACTAATTGCTACCGCGGCTGCTCCTGCTAATAAAAAAACTAAAAATCCTGCCGCACCTACCACACGCAAAGACCAGAGCAATGTTGCGGTGGATATTTAAATTTACCTGCCGAAAAGGAGAGAAAAAAGGGGTGAAAAACAAATGTGGTGGCGGCATAGCTAATCGGTCGCACTAGCCCAGCTAGCTAGCCACCGTGTTTCACCGATGTACTCGATGGGAAAGATGGGCTTTTGTGATTTGATGACTCATTTACTTGCTTTGACGCTATGACCGAGGAGGACCCAGAAAATGTGCGCTAGGGCGTCCCACGTCTCGGCAAGGAAGATAATATGCGTGCACCACCCGGGTCCCGGGAGGACCCAGAACCGCGCAGTAGGGTGTGCCACATCTCGGCACGGAGGAAAAATGTGTGTGTAAAAATATACTGTATCAGACGTACTACCTATGGTTTGACCGGGACCCAGCCAGTCGGTCGAAAACACCCCACTAGTCACAGAGCTTCATCATGCTAACGTGGCATGGAGGATAGGTGTGGTTAGGTCTGTATTGACCAGCCACAACGTCTCTTGTTCTAGGCAATTCTTCTAGTATTTTCCAAGAACTTTTTTAGTTATAATAACACCACGACAAGCTCGCGCCGCTCTTCGTGTTTGCCCGTGCGTCTAAGGTTGGTTATAATGGCAATTATGATATACTAGTATCATTAATATGATACTAGTGTATGATACTACATCCGCAGTGCATAGTATCATATGTTAGTATCATAGATGACTTCATTTATTAGCATGCATGACACATAATAGCACAACATTTAATATGACACGGTATCATGATATGATACTCAACCCTCTCTTTCTTAATTTAATTCTATGCCCGTCATCAAATTTGCCTAGTTGGCATGCATGATACTCCCATTACGACCAGCCTAAAGGTTAGACGATGGAGAGGAGAGAGAGAGATCACAGACATGGGACCCACCAGTAAGTGAGTCGTCTGTCATGCACGTGTTGACGAGCCACTCCCTCTCCTCTACTCAACGTAATACTGTATAAAATCAAGTTATGTGACAAAGCCAACAACTATTGCTGTTTCAGGCTATTGACTTACGCTTTATAGTCCAGGTTGCCAGTCGAATCTCGTCTTTCAAATTTGTTAGTTTTAGGTCCAAATTTGGTCGATGACAAGTGGGACCCACATGTGTTGTTCCGATATTTCAGTGTAGGATGGTTTTTGCACAAACACTTTGCGCGGTTAGACAAATGTGACACCGATTACACATATTTTTCAAGTTTAGCAACAAAATGACAGTGCATAGAATATCACATACACCCCACGGCTTAGATGCTTTTTACGTTGATCGAACCAAGATCTAATGGCTTGGTAGTAGTCTTTGTAATTGTGGACAATTTCCAAACTCTCCAAGGTTTTTTTGCAAATAAAACATGCAAGCCTCGTGTGTGCCGCTGCATCTTAGATCCAACGGCTCCCGATTGCTCACGTCGGTGCTCCCCATAGCAATTAGCTGCTATGGTGATACGAGCATCTAGGTCGTATGATCTGTGATCAGATGCCGCATGCGTAGTACTTGTACTTTCTGCGCAATTCCCAAACTCTCAGGCGTATATTGCAAAAACATTCAAACCTCCTACTGTGAGCCGTTCGATCTCCGGGAACTCGTATCATCATAGAATCTAAGGTGAGGGAGCACCTCATATTCTCCCGTGCGAGAAAACATCAGGTGTTCTTGTAGCTTGGATGCTACGGTGATACGAGCTTCGAGGTCGTTCGATCTGAGATCCAATGGCATCTAAGCTGTCTTTGTGCTTTTAAGTAGTGGCGAACTCTTTGGGGGCTTTTATGCAAAAAAACATTCGAACCACCAAGGAGTTGTTGGATCACAGATCCAACGGCTATGAAGAGCTTGTATCACCAAAGCATCTAAGGTGTGGTAGCACATGATATTCTTACATACAGGAAAATATGAGATTCTCCTTCATCTTAGATGCTACGGTGATACGAGCTTAGAGGTCGTTGGATATGGGATCCAAGGGCATCTGAGTAGTTTTTGTATAAATTGTGTGTAATTCTCAAACTCATTAAGGTTTCCTGTAAAAATATTAAGACATCATGTGAGTTGCTATATCTCAGATCTACCAGGTCCAAGCAACTCGTATCATCATATAGCATCTAAGGTGTGGGGGCACATGATATTCTCCGGGGAGGGGGTGCACAACCAATCGGTGTTTGGGAGGGTGGGGACAAATATAATGTTGAAAAATATAATCTAAACAATCCTAAACAGAGCTTCACAATTTTATCTAAGGTCGAGGGGTTAATCCCCGATAATCTACATAGCTCCGCCTATGCAAGAGGTGTAGTGTGAGAGTCTATGTGTGAGATAGACAACGCGAAAAAGCAAGGTCAATCAAGTCATTTATATAGGGAGAGATCGAGGGAGTGTGTCCTAGTGTACACTCGAATCTTAAAGACGATACACCAAGATATCGTGCAGTGAATCTGTGGTAAGGGCTGGAGGGAGATAGTTACCAAGAGAGTGAGCTAGATAGACTTTGTGTGTGTGCGCATGGTGAAGGTGTTTTACAAAGGCAACACATGTGTCTTGAGAGAGAGAGAGAGAGAGAAAGAAAGAGAGGGAGCCTTTGTCATGGAGGGCACGATGAGGTTGTGTGTGAGAAATACATTTGTTGAGAGTGTGAGGGCAGGAATGACATAAATGGAGATCGAAATGTGAAGAGCAATAATGAGCGCGCGCGTGCCGGATACCAATACCTCTATTAACAAAGAAATTAACATCAACTGATACATGAAGTGTGTGGGGGGGGGCGATCAAGAGACCTAAACACAACATCTAAATGTGTCGCGCGCGATGGGTGGCGCGGCACCTATGGGGCCGGGGCCCCTTCGTGTGTTGCACGAGGCGAGGGCGCGGAGAGCGGATCGAGGCGATGCACGGGGATTTTACCCAACGGGCGCGATGGTCGCGTAAAACCCTACTGCTGCATTGTGTTGTATTGTGTTCGGGAGCTTGAAGAACTACAGTGGTAGCTACCCGGGCGTGGGAATTGCAAATGAATCGAACCCACGCGAGAGTGGTGAATGATCGGAACCTCCTCTACGTTGTGCATGGGCCTCCTTTTATAGGGCAAGGGGTCACCGACAGGTGTCAACGTGAGGTAGAGGGGTAAAAGCGTAAAAGAGGTGGTAGTTGGAATAGTGCGGGAACAGTGCAGCTACAGTGCTTGAACAGTGGATTCTACCTACTTTTGACAGAGGGGGACAAGAGCATTAAATGCCCGTCGCCGTCGCCCCAAAAGCTCCCGCCATGGCGTCTCCGTTTGCCACGGCGGCGGCCACCACCGTGGAGTGCCACCGATTCCTCATGCAGCACTGACCACCCGCCCGCGTCTCTGGAGAAGGCCGGAGGCGGCGTGGGCAGATGAGCTGGAGTCGGGCACGTAGCATAGCTCTCCCGGCAAGCACCTTGCCGGGGCCTTGATCTTGCCGGGCCCGGGAGCTTGTCGGGCTCTATGACTTGCCGCTCCCCGGGCCCTTGCCGGGACGCGCATGGCGCCGAGGCGTGTCTTCTGTGGTGTGATCTTCTAGTCTTCCCGACGAGCTCCTCTCGCCGGGATCTGCAGGAGTGATGTAGTCTTGAGCACAGGAATGGCCTTCCGGCAAGCTCCTCTTGCCGGGTCTTATCCTTCGCCTTGTATACTTTGTTCTTGAATGGCTTGGTGTTGGCGGAGATGGTCTCCGGCAAGCATTTGATGGATCTAGCTGCGGGAGCCTCACTGTCCGTGCACAAGTTGGGGTCTTGGGGTACCTCTACCTTAGTACACCGACAGAGCCCCGGGCCTGGGCCATACAGTGCCGAAGCGCTGTTGGGCCAGGCCCAAGACGTCTGCAGGCATCACGAGGCCCACGGGCGCGAATCTGCTGCTGCATCTGTCGCCTCCCCTCCCGCAGCAGCACGCGTCGATTGCGGCGTCGTGGGAGGCGACGGGCGGCGCATGCAGCCTTTAAGGCGTCCACCCGTGATCGTGGCGCGGAGCGGGTCGCTTCACCGTCGCTCCGCTCCGCCCGCCGCCACGCGGCCCTCATGCACGGGGGTCGTGGGCGGCGAAGGTGGGAGACCGAGCCGTCACGGGTGGAGGAGGCGAGTCGGCCCCGCTCCTCTGGCCTTCCCGCTTCTTGATTGGTCGAGCGGGGCGGTTGAGCCCCCACCTCGCCTCTTTAAAAGGGGCGGAAGGGAAGCACAATGGCCACACTCATCCACTTCTCCTTTCATCTTCATCTTCTGCTCTTCTCGCCACCATGGAAGGAGGGAACCCCGGCTCTTCGACGGTGGCGGCGCGGGTCGCTTCCCGGCAGCGCACCATTCCCCATCCTGCTCCCGTGGCAGGCGAGCCGCCACGAGAGGGAGAGGGAGGGGCGTGGCATGATCGGGCCGAGGGCGTGGCCGAGGCGGTCGAGGAGAGGCGGTGGTGAGGAGCCTCCCGTCTCCTCCCGGCGTCTCGACCACGGCGCGGTCCACACCGGAGATGACCCCCAGGAGTTCTTCATCAAGCCGCAGGCGCCTCGTCGTCGCCTCCGTTTGCCGGCCCGTTCGCGGACGCAATGGGGCGGATCCGCCCGACGTGATGGAGCTACGCATGAGGGGCTGCGGGATCAGCGGCACTTTCGGGTGAGTGTCGTGTCCCCAGCCCGGCGTGATGTTCTTCGACCGAGGGTGGAAGGCGTTCGCCGGATCCATAGCTTGACGGCGGGTTCACCCTCCATTTCAAGTTATTGGATGGTGACCTCCTCGCCGTCAAGGTCTTGGCGACTATGGAACCGGAGTGCGCTGCTGTGTGGACAGCTCCTCGGATAGCGGCTCCTCCCGGCGAAAGTAGCGAGGAGGAGAGCGACAGCGGCGGCGAGGGGATGGCGGGCCCGACTAGGCGTCGGACACCGCTGCCTCAAGGCCACCGCAACCCCATCTTCGGGTTGCGGCCTCCTGAACTCCGGGGCCGTCTCCTTGGGCGGTTGGCGAGGCAGCAGAAGAGGAAGAGGGGTGTCGGCAATGCCGTACGCCGCAGCACGAGGGCGAGTAGCCTTCGAGAGCGCGTCTTGGCGCCCCACCACTACCCGTCTTCAAGCTCTGCCTCCGCGCCGTCTCCGCCAAGCTCTGGCGCCCCGGGTGTTCTCTTGGGGTCTTGGCGCCGTGGCTCTCCGCTGGCTTCAGGACTTGTCGCGGCTCCCGGGCATCGTTCCCCATGCCCGTCACCTTGCGCAGCTCTGCGGCTTGGCGTCGTCACCGCCACGCTCTTCTAGGCTCCTTTCGCCCTTTCCCGACAAGCTCCTCTTGCGGGGTCTCCTCTCCGGCAAGCTTATCTTGCGGGGCTCCTGACCTACCTCCCGAACTCCTGAAGCAGAGAAAGCAGGAGAGGGATCACAGGCACCTTATCTTTTCAAATTGTAAGCCCTCGGGCATTTAGCTGCATTTAAGAACTTGTAATCCTCTCTATCATGTTTTTCATCCTCTATGGACTTGTACTAAATTGGATGTTTTAATGAAAAAGAGGGAAGCTTGCGATGAGTCTTTTACTTGACTGCGTGCCTTGTGTGTTCTTACGCTATCGGGGAGCTTGCGGGCGAACACGCTTATCGATCAGGGACAGCCCGCTGGTGGTGTCGCTTCCGGCAAGCAACCTTGTCGGGCGATTCGGCGTCTACCTTCTTGAGCAGGCTCGGAAGCAAGATAGAGGTGCAGCGGCACACTTGGGTTTGTTGGCGGACTCGAAACAAACCAAATGCACGCGAATCGCTATGCCACGACTCGGTTCCTCCACGTCACGGGTTTTCACAAGACACGATCATTCAAAGACGCATCCCATCTCCGGTCCATGAGAGGATGCATGATGAGGATGAGAAACTTATCTGAAATCGCGGCCCCGCAACACCAGCTTGCGGAGGCGAATCTCGATGCTCGCAGCCCCAGTGAGGCTGGCTCGCCAAGAAGAACCTTGGCATCCGCAGCCCGGCGACCACGGCTTGCGGGCCCCAAAGTCTTGGTGTGATCTTTTGGTTCCTCCTTGTTGCTGCAATTTTAGCCATGAAAATAGCTGAGGTAGATATGCAATTGCTCAGCGCACATGTATGTGCATGTGTATATAAATCTTGACTAGGCAATACGATGCGGGCTTTGTCCTTCAGATGTTTGTACTCTCGCTCTTGGGGAGCTTGTCGGGCGAACACGCTTGCAGCGGGACAGCCCATTGGTGGTGTCGCTCCGGCAAGCAACCTTGTCGGGCGATTGACGCTTAACTTAACTGGCGTGGCTCGGAAGCAAGATAAGGGTGCTGCAGCACACTTGTGTTTGTTGAGCGGACTCGGAAACAAAACAAGTACGCAACCGGGCCACGACTTGGCTCCTCTTGCGCCCAAGTCTCTCATACGGATGACATTTCACGGCATGGCTCGCCACGTTATACCCCCTGCCCTACACCCTTTGTGTGCTTCCACCCTACGCTTCTAGGTAACTTGCCGGTGCTCAACACGCTTGCTGAGTGCGGAACATCAGCAGCCCGCTTGGCTGGTGTCGCCTCCGGCAAGCAACCTTGCCGTGTCTAGCCGCGACGCACTTAACTTGTTGAGCAGACTCGAAACGAAACGAGGGCGCTGGCTGGCGCGACTCACTCTTAACTCGTTGAGTGTGTTCGAAACAAAGTAAGGGTGCGACCATCCACAGGCAGGCTCCTCCGCGCACAGGTTTCGCGTACAAAGGACCAGACGCGAGGATATAACATATAAAAGTATGAAATTAAAAGAGTGCTCGCACGAAGGCTCGGCGACTTAGCTTCTCTTCTTCCTTGCGCTCGTTGGTGGAGCCCAATGGTGTGTCCTTGGCGGCAGCGCAGCACTCGGGAGGCGCGTCTGCCGGGACGAACACCAAAGCTGTCCCCGCCGGGCTTACTACGCCCCGAGGAGGAACGCTTGTCGGATGGAGCACCAGAGCCGTCCTTGCCGGACCTAGAGCTCGATGGCGCGTCCTTCGACGACATCGTAGCACTCGAGGATAGGCGCTGCGGGGCGAGGGGAGCGGAGCGGCGGCGCGTGCGAGCCGGATACTCGGGTCCCTAACAATGTTAGGGGAGCGAAACCTGCCTCGACCTTTTGCTTTACTCACGCATGGGCGGCAGTCCGGAGCGCCCCGCGAGCCCCTGCTGCTCTTGCTCCGGTGGCGGATCCCACCTCTCGTGGTATGGCGCCGCCCGGCTGCTATTTTTGGGACGGACGTGGATCTCGGAGGCGGCGCGGTCCTCCGTCTGCCCTCGATCTGGTGGCACATGGCGCCCTCGCGGTGTCCACTCTTCCACCGGCGTCTCCTCCGCCCGCCGTTAGCTCCGGTGGCGGCGGGAAGACGGAGATGGGTCTGCGACCCAAGCTCTCGTCTTGAGGCCATGGCGCGATTGTCGGCGAAGCCGCCGACAAGCCGGAGAGGTTGATGAAGAACGGCCGCTTAACGCCGGATCAGGTCCGCGACAACCTCGACGCCCCTACCGGGCGCGGCCAGAGATGTCATGCGATGGGTGGCGCGGCACCTATGGGGCCGGGCCCTTCGTGTGTTGATACGAGGGCGGAGGGCGGCGGAGAGCAGATCGGCGATGCACGGGGATTTTACCCAGCCGGGACGCGATGGTCGCGTAAACCCCTCTGCTGCATTGTGTTGTATTGTGTTGGGAGCTTGAAGAACTACGATGGTAGCTACCGGGCGTGGGAATTGCAAATGAATCGAACCCACGCGAGAGTGGTGAATGATCGGAACCTCCTCTACGTTGTGCATGGGCCTCCTTTTATAGGGCAAGGGGTCACCGACAGGTGTCAACGTGAGGTAGAGGGGTAAAAGCGTAAAAGAGGTGGTAGTTGGAATAGTGCGGAACAAAGGCAGCTCGATTGCTTGAGCAGTGGATTCTACCTACTTTTGACAGAGGGGACAAGAGCATTAAATGCGTCGCCGTCGCCCCAAAAGCTCCCGCCATGGCGTCTCCGTTTGCCACGGCGGCGAAGCCACCACCGTGGAGTGCCACCGCATTCCTCATGCAGCCTGACCACCCGCCCGCGCGTCTCTGGAGAAGGCTGGAGGCGACGCGTGGGCAGATGAGCTGGAGTGCGGGCATGTAGCATAGCTCTCCCCGGCAAGCACCTTGCCGGGGCCTTGAT
This sequence comes from Aegilops speltoides, assembly GCA_021437245.1. NCBI lineage: Eukaryota > Viridiplantae > Streptophyta > Magnoliopsida > Poales > Poaceae > Aegilops > Aegilops speltoides. Next base: position 120,525,249 of record CM038141.1, read on the forward strand.
CTTGCCGGGCCCGGGAGCTTGTCGGGCTCTATGACTTGCCGCTCCCCGGGCCCTTGCCGGGACGCGCATGGCGCCGAGGCGTGTCTTCTGTGGTGTGATCTTCTAGTCTTCCCGACGAGCTCCTCTCGCCGGGGATCTGCAGGAGTGATGTAGTCTTGAGCCTGGAATGGCCTTCCCGGCAAGCTCCTCTTGCCGGGGTCTTATCCTTCTGCCTTGTATACTTTGTTCTTGAATGGCTTGGTGTGGGCGGAGATGGTCTCCGGCAAGCATTTGATGGATCTAGCTGCGGGGAGCCTCAGCTGTCCGTGCACAAGTTGGGGTACTGGGGTACCTCTACCTTAGTACACCGACAAAATGTATATAGTACTAGACTTAATATTCATGTTTCAGTTTCATGTTCATTTTAATATTGAATTGAGGACCATGCATGGCTTACATTTTACTCCCTTCGTTACTAAATATTTGTCTTTTTAGATATTTCAAATGGACTGCCATATACGGATGTATATATACATATTTTAGAGTGTAGATTCACTCATTTTTCTCTGTATGTAGTCACTTGTTGAAATCTCTAAAAGACAGATATTTAGGAAGAGAGGGAGTATTTTTGAATTCATGTCATCCATGCATGGTTTGAAAAAAATAGATGCACTATACTTACCGGATTGTTGTTGTATTCATGTGTGTGTGTGTGTGTGTGTGTGTGTGTGTGTGGGGTCATATGCTTGATACATACAAAGTTTACTCACCACCATACCATTCATCTTTTAAATTTGAATTTGCAATGAACAACTTACTGGGGATACCATGAAATGTGAAATCCACGTTGAGATCACTATATCACAAACTCACTCTAATTCAAGAACTCATCATAAATCAATTACTGTGCCTTTTGACCAGTAATTTGCAAGAAATACGGCCATTGTAATACATATAGATTTGTTCGACAATTTAAAGATGATTTTCGTATTGTCGAATGGTAGGACCCAGCGGCGTACTAGCCAGACCCAGGCTCGTGTTGATCCAAAAAAAACTCGAGATCGTCTCCTTCTGGTGGCGCGCGTGGTATGCACATTAGCCAACCCCAACCACTCAAGCCTCCGCATTTCGAGTCGAAATATCTGGTGGTCGGAATTATAGCCCTAGGAAATTCCCCTCATATCCCCGGCCCATAATGACTACCGATGAACAATGGAGGGATGCTTTAGTAACTAGACAATGTGACCTATCGTGCCGAGCATGGTTCAATTCCCTTGGTCGCCGCTACCCAAGGTCACCCGTCAACTCCATTGCCTAGTACTAATAGGAGTACTACACCAGGGCGAGCACATAATTGTGCCCCGTTTGGTCGTTCCTAGTACTTGAGTTAATATATGAGGCAATGCACTGGTACGGAGGGATTATCCTTTACTCTGCATATATAACTTGTCTAAAGACTAACTAAGCAAAATGTTTGATCAAATCCTTTCTTAAGAAATATTAACATCTACAACAGTAAAGATCTATGACATGTATCGCTTGAAAATTTACTTCATGATGCAGGTTATGATATTGTTTCGAATCCTGGATTTTAAATTTCAAAAAATCCAAAAGTGACCTGAAATTCATGAAACAGAGCATGGTCTCCGGATTTGGCACAAATATGCTATCGTAATTTTTTTGTTCAATTTGAGACAAGCTGATTATGAAAAGTTGCACAAGTGAAGAGCCAAGGTATTTTGGAACAAAGACCTGTCACGTTAACGCGGGCGCTTTCACTATTCAAACTGTGGGAGTTTACGTGCTGCCACGAGTCCCGCTTCTCATCGGCAGGTGTCATCCGAGAAAATGTGTGAGTCAACGGGAGGCGTGCGAGAAGATCGCTGCGCTGGCTGACCGGGAGGCGTGTGAGAAGGCCACTATGTAGGCTGACCGGGAGGCGTGTGAGAAGGCCACTGTGTAGGCTCACCGGGAGGCGAGCCCTTTGACCAGGCTCCGCCGCCCACCTTCGTTCCAAATGCTCCCACTTTTAATGGTGTCGGCGCCCTAGTTTAAAATCACCCCCGCACTACTCGGTATCGCTACAATCTTCTCTGTTCCTATACGATTCTCCTGTCGTCTACCTCCAACCAACCTGACCTAGCTGTACGCCATGCCGCATCATGATGGTCTGCCCTTAGTCTTCTAGTTTCCCGAGGAAGACACCTAGCCGGAGTCTCAAGAACATAAGGCGTGTTGGGACGAGCTTGAACTGGCCTTGCGGGAAGACGCGACGCCCGTCCCTGCTCCCGTCCCGGCTCCCCTCGCCCGACTACGCCAACGCCCATCCCTATGGCATTGATGGGCTGGGAGCCACACATTGTCGCCGAGCTTGATGCCACGGGGTTCCATGAGGTCCTCGCCAACTTTCACGCGCCCGTGCACCGGCCATGCGCTGCTGCGCTGCTGGCATCGATGCGCGCTGTGCGGTGCCGTGCACACGAATGTCTCCACGTGCCGTTGCGGCGCTTTGTCCCGTGCGGTGCGGTGCCCCCCTCGGTGGAATGGATTTCCGCCGTCGACCGCTTCCTTGCACCAACGCCAGTTGCATCCTCCCGCCAGTTGACTCACTCCTGGAGATCGAAGTCATGAACATTCTGGCCTTCCTAAGTTAGGGCCAACATCCAGGAGTACGCCAACAACGGTAGAAGATGTTGCCATCGACGTCGCCGACACCATCGGTCAGTGGCCCGACAACATGGAGCACAACAGAGGAGCCGCTTCGCTCCGCAAGACGCCCGCGCCGCCGCGTAATCTAAATTTGCCATGAAAAACATTCAGATTGCCATGCTAAAATCCGAACGTTTGGGATTTATCATTTTCGTTTATTTTAGTTTGATCGTCGTATGAATGTAAAGTCGGAGTCAGACTGAATGAAATCTATGGTTTGATCGATTGAATGTTCTGCTAGAGCCGTATCAAATTAAATATAAAACGTCATCAAGCCACATGTATTCCTTCTCATCGCAAACATTTCATATTAAATACCACGTCAATTCCAAATATCTTTTTAGGGAAGTCAATTCCAAATACTTGTAGGGCGCGACCAATCCCCTTGTTCCAGCACTAGGTGATACATCTATTTATCCACACATTTAATTATTACAGAGTAGTAGATAAATAGTACTACTACTAGCCTAACTTTTCCGTCACGGTCACTTTTGTTCCTAAACTTGTTACATGTATAATACTACTAATACGTTAAACTGGTGTCGTAACTTTTGAACGCGTCCAGATATGGTCAACGGCAACATCGCCCGCGCGTTCTTCATGTTTGTTCGTGCGTCTAAACGTAGAAGGGGAGGGGAGAGAGAAAGAGAGAGCAGACATGGAACCCACTAGTAAGTGAAGGTGAATAGTACATGCTAATGAGTCGGTCCCACTAATGTACTGTTATCCATTAAATAGGTTGTGGTAATATAAAAACATTATATCAACAAAGGGGGGTACAACAAACGTTGCCTATTGACGTGCAACTTGAAGGCCCTGGTCGCATGTTCGATCCTCGTCCTTTTTCGTTTTTAATTTACAATTTATATATGGGTCCAAATTTGTTCCATGACAGGTGGCCCCCTCGGTGTGTAGTTTATAGCACTTTAATTTGTGGGTCGAGATTTGTTCCATTACAGGTGGACTATCGGTGTGTAGTTTTGTAGCTTATTTTTAATAATTAAAGAGAACAACAGAGTTTTTTTGCAAAAATACCATGGTGTGGCATGGAAGGTGAGAAAGGATGTGAGACAGAGCGGTGATCGAGCCAGAGGGAAATCAATTGGGGGAGGTGCAGGGGTTGCAACGGTGTTTGGAGTAGTTGTGGGCCTAATGCTATGAAAATATAATCTAGACCCACCGGATTAAATGCATTCACAAACTAATCCAAGGTTGGAGTCCCCCTCGCAATGTAAATAGCTCCGACTCTGCGAGGGATGGATAGCGTCAATGTGTGGAAGATACGGCGTGAGAAAGCGAGGTCAATCGAGACACGAATAGATAGAGAGACAAAGTGAGTGTAGTTCGGCATTCGTTGAAAAGATATATATGGTCTGGAGAGATATTTTCCAATTGAGATTTTGGGAAGGGTGAGGGCTGTAAGATAGAGCTTGAGAGATGATCCAGTCAGAGACATGTAGATATAATTTGTGCGTAGGAGGAAGCAAGGTCAATCGATTACATAGATAAAGGAGAGATATTGGGCGAGTGTGGGTTGTAATGCGATCGAAAGAGTGAGACTGGTTGGAGAGAGTGACCTAGATATACAATGTGCATCAGAGAGTATACAATATGAATATGTCAAATTGGGCGCAAACATGGAGATATATCGTTTGTGTCTGAGACAGAGCGAGGTCAATTGAGACATACATAGGGAGAGAGAGAGAGAGAGAGAGAGAGATTGAGCGAGCGTGGTCCGCCATGAGGTTGAAAGAGTGGGGGTGGCTTGGATGGACTGACCTAGATAGACAATCTGCATGAGAGAGTATAGAGTGTGTCGATCGAGGCCCGAACAGGGAGATATATCATTTGTGTGTGAGAGAATGCAAGGTTAATCGAGACTTAGATAAAGAGAGCGAGATTGAGCGAGTGTTGGCCACCGTGCGAAATAGAGAGTGAGACACTCTCGAGAGAGTGGCCTAGATAGACAATGTGCGTGCTTTCGCACGAGGGGGGGGTCTAGATAGGCAATGCATGTATCTAGCGAGAGAGGGTGGGAGGGAGAGAGAGAGAGCTCGGCATGGAGTGCAATGGAGGGTGTGTGAGAGAGATACATTTGGTAACAGAGTGGAAAAAAGGGGGTTGTGTAGTTGAGAGAGTTAGAGATCGAAACATCGAGAGAAAGAATGAACGTGTGTCGGAAACCAATAACTTTCTAAGGTGGTTAGGAGAGGAAGATTGATTGATACAGGAAGTATGTAGCGTGTGTGCCGGGGGGTGGGGCTAAAAATAACGTTTGAATGTAGATAGTACGAGACTTAATATCAACGTTCCAATTTAGTATACATTGTAAGATTTGAATTGAGGACCATGCATATGGCTTCCGTAATTATTTAGAATTCGTGCCATACTAGGTTTCTAAAAGTTGACATTGACTCGATTGTTGTGCTATTTTGTAGGTCATATGTTTGAATCCATCCAAAGTTTTCTCACTACCATGGTGTTCATCTTATACATATGAATTTGTATTAAAAAAGTAGCGTGGATACCGTGAAATGCAAAATCCACATTAGAATTGGAGATCGTTATGTGACACACACTGTAATTCTAATAACTCATTAATTAATTTATAGTATCTCAATGAAAGAAGATTCGTTTGCATTCTCAAGTGTAGGCACACCAGCGGATTCAGTGGTCGTGTCGTGGTGGTCGCGTGTGTCATACGGATGCTAGCACCCAGCCACCCACCCTCCCTCCCCCCATCCCAAAAAAAACGATGACAAAATAAGTCCACGCTTCCATGTTTGGATTGAAATATCGCGCCCCAATTCCAGCCCCTGCAAAACCTCCCTTATCCACCACTCCTTTCGTGCCCAGGCGCTCAAATCCCTAATTCTCCGCCAACCCAAGCAAAGTTTGAATCACCCCTCATCTCGTCTCTTTCCCCACCTCTGTGCGGATAGCGACAGCGAAGGCGACAGTCGCGCTTCACCACCGCACCGGAGCTACCTCATGTACGCCCTTGTCCACCGCACCAGTTGGACCACCGACAATGTCAGCCGCCGCAACCGACGTGCCTCACAGACACCAACTTCCACCGCATCAGGTGCGCTTCGCCGACGCCATCTCCCACCTCACCAAGGCTACTTCATCGAGCACATCGTCACACCTCCGCTCCCCGAGGTCGTTGGGGCTTCACAAACGGTCTCGTCCACCACATCGTAGCGCTCCGCTGCTGCTCAAGATCTACATCCATGCGTGGCCAGCCAACGCCAGCGCATCACACTTGATGTCTGCTAGAACTACATCGGTATTTCCCCAAAGAGGAAGGGATGATGCAGTATAGTGACGGTAGGTATTTCCCTCAGTGATGAGACCAAGGTTATCGAACCAGTAGGAGAACCTCCTAAAACCACGTAAACAACACCTGCACACAAATAACAAATAATTGCAGCCTGACGTGTTAACCTTTCGGGTATGGCGCCTCAAGTAGGCAAGATAACATGAGATAAATGTGGTAGATAGGATAAATAGATCGCGGAACAAATAAATTGCAGCAAGGTATTTTTGTATTTTTGGTTTAATAGATATGAAAATAAAAGCAAAGGAAAATATATCGCAAAGGCAAATATGATGAGAAGAGACCCGGGGGCCGTAGGTTTCACAAGTGGCTTCTCTCGAGAAATATAGCAAATGGTGGGAAAACAATTATTGTTGGGCAATTGATAGAACTTCAAATAATCATGACGATATCCAGGCCATGATCATTATATAGGCATCACGTCCAAGATTAATAGATCGACTCATGCCTGCATCTACCACTATTACTCCACACATCGACCGCTATCCAACATGCATCTAGTGTATTAACTTCATGGAAAAACAGAGTAATGCAATAAGAACAATGACATGATGTAGACAAGATCTATTTATGTAGAAATAGACCCCATCTTTTTATCCTTAATAGCAACGATACATATGTATGTGTCGTTTCCCTTTATGTCACTAGGATCAAGCACCGTAAGATCGAACCCCTCACAAAGCACCTCTTCCCATTGCAAGATAAATAGATCAAGTTGGCCAAACAAAACCCAAATATCGGAGAGGAAATACGAGGCTATAATCAATCATGCATATAAGAGATCAAAGAAGACTCAAATAACTTTCATGGATAAAAACATAGATCTGATCATAAACTCAAAGTTCATCGGATCCCAATAAACACACCGCCAAAGGACTTACAACATGTGGATCTCAAAGAGACCATTGTATTGATAATCAAGAGAGAGAGAGAGAGAGAGAGAGAGAGAGAGAGAGAGGAAGCCATCTAGCTACTAACTACTGACCCGTAGGTCTACAAAGAACTACCCACGCATCATCAGAGAGGCACCAATGGACATGATGAACCCCTCTGAGATGGTGTTTAGATTGGATCTGGTGTTTCTGGACTCTGCGGCAGATGGAGTTGATCTTCGTCGACTCCCCTAGGGTTTATGGAATATTGGGGTATTTATAGAGCAAAGAGGTAGTAAAGAGGCCAACAAGGAGGGCACAACCCACCGGGGCACGCCTGGGCCCCTAGGCACACCCTGGTCGGTTGTGCTCCCCTCGGAGCTCCCCTCAGGTGCTTTTCCTGGCCCATTAGATGTCTTCTGGTCCAAAAAAATCCAAAAAAAATTTGCTGCATTTGTACTCCATTTGGTATTGATTTCCTGTGATGTAAAAAACATGCAGAAAACAACAACTGGCACTGGGCACTATGTCAATAGGTTAGTACCAGAAAATGATATAAAATGACTATAAGATGATTGTATAACATCCAAGAATGATAATATAACAACATGGAACAATCAAATATTATAGATACGTTGGAGACGTATCAGCATCCCCAAGCTTAATTCCTGCTTGTTCTCGAGTAGGTAAATGATAAAAACAGAATTTTTGATGTGGAATGCTGCCTAACATGTTCATCACATAATCTTTTCTTTATAGCATGGACATTTGAACTTTTATATGGTTCAAAGCAATAGTCTAGTTTTGACATGCAGACTTTAATTCTCAAGCATACCAACGAGCAACCATGTCTTTCAAAATATCAACACTAAAGCAAGTTATGCCTAGCCCATTATGCTCAATCATTGATCCATTCATGAAACACACTCGAATATTAGCTACACCCAATGCTCAAATATGATCATAGTGCCCCTTAGTTGGTGCTTTATAAGAGAAGATGGATACTCAAATTCAAAATAAAAATTTGCATAAAGTAAAAGAAAGGCCCTTCCCAGAGGGAAATAGGGATTTCTGGAGGTGCCAGAGCTCAAAGCGAAAATTGAGATATAAAAACATTTTGAGAGGCACACTTTTCCCACCAACGAAAACGACTTAGAGCTCCCAACACTTTTCATGCTAGATACATCATAGGCGGTTCCCAAACAGAAAATAAAGTTTACTCCTTTTTCCACCATTACTTTCACTTTCCAGGCTAATCGTATCCACGGGTGCCATCCATACCAACAATTCCCAAGGAATTTATTATTTGACAAAACAAAGTAAATTCATTTTTCATTTCAGATGGGCATCGCTAATACCTTTGTCGTACTCTCGTGCAATGACAAGTGAATAAATACTCATTGTGAGAATAACACATCTAGCATGGAAAATATTGGCCACCCTCACACGCATTTTGAAGCAGTGAAACACAAAAAGAAATTTATTTTGAAAATTAGAGATGGCACATGCAAATTTGCTTAGAATGGCATGGAAATACCGCATATAGGTAGGTATAGTGGACTCATAAGGCAAAACTGGTTTAAAGGGTTTTGGATGTGTGACGCCCGGATAATCATGCTACAGTAATCTCACGTTAATGGTGCCACGTCACCTTTGTCACTGTAATTAATCTCGGATTAATTCAAAACCGTTTCAAATTTAAATCCTAAATAAGTCAAACGACAAAAGTTTTCAAATATTAAAACAAAAATGTTCGAGCTATGTCAATTATTGCATCGGTAATTATGTTGAAGTAAACACAATTTAGAAAATGCCTAAGTAATTTAAAATGATTTAAAACAGAAAAGAAAATAAATAAAAGAAACAAAATACAAAAGAGAAAACAAACAAAAAAAGAGAAGAAAAGGAAAAGCCCCCCGGCCAGCCGACCCAACAGGCCGGCCCATTCGCCACCGCCCAAGCGAGCAAAGGCCCAGCCGGCCACACCTTATCCCCTCACCCCGCAAACCCTAACCACCCACACCCCCACTCCCACTCTCCCTTCCCGATCCCCTCTGGATGGGATCGATCCGACCCAGACGCCCATCGCCCAGCCCGCCGCCGTCGTAGCTACGCCCCATCGCCATCCCTGCCGCCGAGCCCCACCATTGCCGCGCGCGCCGGGCGATCCCCCGCCTATCGGCGTCATCGCGCCACCTCGCAGTCCTCCACCACTACGTCGCGCGTCCCCGTCGAGCTTCGTCGTCGATTCCGGCACCTCCAAGCCTTCCCCGAGCCCACTAAGCACATCTGCAGGCTCAATGTGAGCTACGCCACTTCCCCGATTATTCCCGAGCTCGGATTCGAGCTCGAGCACCCTCGTTCCGCTCCGTAGATGTCGCTGCCGCCGGCGCTCCCTTACCCCCGCGCGCAGCCTCTCGCGCGGCTCAGAAGGCAAGCGCACGCTTTGTCGTCGCCCGCTCGCTCGTGTGCCGCTCGACCGCGGCCACCTCCGACGGCCACCGCGACCCCCTGCCCATCCACTGCGCCTGCCTCCGCCCGCAACTGCCGCTGCTCGCACACGCCGGCCGCGTCCCGCTCACCCCGCGCCGTCCCTTGCTCGTGCCCGTGGCCGCCCATTCTTGTTGCCGCGCATCCAGTTCCCTATTTGTTTCCCTCTGCGCCTCGCTGCACACGCCCATCTATGCGCCTCCTCCTGTAGCGCCCTCTGCACTCATGGCTGCCGCTTTCTTTGTCGCTCGCGCTTGCCGCCATACTGCTCACTCATTGGCCGTGGCCGCTGGTGGCCAGCGCCAGCGCCCACGGCACAACTCGTAACCAGCAGCTTCATGAGACCCTGCGCCGAATCGCCTAAACACCGTTTGGCCCTATGGGCCCTTTGCCAAGCAGGGCCCACTGCCTGACGTAAAAAAGAAATGAAAATGAAATTAGTAAAATAAATAAATAAATAATTAGTGAAATAATTAAGTTAATTAATTTTGTTTAACTAAACTAATTATAATTTGTTAACCTAATCAAGTAATTAACCTAATTAACCTAAGCAGTATGCCAGGTGGGTCCCCTTTGGACCCACATGTCAGGTTGACCGGTCAACCCTGTTGACTGCTGACGTTAGCATGACATCATGCTGATGTCATAAATACATTTTCGAACTAAATTAAATAATTAATTAAATTCCAGAAATTTTTAAAATCTTTAGAAAATCATATCTTTTAATCCGTAACTCGGATTAAATTATTCTCAACATGAAAGTTGCTCAGAACGACGAGACGGATCCGGATACGCATCCCGTTCATCCGCCACGCGTCCCTAGCATAGTGAACCTGCAACATTTCACCTCTGGTTCATCTGTCCGAAAACACAGAACACCGGGGATACTTTCCCGGATGTTTCTCCCCTTCACCGGTATCACCTACTAACGCGTTAGGGCACACCGAACACCGCGTATTGTCTTGTTACGCTTTGTGATGCTTTGATTGCTCTGTTATTTATTGTGTTCCCTCTCCGTTACTTCTTTCCGATAGACCACGAGATTGCCGGCGACCCCCAGTTCGACTACGGTGTTGGTGACTCGTCCTTCTTGCCAGAGCACCCAGGCAAGCCCCCCCCCCCTTGATCACCAGATATCGCCTATTCTCCTCTATACTGCTTGCATTAGAGTAGTGTAGCATGTTACTGCTTTCCATTGATCCTATTACGATGCATAGCGACATTGTTGCTACATCTGTTGATACCTTACCTGCAATCCTAAATGCTTAGTATAGGATGCTAGTTTATCATCATTGGCCCTACATTCTTGTCAGTCTACCTTGCTATACTATTGGGCCGTGATCACTCGGGAGGTGATCACGGGTATATACTATACATACATACATACTACAGATGGGGACTAAAGTCGGGTCCGCTCGAAGAGTACCCGCGAGTGATTCACGGATTGGGGGCTGAAAGGACCTTTGTCCCGACGGCCCTCTGTGTGGATCTTTGTGTCGGAGCGACAGGGCAGGTTGAGACCACCTAGGCGAGAGGTGGGCTGGCCTTGATCGGCGTCATGGTTGTTTCATAATAACACGCTTAACGAGATCTTGGTATTTGATCTGAGTCGGCCATTTGGTCTATCGCACTAACCATCTACGTGGGAGTAGTTATGGGTATCCCGGCGTCGTGGTATCGGCGAAGCCTTCTTGGCGTCGGCCGACCGAGTGGCGCGCCGGATTGGAACGTAAGCCTGCACTTGTATTAAGGAGGCTAGTTCTGCTACCGGCCGCGTTCGCAACGTGTAGGTGTGCTAAGGGCGATGGGCCCGGACCACTGTGCGCTTAGGTTTAGACGGCGTCTTGACTCTCTGTTGTGCCTAGGTGGGGCTGCGGCGTGTTGATCTTCCGAGGCGGGCATGACCCAGAAAGTGTGTCGGCCAAATGGGATCAAGCGTGTTGGGTTATGTGGTGCACCCTGCAGGAAGTTTATCTATTGAATAGCCGTGTCCCTCGGTAAAGGGCGACCGGAGTTGTACCTTGACCTTATGACAACTAGAACCGGATACTTAATAAAACACACCCTTCCAAGTGCTAGATACAACCCGGTGATCGCTCTCTAACAGGCGATGAGGAGAGGATCGCGGGTAGGATTATGCTATGCGATGCTCTTGGAGATGCTACTTGGCGATGCTACTTGGAGGACTTGATCTACTCTCTTCTACATCTTTGCAAGATGGAGGCTGCGAAGCGTAGTCTTTGACAGGATTAGCTATCCCCTCTTATTACGGCATTCTGCAGATTCGGTCCACCGATATGGCCCTTTACACATATACCCATGCATATGTAGTGTAGATCCTTGCTTGTGAGTACTTTGAATGAGTACTCACGGTTGCTTCTCCCCTTTTTCCCCCTTTCCTTTCTTTACGGTTGTCGCAACCAGATCTTTGGAATCCAGGAGCGACGCCACCGTCAACGCGGCGACCCCTACTACTGGAGTTGCCTACTACTACGTGCAGCCGGCCGGCGACGACCGGGAGTAGTTTAGGAGGATCGGGCGGAGGCTCGCCTCTTCGATCTGTATCCCGGTTTGTGCTAGCCTTCTTAAGGCAAACTTGTTTAACTTATATCGTACTCAGATATTGTTGCTTCCGCTGACTTCGTCTATGATCGAGCACTTGTATTCGAGCCCTCGAGGCCCCTGGCTTGTATTATGATGCTTGTATGACTTATTTATGTTCTAGAGTTGTGTTGTGATATCTTCCCGTGAGTCCCTGATCTTGATCGTACACGTTTGCGTGCATGATTAGTGTACAATTGAATCGGGGGCGTCACAAGTTGGTATCAGAGCCGACTGCCTGTAGGAATCCCCCTTCCACACTCCTTGGCCGAAGTCGAGTCTAGTCACTACAAAACTTTTACTAACTTGGCTGTGAGCCTTACGGGCCCACATCGCCATTTGGTGGTATTAGGATCTTTTATTCCTCATCTATACTCTGGGACTCTGATCTCTCTACTATTCAGGTTAAATGAATTTGCTAACTCTGACATTAGGATCTCGTGATCGCATCCACCCGGAGAGCCCCTTATTACCGACGACCGCCTGCTGCACTAGAGGATTTAGAAGATACTCTCTGATGTTCTCTCGAGAATTTGTGCCCGTCGCCTTTTCAATTCCCTACCATCGAAATATCCCTATGGATAAATACATGCACTTGTCGTTCCTACTTTTATTCCCAGTTGATCTTGTTATTACAAGATACCCCGAAATTCTCTCTATTGATCCGAGAATATCTTGTGCCTACTGCCTAGCAGTTCTTTGCCACATGAATACCCCTACAAATAAATCCTCGCACTTGTTGAGTATCCGCTCATCCCCAGTTGTTCATGTGTTTCACAAAAGTCTTTGAAATACCATTCGATCTTCTGAAAATCCTCAGCAACCTATTGCTCTGGAATTTCTTGTTTGCTTTCATTATGATTAATCCCATAAGTCTGGTAATCTTATTGGCATCCATTGTCATTATCATTTGAGTCTGTTGATTCAATATGTTGCGAATGCTTGCAATCCTCAATCAGATCCTAGAATTCATCCTTCCGGCTCAGACGCCATTTTTAAACATGAGCCGGGTCTCGACCAATCAAGTTGCCGTTGATTGTAACCCCCTATGTCTATTCGGCTATCCATCTATGATCAGAGCGTCTGCTTCTGATCCTTTGTTTTGGAAATCATAATTCCTTTGTTATCTAAGCATCAAATTATTCTGATGTTCTATAATTTGACGCATTTGCATTCTTTCTTCCTCTGATTGAGTACCGATACTCACATCAGCCCTGTTGTGGACCGCCATACCCATTGCCGGGTTATTATCCGACAGTGTCCTTCACAACCAAAATTCTTATGAGTTCTTTACCCGATACATAATGCCTTTGGTAAATTTTATCCTCTACTTTTGTCAACCATGCTCTACTTCGAGCTTGAGTTAAATTACTCCTAAAGATTGTGGTATGTGTTTCTAAGATGCCCCGATGGGATGAACCTATTCCTTCTCTAAAACCGTGTGAACCCGAAAGTTTTCACGAGTCATATTCTCCGGGTGATTTACCAGATAAAATTTCAACACTACAACTCCATCGAAAATGAGGAGTGAATGATAGGTTATGCATTGGAGAAGTGGGAGTCGACCTTGAACTTTGTGTTCATGCCCATGGACACAATGTAGATCTTGTCATGTAAGCTTCAGTAAATAATAATTATCCTTGATATAATTTCATCTTATATCTGGGATTTGGTCTTTTGCAATCGTGGTTTCCGACCATATTGTTCTTCCTTGATCAATTTCTCGGACAAGTTCAAGCACTTGTCTTCGCGGATCAATACCCAGTCCAACCTCTACTTTGATCCGTCTTGAGTATTACCCCTGGTATCTCGAGATTGTCACGAGGCGCATAACTTCTTATGAGTTCTCCATCAAGTACTACATTCTCATTGATTCCAATTTTTCACGTGCTTAGAGTTATTAAACACTCAAGGACATCGATAACTGAATCGAGTCCGCATCGCGATTAAACAACTCTTAGTAATCTTCTTTGCTTACGAGTTTGTACTCGATCACGTCATCCCTAGCCTGATCGGCTATGTCATTACCATGCTAAATGTTAACTGTGCTACCTGGTCCTTCCTTCCGGAGCACAATTTTCGACAATGAACTAACCTTACGTCAATCCTCCTCGTCATATCATTTCGCCTTGAACAACAAGCTTGGTTTCGAGTTTGTGTCGTGTCCTTGGTTCCAATTACACGTGACACAACCTCCCTACCTGTCAGCCCCGTTCATACACCATGGGCACCAACCGTGGGCGGCAAAAAACCCTCTCCTCGCCCGAAATAGTTACCGGCAAATATTTGGAAGATGCGAGATTACCGTCCTATCCCCAACCGACGCTATGTTCGAAATTTTAAACGGGGGATAACTTCGTAACTTTCCCCCATTTCAGAGAAGCGCGTCCCAAAGTTTGAGATCCCCCTCCCCTCTATTACCCCATTCATACACCATCGGCGGCACGACAACCTCCGCACTGCGGCCAGCCTCCTCCGTCCGCCACCCCATCCTCCACCTTGCCGGAGCCGCTACCCCTACCCTGTCGTCCACTGCAAGAGATGGACGTCTCTCATCCACGGCGCTAGACCAGGATCCTTTCATCGCCTCCTCTCGCTTCATCAGCGTTGTCGTCCACCTTGCCGTAGCCGCTCCTACGACCGCCTCGTCCACGGCAACAGGATATATCCCCCGACCTGGCCGTCTGCCGTCTAAATTCTTCTTCCCAGCCGCCGACAGCCATCGCACCCGCAGCACCATCAACGTATCAGCATAGGCCTACACGGCGTTGCAAGAGAGGTGGTACTCTTCCATATGTGCTTAAGTTATTGATCTCACCCGGAAAATAGATCGTAATTTGTTTACTGTACTTTTCTTGTCCGTACCAAATCGTAGTGGCTAGTTGAAAGCAAACATTGGTTGCGAAGTAGCTTTGTCCGGTTTGCACCTTCAGATCCGCCATGGCACGGGCACTATACTCGTAAAGCTTATGGTTTCCCCCTTTATATTCACTACCATCATCGTAGGTGCTTCGTGTCGTGCTAGCACTGCTCCTCAAGACCTCAACCCAAAGCTTACGTGTTGAAATACGAATCTGATATGATGCTCATATCACTAAAATAGAGAACGTTTAATTGGTCACCTAATGTTCCTATATTAGTTTGAAAAGCATGTCGCCACCGCTGGTCCAGCTAGTTTCACTTTCCTGATTTTTCTCTTGATGCTTAGGGTTTTCCCTTTTATCTACTCTACTATGATCTGCGTAGGTGCTTTACGTCAAATCTTGGCGTTACTCCACCCTTCAAGCTAAACAACACAACACTCGAATTGAAAGCTTAGTTGTTCAAATATGATTGCGATATGATCTTGATATTAGTTAACCGACACATTTAATTGGTTAGCTAAAGGTCCCCTTGAGTTTCCAAATGCATGTCGCGACATATAGAGAGACAAACATAATTGCATTTCTTTGTCACTTGTTGATCGTACTTTCTTGTCCATACCAAATCTTATTTGTTATTTCAAATCAAACATCGGTTTCTAACTACCCTTTATGCTGCTTGTAGCTTCAGATCTGCCATCCCTTCGCCACGGTCGACCTTGTACTCATCATGCTTATGTTTTCCCCATTTTATGATGACCACAATCAGCCTACATGGTTAGGTGGTCGTAATAGCACTGCTCCACCCATCGAGCTAAACAAGCTTAGTTGTACAAATTCATATAAGATATTATTGCTAATATTAGTAAAACTGAGAGATGTTTAATTGGTAAGCTAAATGTTCCTACTTTAGTTTCGAAATGCGTGTGAGCCACATATGGAGAGACCGGAAAGAATAGTATTTCTCTGTGCGCTCTGGTTCATCATGGGTGGCCAACCGACATTGTATTGAAAGACTTGTAATATCTTCAATCTGCTTGCTCTTCTGCTCTTCTTTAAGATGATACTCTTCTCTTGTGGTCGACTGGTCAGGTCGAGTTGTTCTCCCTTAGTATATTTTGAATCTGTCAGGTCAGATCGACTTGTTCTTCTTTACTATATGTTGAAGCTATCATTTGCGAAGTGTCATCACTTCTAGAGCTGTCATATTTTGAGTAGTAGGCCACATTATATTAATGCACACAACAAATTACAGCATGCATGGCATCTTTTAAAAGAATTACAGACATAGCACAAAGGGGTTTACAGGGAGGCACTATTGGATTAGAATCACTTCTGCATTACAAAGAAAATCTCACTTGTTTTTATGTTTTCATGCATGTCAGATATTGAACATTATCAAAATGAATATGAGAATGGGCGCATGAGAGGAATATTGCGGAACGATCCACTGGCTAACAAACTTGGCATGGTGGAGGATGGCCTATCTTATTCACCCATCAAGGTGCTTGCTCTAGCTTTGCAAAGTTGTATTGGTCGCACATATTTTGCATCTGGCCTCTTGCATTACTTCTACTTTGTTACACCATCTGCTTAGTTTAAGCATCATATATGATTATATGCCATACCTATCCATTTTCTGTACCTATTCCATGTGTCGTCACACTATGTTTTTCCAGTCAAATGTTGTTCTTTCGTAATAGATGTCCAAAAGGAAGAGGGTGAGTGCAGATCCTCAAGGAGTACAAACTAGGTATTTGGAAAAGGTAGTGATACCTGTTAAATCAGATAGATCAATAGCCACAGAAAACACAGGCCCAGCTGTACCACACTTTACCCCTACTCCAGTGGCCAAACCCCTATTAGAACTGCTGGGAGCCCAGCGTCAGGTACTGTCTATGATATCAATTCAAAATTTGAACTCCTAAATTTCTACTTGTGCCTTACCTTCTCTCTTGTATGAAAACTAATTTCAGATGAATCTCCTTGCTCAAAGGATCATACGATGTCAAAACAATAATGGGCTTTGCATTGCTCTCGTCAGTACCTCTCTCCGTTTTGCCTTGTAACGCTGTACTTAATTAATTGCTATTTGATTATGTATCATCAGTCTGCACCTGAGCTTCATTATCCTCTGTTTCTTCCAATATTATTCGATCTATATTTACTCTTTGCAAAATGTAGAATAATGGCAACGCTCATAAAGAATTTTCTTTGGGGAATTTATTGAATTATCCTTCCATCAACATTGAGAAGGACTTTGTCCAGCTCGTGTTAACATGTAATGTAAGTTCATCCTTCTCAAGCCTTCAAACTTTCTTCTAGTATAGATTTGGATAGGCATCATTTCCTCCACTGCTGTTTGCTTTGCTGTTTACATCTGATTGGATGTTTGCAACAACTACCAGTTTCAAATTGTAGTTGTAAAAACATGTTCCTTATGTAGTACAGATCCATTTATTTGCTTATATAATTGTGAAACCTGTTACGTGTCTCCTTATTTCTCTTTCAGAGTAATATCTCTTACGCCAGGCAGAACTTTAGGGAAGATAGTGAGCCAAACCATCTTGTGGACAGCGAGATGACCCCAAGGTCCTGTCTTGATGAAGACAGTGAGTTGAAGCTACTCACGGCGGTGTGAGACAACCTCTGTCGATCATTGCCTCAATCAGTTTGACTTCTTCAGTCTCAACTTAAAGAGGAAAGGCTTGCTTCAGCTCAGCTCCGACTTGAAGTCAAAGATGCAATGAAGATGTCAGAGGACTGCCATGCGCACCATCAAGCCTTAAATCTAGTGTTGATGCATCTATCGTTGACTGGCTGAGGTCTACTCAGCTTCTTGACTGTTTGGGGGCCCTTCTGGCAGGCCTAGTGCCTTCTAAAGTGCTCTCAGTTTTGTATATTCTTTTGTCGGAGCGTTTATTTGCACTGGTGGCGAACTTTGATGCCCAGTGGATGTAATATGTGATAGCCGTGATAGCCTAGCGTAAGTTGCTTGCTTATTTATTTCCTTGTTGTCTTGTTTATTTGTTTGCTTGTAGTCATTGCAGTTCTTTTTCCGCGGTTTGCTAGTGGCTGCAATAACCTATTTTATAAAACTAGGCTACAATAACCATGGGCTAATATTTCTTTGTAGTGGCACTAGGCCTCCTACGGGCGTAAAGCGATGGGCCTTCTACGGGCCGTAGAAACAATGGGCCTTCTAAGGGTCGTAGAAACAATGGGCTTTCTACGGGCGTATCATAAATGGGCCTTATACAGGCAAGTATGATAACATGGGCCAATAACGAGGCCTCATTATGGCCGTAAGCGGGCTAGAGTTGGAAGCGTCCGTTCATGGGCCGACCATAACGGGCCATCATTAATAGGCCGTATTCATGGCGCTATGAAAATGGCCCAACATATTAACGGACCACAAGCGGGCGATTGTAACCACGGGCTGAATTTGGCCCTGGCGCGAAAATGATAATAACGGGCCGTAAGTAAGCGAATCTTGAAATGAGCCCAACAATAAATGGGCTCGAGAAGGCGAAGATAACATGGGCTGAAGCATTAGCGGAATAACGGGCCGTTAATGGGTATAGTGATACCTTTGTTCATTACGGGCCACTTTCACCACGGGCCGTTAATGGGTGTAAAGTGATACACTATTCATTACGGGCCAGTTTCACCACGGGCCGTTAATAGGCGAAGAGTTACATAGGGCGTCATATGGGCCGAAAGATGTCATGGGCCATACATGGGCCATAAGTGAAAACGGGCTGGAATCATATTGGGTGGCCCAGATGACGCTGCTGGGCCTAATTCAGATAGGGCGTAACGGGCCTTGGGTTAGCGGGCTGTAAATGGGCTATATGCGAACAGGCTGTTAACAGGATTTCCATGGGCCGGCCCGCCACATTTTGACCAAGTCAAACAGGCCGGCCTTTTCACAGGAATGGGCCTCTATTGGGCCGTGCCACATGTCGATGTATCATAGGCGCCTTCCATCCAATGAGTGGATGACATCTGCCCCAACGATGAGCAGACACGTGTTTCCTCCAGCCAATGATGATTTTACACATGGAAAATCCCAATTGGTCGGGGCTGTTAACGGGTTATCGGATCCAAAACCCGACCCGATAGCTTAAGGGCGCTCCGTTATGGTGGATGCCACGTGTCGGTCACCCTTGACGAAAGCACTTCTGTGACGTGCGATTTATCGTCATGGAAGTGGACACTTCCGTGATGATAATTTTGGTAATGTCATGGAACACTTCTATGACAGCACAGGTATGACTATATTGATTCTTTCATAAATTTGTCATGGATGTACATGCATGAAAAAAACGCGACCTATTGTGACAAACACGTATCATCATGGAAGTGTATTTTTTTGTTGTGTATTAGACTCCTGCGGATTAAGATTGACCCTCCGTTTGGCTTTTCTTTCCAAACACCAAACAGAGTATCAGGGGCTACTGTCTATCAGGTGATAATTTCAGACACTTTTGATTACTTACCTCAAAGCCTGTCAGGAGGCTGGTGCAGGCTTCGGTCAATCCGCTCTTGGCGGACCGAACCTTCTGAATCACCGCACTCATAAGACAACGGTGCTCTTCATCCATCGAAGCGTCGTGAAGCACTTCCAGCAGACTATCCGGTGCTTCTGGCGCTATGGAAGTCATCTGCACGGTCGGCTCGCCCTCCTTAGCGAGGGGCTGCCTGCCCAAATTCGGAACCCTCAGAGGTTCCGGTACAGTGTCCGGCTGAGAGCCCAACTTGCTGCGGCTCTCATCGGCATAATCCGTGGGGATCTTGTGCCCCGTATGCCCGGCGTCTAGAATTTCACCTTGGGGCGTCTCCGGATTCACCTCCCCCTGCTCGGGGACCCTTTGGGATAACACCTCCGTGTCATCCACACGCCAATGGGAAGTGGCCGTCGGGAGTGAATTCATTGCCGAATCGCTCAAAGACCCATCCGAAGAAGATACCTCGGGACGGGCCCTGGCGTTATAACAAACTATGAAGCCGAGCCTCATTAAAATTATTGCAGAGTGCGGATACTTACGATCTCACCAGGGGCTTACCACAGGAAGCCCTCCTCCCTCATTTGTGGCGGCGGTTGTGGAGTGGTCGAAGGAGGGTCCGTCCTTCTTGGACCCTTGGCCTCCCGAAGAAGCGGCCTTCCTCTTGGCCCCCTTCATTTTCGGGAGAGGGTTCTCCTCCTCCTCCTCCTCCTTGTCGTTGTTGGAGGGATGCATACGGTGTCTTGGACAATGAGTGCGGCACCATGTTGCGTCGGGAACTTCTTACGGTCCCGTGGCCTTTTCTTGGCCTTCTTCTCGGCACCTCATAGGGCGCGGAGCCAGCATCTCCATCGGGAGTTCGTCTCATGGATCCTCGAGCAACAGAGCGGACGGTCGATCCGCTCTGCCGTAGCCACATATACTGTCAAAATTAAGCGCGATGGCCTAAGTCTCGCCCACGAATATCTTTGGGAAAGGCACATCTTGAAATGCGAGAATGCTTACGCGTTGGCCTGGCGCCTGGCGCTGAGTCCATGATCCTCGTAAATGGGAGGAGGACCTTTGCCGGCCTTGAACAACACCTTCCAGGCGTCTTTGTGCGTCGTGTCAAAGAGCTCTTGCAGTGTCTAGTGTTGGGCCGCATCAAACTCCCACAGGTTGAATGTGTGTCTCTCACACGGGAGAATCCGATGGAAAAACATGACCTGGATGACATTGACCAGTTTGATCTTGTTGGTTATCATGTTTTGGGCGCAGATTACGTAGTCGGTCAGCTCCTCGAGATCGCCCAGGCCAGGCCCTTCCTCTTCCGAAGCAAGCCACGAGGATGCTGATCGAATTGGGGCCGCCACCCAGTTGGCGTCGCGCGGTTCGGTGATGTAGAACCACCCCGATTGCCACCCCTTCACGGTCTCCACGAAGGAACCTTCAAGCCAGGTGACATTGGGCATCTTGCCCACCATGGCGCAACCACACTACGCCTGTTGGCCGACCACTATCTTCGGCTTTACGTTGAAGATCCTCAGCCACAGGCCAAAATGGGGCCTGATGCGGAGAAAGGCCTCACACACGACGACAAACGCCGAGATGTTGAGGATGAAATTTGGGGCTAGATCATGGCAATCTAGCCCGTAGTAAACATGAGCCCGCAGATGAAGGGATGAAGTGGAAATCCCAATCCACACACAAAGTGGGCGAGAAATATGACCCTCTCGTGGGGTCCCGAAGTTGGAATAATCTGCCTGCGTCCGGTGCCGGGCGCGATATCTATGACCAAGTATCCGCCGCCGGAGCTTCATAACATGCTCCTCCTTCATGGTGGAGGCCACCCACTTGACTCCTGCTCCGGACATGTTTGGTTGTGCGGAGAAGGCGTGAACTGGGGCGCTGGAGCTCGAGGGTGTGAGAATGGATAAGCAGAGGAGGAAGAAGGCGTGGGTAAAAAGGAGGAATCCTTATCCCATTATAGAGGCGACGAAAACGGTGCACCTCCCCACTCGCCCGTTGAAAATCGCTTATTTCCCAAGCACCACGATTGATGGCGCGGTTGGGTTACCCGTAACCGTATTGATGAGGATCCCGTAATAAGGGGACATGATCTCTGCTTCGACAAGACGTGCCAAGGAAACCGCCTCGATATGTGTGGTAGCTGGCTGTGGGAAGACGATTCAATAATGACTCGACCATTTTGTTGTGTCACCTCATCTAAAAGTTGTCAGGAGAGTATATTTGTAAAATATCATTCTCTCTACGATGGTATGTGAAGATCGTCTTACAGATCCGAACATGATTGAAGTGTTCGATAATTACTTTGGAGTATTCAGAGATGGAACCCGCCTTGCAATGCGAAGACAAAGCGCACGCCGGACTCGCCGTCATTGAAGCCTGGTTAGAGACTCTTGAGAGAGTCCTGTATTAGGGGGTATCCGTACAGCCGGACTATACACTTTGTCCGGACTATTGGAGCGTGAAGATACAAGACTCAAGACTTCGTCCCGTGTCCGGATGGGACTCTCCTTTGCGTGAAAGACAAGCTTGGCGATCCGGATAATAGATTTCCTTCTATGTAACCGACTCTGTGTAAACCCTAGCCCCCTACGGTGTATATATAAACCGGGGGGTTTAGTCCTTAGAGACACAATCGTAATCATCATAGGCTATCTTCTAGGGTTTAGCCTCTACGGTCTCGTGGTAGATCAACTCTTGTACTACTCATATCATCAATATCAATCAAGCAGGAAACAGGGTTTTACCTCCATCGAGAGGGCCCGAACCTGGGTAAAACATCATGTCCCTTGCCTCCTGTTACCATTAGCCTTAGACACATAGGTCGGGACCCCCTACCCGAGATCCGCCGGTTTTGACACTGACAGGGAGCCAGCCGAGGAGTGGCGTGAATCTTTTGGTTTTCACCATGGGAAAACACCAGTCGACGAGTTTTCACATCAAGGAGCAGTGGGTTTTACAGGCAGAATCATCATGACTAATTGCTACCGCGGCTGCTCCTGCTAATAAAAAAACTAAAAATCCTGCCGCACCTACCACACGCAAAGACCAGAGCAACGTTGCGGTGGATATTTAAATTTACCTGCCAAAAAGGAGAGAAAAAAGGGGTGAAAGACAAATGTGGTGGCGGCATAGCTAATCGGTCGCACTAGCCCAGCTAGCTAGCCACCGTGTTTCACCGATGTACTTGATGGGAAAGATGGGCTTTTGTGATTTGATGACTCATTTACTTGCTTTGACGGTATGACCGAGGAGGACCCAGAAAATGTGCGCTAGGGCGTCCCACGTCTCGGCAAGGAAGATAATATGCGTGCACCACCCGGGTCCCGGGAGGACCCAGAACCGCGCAGTAGGGTGTGCCACATCTCAGCACGGAGGAAAAATGTGTGTGTAAAAATATACTGTATCAGACGTACTACCTATGGTTTGACCGGGACCCAGCCAGTCGGTCGAAAACACCCCACTAGCCACAGAGCTTCATCATGCTAACGTGGCATGGAGGATAGGTGTGGTTAGGTCTGTCTTGACCAGCCACAACGTCTCTTGTTCTAGGCAATTCTTCTAGTATTTTCCAAGAACTTTTTTAGTTATAATAACACCACGACAAGCTCGCGCCGCTCTTCGTGTTTGCCCGTGCGTCTAAGGTTGGTTATAATGGCAATTATCATATACTAGTATCATTAATATGATACTAGTGTATGATACTACATCCGCAGTGCATAGTATCATATGTTAGTATCATAGATGACTTCATTTATTAGCATGCATGACACATAATAGCACAACATTTAATATGACACGGTATCATGATATGATACTCAACCCTCTCTTTCTTAATTTAATTCTATGCCACGTCATCAAATTTGCCTAGTTGGCATGCATGATACTCCCATTACGACCAGCCTAAAGGTTAGACGATGGAGAGGAGAGAGAGAGATCACAGACATGGGACCCACCAGTAAGTGAGTCGTCTGTCATGCACGTGTTGACGAGCCACTCCCTCTCCTCTACTCAACGTAATACTGTATAAAATCAAGTTATGTGACAAAGCCAACAACTATTGCTGTTTCAGGCTATTGACTTACGCTTTATAGTCCAGGTTGCCAGTCGAATCTCGTCTTTCAAATTTGTTAGTTTTAGGTCCAAATTTGGTCAATGACAAGTGGGACCCCTGTGTGTTGTTCCGATATTTCAGTGTAGGATGGTTTTTTTGCACAAACACTTTGCGCGGTTAGACAAGTAACGACACCAGTTACACATATTTTTCAAGTTTAGGAACAAAAATGACAGCGGCATAGAATATCACATACACCCCACAACTTAGATGCTTTTTACGTTGATCGAACCAAGATCCAATGGCTTGGGAGTAGTCTTTGTAATTGTGGACAATTTCCAAACTCTCTAAGGTTTTTTTGCAAATAAAACATGCAAGCCTCGTGTGTGCCGCTGCATCTTAGATCCAACGGCTCCCAGTTGCTCACGTCAGGTGCTCCCCATAGCTTAATTAGCTGCTATGGTGATACGAGCATCTAGGTCGTATGATCTGTGATCAGATGCCGCATGCGTAGTACTTGTACTTTCTGCGCAATTCCCAAACTCTCAGGCGTATATTGCAAAAACATTCAAACCTCCTACTGTGAGCCGTTAGATCTCCGGGAACTCGTATCATCATAGAATCTAAGGTGAGGGAGCACCTCATATTCTCCTGTGCGAGAAAACATCAGGTGTTCTTGTAGCTTGGATGCTACGGTGATACGAGCTTCGAGGTCGTTCGATCTGAGATCCAATGGCATCTAAGCTGTCTTTGTGCTTTTAAGTAGTGGCAAACTCTTTGGGGGCTTTTATGCAAAAAAAACATTCAAACCACCAAGGAGTTGTTGGATCACAGATCCAACAGCTCTGAAGAGCTTGTATCACCAAAGCATCTAAGGTGTGGTAGCACATGATATTCTTACATACAGGAAAATATGAGATTCTCCTTCATCTTAGATGCTACGGTGATACAAGCTTAGAGGTCGTTGGATATGGGATCCAAGGGCATCTGAGTAGTTTTTGTATAAATTGTGTGTAATTCTCAAACTCATTAAGGTTTCCTGTAAAAATATTAAGACATCATGTGAGTTGCTATATCTCAGATCTACCAGGTCCAAGCAACTCGTATCATCATATAGCATCTAAGGTGTGGGGGCACATGATATTCTCCGGGGAGGGGGTGCACAACCAATCGGTGTTTGGGAGGGTGGGGACAAATATAATGTTGAAAAATATAATCTAAACAATCCTAAACAGAGCTTCACAATTTTATCTAAGGTCGAGGGGTTAATCCCCGATAATCTACGTAGCTCCGCCTATGCAAGAGGTGTAGTGTGAGAGTCTATGTGTGAGATAGACAACGCGAAAAAGCAAGGTCAATCAAGTCATTTATATAGGGAGAGATCGAGGGAGTGTGTCCTAGTGTACACTCGAATCTTAAAGACGATACACCAAGATATCGTGCAGTGAATCTGTGGTAAGGGCTGGAGGGAGATAGTTACCAAGAGAGTGAGCTAGATAGACTTTGTGTGTGTGCGCATGGTGAAGGTGTTTTACAAAGGCAACACATGTGTCTTGAGAGAGAGAGAGAAAGAAAGAGAGGGAGCCTTTGTCATGGAGGGCACGATGAGGTTGTGTGTGAGAAATACATTTGTTGAGAGTGTGAGGGCAGGAATGACATAAATGGAGATCGAAATGTGAAGAGCAATAATGAGCGCGCGCGTGCCGGATACCAATACCTCTATTAACAAAGAAATTAACATCAACTGATACATGAAGTGTGTGTGGGGGGGGGGGCGATCAAGAGACCTAAACACAACATCTAAATGTATATAGTACTAGACTTAATATTCATGTTTCAGTTTCATGTTCATTTTAATATTGAATTGAGGACCATGCATGGCTTACATTTTACTCCCTTCTTTCCTAAATATTTGTCTTTTTAGATATTTCAAATGGACTGCCATATACGGATGTATATATACATATTTTAGAGTGTAGATTCACTCATTTTTCTCTGTATGTAGTCACTTGTTGAAATCTCTAAAAGACAGATATTTAGGAAGAGAGGGAGTATTTTTGAATTCATGTCATCCATGCATGGTTTGAAAAAAATAGATGCACTATACTTACCGGATTGTTGTTGTATTCATGTGTGTGTGTGTGTGTGTGTGTGTGTGGTCATATGCTTGATACATACAAAGTTTACTCACCACCATACCATTCATCTTTTAAATTTGCATTTGCAATGAAAAACTTACTGGGGATACCATGAAATGTGAAATCCACGTTGAGATCACTATATCACAAACTCACTCTAATTCAAGAACTCATCATAAATCAATTACTGTGCCTTTTGACCAGTAATTTGCAAGAAATACGGCCATTGTAATACATATAGATTTGTTCGACAATTTAAAGATGCTTTTTGTATTGTCGAATGGTAGGACCCAGCGGCGTACTAGCCAGACCCAGGCTCGTGTTGATCCAAAAAAAACTCGAGATCGTGTCCTTCTGGTGGCGTGCGTGGTATGCACATTAGCCAACCCCAACCACTCAAGCCTCCGCATTTCGAGTCGAAATATCTGGTGGTCGGAATTATAGCCCTAGGAAATTTCCCTCATATCCCCGACCCATAATGACTACCGATGAACAATGGAGGGATGCTTTAGTAACTAGACAATGTGACCTATCGTGCCGAGCATGGTTCAATTCCCTTGGTCGCCGCTACCCAAGGTCACCCGTCAACTCCATTGCCTAGTACTAATAGGAGTACTACACCAGGGCGAGCACATAATTATGCCCCGTTTGGTCGTTCCTAGTACTTGAGTTAATATATGAGGCAATGCACTGGTACGGAGGGATTATCCTTTACTCTGCATATATAACTTGTCTAAAGACTAACTAAGCAAAATGTTTGATCAAATCCTTTCTTAAGAAATATTAACATCTACAACAGTAAAGATCTATGACATGTATCGCTTGAAAATTTACTTCATGATGCAGGTTATGATATTGTTTCGAATCCTGGATTTTAAATTTCAGAAAATCCAAAAGTGACCTGAAATTCATGAAACAGAGCATGGTCTCCTGATTTGGCACAAATATGCTATCGTAATTTTTTTATTCAATTTGAGACAAGCTGATTATGAAAAGTTGCACAAGTGAAGAGCCAAGGTATTTTGGAACAAAGACCTGCCACGTTAACGCGGGCGCTTTCACTATTCAAACTGTGGGAGTTTACGTGCTTGCCACGAGTCCGCTTCTCATCGGCAGTGTCATCAGAAAATGTGTGAGTCAACGGGAGGCGTGCGAGAAGTTCGCTGCGCTGGCTGACCGGGAGGCGTGTGAGAAGGCCACTATGTAGGCTGACCGGGAGGCGTGTGAGAAGGCCACTGTGTAGGCTCACCGGGAGGCGAGCCCTTTGACTAGGCTCCGCCGCCCACCTTCGTTCCAACTGCTCCCACTTTTAATGGTGTCGGCGCCCTGGTTTAAAATCACCCCCGCACTACTCGGTATCGCTACAATCTTCTCTGTTCCTATACGATTCTCCTGTCGTCTACCTCCAACCAACCTGACCTAGCTGTACGCCATGCCGCATCATGATGGTCTGCCCTTAGTCTTCTAGTTTCCCGAGGAAGACACCTAGCCGGAGTCTCAAGAACATAAGGCGTGTTGGGACGAGCTTGAACTGGCCTTGCGGGAAGACGCGACGCCCGTCCCTGCTCCCGTCCCGGCTCCCCTCGCCCGACTACGCCAACGCCCATCCCTATGGCATTGATGGGCTGGGAGCCACACATTGTCGCCGAGCTTGATGCCACGGGGTTCCATGAGGTCCTCGCCAACTTTCACGCGCCCGTGCACCTGCCAGCACATGCGCCTGCGCGGGCACTGATGCGCGCGCCTGTGCCGGTGCCCGTGCACACGAATGTCTCCACCGTGCCGTTGCCAGCGCCTGTCCCCGTGCGGGTGCCAGTGCCCCCCTCGGTGGAATGGATTTCCGCCGTCGACCGCTTCCTTGCACCAACGCCAGTTGCATCCTCCCGCCAGTTGACTCACTCCTGGAGATCGAAGTCATGAACATTCTGGCCTTCCTAAGTTAGGGCCAACATCCAGGAGTACGCCAACAACGGTAGAAGATGTTGCCATCGACGTCGCCGACACCATTGGTCAGTGGCCCGACAACATGGAGCACAACAGAGGAGCCGCTTCGCACCGCAAGACGCCCGCGCCGCCGCGTAATCTAAATTTGCCATGAAAAACATTCAGATTGCCATGCTAAAATCCGAACGTTTGGGATTTATCATTTTCGTTTATTTTAGTTTGATCGTCGTATGAATGTAAAGTCGGAGTCAGACTGAATGAAATCTATGGTTTGATCGATTGAATGTTCTGCTAGAGCCGTATCAAATTAAATATAAAACGTCATCAAGCCACATGTATTCCTTCTCATCGCAAACATTTCATATTAAATACCACGTCAATTCCAAATATCTTTTTAGGGAAGTCAATTCCAAATACTTGTAGGGCGCGACCAATCCCCTTGTTCCAGCACTAGGTGATACATCTATTTATCCACACATTTAATTATTACAGAGTAGTAATAAATAGTACTACTACTAGCCTAACTTTTCCGTCACGGTCACTTTTGTTCCTAAACTTGTTACATGTATAATACTACTAATACGTTAAACTGGTGTCGTAACTTTTGAACGCGTCCAGATATGGTCAACGGCAACATCGCCCGCGCGTTCTTCATGTTTGTTCGTGCGTCTAAACGTAGAAGGGGAGGGGAGAGAGAAAGAGAGATCAGACATGGAACCCACTAGTAAGTGAAGGTGAATAGTACATGC
Source organism: Aegilops speltoides (assembly GCA_021437245.1). Taxonomy (NCBI): domain Eukaryota; kingdom Viridiplantae; phylum Streptophyta; class Magnoliopsida; order Poales; family Poaceae; genus Aegilops; species Aegilops speltoides. The sequence goes on from CM038141.1 coordinate 120,553,500, forward strand.
TAATGAGTCGGTCCCACTAATGTACTGTTATCCATTAAATAGGTTGTGGTAATATAAAAACATTATATCAACAAAGGGGGGTACAACAAACGTTGCCTATTGACGTGCAACTTGAAGGCCCTGGTCGCATGTTCGATCCTCGTCCTTTTTCGTTTTTAATTTACAATTTATATATGGGTCCAAATTTGTTCCATGACAGGTGGCCCCCTCGGTGTGTAGTTTATAGCACTTTAATTTGTGGGTCGAGATTTGTTCCATTACTGGTGGACTATCGATTGTGTAGTTTTGTAGCTTATTTTTAATAATTAAAGAGAACAACAGAGTTTTTTTGCAAAAATACCATGGTGTGGCATGGAAGGTGAGAAAGGATGTGAGACAGAGCGGTGATCGAGCCAGAGGGAAATCAATTGGGGGAGGTGCGGGGGTTGCAACGGTGTTTGGAGTAGTTGTGGGCCTAATGCTATGAAAATATAATCTAGACCCACCGGATTAAATGCATTCACAAACTAATCCAAGGTTGGAGTCCCCCTCGCAATGTAAATAGCTCCGACTCTGCGAGGGATGGATAGGTAGCTTCAATGTGTGGAAGATACGGCGTGAGAAAGCGAGGTCAATCGAGACACGAATAGATAGAGAGACAAAGTGAGTGTAGTTCGGCATTCGTTGAAAAGATATATATGGTCTGGAGAGATATTTTCCAATTGAGATTTTGGGAAGGGTGAGGGCTGTAAGATAGAGCTTGAGAGATGATCCAGTCAGAGACATGTAGATATAATTTGTGCGTAGGAGGAAGCAAGGTCAATCGATTACATAGATAAAGGAGAGATATTGGGCGAGTGTGGGTTGTAATGCGATCGAAAGAGTGAGACTGGTTGGAGAGAGTGACCTAGATATACAATGTGCGTCAGAGAGTATACCATATGAATATGTCAAATTGGGCTCAAACATGGAGATATATCGTTTGTGTCTGAGACAGAGTGAGGTCAATTGAGACATACATAGGGAGAGAGAGAGAGAGAGAGAGAGAGAGAGAGAGAGAGAGAGAGAGAGAGATTGAGCGAGCGTGGTCCGCCATGAGGTTGAAAGAGTGGGGGTGGCTTGGATGGACTGACCTAGATAGACAATCTGCATGAGAGAGTATAGAGTGTGTCGATCGAGGCCCGAACAGGGAGATATATCATTTGTGTGTGAGAGAATGCGAGGTTAATCGAGACTTAGATAAAGAGAACGAGATTGAGCGAGTGTTGGCCACCGTGCGAAATAGAGAGTGAGACACTCTCGAGAGAGTGGCCTAGATAGACAATGTGCGTGCTTTCGCACGAGGGGGGGGTCTAGATAGGCAATGCATGTATCTAGCGAGAGAGGGTGGGAGGGAGAGAGAGAGAGCTCGGCATGGAGTGCAATGGAGGGTGTGTGAGAGAGATACATTTGGTAACAGAGTGGAAAAAAGGGGGTTGTGTAGCTGAGAGAGTTAGAGATCGAAACATCGAGAGAAAGAATGAACGTGTGTCGGAAACCGATAACTTTCTAAGGTGGTTAGGAGAGGAAGATTGATTGATACAGGAAGTATGTAGCGTGTGTGCCGGGGGGTGGGGCTAAAAATAACGTTTGAATGTAGATAGTACGAGACTTAATATCAACGTTCCAATTTAGTATACATTGTAAGATTTGAATTGAGGACCATGCATATGGCTTCCGTAATTATTTAGAATTCGTGCCATACTAGGTTTCGAAAAGTTGACATTGACTCGATTTATTGTGCTATTTTGTAGGTCATATGTTTGATCCATCCAAAGTTTTCTCACTACCATGGTGTTCATCTTATACATATGAATTTGTATTAAAAAGGTAGCGTGGATACCGTGAAATGCGAAATCCACATTAGAATTGGAGATCGTTATGTGACACACACTGTAATTCTAATAACTCATTAATTAATTTATAGTATCTCAATGAAAGAAGATTCGTTTGCATTCTCAAGTGTAGGCACACCAGGCAGACCAGGGTCGTGTCGTGGTGGTCGCGTGTGTCATACGGATGCTAGCACCCAGCCACCCACCCCCTCCCTCCCCCCCATCCCAAAAAAAGAACGATGACAAAATAAGTCCACGCTTCCATGTTTCGGATTGAAATATCTGGCCGGCCCAATTCCAGCCCTGCAAAACCTCCCTTATCCACCACTCCCTTTCGTGCCCAGAGCGCTCAAATCCCTAATTCTCCGCCAACCCAAGCAAAGTTTGAATCACCCCTCATCTCGTCTCTTTCCCCACCTCTGTGCCGGATGACGACGACGAAGACGACAGTCGCGCTTCACCACCGCACCGGAGCTACCTCATGTACGCCCTTGTCCACCGCACCGGTTGGACCACCGACAATGTCAGCCGCCGCAACCGACGTGCCTCACAGACACCAACTTCCACCGCATCAGGTGCGCTTCGCCGACGCCATCTCCCACCTCACCAAGGCTACTTCATCGAGCACATCGTCACATCTCCGCTCCCCGAGGTCGTTGGGGCTTCACAAACGGTCTCGTCCACCACATCGTAGCGCTCCGCTGCTGCTCAAGATCTACATCCATGCGTGGCCAGCCAACGCCAGCGCATCACACTTGATGTCTGCTAGAACTACATCGGTATTTCCCCAAAGAGGAAGGGATGATGCAGTATAGTGACGGTAGGTATTTCCCTCAGTGATGAGACCAAGGTTATCGAACCAGTAGGAGAACCTCCTAATACCACGTAAACAACACCTTCACACAAATAACAAATAATTGCAGCCCGACGTGTTAACCTTTGAATGCAGGCGCCTCAAGTAGGCAAGATAACATGAGATAAATGTGGTAGATAGGATAAATAGATCGCGGAACAAATAAATTGCAGCAAGGTATTTTTGTATTTTTGGTTTAATAGATATGAAAATAAAAGCAAAGGAAAATATATCGCAAAGGCAAATATGATGAGAAGAGACCCGGGGGCCGTAGGTTTCACAAGTGGCTTCTCTCGAGAAATATAGCAAATGGTGGGAAAACAATTATTGTTGGGCAATTGATAGAACTTCAAATAATCATGACGATATCCAGGCCATGATCATTATATAGGCATCACGCCCAAGATTAATAGATCGACTCATGCCTGCATCTACCACTATTACTCCACACATCGACCGCTATCCAGCATGCATCTAGTGTATTAACTTCATGGAAAAAACAGAGTAATGCAATAAGAACAATGACATGATGTAGACAAGATCTATTTATGTAGAAATAGACCCCATCTTTTTATCCTTAATAGCAACGATACATATGTACGTGTCGTTTCCCTTTATGTCACTAGGATCAAGCACCGTAAGATCGAACCCCTCACAAAGCACCTCTTCCCATTGCAAGATAAATAGATCAAGTTGGCCAAACAAAACCCAAATATCGGAGAGGAAATACGAGGCTATAATCAATCATGCATATAAGAGATCAAAGAAGACTCAAATAACTTTCATGGATAAAAACATAGATCTGATCATAAACTCAAAGTTCATCGGATCCCAATAAACACACCGCCAAAGGACTTACAACATGTGGATCTCGAAGAGACCATTGTATTAATAATCAAGAGAGAGAGAGAGAGAGAGAGAGAGAGAGAGAGGAAGCCATCTAGCTACTAACTACTGACCCGTAGGTCTACAAAGAACTACCCACGCATCATCAGAGAGGCACCAATGGACATGATGAACCCCTCTGAGATGGTGTTTAGATTGGATCTGGTGTTTCTGGACTCTGCGGCAGATGGAGTTGATCTTCGTCGACTCCCCTAGGGTTTATGGAATATTGGGGTATTTATAGAGCAAAGAGGCAGTAAAGAGGCCAACGAGGAGGGCACAACCCACCGGGGCACGCCTGGGCCCCCAGGCACACCCTGGTTGGTTGTGCTCCCCTCGGAGCTCCCCTCAGGTGCTTTCCTGGCCCATTAGATGTCTTCTGGTCCAAAAAAATCCAAAAAAAAATTTGCTGCATTTGTACTCCATTTGGTATTGATTTCCTGTGATGTAAAAAACATGCAGAAAACAACAACTGGCACTGGGCACTATGTCAATAGGTTAGTACCAGAAAATGATATAAAATGACTATAAGATGATTGTATAACATCCAAGAATGATAATATAACAACATGGAACAATCAAATATTATAGATACGTTGGAGACGTATCAGCATCCCCAAGCTTAATTCCTGCTCGTTCTCGAGTAGGTAAATGATAAAAACAGAATTTTTGATGTGGAATGCTGCCTAACATGTTCATCACATAATCTTTTCTTTATAGCATGGACATTTGAACTTTTATATGGTTCAAAGCAATAGTATAGTTTTGACATGAAGACTTTAATTCTCAAGCATACCAACAAGCAACCATGTCTTTCAAAATATCAACACTAAAGCAAGTTATCCCTAGCCCATTATGCTCAATCATTGATCCATTCATGAAACACACTCGAATATTAGCTACACCCAATGCTCAAATATGATCATAGTGCCCCTTAGTTGGTGCTTTATAAGAGAAGATGGAGACTCAAATTCAAAATAAAAATTTGCATAAAGTAAAAGAAAGGCCCTTCCCAGAGGGAAATAGGGATTTCTGGAGGTGCCAGAGCTCAAAGCAAAAATTGAGATATAAAAACATTTTGAGAGGCACACTTTTCCCACCAACGAAAACGACTTAGAGCTCCCAACACTTTTCATGCTAGATACATCATAGGCGGTTCCCAAACAGAAAATAAAGTTTACTCCTTTTTCCACCATTACTTTCACTTTCCAGGCTAACCGTATCCACGGGTGCCATCCATACCAACAATTCCCAAGGAATTTATTATTTGACAAAACAAAGTAAATTCATTTTTCATTTCAGGACTGGGCATCGCTAATACCTTTGTCGTACTCTCGTGCAATGACAAGTGAATAAATACTCATTGTGAGAATAACACATCTAGCATGGAAAATATTGGCCACCCTCACCGCACCGCGAGCGGTAGAGCACACAAAAGAGAAATTTATTTTGAAAATTAGAGATGGCACATGCAAATTTGCTTAGAATGGCATGGAAATACCGCATATAGGTAGGTATAGTGGACTCATAAGGCAAAACTGGTTTAAAGGGTTTTGGATGTGTGACGCCCGGATAATCATGCTACAGTAATCTCACGTTAATGGTGCCACGTCACCTTTGTTACTGTAATTAATCTCGGGTTAATTCAAAACCGTTTCAAATTTAAATCCTAAATAAGTCAAACGACAAAAGTTTTCAAATATTAAAACAAAAATGTTCGAGCTATGTCAATTATTGCATCGGTAATTATGTTGAAGTAAACACAATTTAGAAAATGCCTAAGTAATTTAAAATGATTTAAAACAGAAAAGAAAATAAATAAAAGAAACAAAATACAAAAGAGAAAACAAACAAAAAAAAAGAGAAGAAAAGGAAAAGCCCCCGAGGGCACCGACCCAACAGCCGCCCATTCGCCACCGCCCAACTGGCAAAGGCCCCGGCCACACCTTATCCCTCACCCCGCAAACCCTAACCACCCACACCCCACTCCCACTCTCCTTCCCCGATCCACTCTGGATGGGATCGATCCGACCCCGACGCCGCCCATCGCCCAGCCCGCCCGCCGCCGCAGCTGCCATCGCCATCGCCATCCTCGCCGCCGGAGCCCCACCATTGCCAGCGCGCGCCGGCCGATCCCGCCTTATCGGCGTCCTCGCGCCACCTCGCCGTCCTCCTCCACTACGTCGCGCGTCCCGTCGAGCCGTCATCGATTCCGCACCTCAAGCCTTCCCGAGCCCACTAAGCACATCTGCAGGCTCAATGTGAGCTCGCCACTTTCGATTATTCCCGAGCTCGGATTCGAGCTCGAGCACCTCGTTCGCTCCGTAGATGTCGCTGCCGCCGGGCGCCCTTACCCTTCCGCGCAGCCTCTCGGCGCGGCTCCCGTCAGCCGCCAGCGCCATGCGTCGCCGCTTCGCTCGTGTGCCGCTCGACCGTAGCCACCTCCGACGCCACCGCGACCCCTGCCCATCCACTGCGCGCCTCCGCCCAGAATCGCCGCTGCCAGACACGCCGCCATGTCCCGCTCACCCAGCGCCGTCCCTTGCTGCGTGCTCGTGGCCGCCATTATTCTTGTTGCCGCGCATCCAGTTCCCTATTTGTTGCCCTCTGCGCCTCGCAGACACTGCGCCCATCGCGCCTCCTCTGTAGCGCCCTCTGCACTCCATGGCTGCCGCTTCTTTGTCGCTTCTTGCCATTGCCTGCTGCTCATTGCGGGTGTGGCCCGTTACTGGGTCAAGGCCACACACGGCACAACTCAGTAACCCAGCGCTCACAGACCCTGCGCCCGAATCGCTTGACACCGTTTGGCCCTATGGGCCCTTTGCCAAACAGGGCCCCCGCCTTGACGTAAAAAAGAAATGAAAATGAAATTAGTAAAATAAATAAATAAATAATTAGTGAAATAATTAAGTTAATTAATTTTGTTTAACTAAACTAATTATAATTTGTTAACCTAATCAAGTAATTAACCTAATTAACCTAAGCAGTATGGCAGGTGGGTCCCATGGACCCACATGTCGAAGTTGACCGATCAACCCTGTTGACTGCCGACGTCGACATGACATCATGCTGATGTCATAAATACATTTCGAACTAAATTAAATAATTAATTAAATTCCAGAAATTATTAAAATCTTTAGAAAATCATATCTTTTAATCCGTAACTCGGATTAAATTATTTTCAACATGAAAGTTGCTCGTAAGCGGCGAGACGGATCCGGATCGCAGCCCGTTCATCCGCCACGCCCTAGCATAGTGAACCTGCAACATTTCACCTCTGATTCATCTCGTCCGAAAAACACGAGAACAGGGATACTTTCCGGATGTTTCTCCCTTCACGGTATCACCTACTACGCGTTAGGGCACACCGAACACCGCGTATTGTCTTGTTACGCTTTGTGATGCTTTGATTGCTCTGTTATTTATTGTGTTCCCTCTCGGTTACTTCTTTCTGATAGACCACGAGACTGTCGGCGACCCCAAGTTCGACTACGGTGTTGGTGACTCGTCCTTCTTGCCAGAGCAACCAGGCAAGCCCCCCTTGATCACCAGATATCGCCTATTCTCCTCTATCTGCTTGCATTAGAGTAGTGTAGCATATTCTCGCTTTCCGTTGATCCTATTACGATGCATAGCGACATTGTTGCTACATCTGTTGATACCTTACCGCAATCCTAAATGCTTAGTATAGGATGCTAGTTTATCATCATTGGCCCTACATTCTTGTCAGTCTGCCTTGCTATACTATTGGGCCGTGATCACTCGGGAGGTGATCACGGGTATATACTATACATACATACATACTACAGATGGGGACTAAAGTCGGGTCCGCTCGAAGAGTACCGCGAGTGATTCACGGAGTTGGGGCTGAAAGGACCTTTGTCCCGACGGCCCTCTGTGTGGATCTTTGTGTCGGAGCGACAGGCAGGTTGAGACCACCTAGGCGAGAGGTGGGCTGGCCTTGATCGGCGTCATGGTTGTTTCATAATAACACGCTTAACGAGATCTTGGTATTTGATCCGAGTCGGCCATTTGGTCTATACGCACTAACCATCTACATGGGAGTAGTTATGGGTATCCCGGCGTCGTGGTATCGGCGAAGCCTTCTTGGCGTCGGCGATCGAGTGGCGCTACCGGATTGGGGCGTAAGCCCGCACTTGTATTAAGGGGCTAGTTACGCTTCCGTCGCGTTCATAGCGTCTTGGTGTGCTAAGGCGATGGGCCGCACCCTGGCGCTTAGGTTTAGACCGGCGTCTTGACCTCTCTGTTGTGCCTAGGTGGGGCTGCGGCGTGTTGATCTTCCGAGGCGGGCATGACCCAGAAAGTGTGTCGGCCAAATGGGATCAAGCGTGTTGGGTTATGTGGTGCACCCTGCAGGAAGTTTATCTATTGAATAGCCGTGTCCCTCGGTAAAGGGCGACCGGAGTTGTACCTTGACCTTATGACAACTAGAACCGGATACTTAATAAAACACACCCTTCCAAGTGCCAGATACAACCCGGTGATCGCTCTCTAACAGGGCGATGAGGAGAGGATCGCCGGGTAGGATTATGCTATGCGATGCTACTGGAGATGCTACTTGGCGATGCTACTTGGAGGACTTCAGTCTACTCTCTTCTACATCTTTGCAAGATGGAGGCTGCGAAGCGTAGTCTTGACGGGATTACCTATCCCCTCTTATTACGGCATTCGATTCGGTCCACCGATATGGCCCTTTACACATATACCCATGCATATGTAGTGTAGATCCTTGCTTGCAGTACTTTGAATGAGTACTCACGGTTGCTTTCTCCCCTTTTTCCGCCTTTCCTTTCTTTACGGTTGTCGCAACTAGATCTTTGGAGTCCGAGCGACGCCACCGTCGGCAGCGACCCCTACTACTGGAGGTGCCTACTACTACGTGCAGCGGCCGGCGGCGACCGAGGAGTAGTTTAGGAGGATCGGGCGGAGGCCTGCGCCTCTTCGATCTGTATCCCGGTTTGTGCTAGCCTTCTTAAGGCAAACTTGTTTAACTTATGTCGTACTCAGATATTGTTGCTTCCACTGACTTCGTCTATGATCGAGCACTTGTATTCGAGCCCTCGAGGCCCCTGGCTTGTATTATGATGCTTGTATGACTTATTTATGTTTTAGAGTTGTGTTGTGATATCTTCCCGTGAGTCCCTGATCTTGATCGTACACGTTTGCGTGCATGATTAGTGTACAATTGAATCGGGGGCGTCACAAGTTGGTATCAGAGCCGACTGCCTGTAGGAATCCCCCTTCCACACTCCTTGGCCCAAGTCGAGTCTAGTCACTACAAAACTTTTACTAACTTGGCTGTGAGCCTTACGGGCCCACGTCGCCATTTGGTGGTATTAGGATCTTTTATTCCTCATCTATACTCTGGGACTCTGATCTCTCTACTATTCTGGTTAAATGAATTTGCTAACTCTGACATTAGGATCTCGTGATCGCATCCACCCGGAGAGCCCCTTATTACCGACGACCGCCTGCTGCACTAGAGGATTTAGAAGATACTCTCTGATGTTCTCTCGAGAATTTGTGCCCGTCGCCTTTTCAATTCCCTACCATTGAAATATCCCTATGGATAAATAAATGCACTTGTCGTTCCTACTTTTATTCCCAGTTGATCTTGTTATTACAAGATACCCCGAAATTCTCTCTATTGATCCGAGAATATCTTGTGCCTACTGCCTAGCAGTTCTTTGCCACATGAATACCCCTACAAATAAATCCTCGCACTTGTTGAGTATCCGCTCATCCCCAGTTGTTCATGTGTTTCACAAAAGTCTTTGAAATACCATTCGATCTTCTGAAAATCCTCAGCAACCTATTACTCTGGAATTTCTTGTTTGCTTTCATTATGATTAATCCCATAAGTCTGGTAATCTTATTGGCATCCATTGTCATTATCATTTGAGTCCGTTGATTCAATATGTTGCGAATGCTTGCAATCCTCAATCAGATCCTAGAATTCATCCTTCCGGCTCAGACGCCATTTTTAAACATGAGCTGGGTCTCGACCAATCAAGTTGCCGTTGATTGTAACCCCCTATGTCTATTCGGCTATCCATCTATGATCAGAGCGTCTGCTTCTGATCCTTCGTTTTGGAAATCATTATTCCTTTGTTATCTAAGCATCAAATTATTCTGATGTTCTATAATTCGACGCATTTGCATTCTTTCTTCCTCTGATTGAGTACCGATACTCACATCAGCCCTGTTGTGGACCGCCATACCCATTGCCGGGTTATTATCCGACAGTGTCCTTCACAACCAAAATTCTTATGAGTTCTTTACCCGATACATAATGCCTTTGGTAAATTTTATCCTCTACTTTTGTCAACCATGCTCTACTTCGAGCTTGAGTTAAATTACTCCTAAAGATTGTGGTATGTGTTTCTAAGATGCCCCGATGGGATGAACCTATTCCTTCTCTAAAACCGTGTGAACCCGAAAGTTTTCACGAGTCATATTCTCGGGTGATTTACGGATAAAATTTCAACACTACAACTCCATCGAAAATGAGGAGTGAATGATAGGTTATGCATTGGAGAAGTGGAGTCGACCTTGAACTTTGTGTTCATGCCCATGGACACAATGTAGATCTTGTCATGTAAGCTTCTCAGTAAACAATAATTATCCCTTGATATAATTTCATCTTATATCGGGATTTGGTCTTTGCAATCGTGGTTTCCGACCATATTGTTCTTCCTTGATCAAATTTCTCGGACAAGTTCAAGCACTTGTCTTCTGCGGATCAATACCCGGTCCAACCTCTACTTTGATCCGTCTTGAGTATTACCCCCTGGTATCTCGAGATTGTCACGGAACTGCATAACTTCTTATGAGTTCTCCATCAAGTACTACATTCTCATTGATTCCAATTTTTCACGTGCTTAGAGTTATTAAACACTCAAGGACATCGATAACTGAATCGAGTCCGCATCGCGATTAAACAACTCTTAGTAATCTTCTTTGCTTACGAGTTTGTACTCGATCACGTCATCCCTAGCCTGATCGGCTATGTCATTACCATGCTAAATGTTAACTGTTCTACCTGGTCCTTCCTTCCGAAGCACAATTTTCGACGATGAACTAACCTTACGTCAATCCTCCTCGTCATATCATTTCGCCTTGAACAACAAGCTTGGTTTCGATTTTGTGTCGTGTCCTTGGTTCCAATAACCTTTCACTTCATCATTTCTTTGACTTGATGTCATCGCCAATCGATTACACCTGCATAAACCTCTCGATAATTGTGTCGTGATCATCATCAACATTTTGAGCTCTTACAGGATATCAATTGAATTCATGATGAGAAATACCATCCTTGCCCTTGATGATTTGTGTTATCATCAACCACTTTATTGTCTTCCCTCCAACACAAACTTGTTCGTGTTTTGTGTTATACCTTGAGTTCCTTGCTACCCAGCATTGTTCTTCTTTACATTGGAATATTACCACCTTTTATGTCAAGAATGTCGTGAGAATTTCACCACCTCTTAAGAAATTCTTGTTGCAGCGATGCTTCTCGCCATCACCATTCTTTGTTGGTCCCCGTGTTGGTTCTCACCAGGATACCAACAGATGAACGGTGCTATTTGGATTCTGCCCTTCTAGCAACCCTATTGCTTTGAAGTTAATGGTTGGCCGTTCATTCTTAGACATTTGATTATTGAATCACCATTCCGACATTGGTTGTGCAACCCAGCCCATATTTCGGGTGCACCTTTCAACCAATGTTTAATTGTGTATGTTTCCCTCAAGCATACATCATTATATCATTTGATCTGATAAATGTTATCTACTTGTTCACAAAATTGTGGAGATCCATATTTGGGAAATCTCGAGGAATGCCCGCTGAGACCATCAACCACCTCCTCATCCTCTCCTTGGTTTAGTGATGAACTCTTGTTTTGGGACTTGCTTCCATAGTTCATTTCCCGAGAATCTTACATTGTCATCGTGTCAATTTGTGTTGCACCTTTCTTCTCAGGCATCCTTAGTCTGAGGTATCCTAACACCGATCAGATCTGAATCTCAGTCAGATATGATGGTTGTAACATTTTTTCAAGAGTTATAACACTGGTCTTTTATGACCAGGTAAGGTGATGTCATGCCCAGCACATATGGCCGAAGGACCTACTGTTATAGTTTCCTTATTAGCAAGGTTATCCATTCTTCCATGAGGAAATTGTAAGACTTATTCTATAAGTTGTCCCTGAGTGGTGTTTCCAAAGTCTGATCTTCACCTGATGACCATGTCAATGCTATCTCGAAGCATGTCGGTTGTACTCTGATTTTCAACAAGAACATTTGAAGCCCAATGCTAAATGTTTCCTGCTCAATTATCCAAACACCTTTGTATGGGTAATGTCATGAAATTTCTCTCCCCTTAGCTAGAGAGTTTTCTACATTATATCTTGTCACAGATATCATGCTTCATTTGTCCTTGGGAAGGAAATACCCCGAAATATGTGTTTTAACATATTTTCCTTTCCATTGTTCTGTTTAATCTGATAATCATATTTTCCTTTCCATTGTTTAGTTTAACCTTTCTTGTGATCTATATGACCTAAGCAGTAAGATTCTCCTGCTTATGTAAACACCTCGTGGTACCGCTCTGTCAGTAAGACCCTGTTACTATTGTTGATGACATTCCGGTAGCCACCGATGGACGAGAACCTTGCCTATTGGCCCGCCTCGTTCAACGAGCGGAAAATGGTTCTCTTCGTCCCTCGCCTTTGGTATCGATGTTGTTGGCGACATAACTAACGAGGCTATCCTCGACATACTTTGATTACATGATCGTGCAAGACATCACCGCTCCTCCTACTTTTAACCCACATGGTGGGCCCATAACCACAGTTCCACGGGATCGTAACTGACTCTCCTGTACACCCCTGTTTCCAAAGTTATTCCTCCCGTGGACTCGTATGTAATTCATGAGCCACCTTCCGATGAGATCATCAATTCGCATCGGGCACAATAATTATTCGTGGCTTTGAAACCACTTTCACCTTCATCTAGGCATTGAGCGATTGCTGGCTGCAGAAACTTCTTATTGTACCTTCCAACTTTACTCTCGATGTGTTTTATTTGTTCAGCTCGAGAGGTACTCATATGCTCCTTCATGGATTAATCCTAGATCATTACCCTTATAACATTCTGTCGTTGCCGACCTGCCTCGTTACCTATTCGTAAATACGATGAAGATCCCGAAGAAAGGATGCCGACTTCATCATGATGACCTAAATCGGAGAAATGAAGACATCAATGTAGTGGAACGATCTCTTCGAGAAGAGCAAGCCAGAATGAGAAGACCCGCTAGATTCGTTACCAAACCTTCCCCCTTTCACTACCTCTTAAATCTCGGGACGAGATTTCTTGTAGTGGAGGAGAATTGTGACGCCCGGATAATCATGCTACAGTAATCTCACGTTAATGGTGCCACGTCACCTTTGTCACTGTAACTAATCTCGGGTTAATTCAAAACCGTTTCAAATTTAAATCCTAAATAAGTCAAACGACAAAAGTTTTCAAATATTAAAACAAAAATGTTCGAGCTATGTCAATTATTGCATCGGTAATTATGTTGAAGTAAACACAATTTAGAAAATGCCTAAGTAATTTAAAACGATTTAAAACAGAAAAGAAAATAAATAAAAGAAACAAAATACAAAAGAGAAAACAAACAAAAAAAAGAGAAGAAAAGAAAAGCCCTCTGGGCCGGCCGACCCAACAGCCGCCCATTATTGCCACCGCCCAATCGGGCAAAGGCCCACCGGCCACACCTTATCCCTCACCCCGCAAACCCTAACCACCCACACCCCACTCCCACTCTCCTTCCCCGATCCCCTCGGCTGGGATCGATCCCGACCCCGCCGCATCCATCGCCCAGCCCCCCGCCCGTCGCAGCTGCGCCCATCGCCATCCCTCGCCACGGAGCCCCACCACTGCTGCGCCGCGCCGGGCGATCCCCCACCTATCGGCGTCCTCGCGCCACCTCGCCGTCCTCCTCCACTACGTCGCGCGTCCCCGTCGAGCTTCGCGTTGATTCCGGCACCTCCAAGCCTTCCCCGAGCCCACTAAGCACATCTGCAGGCTCAATGTGAGCTAGGCCACTTCCCCGATTATTCCCGAGCTCGGATTCGAGCTCGAGCACCCTCGTTCCGCTCCGTAGATGTCGTTGTCGCCCGGGCGCTCCCTTACACCCCCCGCGCAGCCTCTCGCGCGGCTCCCGTAAGCAGCAAGGCATCCATGCGTCGCCCGCTTCGCTCGTGTGCCGCTCGACGCATGCCACCTCCGACGGCCACCGCGACCCTTGCCCATCCATCGCGCTTTGCCTCCGCCACAAGCGCTGCTGCCAGACACGCTGCCGCGTCCCGCTCACCCAGCGCCGTCCCTTGCTGCGTGCCGTGGCCGCCATTTGTATTCTTGCCGCCGCATCCAGTTCCTCTTTGTTGCCCTCTGCGCCAAGGCCACAGACACGCGCCCATCATGCGCCTCCTCACGCCCGCCCTCTGCACTCATGGTTGCCGCTCTTTGTCGCGCTCCTTCGCGCCATACTGCTCATTTGCGGCCGTGGCCGCCGTGGCTGGTCAGAGCGCCCACACGGCACAACTCAGTAACCAGGCTCAGAAACCCTCAGGAATGCCCGACAAAGTTTGGCGCTATGCTATAATATCGCCAAACAGGGCCCACCGCCTAACGTAAAAAGAAATGAAAATGAAATTAGTAAAATAAATAAATAAATAATTAGTGAAATAATTAAGTTAATTAATTTTGTTTAACTAAACTAATTATAATTTGTTAACCTAATCAAGTAATTAACCTAATTAACCTAAACAGAGTATGACAGGTGGGTCCCACTAGACCCACATGTCAGGTTGACCAGTCAACCCTGTTGACTGCTGACGTCAGCATGACATCATGCTGATGTCATAAATACATTTTCGAACTAAATTAAATAATTAATTAAATTCCAGAAATTATTAAAATCTTTAGAAAATCATATCTTTTAATCCGTAACTCGGATTAAATTATTTTCAACATGAAAGTTGCTCGAGCAGCGAGGCGGATCCGGATACGCAGCCCGTTCATCCGCCATGCGTCCCTAGCATAGTGAACCTGCAACATTTCACCTCCGGTTCATCTGTCCGAAAACACAGAACACCGGGGATACTTTCCCGGATGTTTCTCCCCTTCACCGGTATCACCTACTACCGCGTTAGGGCACACCGAACACCGCGTATTGTCTTGTTACGCTTTGTGATGCTTTGATTGCTCTGTTATTTATTGTGTTCCTCTCCGTTACTTCTTTCCGATAGACCACGAGGCTGGCGACCCCGGTTCGACTACGGTGTTGGTGACTCGTCCTTCTTGCGTGAGCAACAGGCAAGCCCCCCTTGATCACCAGATATCGCCTATTCTCCTATATCTGCTTGCATTAGAGTAGTGTAGCATGTTCGCTTTCCGTTGATCCTATTCGATGCATAGCCCGACATTGTTGCTACATCTGTTGATACCTTACCGCAATCCTAAATGCTTAGTATAGGATGCTAGTTTATCATCAT
Source organism: Aegilops speltoides (assembly GCA_021437245.1). Lineage (NCBI taxonomy): Eukaryota > Viridiplantae > Streptophyta > Magnoliopsida > Poales > Poaceae > Aegilops > Aegilops speltoides. Next base: position 120,568,673 of record CM038141.1, read on the forward strand.
TGGCCCTACATTCTTGTCAGTCTGCCTTGCTATACTATTGGGCCGTGATCACTCGGGAGGTGATCACGGGTATATACTATACATACATACATACTACAGATGGGGACTAAAGTCGGGTCCGCTCGAAGAGTACCCGCGAGTGATTCACGGATTGGGGGCTGAAAGGACCTTTGTCCCGACGGCCCTCTATGTGGATCTTTGTGTCGGAGCGACAGGGCAGGTTGAGACCACCTAGGCGAGAGGTGGGCCTGGCCTTGATCGGCGTCCGCGGTTGTTTCATAATAACACGCTTAACGAGATCTTGGTATTTGATCTGAGTCTGGCCATTTGGTCTATACGCACTAACCATCTACGTGGGAGTAGTTATGGGTATCCCGACGTCGTGGTATCAGCCGAAGCCTTCTTGACGTCAGTGACTGAGTGGCGCGTGCCGGATTGGAACGTAAGCCTGCACTTATATTAAGGGGCTAGTTTCGCTTCCGGCCGCGTTATCAACGTCTTGGTGTGCTAAGGCGATGGGCCCGCACCCTGTGCTCTTAGGTTTAGACCGGCGTCTTGACCTCTCTGTTGTGCCTAGGTGGGGCTGCGGCGTGTTGATCTTCGAGGCGGGCATGACCCAGAAAGTGTGTCCGCCAAATGGGATCAAGCGTGTTGGGTTATGTGGTGCACCCTGCAGGAAGTTTATCTATTGAATAGCCGTGTCCCTCGGTAAAAGGACGACCGGAGTTGTACCTTGACCTTATGACAACTAGAACTGGATACTTAATAAAACACACCCTTCCAAGTGCGGATACAACCCGGTGATCGCTCTCTAACAGGCGATGAGGAGAGGATCGCGGGTAGGATTATGCTATGCGATGCTCTTGGAGATGCTACTTGGCGATGCTACTTGGAGGACTTGGTCTACTCTCTTCTACATGTCTGCAAGACGGAGGCTGCGAGCGTAGTCTTGACGGGATTACCTATCCCCTCTTATTCGGCATTCTGCGATTCGGTCCACCGATATGGCCCTTTACACATATACCCATGCATATGTAGTGTAGATCCTTGCTTGTAGTACTTTGAATGAGTACTCACGGTTGCTTTCTCCCCTTTTCCCCCTTTCCTTTCTTTACGGTTGTCGCAATGATGATGGAGTCCAGAGCGACGCCTTTGTCAACGCGACCCCTACTAATCGGAGGTGCCTACTACTACGTGCAGCCCGGCGACGGCGACCGAGAGTAGTTTAGGAGGATCGAGCAGGAGGCCTGCGCCTCTTCGGTCTCAGTATCCCAGTTTGTGCTAGCCTTCTTAAGGCAAACTTGTTTAACTTATGTCGTACTCAGATATTGTTGCTTCCGCTGACCTCGTCTATGATCGAGCACTTGTATTCGAGCCCTCGAGGCCCCTGGCTTGTATTATGATGCTTGTATGACTTATTTATGTTTTAGAGTTGTGTTGTGATATCTTCCCGTGAGTCCCTGATCTTGATCGTACACGTTTGCGTGCATGATTAGTGTACGATTGAATCGGGGGCGTCACAGGATGCACAAGTAGTGATCATACCTAGCAAAAAGTTTGAGAAGCGACCAACCAAGAAACGAAAAATCTCGTACCCAAGCATTAAGCATAAGTAACACCGAATAATGCACCACAAGTAGGATATAAATTTCATTGGATAACTATTGCCTTTCGTGCTTGCATAGGGAATCACAAACCTTAGCATCAATATTCTTACTAAAGCACAATTACTCATCAGCATGACTCACATATCATATCGTCATATCTCAAAACCATTACTAAGAATCAAGTTTATTTTGTCCAATGATCTTCATGAAAGTTTTTATTATATCCTCCTTGGATATCTATCACTTTGGGACTATTTTTATATGTTGCTTTTGATAAGCTCAAACAAATATAAGTGAAGAACATGAGCATAATATTTCTTTCTCTCAAAATAATCTAAGTGAAGCAGGAGAGGATTTCTTAAAAAAATTACTAACTCCCAAATAAATATAAGTGAAGCATGAGAGCATTTTTCCAAAAATAACAAAGCACACCGTGCTCAAAAAAGATATAAGTGAAGCACTAGAGCAATTCCATGGCTCTAAATTTTTTTAAGTGAAGCATAGGAGCAAGCATAGCATAATTTTTGGATCTCCCAAAAGGTTGTGTCCAGAAAGGATTCAAGACTTAAAACAGAAAGCAAAACAAGCAAAGACTCATATCATACAAGACGCTCCAAGAAAAACTCATAATATGTGACGAATAAAAATATAGTTCCAAGCAAAATATCGATGGTTGTTAGAAGAAAGAGGGGATGGCACTCGGGGCATCCCCAAGCTTAGTTGCTTGCTACTTATTGAATATTATCTTGGGGTGCCTCGGGCATCCCCAAGCTTAGCCTTTTGCTAATCCTTATTCCTTCATCCATCGTAAGATTACCCAAAACTTGAAAACTTCAATCACACAAAACTCAACAAAACCTTCGTGAGATCCGTTAGTATAAGAAAGCAAACCACTACTATAAGTACTGTTGAAAACCTACTAATATTTTATTTTTGCATTATATATTGTATTCCAACTTTTCTATGGCAAAAACTCATCAAAGAAAACCATAGAATCATCAAAACAAGAACACAACGCAAATAAAACATAATCTGTCAAAAACATAACAGTCTGTAGCAATCTGACAACTTCGAATACTTCCGTAACTCCAAAAATTCTGAAAAATTAGGATGACGTGAATAATTTTTTTATTAATCTTCTGCAAAAAGAATCAACTCAAAAACACTCTTCTGGTAAAAATTAGAAATAATTTCGTGAGCACAAAAGTTTCTGTTTTTCAGCAAGATCAAATCAACTTTCATCCAAATCATCCCAAAGGCCTTGCTTGGCACAAACACTAATTTAAACCACAAAAACACATCTAACCAGAGGTATAATTGGGAAATTACACAAGAACATAAAATAAAAAGCAAAAAAAATTATTTTATTCGTTGGGTTGCCTCCCAACAAGCTCTTCCTTTATAACCTTTAAGATAGGCATGATATTTCAATGATGCTCACATGCAAGGCAAGAATTGAAGCACAAAGAGAGCATCATAAAACATGTGACAAACACATTGAAGTCTAACATACTAATGTCTACTATGCAACCTTCTCCTTGTAGACGTTGTTGGGCCTCCAAGTGCAGAGGTTTGTAAGATAGTAGCAAATTTCCCTCAAGTGGATGACCTAAGGTTTATCAATCCGTGGGAGGCGTAGGATGAAGATGGTCTCTCTCAAGCAACCCTGCAACCAAATAACAAAGAGTCTCTTGTGTCCCCAACACACCCAATACAATGGTAAATTGTATAGGTGCACTAGTTCGGCGAAGAGATGGTGATACAAGTGCAATATGGATGGTAGATATAGGTTTTTGTAATCTGAAATTATAAAAATAGCAAGGTAGCAAGTGGTAAAAGTGAGCGTAAACGGTATTGCAGTGCTAGGAAACAAGGCCTAGGGTTCAAACTTTCACTAGTGCAAGTTCTCTCAACAATAATAACATAACTGGATCATATAAATATCCCTCAACATGCAACAAAGAGTCACTCCAAAGTCACTAATAGTGAAGAACAAACGAAATGATTATTGTAGGGTACGAAATCACCTCAAAGTTATCCTTTCTGATCAATCTATTCAAGAGTCCATAGTAAAATAACATAAAGCTATTCTTTCCGTTTGATCTATCATAGAGTTCGTACTAGAATAACACCTTAAGACACAAATCAACAAAAACCCTATGTCACCTAGATACTCCAATGTCACCTCAAGTATCCGTGGGAATGATTATACGATATGCATCACCCAATCTCAGATTCATGTATTCAACCAACACAAAGTACTTCAAAGAGTGCCCCAAAGTTTCTACCGGAGAGTCAAGATGAAAACGTGTGCCAACCCCTATGCATAAGTTCATTGAACCCGCAAGTTGATCACCAAAACATGCATCAAGTAGATCACGTGAATATCCCATTGTCACCACAGATAAGCACGGCAAGACATACATCAAGTGTTCTCAAATCCTTAAAGCTCAATCCGTTAAGATAACTTCAAAGGGAAAACTCAATCCATTACAAGAGAGTAGAGGGGGATAAACATCATAAGATCCAACTATAATAGCAAAGCTCGCGATACATCAAGTTCGTGCCAAATCAAGAACACGAGAGAGAGAGAGAGAGAGAGATCAAACACATAGCTACTGGTACATACCCTCAGCCCCGAGGGTGAACTACTCCCTTGTCATCATGGTGAGCGCCATGATGATGAAGATGGCCACCGGTGAGGGATCCCCCCTCCGGCAGGGTGTCGGAATAGGGTCCTGATTGGTTTTTGGTGGCTACAGAGGCTTGCGGCGGCGGAACTCCTGGTCTATTGTGATCCTCGATGTTTTTAGGGTATATGGATATATATATATATAGGCGAAAGAAGTCGGTCAGGGGAGCCACGAGGGGCCCACGAGGGTGGGGGGCATGCCCAGGGGGTAGGGCACGCCTCCCTGCCTCGTGGCTTCCTTGTTGCTTCCCTTATGTATACTCCAAGTCCCCTGGATTGCTTCTGTTCCAAAAATAACTCTCCCCAAGGTTTCATTCCGTTTGGACTCCGTTTGATATTCCTTTTCTCCGAAACACTTAAATAGGCTAGAAAACAACAATTTGGGTTGGGCCTCCGGTTAATAGGTTAGTCCCAAAAGTAATATAAAAGTGCTTAGTAAAGCCCGTAAACATCCAAAACAGATAATATAATAGCATGAATACTTCGTAAATTATAGATACGTTGGAGACGTATCAGCATCCCCAAGCTTAATTCCTGCTCGTCCTCGAGTAGGTAAATGATAAAAGAAAGAACTTATGAAGCGTGAATTCTAGCAGGTGCATAAGTTTGATCAATGATAATTTCAATCACCTTTTCTAGCATCATTATATGTCATAACAGTAGCTCATCTCATAAAACTTCTCATGATCAAGTAACAAGCTATTAAATCGTTAAAGCATAGACCATAAACTTTCTTGAAAACTAGCAAACTATGTTCTCAGTCATCAAACAATTGCAATTCATCTTGTTTTCACGAAGGGTCTATGTAAGAGCTTTGATTTAGCAAATCCCACATACTCAACTATCATATAGTCTTCCATGATTGCTACCACTCGAATCATATTTTTAGAACAAATAGCATCAATCGAACACAGAGAAAGATAGGGGCTTAATGTTTTGCCTCCCAACTTACTTATCATATAGATAATTGTCAACAATAATAATTCATGATCAAATATATTTGAATGGCCATATATGCTTAGATCTATCCCCATCACACGATGCTTGCCAACTAAAGATTAGGTTGGAATGAGAAGTAATACTACTGACTCTTGCATAAAAGTAAAAGATAGGCCCTTCGCAAAGGGAAGCAGGGATTTGCAGAGGTGCCAGAGCTCGAAGCTTTTAAACAGAGATGAAAATAATTTTGAGAGGTATGCTTTCATTGTCAACATAACAACCAAGAGTTCCCAGTTTCTTCCATACTAGATACATTATAGGCGGTTCCCAAACAGAATGGTAAAGTTTTTACTCCCCCTCCACCAACAATCATCAGTCCATGGCTTGCCCAAAACAACGGGTGCCTCCAACTAACAACAATCCAGGGGGAGTTTTGTTTGCAATTATTTTTATTTGATTTATGATCTTTTGATCATAGGACTGGGCATCCCAATTACCAGCCATTTTTCTCGTGAATGACGAGCGGAGTCCACTCATCGTGAGAATAACCCACCTAACATGGAAGATACTGATAGCTCCTAGTCGCTACATGAGCAATTCGGGCATACAAAACAGATTATTATTTGAAGGTTTAGAGTTTGGCACAGGCAAATTTACTTGGAACGGCAGGTAAATACCGCATATAGGTAGGTATGGTGGACACTCATGGAAGAAACTTGGTTCAAGGGATTTGGATGCACAAGCAGTATTCCCGCTTAGTACAGATATTTTGGCTAGCAAAGGATTCTAAAAAGCAAGCACGACATGTTGGAGGATCAATAACAATATAACTTCTATACAAATATACCCAAGCATAACTCATTATGTTGTCTTCCCTGTCCAATTTCAACTAATTTGCTCAGGTTTGAAAATAATTAATGGGGATCAAAATCATAGAAGATTTCTAAGATAGTATATTTATATGTGAAATCTCTCTTCCTTCAATATTCTTTCATGAATTGTTCAAGTGACCAATACAATGTTTGCTAACCTTCAATAAATTTACCACCTCTACTTCTTAGATGTGAAGTCATTACTCCCAATGGGGTAAGCATAAGAAACATATATAATTTCAGATTTACGACATTCAACTCATTCAACCATTTACTCATAGGATATAAGTGAAGCACACGAGTAAATGACAAACTACTCCAAAAGGATAAAATTGAAGATCAATGAGTAGTTAATTGATTATGTAGCTATGTGAAGACTCTCTCTCATTTAAGAATTTCAGATCTTGGTATTTTATTCAAACATCAAGTAAAACAAAATAAAACAAAATGACGCTCCAAGCAAAACACATATCATGTGGTGAATAAAAATGTAGCTCCAAGTAAAGTTACCGATGAACGAAGACGAAAGAAGGGATGCCATCCAGTGCATCCCCAAGCTTAGGCTCTTGGTTGTCCTTGAATATTACCTTGGGGTGCCTTGGGCATCCCCAATCTTAGGCTCTTGCTACTCCTGATTCCATAGTCCATCGAATCTTTACCCAAAACTTGAAAACTTCACAACACAAAACTCAACAGAAAACTCGTAAGCTCCGTTAGTGTAAGAAAATAAATCACCACTTAGGTACTGTTGTGAACTCATTCTAAATTCATATTGGTGTAATATCTACTGTATTCCAACTTCTCTATGGTTTATACCCACCGATACTACTCATAAATTCACCAAAATAAGCAAACAACACATAGAAAACAGAATCTCTCAAAAACAGAACAGTCTGTAGTAATCTGTATCAAACGTATATTTCTGGAACTCCAAAAATTCTACCAAATTAGGAAGTCCTAAGCAATTTGTGTAGCAATCCATAGCAAAAATAATCATATCAAAAGAACATTTCTGAGAATTATAAAAACTAATTTACTGGGTGCAAAAGTTTTTGATTTTCAGCAGGATCAACACAACTATCACCGTAAGCTATCCTAAATGTCTTACTTGGCACTTTATTGAAACAAAAGCTTTAAAAATGATTACTACAGTAGCATAATCATGTGGAAACACAAAAACATTAAGGTTAAATATTGGGTTGTCTCCCAACAAGTGATTTTCTTTAATGCCTTTTTAGCTAGGCATGATGATGACAATGATGCTCACATAAAAGATAAGAATTGAAACATAAGGGGAGCATCATGAAGCATATGACTAGCACATTTAAGCCTAACCCACTTCCTATGCATAGGGATTTTGTGAGCAAACGACTTATGGGAACAATAATCAACTAGCATAGGAAGGCAAAACAAGCATAGCTTCAAGATTTTCAACACATAGAGAGGAAACTTGACATTATTGCAATTCCTACAAGCATATATTCCTCCCTCATAATAATTTTCAGTAGCATCATGAATTAATTCAACAATATAACCAGCACCTAATGCATTCTTTTCATGATCTACAAGCATAGAAAATTTACTACTCTCCACATAAGCAAATTTCTTCTCATTCGGAATAGTGAGAGTATCATAAGAGACTTGAACACTAAAAATTGTTTCCACATTAAAAGAGCAATGTTCAGAAAAAGGGTAATCATAATCATGACAAGGTTTATAAAAATAATCATCACTACTTTTTATAGCATAAGTTTCATCACAATAATCATCATAAGTAGCAACTTTGTTCTCATCATAATCAATTGAAACCTCTTCCAAAATAGTGGATTCATCACTAAATAAAGTCATGACCTCTCCAAATCCACTTTCATAAATATTATAAGATTGAACACCCTCCAAAATAGTGGGATCATTACTTTCTAAAGTTGACACTCTTCCAAACCCACTTTCAACAATATAATCATCATAAGTAGGAGGCATGCTATCATTATAACAACTTTGCATATCGAAACTTGGGAGGCTAAAAATATCATCTTCATCAAATATAGCATCCCCAAGCTTGGGACAGACATTAATTGCAGCAAATATATTCTCAAACATGTCATTCTCATCAAACATAGCATCCCCAAGCTTGGGCCTTTTCATATCATAAGCATAATCACTCTCATCATTAATAGTATGGATAGCACCAATAGTATAGCAATTATCATCATCACAATGAGTAATAGGAGAAGCATCATTTGGGAGGGATACCTTTTTAACTTTGCTTCTCCGTCTTTTCTTTTTCTTCTTCACATCATGTGTGGGTTTAACCCTCTTTTTTGAGCTCCTTATTAATGTGATTTGTTGAATAGAAAGCTCCTCCTCGTTACCTGATTCATCATAAGAAATAATAGGAGGATATTGGGAAGTCTCTTCCCTTTCATTAGTATTCTCTTCATCTTCTATTTGCTTTCTTTTCTTTATGTAATTGGCAATATAAGGATTTTCAGTGTAATTCACCGCACAATACATATAAATTTCCTCTAAATCAATATCAAGAAATTTCTTAAGGTTAAATTCTGGAATATGCTTAGTTAAACGTTTCATTTCTTCATAACCCAAAAGCAAACTAAGTTCATTATGATGCACAAGGGAAATCAAGTCATCACAATATTTGGACACGATTCGATCATGAAACAATTTGCATCGGAAATTTAAATGACCATGTTCATTGCAAAGTTCACAAGTACGGTAAAGAAATTTTAAATTTTCAGCATTCACATCTAGCCTTTCTTGCAACCATTTAGTTTCTAAATACTTATGCCTCTTGCAAAATCTATCTTCCCTATTTGGTGTGTACTTGCAAGCTCTATGCACTCCACAAAAATTGACATGCTTATAAGAGGCATTTTCATCATGACTAGTGCAATCATCATTAGTACTATGGATATTCAAAGAGTTCATACTAACAACATTGCAATCATGTTCATCATTCAAAGATTTAGTGCCAAACATTTTATAGACTTCTTCTTCTAGCACTTGAGCACATTTTTCCTTCCCATCATTCTCACGAAAGATACTAAAAAGATGAAACGTATGAGGCAAACTCAATTCCATTTTTTTAGTTTTCTTTTATAAATTAAACTAGTGATAAAACAAGAAACAAAAAGATTCGATTGCAAGATCTAAAGATATACCTTCAAGCACTCACCTCCCCGGCAACGGCGCCAGAAAAGAGCTTGATGTCTACTACGCAACCTTCTCCTTGTAGACGTTGTTAGGCCTCCAAGTGCAGAGGTTTGTAGGACAGTAGCAAATTTCCCTCAAGTGGATGACCTAAGGTTTATCAATCCGTGGGAGGCGTAGGATGAAGATGGTCTCTCTCAAGCAACCTTGAAACCAAATAACAAAGAGTCTCTTGTGTCCCCAACACAACCAATACAATGGTAAATTGTATAGGTGCACTAGTTCGGCGAAGAGATGGTGATACAAGTGCAATATGGATGGTAGATATAGGTTTTTGTAATCTGAAATTATAAAAATAGCAAGGTAGCAAGTGGTAAAAGTGAGCATAAACGGTATTGCAATGCTAGGAAACAAGGCCTAGGGTTCATACTTTCACTAGTGCAAGTTCTCTAACCAATAATAACATAACTGGATCATATAACTATCCCTCAACATGCAACAAAGAGTCACTCCAAAGTCACTAATAGCGGAGAACAAATGAAGAGATTATTGTAGTGTACGAAACCACCTCAAAGTTATCCTTTCTGATCGATCTATTCAAGAGTCCGTAGTAAAATAACATGAAGCTATTTTTTCGTTCGATCTATCATAGAGTTCGTACTAGAATAACACCTTAAGACACAAATCAACCAAAACCCTAATGTCACCTAGATACTCCAATGTCACCTCAAGTATCCGTGGGCATGATTATACGATATGCATCACCCAATCTGAGATTCTTCTATTCAACCAACACAAGGTACTTCAAAGAGTGCCCCAAAGTTTCTACCGGAGAGTCAAGACGAAAACGTGTGCCAACCCCTATGCATAAGTTCATTGAACCCGCAAGTTGATCACCAAAACATACATCAAGTAGATCACGTGAATATCCCATTGTCACCACAGATAAGCACGACAAGACATACATCAAGTGTTCTCAAATCCTTACAGACTCAATCCGACAAGATAACTTCAAAGGGAAAACTCAATCCATTACAATAGGAGGAGAAACATCATAAGATCCAACTATAATAGCAAAGCTCGCGATACATCAAAATCGTGCCAAATCAAGAACATGAGAGAGAGAGAGAGAGAGATCAAACACATAGCTACTAGTACATAACCTCAGCCATGAGGGTGAACTACTCCCTCCTCGTCATGGAGAGCGCTGGGATGATGAAGATGGCCACCGGTGAGGGATCCCCCCTCCGGCAGGGTGCCGGAATAGGGTCCCGATTGGTTTTTGGTGGCTACAGAGGCTTGCGGCGGCGGAACTCCTGATCTATTGTGCTCCTTGATGTTTTTAGGGTATATGGATATATATATAGGCAAAATAAGTCGGTGAGGGGAGCCACGAGGGTCCCATGAGGGTGGCGGCGCGCCCATGGGGGTAGGGCGCACCTCCCTGCCTTGTGGCTTCCTCGTTGCTTCCCTTACGTATACTCCAAGTCTCCCGGATTGCTTCAGTTCCAAAAATAACTCTCCCAAAGGTTTCATTCCGTTTGGACTCCGTTTGATATTTCTTTTCTTCAAAACACTAAAATAGGCAAGAAAGCAACAATTTGGCCTGGGCCTCCGGTTAATAGGTTAGTCCCAAAAATAATATAAAAGTGCTTAGTAAAGCCCGTAAACATCCAAAACAGATAATATAATTGCATGAATACCTCATAAATTATAGATACGTTGGAGATGTATCACATACTTCCTATGCATAGTCATTTTGTAGGCAACCAAATTATCAAGACAAGAAACATCTAGCATATGCAAGGAAGAAGAAAGAGAGAATAGCAATCTCAACATGACGAGAGATAAATTATTAGCATGAAAATTTTTACAACCATATTTTCCTCTCTCATAATAATTACATGTAGGATCATACTCAAATTCAACAATATAGCTATCACATAACATATTCTCTATATGACCCACATGCATGCAAATTTGACACTCTTCCAAAATAGTGGGATTATCATCAATTAAAGTCATGACCTCTCCAAACCCACTTTTATCAAAAAAATCATAAGACTGATAATTCTTGAAAGTAGTGGGATCATTATTACCTAAATTTTACACTCTTCCAAACCCACCTTCAATATTATCGCAAACATATTCATCATGAGGCTTAAATAAATTTTCAAGATTGTAAGAAGAATCAATCCAATCGTGATCATTGCAATAAATAGAGGACATATCAAAATTAGTATCCCCAATCTTGGGGTTTTGGATATTACTAGCATAATCGACATTAATAGAATTTATTATAACACCATTGCAATCATGCTTTTCATTGAAGGAGCTATCATGAATCACTTCACAAATTTCTTCTTCCATCACTTCATCACAATTTTCAGATTCATGAATCTCAAGCAAAAATTCTTAAAGATAATCTAGTGTACTCAACTCACTAGCAATTGGTTCATCATAGTTGGATCTTTTAAAAAGATTAGCAAGTGGATGTGGATCCATAAGGTTTTTGGTGGCAGATTTCCAATAAAACACACAATTATGCCAAACAAACAAGCAAACAAACCAAGAAAGACATAAGGGCAAACGAAAAAGAGGGCGAATAAAAACGGCAAATTTTTGTGAAGTGGGGGAGATAAAAACGAGAGGCAAATGGCAAATAATGTAAATTCCGAGGATATGAGATTTGTGATTAGGAACCTAGTTGATGTTGAAGATCCTCCCCGGCAACGACGCATGAAATTCCTTTTGATGTATGCTAGAACTACGTCGGTACTTCCCCAGAGAGGAAGGGATGATGCAGTATAGCAATGGTAGGTATTTCCCTCAGTGACGAGACCAAGGTTATCGAACCAGTAGGAGAACCTCCTAACACCACGTAAACAACACCTGCACACAAATAACAAATACTCGCAACCCAACGTGTTAAAGGGCTTGTCAATCCCTTTTGGGTACGGCGCCTCAAGTAGGCAAGATAATGTGAGATAAATGTGGTAGATAGGAGAAATAGATCGAGAAACAATTAAATTGCAGCAATATATTTTTGTATTTTTGGTTTAATAGATCTGAAAATAAAAGCAAAGGAAAATAGATCGCAAAGGCAAATATGATGAAAAGAGACCCGGGGGCCGTAGGTTTCACTAGTGGCTTCTGTCGAGAAGAATAGCAAACGGTGGGAAAACAATTACTATTGGGCAATTGATAGAACTTCAAATAATCATGACGATATCCAGGCAATGATCATTATATAGGCATCACATCCAAGATTAGTAGACCAACTCGTGCCTGGATCTACTACTATTACTCCACACATCGACCGCTATCCAGCATGCATCTAGTGTATTAAGTTCATGGAAAAACGGAGTAATGCAATAAGAACGATGACATAATGTAGACAAGATCTATTTATGTAGAAATAGACCCCATCTTGTTATCCTTAATAGCAACAATACATACGTGTCGTTTCCCTTTCTGTCACTATGATCAAGCACCGTAAGATCGAACCCATCACAAAGCACATCTTCCCATTGCAAGATAAATAAATCAAGTTGGCAAAAAAACAAATATCAGAGAAGAAATACGAGGCTATATTCAATCATGCATATAAGACATCAAAGAAGACTCAAATAACTTTCATGGATAAAAAAGTAGATCTGATCGTAAACTCAAAGTTCATCGGATCCCAACAAGCACACCGCCAAAAGACTTACATCATATGGATCTCCAAGAGACCATTGTATGATAATCAAGAGAGAGAGAGAGAGAGAGAGAGAGAGAGGAAGCCATCGAGCTACTAACTACGGACCCGTAGGTCTACAAAGAACTACTCACGCATCATCGGAGAGGCACCAATGGACATGATGAACCCCTCTGAGATGGTGTCTATAATGGATCTGGTGTTTCTGGACTCTACGGTGGCTGGAATTCATTTTCGTCGACTCCCCTAGGGTTTCTGGAATGTTGGGGGTATTTATAGAGCAAAGAGGCAGTGCAGGAGGCCAACAAGGAGGGCACAACCCACCGGGCCGCACCCTGGTGGGTTGTGCTCCCCTCACGTGCTTTCCTGGCCCACTGGATGTCTTCTGGTTCAAAAAAATCCACAAAAGTTTCACTGCATTTGGACTCTGCTTGGTATTGATTTCCTGTGATGTAAAAAACATGCAAAAAATAGCAACTGGCATTGGGCACTATGTCAATAGGTTAGTACCAAAAAATGATATAAAATGATTGTGAAACATCCAAGAATTATAATATAACAACATGGAACAATCAAAAATTATAGATACCTTGGAGACATATCAACCCACAACGGCTCTGAAGTGACCCGCACTCTAGCTAGGCGAGCATATGCCCAAACGCCGACCCGAACTAGGTATCCTCATATCACTCCCTTGTGCGTTGTTCCGACGATGTTTGGATATCCTTTTACTGCTCTCTTAGCTTACACGCCTATGCAACTCTAACTTTAACTCTTATTTCTTCTGGAAATATCATCTAAAACAAGCAAAACCATTTTTTTGCGAAGCATGACGATGTTACGGGATCTGGTACACATCTTGCACACCGGTATAACCTTGTAAGTACTTGTCCTCCGGTACAACAACAAGGTCGATTCCTCTTATTTGATCAACCACTCACTATGTCAAAAATGCAGAGGGGGATGCAAGGAGCACAAGGCCTGCACATCCAAGCAAGTGGTAACATGGACTTGTACATGGAACATCCCAAGCGCAAGCAGAGCTGTAGTGAGCTTGTACAACGAGCTAGCGTAAGTCCCTGCATTTCATTTAATTTGTACTGGCCTGCGTGTATGATTTGTGTGTAGTGACGGATCCACAAATTCAAGTTACCAGGGGCGAAAATTTAACTTAAATGGTACGAAGGCACTTGTACTCTGGAAATCAACATAACTTGAGAAATGTGAAGCTACATGCACTTTGAAAACCAGCTAATGATCCAAAGTGGTTCCAGATTATAAAACACTAAATGATGTAAGAACCAAAAAACACAAAATGCAACATGGTGTACATGGACTGTACATGCTTGAATTATTCGTTCTCTGGCTGAAAATATTGAAGTGTAATTGCACCTATAACTAGTGTGCAAACTGCATATCAATGTATCTATCCTGCACAAGTATGCCAATAGTTTCGAACAATAGATTAGAAAAGTATTTATGCTATGTTGTCTTGATATGGGGACTTTTTGGTAGATGGCCTCGATGTTTCCTCAAGCCATGAAAATGTACTATAATTTGCTTGTCATCAATTCCTGTAAATCTATCTCTCTCTCTCTCTCTCAACATAGCAGATCATCATTAGACACTAAATCCTCCAATGGGAGCTTGCAAAATGCTTGCATTAGATCCCTCATTAGACACTATATGTTCATCACCAGGAGCATGTAAAATGTTTGCATCAAATCCTTCATTAGCAGTCTGTTCATTAGACACTTCAGGCTCAAGAACAACATGAGCTTGTATGTTTGCTCCGGAAACTTGATTAGACACATGATGTTCAGTCAGTTCAGTATTGATTGGGGGAGTTATAAAATAAGCAAAAAATGGTTTCACTTTCTTATAAATTCCCTACATACAAGCAGTTTTACAACACCGTCAGGTTTAACTATTGGCCAGAAATTGAACAGTTGAATTAGATATAATCATGGATGTGATGTACCTTCTTGTTGCACATGCTGCTCTTGCAAGTTGCGACTGTCGGTTTGTGCAACCTCGATGCCATTCCCATGCCGCCGCCACTGCCTCCCACGTAGGCTACACCCAGGGTTGGATCTTCATCTTCTTGTCCTTCCATTCGCTTGAAGCCTGAAGACCGGCATCCAATGAGGGTGCGAGGAAGTGTTGTGTCGGTCTGTTCAGCGGTGGCTAGGTCAGGAGAGAACCAGACTGGAGGCTGGAGCGAGCGAATTGGGATTTTTCGTGCTATCGATCGATATGGGAGGCACTCGTTTTGGCCGCGAGCCTGCTATAGGGCTTGCCTTGCACTTATGTTATTGGCCCATCCAAATTGAAATGTTTTTCTTCATTTTTTACATTGCCTGCTCGTGCACTGGGATGAACAAAACTAGCCTGGGCCAACCTGGACGACTCAAACTAGGTGCACACTTTCTAGCCACCCAAGGCGGCCGCCCATACCAGCCCCTACGGTGGCGTCGCCCCTTTTTGCGTGTATAATTGGGGTAGTGAAAAATAGTCCGGTGGCATTTTTGATTTACCCACAGAATGGTTGAATTGCTTGTTTCTATGAACTAAGTTCGCCAATAATGTGAAGGATGCCTGTATTTTCATCCTATTGTAGAATGCTTAGATCTCGATATGTCAAATGTAATCGCATGAAATATATAGTAAAAGCCAGTGTGATGTGTGTTGCTACAACTAGTCTGACAACCCGTCCTCATATGACATATCAAGGACGCACCATCTTATCAGATTAACCATTCGAGTTACCAATGCAGTGTGGGAAGAAAGAAGTATTGGGACTGCGTATCCAAGCAATTGATGCCATGGACTCCTTTGTATAACCTTGTAAGAGAAAAAGAAGTTGCAGTGTGTCTGTACAAAGAGCTAGCGTGAGTTCAGTTACCTGCTTATCGAAATTTTAGTTAGCCACTTATTGCAAAATTGTTCAATTACGTTGCTTGGCTTAATTTAGTTTACTACTAATTACATAATGCCACATTCTGTTAATCATATTATAGACATCGCTTATCTATGTATTTGATACTTATTGTTAAGAATTACCTGTTTGCCTGAACTTAAATAGCTACTTAAGCACGTAGATAGCTGGTCATATGTACTCCTAGGGTGCAACAGAATTCACGTGTAATTTACGTTGTGATACACTGTTTGTTTAGATGGTTTGCTATTATCACTTGTAGCACTAGTAATGTTTGCATGTTCATAGATAGTCAACTATCCGGTTTATATGAGGGACACTGTCTTTTTAACTTATATATATATCTGTGTGTGTGTGTGTGTGTGTTGGTTTGTGTGTGTTGGAACCATTTTGCTTACATCAAAGAAATTTACAGATGTCTGTGTTGCTGGTAAATGGTACCGACTTGTTACTTTAATATGTTGCCAAGAACTTGTTAGTTTTACTAGTTCATGTGTAATTAAATAGGTTGCCAAAAACTGTTAGTTTTACTAGTTTGATGTTGGTTTCTTATGGCTCTTGCAACACTTAATTTATGATTGCTAACATTCAAGTTTGCAGGATCCAACTGAAACTCCGTTGGTACAATAAGTATGTTTTTGGCAACTTCCTTGTTTTCCTGGTTTGCTGCTATAACTTGTTGCTGTAATCATCTTACCAACTTCAAGTTTTTAGGATCCAATAGGAATTCCAATTGCACAACAGGTAAATTTTCAAAAATATATTTGTGTAACAAGTTCGCTGCTGCAACTTGTTGCTCTAATCAAGTTACTGACTACTGAACTTTTCAAGATCCAAGAGAAACTCCAATGCCACAACAGGTTCCTTTTGCAAAACTTGTTTGTTTAACTGCTTTGCTGCTGCAACCGGTTGCTCTATCACATTATTAGATAGCCAACTTTCCAGGATCTCGCGGTTCTGGCGGAGTCGGTGATGGTGGATTTTGAGGATGATGGTGGTCGGAGGCCCCCAACCCCGCCACCGCCGCCGCCGTCGCCACCCTTCGAGAATTATGATCTTGTGTGCAAGTCATCGAGGGGTGCTGCCTATAAACTGGCGGTGCCTGTCACTTCGACTGGTACTGTTGGGTCTTCGACGGCGGCGCCGCCGCCGGCTAGGCGCTGTGTTCAAAATGTGGCAGGTTCACCGGGAGTTTTGGTCAGCGGTAGCTCCATGGCCATCATCACTGGATCGCTTTTGGCTGATTCATTGGGCCCGCCTGCAGGAGAGGCTGTTTGCCGACCAATGGTGGAGAAGAGCGTGCCGGCACGGGCGAGGACTGATCAAAAAGAAGCATCCGTGGTCCAATGTGCTGTGGCGGATCGGGGGGCAGCTGTCGAAATTCCCACTACCTCGCCCGCCTCGGTCCAGCTGTCCAGATGGGTAAGGGCCGACAAAGCTGCTCACGCGCCCGAGGAGGTCAGGGTCTTGGATCATGTCGGATATCGGGTTCCGGCAAAACCCTTAAGGTTCGAACTCTGGGGTGTGCACGAAGATCTTCTCCCTACCGATTCACGCCCCAAAACCTCGCCGCGAATCTAAGCTAGCACGATGAACAACACAAGATTTATACAGGTTCAGGCCACCATTGTGGTGTAATACCCTACTCCTGTGTGTGGTGTGGTGGATTGCCTCTAGGGCTGATGATGAACAGTACAGAGGAAGAACAGCCTCGCGAGGGGTGTTCTTGAGCTGGTGCAATGTTCTACTTAGGAAGGATTTGATGAGGTCTCGATGAGATGTCTCTCTACTGTGGTGGCTATCTCTCTATATAGAGGCCCTGGTCCTCTTCCCAAATATTGAGCGGGAAGGGAGCCAACAACGACCATTTTGAAAGGGGACAGCTAGTACAAGCTATCCTGACTAAAGGTGGTCTTCGACTGCCAAAGGCACTGGTGATGACGCCGTCTTGGGCTCCACGGCGATCTCCGTCCTGTTGGTCTTGGACTTGTTGCACCAATATGGAAACCTTTGATTGATGCCTCGGTACTCCGCGCATGTGCTTGCCCCCTTTGCACCAAAGAGGAAACGAGGACACTACGCGGGCTGGTGCCCGCCTGGTCTTGGTCGTCATGGCTTGCGTCATGAGCACCTCGCGAGGTACCCCTTGCCTTGATCTCTTCGCCTCCTCACGAGCCTGCCTGGTGAGGCCGCCCCTGTGGAGGCCTTGCATCGTCCGCCCCGCAAGGCTTGGCCCCTCGCGAGGGTCTTGTACTTGGGTTGATGAAGACGGGCCATACTGGGCCACTGGCCCCCGTTCCTAGAATGCCGACAGTAGCCCCCGGGCCCAAGGTGCGCTCGGACTTGGCTTAGCAGTGAAGCCAAAGGGCAAGTGCGGAGTGCCACGGGCCCCAACAGCCTGCGGCCTTGGTCGTTGCGTGGCGGTTGATTGGAAGTGGGCGTCTCCGCTTCCCCATGCTGCCTCGGCAACTACCCGACTGACAAAAGGCTGGCCTGGGTAAGGCTTACTGAGGGAGTCCTGGACTAGGGGGTGTCCGGACAGCCGGACTATCATCGTCCGCCGAACTCCAAGACTATGAAGATACAAGATTGAAGACTTCGTCCCGTGTCCGGATGGGACTTTCCGTGGCGTGGAAGGCAAGCTTGGCGATATGGATATGTAGATCTCCTACCATTGTAACCAACTCTGTGTAACCCTAGCCCTCTCCGGTGTCTATATAAACCGGAGGGTTTTAGTCCGTAGGACACAACAACCATTACAACAATCATACCATAGGCTAGCTTCTAAGGTTTAGCCTCCTTGATCTCGTGGTAGATCCACTCTTGTACTACCCATATCATCAATATCAATCAAGCAGGAGTAGGGTTTTACCTCCATCGAGAGGGCCCGAACCTGGGTAAAAACATCGTGTCCCTTGTCTCCTGTTACCATCCGCCTAGACACACAGTTCGGGACCCCCTACCCGAGATCCGCCGGTTTTGACACCGACATTGGTGCTTTCATTGAGAGTTCCTTTGTGTCGTCACCGATAGGCTTGATGGCTTCTTCAATCAACAACAACACCATCCAGGGTGAGACTTTTCTCCCCGGACAGATATTCGTATTCGGTGGCTTCGCACTGCGGGCCAATTCACTTGGCCATCTGGAGCAGATCGAAAGCTACGCCCCTGGCCGTCAGGTCAGATTTGGAAGCCTAAACTTCACGGCGGATATCCGCGGAGACTTGATCTTCGATTGATCCGAGCTGCAGCCGAGCGTGCCGCACTGTCACGATGGGCATGACCTAACTCTGCCGGCGGACAGTACCTTGGAGGCCGCACACGAATCCGCACTGGCCCATAATTCGGAGCCGATCGCGCAGATCGAGGACAGGTGGCTGGACACCGCCTCGGCAGCTGCAACTTCCACGGCGATGGAGCCGAACATTGGCCTTGTCCCTTATAAAGCTCGTGACTCCGAGGTGCCGGACTCCCTGCCGGACTCCGAACCTCCTGCGCCCCTGCCAATCGAATCCGATTGGGTGCCAATCATGGAGTTCACCGCCGCGGACATCTTTCAGCACTCACCCTTTGGCGACATCCTAAATTCGCTAAAGCATCTCTCGCTATCTGGAGAGCCTTGGCCGGACTATGGCCAGGATGGTCGGGATACAGACGACGAAGAAATTCAAAGCCCACCCACCACCCACTTTGTAGCCACTGTCAACGATCTAACCGACATGATAGACTACGACTCCGAAGACATCGACGGTATGGACGACGATGCCGGAGACGATCAAGAACCAGTGCCTACAGGGCACTGGAAGACCACCTCGTCATATGACATATACATGGTGGACACCCCAAAGGATGGGGACGGCGAAGAAACAGTGGAGGCAGATTCCTTAAAGAAACAACCAAAGCGCCGACGTCAGCAGCGCCGCTCTAAATCCCGCCAAAGCAAGAATGGAGATTCCGGCACAGGAGATAATAACACCCCAGAAAGTGTCGAACACAATCCCCTCCTGCAAGATTCAGCACAGGAGGATGCAGAAGAAAGCCCTCACGAGAGAGCGGCAGACGAAGAGGTCGAGGATGATAATTACATACCTCCCTCCGGAGACGAGGCAAGCCTCGACGATGACGAATTCGTCGTGCCTGAGGATCCCGTCGAACAAGAGCGTTTCAAACACAGGCTAATAGCCACAGCAAATAGCCTAAAGAAAAAGCAGCAGCAGCTTCAAGCTGATCAAGACCTGCTGGCCGACCGATGGACCGAGGTCCTCGCGGCCGAAGAGTATGAACTCAAACGCCCCTCCAAGAGCTACCCAAAACGCAAGTTGCTCCCCCGATTAGAGGAGGAAGCATATATACCTTCATCACCCGGCGCTGTCTGGCAGACCGACCACCCCGTGGTCGGGACAGAGAGGCACCTAGGCCCTCCACCAAGACCGTACCCCGGCATCGCTCAAAAAGTATGAAGCCACGGGGGAATGCGCCGGACTTGCGGGATATATTGGAGGACATGGCAAGAAAATCCAGATCCATCTATGGATCACGTGGGCGCCCCATGACCCACAACGAATATCGTCGCGCCGGATACAACAACTCCGGCCGGGCCGAACACAGTAGACAACGCTCCCTTGAGCTACGTCGTGATATTGCTCAATCTGAGGCGCCAAGACACCCACTATGCTTCATAGACGAAGTAATGGATCATCAAATCCCTGAAGGGTTTAAACCCGTCAACATCGAATCCTACGATGGCACGACAGACCCCGCGGTTTGGATCGAGGATTATCTCCTTCATATCCACATGGCCCGCGGCGACGATCTCCATGCTATCAAATATCTCCCACTCAAGCTTAAAGGACCAGCTCGGCATTGGCTTAACAGCCTGCCCACAGAGTCAATTGGGTGTTGGGAGGACCTGGAAGCCACATTCCTCGACAACTTCCAGGGCACATATGTGCGACCACCAGACGCCGATGACCTAAGCCACATAATTCAGCAGCCAGATGAATCGGCCAGACAGTTCTGGACACGGTTCTTAACAAAGAAAAATCAAATCGTCGACTGTCCGGATGCAGAGGCCCTCGCAGCCTTCAAACATAACATCCGCGACGAGTGGCTAGCCCGGCACCTAGGACAGGAAAAGCCGAAATCCATGGCAGCCCTCACATCATTAATGACCCGCTTCTGTGCGGGAGAGGATAGCTGGCTAGCTCGCAGCAACAACCTCAGTAAAAATGCTGGCAGTCCGGATACTAAGGACCACAATGGCAGGTCACGTTGAAGCAAAAACAAACGCCGCGTTAACGGCGACAACAATGAGGATACAGCAGTCAACGCCGGATTCCGAGGCTCTAAACCCGGTGAGCGGAAGAAGCCATTCAAAAGAACCACTCCGGGTCCGTCCAATTTGGACCGAATAGTCGACCGCTCATGCCAGATACATGGCACCCCCGAAAAGCCAGCTAACCACACCAACAGAGATTGTTGGGTATTTTAAGCAGGCAGGCAAGTTAATTGCCGAAAACAACGACAAAGGGCTGCACAGCGACGACGAGGAAGAGACCCGGCCGCCGAACAATAGAGGACAGAAGGGTTTCCCCCCACAAGTGCGGACGGTAAACATGATATACGCAACCCATATACCCAAGAGGGAGCGGAAGCGTGCACTAAGGGACGTATATGCGATGGAGCTAGTCGCCCCGAAGTTCAATCCATGGTCCTCTTGCCCGATCACTTTCGATCGAAGAGACCATCCGACCAGTATCCGCCATGGCGGATTTGCCGCATTGGTTTTAGACCCAATCGTCGATGGATTTTACCTCACGAGAGTCATGATGGACGGCGGCAGTAGCCTGAACCTGCTTTATCAGGATACAGTGCGCAAGATGGGCCTAGACCCCTCAATGATTAAACCTACAAAGACGACCTTCAAAGGCGTAATACCAGGTGTTGAGGCCAATTGTACAGGCTCAGTCACACTCGAAGTGGTCTTGGATCCCGGATAATTTCGGGCGAGGAGTTAATCTTCGACATAGTACCGTTCCGCAGCGGCTATCACGCTCTGCTCGGACGAACCACGTTCGCAAAGTTCAACGCGGTGCCGCATTACGCATACCTCAAGCTCAAGATGCCAGGCCCTCGTGGAGTCATCACGGTCAACGGATATACGGAACGCTCCCTCCGAACGGAGGAACATACAGCTGCTCTCGTGGCAGAAGTACAGAGCAGCCTTCTAAGGCAATTTTCGAGTCCGGCCGTTAAACGACCGGATACGGCCAAACGCGCCCAGAGCAACATAAATCAAGACCACCTGGCACGTTCCGAGCACGCGTAGCAATGCGGCCCCAACCCCAGCCCTCACATGATTGCAAGACCAACCCCCCGCGTACATCATTACGCTCTGGAGATACCATGGGCATAGGGGGAGGGGCACGACCACAGCAGACCCAGAGTGCGGCTCGACCACACCAGGGGCTCCCAAGTGTGTCGCTCTTCTTATTTTTATTTTCCTTCTTTTTATATATAGGACTCCGTTCACCAGAGGCCCTGTCCGGTGGCGCGCCCGCCGAACTCACGATGCAACAGCCAGGGAGGGAAAAAGGCTGCGACGAACACTCAGGTGGTCTCCATTACGAGCATTAAATTTGATTATATACACCAGTCCGCAGCCCACCCCTGGAGTCGGACATGTTTAATTAGTCCAATCCCTTGCTTACCGCACTATTTGTATCATTCTGCACTCATAGCAGAATTCCTTGAATAAATAATGCAGCACTTTTTGCCTATAATTACATTACTTTACATATATGTTCATTAATGACATCTTGCACCCGTACAATTTGGTACAGCCGAATACACCAGGGGCTTATGTTCCCCGCATTATGGTGTGATAAGTCCGAACACTTTCACAAGTGCGGCACCCCGAACTTATAGCATTATATGAATCGGCTCCGAATCATGTCTTGGGTCAATAGTTGGGGTTGCCCGGCTCCCATGTTTTGGTACCTTACGTTCCGTTCTATAGGCTAAGGTAGCACTGGGAGAAGCACTGCGATTGCGCCCCGGTTGAGCTGGGCGAGCGCCTCAGTGGAGAAAGCTAAAACTGACTGGCATGATAAGGCGAGAGACTGGTCGCTGTTCGAGAGGTCTTTTCGGGTCCCTAAATACTTATGCCGCTTCGAGCGAAGAACCGGATAATGTCCGGCGAAGGCGTGAATAGCGCCCCGAATTCGGTCTTCCGAATACTAGGGGCTTCGCCGAAATTTAAAATTATAGAATTCTATGGCTAAGTGAGAGTGTTCAAGCATTATAAGTCCGGTTGCCTTGTTCGTTGTGTTGAGCGCCTCCCTAGATGGACCCAAAAATGGAGACAAGAGTGCTCAAGTTTATCCTGAACACCCCAGCACTAGTGGCATGGGGGCTAAAGCTGACGACTTGCCATCTCTCAGATTTTATAAACGGCCGCACAGAAGGTAATATTTTAAATTAAACAAGCGTTGCTTAGCGCATATGAACAAAGTTTTCAGCACACAGGATAACACATAGCGAGTCTACTCAATAATTACATCTCTGGGGCACTCATCCGCAATCTTGCTGGCACCCTTCAGGACAGTCTTATAGTACATCTCGGGCGTACGATAGTCCTTGCCTGCTAGCGGCACGTCAGTGATAAGCCTCTCCGCATCCAGCCTGCCCCAATGCACCTTTGCGCGGGCAAGGGCTCGACGAGCACCTTCAATACAGGCGGAGCGCTTGATGACCTCCACCCAGGGGCACGCATCCACCAGCCGCCGCACGAGGCCGAAGTAGCTCCCAGGCATGGCCCCTCTAGGCCACAGCTGGACTATGAGGCCCTTCATGGCCTGCTCGGCTACCTTGTGGAGCTCGACCAGCTGCTTCAGCTGGTCGCTAGGGGGCACCGGATGGCCGGCCTCAGTGTACTAAGACCAGAAGACCTTCTCCGTTGAGTTCCCCTCCTCAGCTCGGTAGAACACGGCGGCATCGGACACACTGCGAGGCAGATCTGCAAACGTCCCTGGAGAGCTCCGAATTCGGGTAAGTGTCAGGTAGTTTACATTAACATGCTTGCTTTGCATGAAAAATGCCTTACCCGCCGCTATTTTCTTCACCGCCTCAATCTCCTGAAGGGCCTTATGGGCCTCGGCCTTGGCGGCTTTGGCACTTTCGAGAGCCGAGGCAAGCTCGGACTCTCGAGTCTTTGAGTCGCGCTCCAAAGTCTCATGCTTTTCCATGAGAGCCTGGAGCTCTTGCCGCACTTCCGCCACCCGCGCCTCCTGCTTCTCTCGCTCCGCTCGTTCCGCGGACGCATTGCATTCGGCCACAGACACGGCCTCCTTCAGGGCCGCCACCTCGTTCATGGCCCCTGCAGTACCCACGTTATCCTTCTTATTTTTATTGCAACCTAAATCCTTTTCTGTAAGGTAACTATTCAAAGTGGTGTTACTCACCTTCTTTGTCCTCGAGCTACTTCTTGGCACGGCCGAGCTCTTGCTCGGACCACTCGAGATCCTGCTTCAATGCACCGACCTCTGCAGTCAGTGCGGCAGAGGTCAGCAGCGCAGCCTGCAAACCCATATTGACATAATTTTTAGCAACCCTGCGTATATCTTTTTAGATCCTCAGTCCGGCTTTTCTTTCCGAACACCGAACCGAGCATCAGGGGCTACTGTCTATGCGGTATTACATTACATAATTTTAACTTCTTACCTCAAAGCCTGTTAGAAGGCTACTGCAGGCTTCGGTCAGCCCACTCTTGGCAAGCTGAACCTTCTGAATCACCGCACTCATGATAGTACGGTGTTCTTCCTCGATGGAAGCGCCTTGGAGCGCCTCCAACAAGTTGTCCGGCGCCTCCGGTTGGACGGAGGCCGCCGGTGTCACGGTCTTGCCCTTCTTGCGAAGGGGCCGCTGGCCGGACTCTGGAACCACTGCGGGTTCCGGTGTGGAGTCCGGCGCGAAGTCCGGGAGGCTGCCTTGTGGCACCTCCGGAGCCTCCTCCCGATGGGTCCCTTCCCGGGATCCCACCTCGGCGTCCTCAGTGGCGCGAGGGGTGGAGGCAGTCGGGATGGATTCCACATCCGACGGAGCCAACGACCTGCTCAACGAAGCGGGGAGATCATCATCGGCCGGACTGCAGGCAGAGTGCGGCATTAGAAGGACACTATGTGACACAAAAGAAATTACAAATAATTCAAGAATCTGGATACTTACGATCTTGCCGGAGGCCTGGCCCTTGAGGGCCACTCTTCGTCGCCAACGTTGGCGTTGGCGGAGCTGTCCGGGGGAATAGTCCTTCCCCTCTTGGACCCTTCGGCCTCCCCTATTGGGGAAGCCTTCCTCTTCCTCTCTCCCTCCTCTGGGAGAGAGTCCTCTTTCTCCTCCTCATCTTCGGGGGAGGAGTCCGCCTCGGAACCATCAGACGATGAATCCGATACCACCTGGCGCTGGGAACTTCTTCGAGTTCCCGTGGCCTGCTTCTTGGCCTTCTTCTCCGGCACCACATGCGGTGCCGGAACCAGCAGCCCCGCTAGGCAGGCGTCTCTTGGGTTTTTCGGCATGGGAGCCAGGCGGATGATCCGCTTGGCCTTCTTCATCCAGTCCTGTCAAAGGAAAAGAAAGATTGAAACCCGCATAGGGTCAAACTATTGAAAACGAGTGTCCCGTAAAGGGGTAGAATCACTTACCTCGTCAGCTGGTCGCTGCGAGCGAAATCCGCGATCTTCAGTGGCGGATGCGGGAGCTTCGGCGCCCTTGAACAGCACCCTCCAGGCGCCTTCGTACGTCGTGTCGAAGAGCCCGCTCAATGCCTGGTGCTGTGCCGGATTGAACTCCCACAATTTAAATGCCCGTTGTTGGCAGGTGTAGGATCGAAAGTATGTCTAGAGGGGGGGTGATTAGACTACTTGACAATATAAAAATTCTGCCTTTTGACAAAGAACAGTTTTTGGCAGATTCACAATTATGATCAAGTCAAGCATCACCCTACACATGCAATTCTAGAGTATAGGCAGCGGAAAGTAAATTGCACATGTAGTAAAGAGAGGTGGAGAAGAGCAAACGCAATTTTGGAGATGTGGTGATTTTTCTCGTGGTTCCGATAGGTGGTGCTATCGTACTTCCACGTTGATGGAGACTTCAACCCACGAAGGGTAACGGCTGCGAGAGTCCACGGAGGGCTCCACCCACGAAGGGTCCACGAAGAAGCAACCTTGTCTATTCCATCATGGCCTACGCCCACGGAGGGCTAGCCTTACTCGGGGTAGATCTTCACGAAGTAGGCGATCTCCTTGCCCTTACAAACTTCTTGGTTCAACTCCACATCTCGACGACGGAGGCTCCCAAGCGACACCTAACCAATCTAGGAGGCACCACCCTCCAAAAGGTAATAGATGTTGTAGATGATGATGAACTCCTTGCTCTTGTGCTTCAAATGATAATCTCCCCAACACTCAACTCTCCTCACTGATTTGGCTGTGGTGGAAGAAAGGATTGAGTGGAAAGCAACTTGGGAAGGCTAGAGATCAAGCTTCATATGGTGGGAGTGGAGCAACTTGATCTCAACACAAGGGTAGGTAGTTCTCTTCTCGTAAATGTAAGGTAGGAGTGGTAGTTCTTTTCGATGGCTCTCTCCACGAATGAAGAGGGGTGGAGGGTATAAATAGCCTCCACACAAAATCCAACCGTTACACACATTTGAGCAATCTCGGTGGGACCGAAGTGGACAACTCGGTGAGACCGATAGTTCAAATAATGTGAACATTGGGATTTTCGGTGGGACCGAATATACAATCTCGGTTAGTCCGATTCGTGCAATGACAAGAGCATGCCAGTTTCGGTGAGACCGACTTCATCATCTCGGTGACACCAATTTGATGACAGAAGAATACAGAAGCTTGGCAACTCATGTTTCGGTGAGACCGAGTTCAGAATCGGAAAATCCGAGTTTTCTAGGGTTTGGCTTATGGCTGAGGTGGTTCATCTCGGTGTGACTGAGTTTGGAATATCGGTGGGACCGAGACTACTTATGAGTGTATATGGCGGTGAAAGTTCTTGATAGTTTAGGAGATGTATCACTAAGCACTTGAGCAACAGATCATCATCATAACCTCATCCCTTTTAATAGTATTGGCTTTTCCTATGGACTCAATGTGATCTTGGATCACTAAACCAAAAATGGAGTCTTGAGCTTTTGCCAATGCTTGCCTTAGCATTTTGGGGGTCCACTTCTTGATCCTTGCCATACCCATATCAATTGAACTCTCTGAAATGATTCTCAAGTAACTATTAGTTCAATGATATATATGTTGTTATTAATTACCAAAACCACCCGGGATTAGTTGCACTTTCAATCTCCCCTTTTGGTAATTGATGACAACATAGATCAAAGCTTCGACAAAGGATATAATCAATGAATAATATAAATCGCTTTGAGAAGTATGTGATAAGCAAGAGCTCCCCTAAATTTGTGCATTATTTAAGATTTGCGTTTGAATGCAAATGCACAATCGATTAGGATCATGGGTCACTCTTCCATGTCACATACATCTTGGTGGAGCGCACAAAATGATAAGAATGAACAGCATGCACCCAATCACCAAGACATGAGTAAATGGTCATACAAGATAGGAATGGCATATGGTAAGCATTAAGCACACATTAAAGCATAATGCGACCAAGCACTCATTAAGGTAGAATCAAACGCCTTTGAATGTCTCGAAAACCAAAAGTATCTCAAAGAAACCGCAAAAGAACGAAAGAGCAAAAGCGCAAAGACAACAACACTCTCTCTCGAAGTCCTATGATCTATACAATTTCTCCCCTTTGGCAACAAGTTACCAAAAGTTCAAAAAGCATAGAGCTAAGCGCCTTTGTGGACTCTTTGGCGGCTCCGTGCAGGTTGATGTCATAGTGGATATGACAAGATCGGCGAAGACTTGGTGATGTCTGTCTTTGGAGGAGTGGTCACCGAGCTGGAGTTGGAGTAGGAGCAACTCGCTGAACTGTGGAGGTCTTTGAAGCTGTAGTCCTGGTGTCGATCCTTTGGAATAGCAGTGATCGGGGTCCTTTGGGAACTGGAGCGATCTGTCGATGAGAATCTGGACTAAGTCATCCTGCAACTCACGCATAAGCTCTTCCTTCTCCGCTTTGCTTCCTCAATGTACGCCTCGAGCTTGTTGACGGTCACTTGTACTTGATCCACTTCACGTACAGAGCGTGGATCTTGTCCTCAACAATCCTCTCTAAGCTCTCCTGAGACTGTTCAATGCTGGCCAGGCGTTGTTCAATCCTTTGAGTAGCTTCAAGAATTTGCTCTCCGAAACTCTTTGATTTAGCTGCTGCTGCTGCTTCCTTGTCAGCTTTGGCTTTCTTAGCAGCGGCGATCTTGGCTTGACCTTCAACAGATGTCGGATCCTCCTCATCCATCACAACAACATTGTCTTCATGCTCTGGCTGCAACGGTAAATGTTCTCTATCTAACAAGAATGTGCCCGTGCCAAACTTGGCATTGATAAGCATCTGAATCTGGGGAAAATCCACATGACCTTTTCTCGGTCATTGCAGTCCTCTTAATGGTCTCTACCATCAAGTCCATCACCTTGAAAGGTGCTTTCTCATCAAGTATGTGCAGCATGTTGATAGAGTATCCTCGATCATGTGATCATCTCCGATTTGGGCATCAAGGTGTGCCTCAAAATGGTATTAGTGGTAGGTAAGCCTGCACGAGATAGTAGATCGAGCCGAGCTTCCAGATTCCCAAATCCTCTGCTGGAACCTCTTTGTACATGTTTTCATAGATTCATGATTCTTCTTTGGAATCCCATATACATCAATATCATCTTCTCGTTGCCTTTGGAGCATTCAGAATTTCTGCCCATTCTTCAACAGAAGAAGAAAATCTTTGACCTTCATCATCCACATAATCTTTCCATCGGGGTAGAAGTGAGTGTGGCATAGAATTGCATTATCATCTCATCGTTCCAACTGGTCAATTTCGACCTACAAAATCTGCAACGCCACATGCGTGAAACTTTCATGCACATGTGGAAAGAAATCTCTGTGCTCTTATTTGTCAATGTACTTCCAATCAACATATCGGTGTGTGCGACTATGGGCTTCTTGTCCATCAAGACGGTCTCATAGAAGTCCTGCTGCTCTACGGTGTGAAATCTGGGATCTCAGCAGTTCTTCTCCTCACGGCATATGGGTCTGTTTGTCTCCATAGCCCGAGACCTTTATCTTTCCTTGCCTTCATATCCTCGGCTTGAGGATGAGCATAATCATGGAGTGGCAGTTTTGGACGAAGTTTCAAAGCAAAAGCTGGTCCTTCATCGTCGACTCGGTGGTGGCACATCATCCTTGTTCTTCTCGAATGACTGGAATGTTTCTGACGGTCTTCTTGGGCTTGGCAGCAGGCTTTGCTGGAGCAGATTTCTTGGGCTTTGATGTGGCTCCAGCCTTAATGGCATCACCCATGAGCTTCAGCTTCTGAGGAGTAGGCTGGGGTGCTTCCTCATCCTCATCCTCTACTGCTGCACCATGCACTATCCTCTTTCTCTTGGAAGTTTTCTTCACTTTTCTTGCAGTTGCCTCTCCCAAATTTAGCTTCTTAGCAACAGTTGACTGCATGACTTTGCGGGTGCCCTTCTTAGATTGTTGACCTTGTTGCTCTTTGGCAACAACCTTCCTTTTAGGCTTTGAGATCACCTCTTTCTCAACAACAAAATCTGAATCCTCATCATCTGAATTCCTCTTCTTTCTAGCTCTGGTGGCTGCAGGAGGCATGCCACTAGGTGTACTCCTCTCACCATCATCTGATGAGCTACTGGGATCAGGACTAGTGCCTGCCTCTGGAATGTCTGCAATGGGTGCCTCTGACCTGTTCGATTGTCACGGCATCGACATGGTGACAACCTGTGAATAGATAAGGTGTAGGCAGAGAAGAAGAGTCATCACAAACTGCGAAGTTTTGCAAAAAAATGAGTTCAAATTCTAGTATTAAGTTTTCACAGAAGACATTTGGTCGGACCGAGTTTAAGGTTAGGTGAATCCGAAGTGTTAAACAGAGCTTTGCACACCAATTTCGGTTTGACCGAAGTGGGTTTCGTCTGCCGAAAACACTAGGGTTTCACAGAATCTTCATTTCGTCACACCGATTTTGCACAACTTCGGTTGGACCGAAGGGTGCGAGGCAATGGCCATAGGCCAAATCGGTCATACCGAAATTATAAAATCGGTCTCACCGAGATGTGTTCGCGGAAACCTAACCCTAAAACCTTTACTCGAATCTAGTCCAAACGAACTAATCTGGTGTACAGGAGGATTTCAATCGTGGCAAGATACTAGGCAATCAAGCGTGCATTGAATCGGAGATGGGAGCACGAGTGGGATCAAAACTCACCCTAACTTGGTGGAGTTTTTCTCGGCGGCAACGGCTCGGAGGAGATGGCCGCTGACGGCGACGGAGACTGCAGCGAGGGCGATAGGCATTTACGGCGACGATCCGGAGACCAAGGCGGCGGCAGCAAGGGGTGTGGGGCTAAACGTTTGAAGGAGGAATCAGCAGCGGCCCTCGGAATATATACCCCTTCATTGTCGGTGGGACCGAGTTGTAAAACTCGGTGGCACCGAGATGGATAACTGCTAGGCGATTATGCACTTCGTCACGCCAAAAATCACAACTCGGTTTCACCGAGATGAAAACCTAGATCAGTCTAAATGCTTTCGGTTCGACCGAGTTTGAGTGAGTTGGTCGACGAAATCAATTAGAAGGTTTTGGAGATTAGCCCTTGACGGATCGGTGGCTCCGAGTGCTCCTCACCCGGAGGGTCCGAAAATGACTTGTTCAAAATTTGTGATGTAAGCATGAATAGAATTTGAGACAAGAAAGCATAGATAGATAGGGGAGGTACTTAGGCATTCTTGTCCATCCATTTGGTCAGAAAAATCAAAACGACCAAAACAACAAATGGATGTCCTCGAATGGATAAAATCATGCATCCAACATGCTCACACAATAAGATAGCAAATGAAATATGTGTCAAACATGCACAACCAAAAACTCTAGTAACTAACACACAATTTGTCGATGACTAGGTCATCTTTATATGAGTATATTGACTTAGGAGCCAAATGAGAACATTTGATCATAGGTCATACTCATCGTTTAAGCACAAGTGGGGTTACCACTTTTACATAAAGCATTGATGTGTTCACATCATTTGAAGATGCTTTAGCTCAATTTTTAGAGCAAAGCTCCCCTAGATGTGAGAACCCCTTTAAAGGGTCAAACTAACCTTGGGTTGTCGAGAAGACTTCATGTAGATGTTGAAGATGTGGATGCTCAATGTTGATGGAGACCATCAAGAGTTGGGAGCTATCCTTTGGATTGGGCACTTTCAATACCTACATGGGTTAGTCCCACAAGGAACAAACAAGGATATCCATGGACATAGATTGAAGTTCACAATAGATGATGTCCATGAAAGCAATGATTACCTTGTCCCTTGACTTACCAACAAGAGGGTTTGTGACTCCATGAACTAGTGCTCGATGTGGAAGTTGATTGCACAAGTTTTTGCCAAAATGAATGTGAGTGAAGTATGTTGGCGGAGTCACCCTCAAGAACTTTCTAGTTCTTCTTCTTCGGGATCCACATCATCTTGATGGGAATCCTTGGGGTTGTAGTTGAGCTTGACGAAGTAGAACTTGACGTTTCCTTGGGAACCCACTTGACCATGGCTTGAGGTGCTTCAACAAATGCATCAATCTCCTCTTGAAGCTTGTCCTTGCCTTTTAGCTTGTGGTCTTGTGGTGGAAGGTCATCTTGAGCTTGTTCCACCTTGGAAGAAGTAGGATCATACTTCTCCTTTTGAGGAACAAACTATGGAGTTGGATATTGACCTTCTTCCCACTCAACACCTTTGGCGTTGAACTTTCGCTCAAAACCAATTCCTTGATTCTTCCGGTGCCTTCCTTGCTTGCGAACAATTTCCTCAAAGTTCTTGCTTCCGGCAAGGCTCTTGTAGACACCTTTCTCTATGATCCCTTTCAATAAACTATTTTCTTGCTCAAGTGTAACTTGGCTTGAAACATTGTTAGTGGAATCAAGAGAACTACTAGAAGCAACAACATTGGATTTAGCATGGTTATTGTTACTGCTAGAGAAAGAATTTTTCTTATGCTTGTCATGCTTAGTCTTAATGGGTGGCAAGAAATTAGACAAGAGAAGTCGTTTGGCAAGATATGAAGAACTCTTCTTTCGAAGATCGTCATTGATTGCTTTTAGAAACTCATGTTCTTGCTCTAGAGTGAGCTTCTCGAAGCGTAGCTTCTCATGAGATCTTAGGAGCTCTCTATGATCTTCTTGAGTTGTTTTATGAGCTAACTTAAGAGTGTTTAGTTCTTTAGTTAGACGCTCAATCTTCTTCATAGCATTGTCATTCGACTCTTCTCGACTATAAAGACTACTAGCATGTTCATCGTTACTAGGCTCCTTGGATTTATCATGCAAGAGTTCATCTTCACCAAGCAAGTCATCCTCATCACTATCAAGTCAATGAATTCAGGGTGTGATACCTTGGGGCCTTTAGCCATGAAGCATCTTCCAATTCCCTCATTTGGTGAATCAAATAAGTCGTAGGAGTTGGAGTTGGAGGATACGAGAGCAAGACCGCAACACCTTCATCTTGGTCTGTAGTCGGAGTTGGAGTGATAGCTTCCTTCGGATTGATTGTCGGAGTCGGAGCGGAGACCCATTCACCTACATGAGCTTGATGTTTTCTTCTTGTGTAGCTCCTTGATGACTTGTCTTTCCTCTCCGAATCCTTGCTTCTCCGAGAGGGTCTTCGTTCATAACGATCATCTCTGCTCCTTCTCTCTTTCCGAGGTGACTCATCTCTTGAGCTTCTTCTTCTTGGAGATTCTTCTCTTCTCTTGTGGGGAGCCGTACACTCATTTGAGTAGTGTCGGGTCTTCCACAATTGTAGCATTCGATCACGACTAGAAGATCTCTTTTCATCATATGATCTAGACTTTGAGCTTCTCTCTTTGCCTCTATTCTTGTAGAATTTGTTGAAGTTCTTGACCATTAGGCTTATCTCTTCATTGGAAACTAACTTGTCACTTGAGGTTGTGGGAGCATCACTTGTAGCTTTGTAAGCACCACTTGACTTGTTGTGAAGCTCTTCCTTATCCTTAAGTGTCATCTCATGAGCAACAATTCTTCCAATGACTTGGTTGGCTTGAGATTCTTGTAGTTTGGCATCATTTGGATCAAAGTGCACACGGTGTCATACTTTCCATCCAAAGCTCGAGAATCTTCTTGATGATGAATCGATCGGTCATTTCTTCGCTTCCTAAGCGGCAATCTCATTTGTGATGAGAGCAAGCCTAGAGTACATTTCAGCGACTCCTTCACCATCCTTCATCTTGAACTTGTCAAGTTGACCTTGAAGAATATCTAGCTTTGATTCCTTCACGGACTCGGTACCTTCGTGCATTTCAACCAAAGTATCCCAAATCTCTTTTGCATTCTCAAGGCGGCTGATTTTGTTGAACTCCTCGGGACACAAGGCATTGAAGAGAATGTCACAAGCTTGAGCATTGTTTTGCAACATCCGCAATTCTTCGGTGTAAGCCGCGATCCGAACTTTTCCTTCCTCGAAGAATTCACCTTGCATACCAACACAAATAATGCCCCATGCGGCTGGGTTATGACCAAGAATATGCATTTTCATTTTATGCTTCCAACTAGCAAAATTTGTACCATCAAAGTAAGGACCTCTGAAAATTACCCTCACTAGACGCCATACTCTCCTAGGTTGTGAGACCAAGCTTATGGAGTCAATGCAATGGAAACCAATACAATGGAGACCAAAGCTCGATGCCACTTGTAGGATCAAAAGTATGTCTAGAGGGGGTGATTAGACTACTTGACAATATAAAAATTCTGCCTTTTGACAAAAGAACAGTTTTGGCAGATTCACAATTATGATCAAGTCAAGCATCACCCTACACATGCAATTCTAGAGTATAGGCAGCGGAAAGTAAATTGCACATGTAGTAAAGAGAGGTGGAGAAGAGCAAATGCAATTTTGGAGACGTGGTGATTTTTCTCGTGGTTCCGATAGGTGGTGCTATCGTACTTCCACGTTGATGGAGACTTCAACCCACGGAGGGTAACGGCTGCGAGAGTCCACGGAGGCTCCACCCACGAAGGGTCCACGAAGAAGCAACCTTGTCTATTCCATCATGGCTCACGCCCACAGAGGGCTAGCCTTACTCGGGGTAGATCTTCACGAAGTAGGCGATCTCCTTGCCCTTACAAACTTCTTGGTTCAACTCCACATCTCGACGACGGAGGCTCCCAAGCGACACCTAACCAATCTAGGAGGCACTACCTCCAAAAGGTAATAGATGTTGTAGATGATGATGAACTCCTTGCTCTTGTGCTTCAAATGATAATCTCCCCAACACTCAACTCTCCTCACCGATTTGGCTGTGGTGGAAGAAAGGATTGAGTGGAAAGCAACTTGGGAAGGCTAGAGATCAAGCTTCATATGGTGGGAGTGGAGCAACTTGATCTCAACACAAGGGTAGGTAGTTCTCTTCTCGTAAATGTAAGGTAGGAGTGGTAGTTCTTTCGATGGGTCTCTCCACGAATGAAGAGGGGTGGAGGGTATAAATAGCCTCCACACAAAATCCAACCGTTACACACATTTGAGCAATCTCGGTGGGACCGAAGTGGACAACTCGGTGAGACCGATAGTTCAAATAATGTGAGCGTTGGGATTTTCAGTGGGACCGAATATACAATCTCGGTTAGTCCGATTAGTGCAATGACAAGAGCATGCCAGTTTTGGTGAGACCGACTTCATCATCTCGGTGACACCGATTTGATGATGAAGGTTCTGAAGCTTGGCAACTCATGTTTGGTGAGACCGAGTTCGAATCGGAAAATCCGAGTTTTCTAGGGTTTGGCTTATGGCTGAGGTGGTTCATCTCGGTGTGACTGAGTTTGGAATATCGGTGGGACCGAGACTACTTATGAGTGTATATGGCAGTGAAAGTTGCTGATAGTTTAGGAGATGTTCACTAAGCACTTGAGCAACCAGATCATCATCATAACCTCATCCCCTTTTAATAGTATTGGCTTTTCCTATGGACTCAATGTGATCTTGGATCACTAAACCAAAAATGGAGTCTTGAGCTTTTGCCAATGCTTGCCTTAGCATTTTGGGGGGTTCACTTCTTCAGTCCTTGCCATACCCATATCACTGAACTCTCTGAAATGATTCTCAAGTAACTATTAGTTCAATGATATATATGTTGTTATTAATTACCAAAACCACCCGGGGATTAGTTGCACTTTCAGCAGGGTAGAATCCGGGGGATGAGCATGACTTGGACCACATTGACAAGCCTAAGCTTCTTGTCCACCAGCTTCTGGATACAGGCTTGGAGTCCTGTCAGCTCCTCCGAACTACCCCATAGCAAGCCCTTCTCTTTCCAGGAGGTGGGCTGCATAGGGATACCAGATCTGAACTCGGGGGCCGCCGCCCATGTAGGGTCGCGTGGCTCGGTGATGTAGAACCACCCCGATTGCCACCCCTTGACGGACTCCACAAAGGCCCCTTCGAGCCAGAGGACGTTGGGCATCTTGTCCAACATGGCGCCTCTGCACTCCGCTTGAGTGCCCTTCACTACCTTCGGCTTGACATTGAAGGTCTTGAGCTACAAGCTGAAGTGGGGCTGGATGCAGAGGAAGGCCTCGCACACGACGATAAACGCCGAGATGTTGAGGATGAAGTTCGGCGCCAGATCATGGAAATCCAGGACGTAGTAGAACATGATCCCCCGGACAAAGGGGTGAAGTGGAAAGCCCAGTCCGCGGAGGAAGTGGGGAAGGAAAACGACCCTCTCATGGGGCCTGGGGGTGGGGATGAGCTGCCCCTTGTCGGGCAGCCGGTGCGCGATGTCGCTGGAGAGGTATCCCGTGCCGCGCAGCTTTTCGATGTGCTCCTCCTTAACGGTGGAGGCCAACCACTTGCCTCCCGCTCCGGACATGACTGGAGAAGGTTGAGGCGAGATGTGCGAACTTGGGCGCTGGAGCTTGAGTGCGCGGAGATGGATAAGCAAAGGAGGAAGAAGGCGTAGGTAAAAAGGTGGATCCTTATCCCCTTATATATAGGCGGACGAAGACTATGTGTCCCCACCGGCCTGGTAAAACTCGCTTATCTCCCAAGCGCCACCATCAATGGCGCGGTTGGGTTACACACGTCCATATTGATGAGAATCTCGGGATAAGGGGAACACGATCTCTGCTTTGACAAGATGTGCCAAGGAAACCGCTTCGCTAAACGCGCTGAGTTGGTATAATAAAAAATGATTCAAGTAAAGGCTTGGTAGTGGCGTGACGTCATGCCACGAAATACGTCAGCAGATTCAACTTGTGTACATATTATTCTCTCTACGGTGGAATGTGGAATTTATTTTGCAGAGCCGGACACTATCCTGGTGTTCACGATCTTCTATGGATTATTCGGAGGAGGAACCCGCCTTGCAATGCCGAACATTATGCGTGCGGGACTCATCGTCATTGAAGCCAGGTTCAGGGGCTACTGAGGGAGTCCTGGACTAGGGGGTGTCCGGACAGCCGGACTATCATCGTCCGTCGGACTCCAAGACTATGAAGATACAAGATTGAAGACTTCGTCCCGTGTCCGGATGGGACTTTCCTTGGCGTGGAAGGCAAGCTTGGTGATACGGATATGTAGATCTCCTACCATTGTAACCGACTCTGTGTAACCCTAGCCCTCTCCGGTGTCTATATAAACCGGAGGGTTTTAGTCCGTAGGACACAACAACCATTACAACAATCATACTATAGGCTAGCTTCTAGGGTTTAGCCTCCTTGATCTCGTGGTAGATCCACTCTTGTACTACCCATATCATCAATATCAATCAAGCAGGAGTAGGGTTTTACCTCCATCGAGAGGGCCCGAACCTGGGTAAAAACATCGTGTCCCTTGTCTCCTGTTACCATCCGCCTAGACGCACAGTTTGGGACCCCCTACCCAAGATCCGCCGGTTTTGACACCGACACTTACCTTCATTGCTCTCTTTTGCCTTGCTCCGGATTCCCTTCCTTGCTCTCTTGCTTCCGAAATTCCCAGATCCGCTCCATCCTTCCCCTTTCAACGAGCAATGGCGCCCCACAAGGCCGTGGACGAGGCCCTGCCGGATTGGTACTCGCCAGCCCTAGATCCCCCCAACATGACGGAGAAGAATCTTGTCGCTACGCGCTTGATGACGGCGACGCAGGGCAGCGAGATGGGGGAGACCGGACTCTGGGCCAGCTCCGCCAATCTGGAGGCTAAGGGGAGCAGCTTCTACCCCTTCTTCATGAGCATCGTCATCGCCGGCCTGGTGCCTCCCTTCTCCGAGTTCTTCTATGCCGTCCTCCTCCATTACAGGTTGCAGGCCCTTCATCTCCATCCCAACTCTGTTCTCCTATTGTCGATTTTCGCCTACTACTCTGAGGCGCACGTTGGGGTGATGTCGTCCGTGGCCTTGCTGCGCCGCTTCTTCTCCCTCTGGATTACCAGCGGTCATACCTCGGCGTGCGTTGGCTTCATCACGTACTCCAAGGCCAACGCGATCTCGAAGACTGGGAAGAGGGTCGATGGCTTTCAGAGCAAGTGGGTCATGATGGATGCCGGATGCATTCACTCTTGGTTGGTGTTGCCAACGGAGCAGCCCCAGCCCGACGAGGCGTGATCTCGTGTGAAGCTTGATGACAGGCGGGCGAAGTCGATGCTAGAGAAGATGAACGACGACCTGAGGCCAGGCAACATGAAGGCCACTAAGCTGACGGGGGCCACGCTCCTGAGGGAGTTCCTGGCATAGCGGGTGGCTCCACTTCAGGCGCATTCGCGCCCGTTGTAGATGCTTGGGGGTGCGGACGATGATCCCCACCTGAACTCGGCGGCCCTGGCCGACGGGGATTTGGTCGCAGCTCTCCGCCTCTTGGTTGGAGAAGACGTGGAAGGTCTAGAGGGCGCTCCTGCCCTCCTGTTTCTTCGCGAAAACCAGCAACAGGTGGTGGATGCCATGCCCACCTTTGATGGGTGCGGTCTGGTACCGGAGGTGCCTCCTGAGGGCCAGGAGGCGACAGCGACGGTGGAATTGTCTTCTGATGATTCCCGCGGAGGGGGAGAGGAAGACGAAGAAGAAGAGGAGCGTGACTCGGAGGCGACCGCTGAGGGGACGGGGGAGACTTCTCCCCGACGCAGGGCCAGCATCCTCCGCACTTTGCCGGACGACGACGAGGCTGACGCCAGGCAAGAGGAAGAAGACCCGCTCGTGATCCCGAAGAAAGACAGATCGGGGCTGATCTCCCGAGGGGCTACTCCTGCCCTGGCACTGCCCGAAGCCGCATCCAGCCCTCCTAGTGCGCCCTCTTCTCCTTCTAGACCTCCCGAGGCTGCGCCCCGGACCAAGAGGCTTACGGTCTTTAAGCTCAGCAAGAGGCCGCCAGCTTATGTCATGATTGATTGATAACCCACAAGTATAGGGGATCGCAACAGTTTTCAAGGGTAGAGTATTCGACCCAAATTTATTGATTCGACACAAGGGGAGCCAAAGAATATTCTCAAGTATTAGCAGCTGAGTTGTCAATCCAACCACACCTGGAAACTTAGTATCTGCAGCAAAGTGTTTAGTAGCAAAGTAATATGATAGTGGTGGTAACGGTAACAAAAGTAAAGACAGCAAAAGTAATGTTTTTGGTATTTTGTAGTGATTGTAATAGTAGCAACGGAAAAGTAAATAAGCGAGAACCAGTATATGGAAAACTCGTAGGCACCGGATTAGTGATGGATAATTATGCCGGATGCGGTTCGTCATGTAATGATCATAACATAGGGTGACACTGAACTAGCTTCAATTCATCAATGTAATGTAGGCATGTATTCCGTATATAGCCATACGTGCTTATGGAAAAGAACTTGCATGACATCTTTTGTCCTACCCTCCCATGGCAGCGGGGTCCTATTGGAAACTAAGGGATATTAAGGCCTCCTTTTAATAGAGAACCGGAACAAAGCATTAGCACATAGTGAATACATGAACTCCTCAAACTATGGTCATCACCGGGAGTGGTCCCGATTATTGTCACTTCGGGGTTGCCGGATCATAACACATAGTAGGTGACTATAGACTTGCAAGATAGGATCAAGAACTCACATATATTCATGAATATATAATAGGTTCAGATCTGAAATCATGGCACTCGGGCCCTAGTGACAAGCATTAAGCATAGCAAAGTCATAGCAACATCAATCTCAGAACATAGTGGATACTAGGGATCAAACCCTAACAAAACTAACTCGATTACATGATA
Source organism: Aegilops speltoides (assembly GCA_021437245.1). NCBI lineage: Eukaryota > Viridiplantae > Streptophyta > Magnoliopsida > Poales > Poaceae > Aegilops > Aegilops speltoides. The sequence continues at coordinate 120,608,005 of CM038141.1, forward strand.
AATCTCATCCAACCCATCACCGTCTAGCAAGCCTACGATGCAATTACTCACGCACGGCGGTGAGCATCATGAAATTGGTGATGGAAGATGGTTGATGATGACGATGGCGACGAATCCCCCTCTCCGGAGCCCCGAACGGACTCCAGATCAGCCCTCCCGAGAGAGATTAGGGCTTGGCGGTGGCTCCGTATCGTAAAACGTGATGATTTCTTCTCTCTGATTTTTTTTCTCCCCGAAAGCCAATATATGGAGTTGTAGTTGGCGTCAGAGGGCCACTAGGGGGCCCACGAGGTAGGGGGCGTGCCCTAGGGGGGGCGCGCCCCCAACCCTCGTGGACAGGGTGTGGGCCCCCTGGTCTTCATCTTTGGCGAGGATTTTTTTTATTTATTCTAAGATATTCCGTGGAGTTTCAGGTCATTCCGAGAACTTTTGTTTTCTGCACATAAAACAACACCATGGCAATTCTGCTGAAAACAACGTCAGTCCGGGTTAGTTCCATTCAAATCACACAAGTTAGCTTCCAAAACAAGGGCAAAAGTGTTTGAAAAAGTAGATACGATGGAGACGTATCAACTCCCCCAAACTTAAACCCTTGCTTGTCCTCAAGCAATTCAGTTGACAAACTGAAAGAGAAAAATAAAAACTTTTACAAACTCTGTTTGCTCTTGTTGTTGTAACATGAAAAGCCAGAATTCAAGTTTCAGCAAATATTATGAACTAATCATACTAACAATAACACATAGGTCTCACAATTACTCATATCAATAGCATAATCAGCTAATGAGCCATAATAATAAAACTCGGATGACAACACTTTCTCAAAATAATCATCACATGATATAACAAAATGGTATTTCGCTAGCCCTTTCTGAGACCGCAAAACATAAATGCAGAGCACCTTTAAAGATCAAGGACTGACTAAACATTGTAATTCATGGTAAAAGAGATCCAGTCAAGTCATACTCAATATAGACCAATAATAATGAATGCAAATGACAGTGTGCTCTCCAGCGGGTGCTTTTAATAAGGAGGGTGATGACTCAACATAAAAGTAAATAGATAGGCCCTTCGCAGGGGAAGCAGGGATTTGTAGAGGTGCCAGAGCTTGATTTTGAAATAGAGATAAATTATATTTTGAGAGGCATACTTACATTGTCAACATAGCAACTAAGAGACGATGATATCTTCCATGCTAAACAAATTATAGGCGGTTCCCAAACAGAATGGTAAATTTTATACTCCCCCTCCTCCACAAGCATCAATCCATGGCTTGCTCGAAACAACGAGTGCCTCCAACATTCAACGGGTCCCATGGGGAGTTTTGTTTTCAATTATTTTGATTTAGTTTGCATAAAGAATGGGACTGGGCATCCCGGTGACCAGCCATTTTCTCGTGAATGAGGAGCAGAGTCCACTCCTCTTGAGAATAACCCACCTAACACGGAAGATAAGGGCAGCCCTAGTTGACATATGAGCTGTTCGAGCATGCAAAACAGAATGTTTATTTGAAGGTTTAGAGTTTGGCACGTACAAATTTACTTGAAACGACAGGTAAATGCCGCATATAGGTAGGTATAGTGGACTAATATGGAACAACTTTGGGGTTTAAGGAGTTTGGATGCACAAGCAGTATTCCCACTTAGTACAGGTGAAGGCTAGCAAAAAAGACCTGGAAGCGATTAAGCGAGAGAGCGACAACAGTCGTAAACATGCATTAAAATTAATTTACACCGAATACAAGCATGAGTAGGATATAATCTACCATGAACATAAATATCATGACGGCTATGTTGATTTGATTCAACTTCATGCTTGAACGTGTGCCAAGTCTAGTCACTCAATTCATTTAAAGGAGGATACCATCCCATCATACCACATCATAATCATTCTAATAGCATGTTGGCACGCGAGGTAAACCATTATAACTCATAGCTGATCAAGCATGGCACAAGCAACTATAATCTCTAAATGTCATTGCAAATATGTTTACTTCATAATTGCTGACTCAGGAATGATGAATCATCATATTTACAAAAACAAGAGAGGCCGAGTTCATACTAGCTTTTCTCATCCCAATAAGTCCATCATATATCATCATAATTGCCTTTCACTTGCACGACCGAACGATGTGTATAATAATAAGAGTGCACGTGCATTGGACTAATCTGGAATCTGCAAGCATTCAACTCAAGAGAGAAGACAAGTAATATGGGCTCTAAGTTAAATAAACAATCATGCATATAAGAGCCACTTAACAATTTAATCGTAGTCTTCTCCTACTGACCCCCAAAGAAAAGAAAAGAAATAAAAACTATTTACACGGGAAAGCTCCCAACAAGCAAAAGAAGAACAGGAAATCTTTTTGGGTTTTCTTTTTAATAACTACTACAAGCATGGAAATTAAACTAACTTTTTTTTGGTTTTTCTTAAGATTTATCAAACACACAAGAAGAAAACTAGAAAAAGAAATTTAAACTAGCATGGATATTACAATGAAAGAGTATGAGCACCGACATCTAGCAATGAGTGTGTGAACATGAATGTAATTGTCGGTGGGAAATACGTACTCCCCCAAGCTTAGGCTTTTGGCCTAATAGCCTGGCGGATACCCGTAGGTGAAGCTGGGGTCATACTATGATGAAGAATAGTTGGGATCATAATGTGATGAAGAGGACTCTGACTGCCACTAGCTGGCAACCGCCTCGGGATCCCAAGAAAAAACAGACTGTCGTGGAGGCTCATCTTGTGGCTCCGGTTCCGGGGCTGGTGCAGGATTCCGATAGGCTTGAATGGCCGCCCACGGGACGATGTGAGGACCTGCAGACAAGTTAAACAAAGAGGGAGCAGGCAAAGTAATAGTCTCAGGTGATGTTTATCAAAGTATAATTTATATCTGAGCTCCCCTTCATGACTCTTAACAAGAAAGTCATGCGCCAGCATACTCTTATAATCTAAATAAGCACGGGGCAATGATGTTTCTTCTTTCTCCTCATGCCTAATAGGTAATTCAAAATATTCACCTAGGCGTGAAGCATAAATGCCTCCAAAGATGGGGCCCATAGTACGGTTCAGACTTAACTGTCTAGCAACAATTCCACCCATACTAACAGAGTTATTGCGGTGTAAACCATGGGGCAAAATAATAATATCAGGAACACTAGGGTTTCCACAGTTCCTGCGTCCAATCAAGCAACGACTAGCAAATAAGGCAAAGTAGCGTAAAACAGGAAAATGTATGCTAGTATTCCTTGCATCAGAAACCTTCCTGGTTTCTCCCACAGTGATAGTTTTAATAAAAGCTTCTACTTTGCTACGGGGTGGTTCATCCAAGGTGCCCTCAAAGGGTATTTTGCAAACCTCGCAAAATTCAGCTAATGGCATCTCCTTAACAATGTCATATAAATGAAACTCTACTGATGGAGGTGATTTCTTAGGGAAAAAGTAGAAGTTTTGCACAAAAGTATTTGTGAGTAAGAGATACTGATGACGTTGGCCGCGGAGGAAGTCGGTGAGGCCGGCGTTCTCAATTAATAGATAGAAATCCTCATAAATCCAGGCTCTCCTCAAGAAGTCATCGGACGGCCATTCACACGGCCGAACTTCCGCGGTGCGAGGCAAATTAAATTTGGGCTTCTGCTCTTCTTCCTTTTGTTTTTCCTTCGAGCTGCGGCTCGACGAGCCCCTTAAAAGTCTCTTCATTATTTCTGAAATAATCTGAAATTTTTAGTAACTTCAAATAAAAGTGGACCAACTTCAATAAAATTGATAGCAACAACTCCCACAAGTGCCTAGGGCCTATATCAAGCATTAGAACTACTTGGAACCATATAAATTTGACATGCAAGCTCAAGAACATGGTCACCTATGCAGCACAAATTTGCAACGATAAAGTACTAGAACGAAAACTAATTGGACCAATGGGGGAGTCACATACCAAGGAATAATCTCCCCAAGCAGTTTTGCGAGAGGTGCTTTGAGCAAGGAGATCGAAAATCACAAAGAACGGGAAATTTGGAACTCATGCTTGAGTTGGTTTTTCGTGTTTGTGTGAGGCAGAGGAAGAAGATGGGTGCAGGATAAGTGGAGGAGGGCCACCATGGGCCCACGAGGCGTGGGCGCACCAGGGGGTAGGCGCGCCTCCACCCTCGTGGCTGTGGCAGCTCCCCATGTAATTTTTGCACAATAAATCCTCAAATATTCCTGAAAAAATCATATTAAATTGACATGGCATTTCGAGGACTTTTATTTTGGGATATTTTTATATTGCACGGATAAGTCGAGGAACAGATGAAAAATACTATTTTACTTTATTTCTACTAAATAACAGAAAATATAAAGAGGGTATGAAGGTTGTGCTTCTAGTTTCATCCATCGCGTGATCATCAAAATGAACCCACTAACAAGGTTGATCAAGTCTTGTTAACAAACTCATTCGAATAACACGGAACCGGAGAAATTTCGAATAACACTAAGTTACCTCAACGGGATATGAAAATCCCCAACAATAAGAATATCATACTTTTTCTTGACAGTAGGGGGAGGAAATTCAAAACCTCCAAATATAATTGATGGAATTTTTCCAATAGAGTTGATACTATAAACTTGAGGTTGTTTCTTCAGAAAGTGTACCATGTGCTCATTACCATTAACATGAAAAGTGACATTGCCTTTGTTGCAATCAATAACAGCCCCTGTGGTATTAAGGAAAGGTCTTCCAAGAATAATAGACATACTATCATCCTCGGGAATATCAAGAATAACAAAGGTCATTAAAATAATAACGTTTGCAACTACAACAGGCACATCCTCACAAATACCGATAGGTATAGCAGTTGATTTATCAGCCATTTGCAAAGATATTTTAGTAGGTGTCAACTTATTCAAATCAAGTCTACGATATAAAGAGAGAGGCATAACACTAACACCGGCTCCAAGATCACATAAAGCAGTTTTAACATAATTTCTCTTAATGGAGCACGGTATAGTAGGTACTCCTGGATCTCCAAGTTTCTTTGGTATTCCACCCTTAAAAGTATAATTAGCAAGCATGGTGGAAATTTCAGCTTCCGGTATCTTTCTTTTATTAGTAATGATATCCTTCATATACTTAGCATAAGGATTAGTTTTGAGCACATCAGTTAATCGCATACGCAAAAAGATGGGTCTAATCATTTCAGCAAAACGCTCAAAATCCTCATCATCCTTTTTCTTGGATGCTTTCGGAGGAAAAGGCATGGGTTTCTGAACCCATGGTTCCCTTTCTTTACCATGTTTCCTAGCAATGAAGTCTCTTTTATCATAAAATTGATTCCTTGATTGTGGGTTATCAAGATCAACAGCAGGTTCAACTTCTACATCATTATCATTACTAGGTTGAGCATCATCATGAACATCATCATTAATATTATCACTAGGTTCATGTTCATCACCAGATTGTGTTTCAGCATCAGACATAGAGATATCATTTGGATTCTCGTGGTTCAAACAATAGGTTCACTAGAAGTTTGCAAAGTCCTATCATTTTTCTTTTTCTTCCTTTTAGAAGAACTAGGTACATCAATATTATTTCTCTAAGAATCTTGCTCGATTCTCTTAGGGTGGCCTTCAGGACACAAAGGTTCCTGAGTCATTCTACCAGTTCTAGTAGCGACTCTAACAGCATAATCATTTTTCTTACTATTCATTTCATCAAGCACTTCTTTCTGAGCTTTAAGTACTTGTTCTACTTGAGTGGTAACCATAGAAGCATGTTTACTAACAAGTTTACGTTCACCTCTAATTTCAGCCATATAATCGCCCAAGTGTTTAATCATAAAGGTATTATGTTATAATTGTCTACCAAAATAAGCATTAAAGTCATCTTGCTTAAACATAAAGTCATCAAACTCATCCAAGCACTGACTAGCAATTTTAGTAGGAGGGACTTCAACTTTATCATATCTATAGAGAGAATTTACCTTTACTACCTGTGTCGGGATATTGGGATCAGGAGGTTCTTCAGTGAATAAGGAATTGAGATCATATACTTCTTCAACAGGAGGTACGTTAAGACCACGTATTTCTTCAATAGGAGGTAAATTCTTAACATCTTCAGCTTTAATACCTTTTTCTTTCATAGATTTCTTTGCCTCTTGTGTATCTTCGGGACTGAGAAATAGAACACCTCTCTTCTTCGGAGTTGGTTTAGGAATAGGCTCAGTAATTGGCTCTGGAGCTGGCTCAGGAGTTGGCTTAGGAGGTGCCCAATTATTTTCATTTGTCAACATATTATTCAATAGAATTTCAGCTTCATCCGGTGTTCTTTCCCTGAAAAGAGAACCAGCACAACTATCTAGGTAATCTCTGGAAGCATCAGTTAGTCCATTGTAAAAGATATCAAGTATTTTCAGGTTTCTTAAGAGGATGATCAGGCAAAGCATTAAGTAACTTGAGAAGCCTCCCCCAAGCTTGTGGGAGACTCTCTTCTTTAATTTGCACGAAGTTGTATATTTCCCTCAAAGCAGCTTGTTTCTTATGAGCGGGGAAATATTTAGCAGAGAAGTAATAAATCATATCCTGGAGACTACGCACACAACCAGGATCAAGAAAATTAAACCATATCTTAGCATCACCCTTTAATGAGAACGGAAATATTTTTAGTAAATAAAGGTAGCGCAATCTCTCATCATTAGTAAACAGGGCGGCTATATCATTTAACTTAGTAAGTTGTGCCACAACAGTTTCAGATTCATAGCCATAGAAAGGATCAGATTCAACCAAAGTAATTATATCTGGATCAACAGAAAAGTCATAATAATCCTTATCGGGAACACAGATAGGTGAAGTAGCAAAAGCAGGGTCGGGTCTCATTCTATCTCTAAGAGATTCTTTACTCCATTTAACTAGCAGCCTCTTAAGTTCGTATCTATCCTGGCAAGCAAAAATAGCTGCAAAAGATTCCGCATAAAAAAGATAACCCTCAGGAATAGCAGGCATATTTTCATCATCACTCTCATCATCATATTCAGATTCAATAATTTCTCTTTCTCTAGACCTAGCAATTTGCTCATCAAGAAATTCACCAAGGGGCACAGTAGTATCAAGCATAGAAGTGGTTTCATCATAAGTGTCATGCATAGCAGAAGTGGCATCATCAATAACATGCGACATATCAGAATTCATAGCAGTAGTAGGTTTAGGTGTCGCAAGCTTACTTATAACAGAAGGAGAATCTAGTGCAAGGCTAGATGGCAGTTCCTTACCTCCCCTCGTAGTTGAGGGCAAAATAATAGTTCGGTCATCTTTCAAGTTCTTCATAGTGTCCAGCAGATATAAATCCCAAGTGACTCAAAGAATAGAGCTATGCTCCCTGGCAACGGCGCCAAAAAACGGTCTTGATAACCCACAAGTATAGGGGATCGCAACGGTTTTCGAGGGTAGAGTATTCAACCCAAATTTATTGATTCGACACAAGGGGAGCCAAAGAATATTCTCAAGTATTAGCAGCTGAGTTGTCAATTCAACCACACCTGGAAACTTAGTATCTGCAGCAAAGTGTTTAGTAGCAAATTAATATGATAGTGGTGGTAACGGTAACAAAAGTAAAGACAGCAAAAGTAATGTTTTTGGTATTTTGTAGTGATTGTAATAGTAGCAACGGAAAAGTAAATAAGTGAGAACCAGTATATGGAAAACTCAGAGGCACCGGATTAGTGATGGATAATTATGCGGATGCGTTCATCATGTAATGATCATAACATAGGGTGACATGTAACTAGCTCCAATTCATCAATGTAATGTAGGCATGTATTCCGTATATAGTCATACGTGCTTATGGAAAAGAACTTGCATGACATCTTTTGTCCTACCCTCCCATGGCAGCAGGGTCCTATTGGAAAGTAAGGGATATTAAGGCCTCCTTTTAATAGAGAACCGGAACAAAGCATTAGCACATAGTGAATACATGAACTCCTCAAACTATGGTCATCACCGGGAGTTGTCCCGATTATGGTCACTTCGGGGTTGCCAGATCATAACACATAGTAGGTGACTATAGACTTGCAAGATAGGATCAAGAACTCACATATATTCATGAAAACATAATAGGTTCAGATCTGAAATCATGGCACTCGGGCCCTAGTGACAAGCATTAGGCATAGCAAAGTCATAGCAACATCAATCTCAGAACATAGTGGATACTAGGGATCAAACCCTAACAAAACTAACTCGATTACATGATAAATCTCATCCAACCCATCACTGTCCAGCAAGCCTACGATGGAATTACTTACGCATGGCGGTGAGCATCATGAAATTGGTGATGGAGGATGGTTGATGATGACGACAGCGACGAATCCCCCTCTCCGGAGCCTCGAACAGACTCTAGATCAGCCCTCCCGAGAGAGGTTAGGGCTTGGCGGCGGCTCCGTATCGTAAAACGCGATGATTTCTACTCTCTGATTTTTTTCTCCCCGAAGCCAATATATGGAGTTGGAGTTGGCGTCGAGGGGCCACCAGGGGGCCCACGAGGTAGGGGGCGCGCCCTAGGGGGGAGGGCACGCCCCCCACCCTCGTGGACAGGGTGTGGGCCCCTGGTCTTCATCTTTGGCGAGGATTTTTTAATTATTTATTCTAAGATATTCCGTGGACTTTCAGGTCATTCCAAGAACTTTTGTTTTCTGCACATAAAACAACAACATGGCAATTCTGCTGAAAACAGCGTCAGTCCGGGTTAGTTCCATTCAAATCACACAAGTTAGAGTCCAAATTAAGGGCAAAAGTGTTTGCAAAATTAGATACGACAGAGACATATCATTGACCAGTAAGTGCTTGAACTCCTTCTTGTTCTTGTTTTTGCTGCTAGGGCTTGATTTTTTGTCGGTGTCAAAACCGGCGGATCTCGGGTAGGGGTTCCCGAACAGTGCGTCTAGGCGGATGGTAACAGGAGACAAGGGACACGATGTTTTACCCAGGTTCGGGCCCTCTTGATGCAGGTAAAACCCTACGTCCTGCTTGATTAATATTGATGATATGGGTAGTACAAGAGTGGATCTAGCACGAGATCAAGGAGGCTAAACCCTAAAGCTAGCCTATGGTATGATTGTTGTAATGTATGTTGTGTCCTACGGACTAAAGCCCTCCGGTTTATATAGACACCGGAGAAGGCTAGGGTTACAGAGTCGGTTACATTGGTAGGAGATCTCCATATCCGTGATCGCCAAGCTTGCCTTCCACGCCAAGGAAAGTCCCATCCCGGACACGGGACGGAGTCTTCAATCTTGTATCTTCGTAGTCTTGGAGTCGGCGGACGATGATAGTCCGGCTGTCCGGACACCCCTAGTCCAGACTCCTCGGTAGCCCGAACCAGGCTTCAATGACGATAAGTCCGGCGAGCATAATGTTCGGCATTGCAAGGCGGGTTCCTCCCTTGAATAATCCAGAGAAGATCATGAACACCAGGATAGTGTCCGGCTCTGCAAAATAAATTCCACATTCCACCGTAGAGAGAATAAAATGTACACAAGTCCAATCTGCTGACGTATTATGCGGCATGACATCATACCGCTACCAAGCCTCCACTTGAATCGTTTTTTATTATACCACCTCAGCACGTTTAGCGAAGCGGTTCCCTTGGCACGTCCTGTCGAAGCAGAGATCGTGTTCCCCTTATTCCAGGATTCCCATCAATATGGACATGGGTAACCCAACCGTGCCCATCGCCACGTCTCCTCTATCGAAGGTGAATCACGAACGGTCACGGAGACGGCTCTTGGTATTTTCCCCCTTTATAAGAGGACCAAGGCTTGTTTCTTTTCTTCAATCTTCCATCGAATCTTCTCCTTACCCCAAGTTCCAACACCCAGAGCCCCAGACTCGAGCGCTTCGGATCTTCAACCATGTTCGGCTCCGACCTTCAAGGTCGGTGGATGCCCTCCTCCGTTACGGAGGAGGACGTGCTAAAGCTGCGTGAGGCCAAGTACCTGTCCTACGAGATTTCGCACGGGTTGCCCGCCCAAGGGCAGGCCGTGCCCACTCCCGAGCCCGATGAGTACGTCGTCTTCGTATCCCACCTCCGTCAGGGTTTAGGCTTCTCGACGGACCCCTTCGTGAGAGGGCTCATGTTCTACTACGGGCTGGATTTTCACGACTTGGCTCCGGAGTCCATCCTCCATGTCTCCGCATTCATTATCGTCTGTGAAGCCTTCCTCCGCGTCACCCCCCACTTCGGCCTGTGGCTGAAGACCTTCAATGTGGAGCCGAAGATGATCGGGGGGCGTCAAGCGGAGTGCGGCGGGGCGGCCATAAGAAGAAGGGCCGACGCCCTGTGGCCCGAGGGCTCCTTCCAAGAGGAGCTCGGCTTGTGGCAGCAGGAGTGGTTCTACATCACCGCTTCGAAGGGCAGCAAGCAAAAGCCGCCGCCTTCATTCCGCCCGGGACCTCCACACCGACTGATGACGTGGGTCAACCAAGGGCTCAATTGGGGGCCGTCTGAAGACGCGCCCTTATTGCAGGGCCGGATTCGAGACCTCCAGGCGAGGGAGATCAATCTGGTGGTGGTGATGCAGGTTATGCTAATCAGGCGTCTTCTGCCCTGCAAACGCCGTCCTCTCGGGTTATGGGAGTTCAATCCGGAGGGACCTCGAATTCTCCAACACTTCATGGGTACGACACCCATGGAGATGTACAAGTTGTTCTTCGGACCGCAGGTGGCGTGTCCGGAATTGACCGAGGACGCAGGCTTAAGCTGCAATCGCCCGGATACTCAGGTAAGTAGCTCAAAGTCCGGACGTTCTGTTTATTTGCTTTTCTAGAATTCGCCTCCTGACCCATTACTCTTTATCAGGAGTGGGTAGCGCGATCAAAGCTGATAAGGTGTCCGGCCCCCCTCCCAGAGACCGCACCGGAGCCCGTGCTAGTCAGAATGTTGGAGGTCGCGCCCATAGAAGGGGGCGATGGGGAAAATAGAAGAGCTATCACTTCACCCAAGGGGGCGTCTGAAGAGGGGGGATCGAAAATCCCTCCCTCCAGGGGGAGAAGAGGACCGCCTCCGAAGATCCGGAGGCCAAAGCCACCAAACGGGGGAAGAAATCTTCACCGGGGGGTCCTGCGTCCGGGGAGAACCCGGACGTACAATCGTCTCTAAAGGATTAGCCCTCCAGCAAGCCGTGAGTAGGAAAAGGGGGGTTCATTAATAAGAAAATACCCCTATTTGTGCTTCTATAGATAACCGAAATTTTTGCCTTACAGTTCGGATCTGCGGACTTCTCAGATGAGCTCGTCTTCGGGGGATCTTTGTCCGGAGATGATGGAGAGCAAAACGCCTCCGTCTGCTGCGCCGTCGGACAGGGCGGACGAGCCTGAAGTATCGTCACGGAGGGTATCCCCGAGCCCGGTGGAACCGGAGAGTTCAGCGCCAGCTAGTGTCCGGCCGGGGGAGCTGAAGAGTCTGCTTGAGAGGGCGTCCGTCTCAGAAGATCACCGTGCTTTGATGAGTATAGTGATTGGAAGGATTTCGTCCGCCGAAATCGGATTGCATAATGCCGTCAGGAGTTTGCTGGCGGGATTTGAGGTACATAAGAACGACGCACCTTTTAGACAGTTTTGCACATAGAGGTGCGCCCTGTATAGATAGTAGCCCCTGAGACTCGGCAGGTTGTCGAAAGCGACAGCGTGCCGAGGATCAAAATCGCAGGTATTGAATGTTGTCCTTCCTATGTAGGTGGCGGATAGTCCGGGGGCTAGCCGGACTAGTGAAGTTGTCGAGTTAATGCGGCAACTTGATGTGGCGGATGCGGACATCACACTTATCAACCGGCGACTTGACGAGTCGCAAGGTAAATGAATTCTCCGCAGTCTCCTATTTGAGGGAGCCAAAGCCCGCCTCTGATAATATATATGCTGTGATACAGACGGTGCTGCTGCTGTGGAGAGCCTTTGGGCCAAGCTTGCTCAAGCTAAGGAGCAAGCCCGAAGGAGTGATGCGGCTGCCTCGAGGGCGGCCGAGGAGTTGAAAGCCGAAAAGGCTGCACACTGCCTAAGCAGGGAAAAGATGGCGAATTGGCCGTGAAATTAAAAGATCTTGCCGACCGCAACGAGGCTCTTGAAAAGGGCGCTTATCGAGCGGGAAAACCTGGGAAGGCCACCGCCGAGGCCAAGGATGCCCGCTCGCAATGCGGCTATGAAGGAGGAGCTGCGCCAGGCCGGAGATATTGTGGCTGGCAAGCCGTTTCTGCTGCGTCGCCGGTTTACGGATCAAAAATATGCCCAACTTGGCCAGCTGTGGGGTCCGGAGGATCCATATATGGACTTAGCGGCAAGTGCGGCTGATGCCGTTGAGCACTTCCGGAGCCAGAAGGATCACAAGACGGAAGAGCTATTTTGGTCTCAATTCCATAGTCCGGATCGTTCACTTCCGTTGACCGATCGGTTGGCCGAATGGGCTGAGCTAAATAGATTGTCCGGACTTGCCATGACTGATATCGTGGCTCATGTCTGGCCAGAGGGGCCCAAGGCGACGAGCTATTTCGGCTTATTGCAGCAATTTCTTGGAGCGGTGCCGCATATCAAGGAGGTGAAGCGGTCGGCCTGCATAGAAGGTGCGCGGATGGCCCTTGCCCATGTGAAGACACATTGGACAGAGATGAATGCCACCGCTATTGTCGCCCAGGGTTCGGACGAAAGCCGGTTACCCGCCGAGCACTATTTTGGGGAAGTTATGCGTGGCGCTCGTGTAATAGAGTCGCAGTGCTCAAAAAATGTTACGTTCAATGAACGTTTTATCTTGTAAGACAATGATTATAATGTAACCGCTTTTTATACTTGTGCGTCCCAAGTATTAAAATATCTCCTATGCGGCCGTTTATGTATACATTTGTATAACCTGAAAGATTGCAGTCTTCGGCTTCAGCCCCCACGCACAAGGTGTGGGGGTGTTCGCAAAAATAGCGCGTGTTCACACTTAATCCGCCGACTCAGTCCTGTTAAGGAGGTGGTAGCGTAGCAAACGAGGCAATCCGGACTATGATGCTTTATCACTTTCACTTAGCCAGTGGAGTTCGAGGGTGGAGCTACGATATAGCCCCTTGGGGCACCGCGCTTCTCCGAATTCGGGGCGCGTGTGTGCCTGACCGGGAAACGGTCCTTCACAAAGCGAAATTCTAAACATTCGGTAGTCGATCGAGTGGTTGACCGTCTCTCATTTGTATCATGATGATCAGTTTTGGCTTTCTCTCTTGAGCCAAATTCGCCCGGCGAGCGGGGCACAATCGCAGATAGTTCTCCAGTGCCGCGTTAGCCGATGATACGGAACATAAGGCAGCAAAACACAGGAGCCGGGCAAACCCAACATTTGACCAAAGACATGATTCGAAGCTGATGCATATAAGGCCTAACTCGAGATGCCGAACACTCCCTAAGGTGTTCGGTCTTTGTAATAATGGGCAGAACAATGCCCTGAGCCCCTAGTGTCCAGGTACGGGCATGGTCTTCTGACGCGGCCGATGCCAAAACGTCAGGCTCCGCTTTGGTTAAATGAGAAACCAAGGGATTATAACAACAAGAGGCAGTAAAAAAGGTTTACGCAGGGTCTTAATATGAAAAGAATCCTCGCGACGGGTCCCTACTGCACATCTGTGCCTGTGTCTCCGTTGTGCCGTTATCCTGGACGGGTGTGCATGTTGTTCATCTGTAAAAAGAGAGGAACTTAGTTTGAAAGGAACTTGTGCAAAAAATATATACGAAGGAAGAAATATAAATAAGCAAAGCGGAGTCTGTGTGAGCTCGCTGTTGCTTGTGCGCGCAGCCCCTTGTGAAGGGATGTGCGGCTAGGGAGCCCCTAGCTTACTTATGCCGGACTAGTCTGACCGTGTCCGGGGTCTTTAAATGACCCTCGCGCTGAAATGATGCCACGTGGACCGGGCATCTTGAGTGTAAGAGACACGTAATGTGGTATGGCGTTGAAGCGGACAAAAGCCTCTCGTCCCAAGAGTGCTTGATAGCCACTTTTAAATGGGACGATATGAAAGATTAGTTTTTCGTGTCGAAAGTTGTTCGGTGATCCGAACACAACTTCTAGTAATAGGGAGCCTGTGCACTTGGCGTAAGGGCCTGGCGTCACTCCTTTAAAGGAAGTGCGGTTGTGTCGGATTTTAGTAAGGTCTATCCCCAACTTGCGGATTGTGTTTGGATACAGCAGCTTTAAGTCGCTGCCTCCATCCATCAGGACTTGTGTAAATTGTAGTCCGTCGATTATAGGATCCAATATCAGGGCAGTCCATCCTGCATTTCGAACGCTTATGGAATAATCCAGGTGGTCGAAAGTGATTGGTTTAGATGTCCAATCTCTGTATTCCGCTGGGTTGGACCGTGCGATCCCCGTTTTAACGGGTGCCGCACTATTTTTTCGTATTATCACATGAAGTGAATTTACTGCTTTGACCTCTTGTGGGAAATCCTTTTGTTTTCCGGTGCTTTGCTGGTGGGGTTTATCATCTTCGCTTGACGCGTCGAGCCCCTTGTGTTCGGCGTTTAGTCGGCCGGACTGTTTGAAAACCCAACAATCTCGGTGGGTATGGTTTGCAGGCCTTCCGGGGGTACTGTGGATTTGACATATCCGACCCAAAATCTTGTTTAAGTTGGATAGCTCATCGCTGTTATCCTTAAAAGGCGGTGTTTTGTTGTTTGGCATGAGCTTTTGAATCCGCGTTATTTCGCCGTGCTCTTTGGGCTTTTCTCTTTATTCCGGCGCTGCTCTTTTCTGCGCCATAATTTTCCATTTCCATCTCTGATCTCGGTTGTACTTGGGTCGCTGGTGCTGCATCTTGCTATCCAGATATCCTCTCCCGCACAAAAGCGGGTCATGAGGCTTGTTAGCGCGGACATTGTCCTCGGCTTCTCTTGGCCGAGGTGTCTGGCGAGCCATTCGTCTCGGACGTTGTGTTTAAAAGCTGCTAAGGCTTCGGCGTCCGGACAATCGACTATTTGGTTCTTTTTGTGAGGAACCTGTTCGAATTTCTTGCTACGACTCTCGGGCTGTTGAGTTATATGACTTAGATCATCGCATCCGAGGGCGGATATAAGTTCCTTGAAAATTTTCTAAACGCGCGTCCTCGAGCTCTTCCCAACTTCCAACAGTGTTCTCTGGGAGCCTTTTGAGCCAATGACGGGCTGGCCCTTTGAGCTTGAGGGGTAGGTATTTTATGGCATGGAGATCGTCTCCTCTAGCCATGTGTATGTGTAGTATATAGTCTTCTATCCAGACTCCAGGGTCTGTTGTTCCATCGTAGGCCTCTATGTTTATGGGTTTAAATCCTGCTGGGAATTCATGATCCAGCACCTCGCTGGTGAAACATAGTGGGTGCGTGATGCCCCTGTATTTGGTTGTACCGCTGTCTTCGGACACTTGGCGTGTTGTATTGCTTCCTGGGGCCCTCTTCTTTGGCCCGTAAATGGACCTGGCTGGGCCATCTGTCTTTCCAGGGTCATTAGTCGGTTTATATGTGGCGCCGCTTTCAGATTTTGGCCTATCGTCTGGCCGTCTATCCAACCAGGCAGCCTCTTTGTTTTTTGACTGTGGTGGCTCTATGGCCTCCTCATCAAATTCTGGCAGTAGCTTGCACTTCGGGTAGCTCTTTGATTGATGGCCATTGCTGTATTTGTCTGCGGTTTTGAGCACTTTGCTCCACCTCATTCTGAGTGTATCTTCCGCTGTTTTGAGCTTCCGTTTTTCTTTCTTCAAGCTTCTTGCGGTGGCGACGAGTCTTTTCCGAAGGTTTTTATTCTCCGGCAGTGTGTCCGGCGTGAGGTCGTCCGGACTATTTTTTCCGCCGGGCCCGGACTGATTGTTTGACTCGTCTTGTTCGGATGGTTGCTTGTCGTCGTCCACTGGTTTGCCTTGCTGTATTGCTGGGTCATTAGGAGCGCTGTTGTTGTCGAGGCGGGACTTAGGGCGGCGTCTGCATCGCCGTTTTCGTTGTTTGTCAGCGGGATTATGTTTTGCCGCGCCCCGTTGGTCCTCGTTGTCGCTTTCTTTTGGGGTATCCACCATGTATACGTCGTATGACGAGGTGGTCTTTACATGCCTTATAGGCGTTGGTTCTTGTTCGTCTCCGGCATCGTCGTCCATGTCGTCGATGTCTTCGGAGTCGTAATCTAGCGTGTTGGTTAGGTCGTCGACAGTGGCTACAAAGTGGGTGGTGGGCGGGATCTGAATTTCTTCGTCGTCGATCCCAACCATCCTCGCCATAATCCGCCGGGACTCTCCAGATAGCGAGAGATGCTTTAGCGAATTTAGGATGTCGCCAAAGGGCGAGTGTTGGAAGATGTCCGCGGCGGTGAATTCCATAACCGGCGCCCAATCAGATTTGATTGGCAGGGGCGTGGGAGGTCCGGAGTCCGGCAAGGAGTCCGGCACCTCGGAGTCAGGAGTTCCGCGAGAGACAAGAGTAGTGTTCGGCTCCATCGCCGTGGAAGTTGAAGCCCCCGAGGTGGTGTCCAACCACCGGTCCTCGATCCGGGCGATCAGCTCCGAGCTAAGAGCCGGAGCGGACTCGTGTGCGGCTACCAAGGCATTGTTCGGCAGCAGAGCTAGATCATGCCCATCATAACAGTGCGGCGCGCTTGGCTATGGCTCGAGCCCGTCGAAGATCAAGTCTCCGCGGACGTCGGCCGTGAAGTTTAGGGCTTCAAATCTGACTGAAGGCGGGGCGTAGCTTCGATCTGCTCAGATGGCCAAGTGAATTAGCCCGCAGTGCGAAGCCGCCGAACACGAAGATCTGTCCGGGGAGAAAAGTCTCACCCAGGGCAGCGTTGTTGATTGAAGACGCCATTGAGCCTATAGGTGACGACACAGAGGAACTCTCAATGAAAGCACCAATGTCGGTGTCAAAACCGGCGGATCTCGGGTAGGGGGTCCCGAACTGTGCGTCTAGGCAGATGGTAACAGGAGACAAGGGACATGATGTTTTACCTGTGTTGGGCCCTCTTGATGGAGGTAAAACCCTACATCCTGCTTGATTAATATTGATGATATGGGTAGTACAAGAGTGGATCTACCACGAGATCAAGGAGGCTAAACCCTAAAGCTAGCCTATGGTATGATTGTTGTAATGTATGTTGTGTCCTACGGACTAAAGCCCTCCGGTTTATATAGACACCGGAGAAGGCTAGGGTTACAGTCGGTTACAAAGGTAGGAGATCTACATATCCGTATCGCCAAGCTTGCCTTCCACGCCAAGGAAAGTCCCATCCGGACACGGGACAGAGTCTTCAATCTTGTATCTTCGTAGTCTTGGAGTCCGGCGGACGATGATAGTCCGGCTGTCCGGACACCCCCTAGTCCAGGACTCCCTCATTCTTCATCACTTGGTCAGGCCGCCACTTATGGAAAAGAAGCTGAAGGGGGACACAGTGGCTTCGCCTGGGGTAGGCTCGTCTGTTGTAGCCGTGCCTTCGCCTATGGGAAGGGGAGGTGGTGAAGGTCGCACTTCCCCTGCCTGATCATCCTCGCGAGGCCAGGAGGTGCACCCTAGCGGGGTGCCAGCCCCATGGCTCCGCTGACTCTAGAGGTGTTGGTGCCTGATGCCATCACTGAGGTGCCCAGGGCTTAGGAGCCCCCAGTCTCCCAAGCCGTGGTCACGCTGCCGCCTTCTCCTCCTGCACCACTGGCTCCGGATTCTTCTGCCTCCTCTGTCATCTTGGACCGCGCCCTTACGAAGCTGGGCCGGGTGCGAGAAGACCTCCAGGGTGCCAACTCCCACCTGGTAGCCGGGCGCCTAGAGCTGGTCTCTGGCTGGGTTCACTCTGATGCCTCTGTCCGAGCAGCGCTGAGCCGGGCTGCGGCAGCTTCCGAGTAGGAGAAGCAAGCCACCACCCAGGTTACAGCCGCCCGTGATGGGGCGCTGAAGGATGCCACAATCGCCCAGGACCGTTGCAAGGTGTTGGAGACCAAGCTGCAAGGTCTGCATGATGAGCTCGCCAAAGAAGCTCGCGGCCGCCAGGCGAAGGAGGAGGAGATGAAGGCTCGGGAGAACGCCATCGGGCACCGCGACGTCGAGCTGGTTGCTGAACACGACCGACTGAAGACGCTCGAGCAGAAGCTAAAGCTATAAAGGGCCAAGCTGGACGCCAAGGCGAAGGTCCTGGCCGAGGATCGCGTGGCCTTCATGGATCTTGAGGTGAGGTCTCGCAAGGCGCTGAAGACGCTCTCCGATGGTGGACTGGAGAAGCCGCTGGTCGGGGCCAAGGACGGCCCCGCCCAGCTGCTTCCCTTCTTGGTCGAAGCGCTTGAGGAAGTCGTGACCGGCGTCGGCCCCATGGCTGAGGTTGAAGCTCGCGTCCTTTCTTCTGCGGCGCTGACGCACGTCCTCAGCCACATCTACCTTTGTGACCCTGGCGCCAACCTCGACGAGCTGCTGGAGCCTGTGGACACCGAGCGCTCTGCCGCTGCTGCTGAAGCCGTGAAGGGCCGAGTAGAAGACCTGCTGGCGAAGTTCCGCGCCTTTGCCACTGCGCCCAGGGCAGGTACTACTGATTCCGCAGCCTCAGGAGGTGGAGCTGATGGAGGCAACACCACCACAGAGGCGGGGCTCCTGGCGAATGACGGCGTTGCCCAAGGGTGATTTTCTCGTGGCTCCTTTCCTGTTTTAACTCCTGCAATATGCACTGTGCCTCGTGGAGGCGTTTAGACTTGCGTTTGGTATCGTGGAGACAATTATGGTCTGTAATATTTGCTTCTGGATTTGCTTCGAGATTTTGCCGTTTCCTTCCTATCTGCTTTGTGTTCTACGTCGGCAGGGCCCGATCGCGCGCATACCTCAACCACCGTTAGCCCCGACCGGATCGCTAGGACGGAACCAAGGAGTGAGGGGCTACATGACAGGCTCCTGAGTCGCGATGCTCAGGAGTCCCCCTTGACGCGCAAACAGCAAATAGGGAGGGAGTATGGGAGTAGATCTGTCGTTCTACGTCGGCAGGGCCCGGCCCCGCGCATACCTCAATCGTCGTTAGCCTTGCGGAACTAAGGAGTGAGGGGCTACGTGGCCAGTTAGGCTCCTGAGTCGCGATGCTCAGGAGTCCCCCTTGACGTTCAAACGGTCTTCATACCTTGGCTCCGCTCAGGGAGCGGCGTGCGACGACCAGGTCCAAGGGACCTGGCTGGGTAGCGTGCGCTCGGGCGTGACCTGGGCGCAGCCCCCATGTCCAGCCTCCTCGCGTGACGCTCCCGAGGGGAGGTGTTGCGATGAGGCCAGACACTGAGCTCTGGGCTCCCTGAGGCTGATACGGCCGTGGGCCGCCCTCAGTTGTTTATCACCAGCGTGGAGCATAGCGCTTCCGTATGTGTACGGGCATAGCCGCTCCTCGGCAGTGTCGTCAGCCAGCGCGGAGCATGGTGCTTCCACTAGTACGTGGGAGGGGGCCCACCCTCCGGGAGGAGCCCCAGGGGCGTGTACAGCCCCGCCCTGACACGTGGCTTGCACGGCAGGGCTAGATGAGGTGTATCTGCGCACTCATGAGCCATCGCGGGACTCACGAGGCCCTACCTCAAGGCGGGTTGCGCCTGGTCTTGAGCCTTGGGAGGTTGTGTGTTCCTGCGAGATGGTTAGATACAAATGCTCTACGTCCTCAGGTCCTGGCCCTCGAGCGAGCTCAGCTGCCGCTGGTATGCCAGGTTGCAATGCCGTGGACAAGGCTAGGGGTTGAGGGCTGGAGAGCCAGTAAGAGCTACTGAGTCGCGATGCTTAAGAGCCCCCCTTTTAACGCGCAAGCGATTTGCATAAGGGAGAGAAGGCCCGTGGTAGGCGGCAGGTGATAATCATAGGCAGGTTAAGCATGAAAGGCAAATCAGCTTAGATAAAAGCAGGAGCGATACATGCCACTGAGTCAGGCCCAAGCGGCTTGGGGATGATGCAGTCTGAGGGGCGCCCCCAGCAAGGTAAACTAAAGACATAAGAAAAAGGGATACATGCCGCAGGGATAGGCCCACGCGACCTGGGAATGATGCAGCCCTGAGGGTGGTCCTAGCTGAAATGAACTCGAAAGATGTCACCTGGTACCATTGTCGAGGGGGTGTTGGCGTAGCTGAAGGTGCGCGCAGAAGAGGCTGATCCTCACGAACCGCCGGGGCCCTGAGCCTCGGGAGGCTCTGGGGGACCGAGCGGTTCCTCGAGGACCATCTCCATCTCCGCCAGGACTGCGTGATGCCTGGCCTCCTGAGCCGCCAGAATGCTCTACAGATGGCGCTGGTGAGTAGCGGCCGCGTTCAGCAGGCCGAAAGGCATGCGAACGTAGCTATGCGGCGGACCCTCACAACGTCCCACGCGCGAAGGCCAGAGGCGCTCCTGAGACGCAGCTCGGCTCAGCCCTGGGTAGTCAATGCAGACGCGCAGCCTGCCATCCTCGCCTGGATGGGGAGCTACACCAGGCAGGCGGCGGTCGCCGCGTATGACTCTTGATTCCTGAAGCTCCTGAGTGGCCTTGGTGATGAACTCCTGAGGGTTGCACCTTCCTTGCCCCATGCCTTCCTGAGGGAAACGTGCAGTGAAGCACGCCTCCAAGTGGTGCCCGAGTGCCTCCCTCGTGATCTTGGCAAAGTCTAAGGCCCTCCAGAAGAGAGCCCCCGAGCCCTGCCTGAGGAGGGCGCCGAGCGCGCCTTCCTATGCGATGGAGGGAGGCGCCCCTTGCACGGGCGCAGATCCTGATGCGACACCTCCTGAGATGTCAACCTCCTGAGGCCTTGAGCTGGGCGATGTCTTCTTCTTCTTGGGAACTGCCTTAGGATGGTTCTTGCTCTTGCTGTCTGGGTCCTCGATTGATGCAGCTTGGAAGGCGCGCTCGAGGGAGCACACTGCATCCTTCTCTTCGCAGGGGACTGTGATGATTCCGCTGCTTCCTGGCATCTTGAGGACATTGTAACCATGGTGGGTCACCGCCATGAACTTGGCCAGGGCCGGATACCCGAGGATGGCATTGTACGGCAGATGAATGTGGGCAACATCGAAGTCGATGAGCTCGGTACGGTAGTTGTTGCGCTGTCCGAAGGTGACAGGGAGGCGGACCTGTCCTATCGGGGTGGTGGAGCCATCAGTAACTCCTGAGAAAGGCTTGGTAGGCTGAAGTTGATCATATGGCATTTGAAGGTTGTCGAACATCTCGACGGACAGAACGTTGAGCCCTGCGCCGCCATCAATGAGAGTCCTGGTAACTTGCACATTGCTGATGACTGGGGAACAAAGCATTTGGAGGACGCCGGCTGTAGCCGCACACTTGAGTTGGTCTGCTGAGCTGAAAGTGATAGCGCATGTGGACCACCTGAGAGGGTGCGTGGCCTCGAGCTTGGGGAGGACTGCATTCACCTCGCGAGCAGACTGCTTGAAGATGCGCTGAGAGGCTGAGGCCTGGGCTCCGCCCAAGATGCAAGCGATAGCACGTGGCTCCTGGAAGCCCCCATCCCCCTCGTCCTGGTGGTGGTTGTCATTCCTTCTTGGCGGTGGCGATAGAGGAGGAAGGCCTGCGTTGCCCTGCGGGTGATCCTGGTGAGGCTGATCCCTCCAAGCTCCCTCGTGAGGCTGGTCCTGCCAGCGATCCTCGCGAGGTCGGTCACGCCACTCCCGGCGAGGGCCTCGGTCGTCCCATCTTCCTCCACCTCTTCCTCCTCCTCGGCCGTAGCCCCGGTCGTTGCGCTCGGGGCGTCGACCGATGCGTCCTTCTCGGACGGCTCTAAGCTCCTAGCATTCGTTGGTGTTGTGGGTGTAGAGGTTGTGGTAGGCGCAGAATCGACTACCCTTGGACGACTCCGGTTGGTCCCTATCGCGCTTCGTGTCTGGTTCTGCTGCGAGTATGGCTGCTCCTTTACACTTCACGTCCTTGGCCTTGGCCTTCTTCTCTTCTAGGTCAGCAACTGGAAGCTCGAGGAGGGAGAGGCGTCCCTCCTCAGCTCTTGCGCACGCCAGGTTGAACAGCTCCAGAGATGTGCACAGGTCCTCGTGGATGGCGAGCTCCTCCTTCATCTTGACGTCACAGACGCCATCGGATGGCCTCCTCAGTCACCTTGGGAATCTTGAGGCGAGCGCTGTTGAAGCGCTGGATGTACTTCTACAGGGTCTCTCCAGGCTGCTGCTTGATGCAGCGCAGGTCATCCACGGCCAGAGGGCGGTTGCGAGTGCCCTCGAAGTTGGCGATGAAATGGCTGTGCATCTCGTCCCAAGAGGAGATCGAACCGGGAGGTAGGTTCAGGAGCCAGGTGCGGGCACCATCCTTGAGTCCCATGGGAAACCAGTTCGCCATGACCTTTTCATCTCCGTTGGCCGCC
This sequence comes from Aegilops speltoides, assembly GCA_021437245.1. Classification (NCBI taxonomy): domain Eukaryota; kingdom Viridiplantae; phylum Streptophyta; class Magnoliopsida; order Poales; family Poaceae; genus Aegilops; species Aegilops speltoides. Next base: position 120,630,290 of record CM038141.1, read on the forward strand.
TCGATGCCCAACTCGTAAAGCTGCAGGAACTCCGCGGGGTCGGCAGTGTCGTCGTAGCAAGGAGGCAGATCCGGCTTGAACTTGCCCGGCCAGGCGACGCTACGTAGCTCGATGGTGAAGACGCGGCAACCTGCGGTTGCCATCGGAGATTTTTGCAGACGCGGGGCTTGCTCTTGATGATTCCCGCATGCCACAGCCAGGGGCAGCGCGGGGTCTTGGCACGCTGGTGCAGGGACGCTGTCTTGACGTGCTGGAGCAGGGAGCACGTGAGCGCTTTCTTGGGGCCGAGGGATTTCTTGGCAGCTCCTTTCTTGCCGCGAGGGCGCTGGACGCGGTGGGTCACGCCCAGGAGCCTCGCGCCTTGGAGCTAGGGTGCCTTCTTGGGGAGGAGGTGGCAGAGGCACCCCCTGAGCCGCGTCACCCATGCAGGACGGAGGGCGAGGCAGCGAGAGGGACGGTGCAGGGGAGCCCCCTGCAGCACTGACGAGCTCGATGATGCGAGCGAGCCATTCCTTGTAGAGGTCGTCGACGGGGCGATAGTGCAGGAGCTCACGTGCCAGGAGCAACGCGGTCTGCGCGTCCGTGGGGGCACGACGAGCGTGCGACGACGAACCAGCTAGAGTCAGTGACGGAGTTGCGGTGCGGCCTTCTCACCACACCGAGGGGTGCAACAAAGATGCTTGCTGCTCGTTCCCCATCGGGCCAGTGGTGGTGTTGGCGGCAGGTGACGGAGAACGACGAGGAGGCCCACCGACGGGAGCCGTTTGGGCGACGCGGGTGGCGAGAGCAGCCCAGCGCTCGGCACGAGCTCGGCGAGCGTCTGCCATGGATGCGACGAAGCGATGGGACACATATCAGCGGAGGAAAGATTTCGGCGCACCCCTACCTACGCGCCAAATGTTGGATATCGGGTTCCAGCAAAACTCTTAAGGTTCAAACTCTGGGGTGCGCACGAAGATCTTCTCCCTATTCACGCCCCAAAACCTCGCCGCGAATCTAAGCTAGCACGATGAACAACACAAGAGACACAAGATTTATACAGGTTCGGTCCACCGTTGTGGTGTAATACCCTACTCCTGTGTGTGGTGTGGTGGATTGCCTCTAAGGCTGATGATGAACAGTACAGAGGAAGAACAACCTCGCGAGGGGTGTTCTTGAGCCGGTGCGGTGTTCTACTTAGGAAGGATTTGATGAGGTCTCGATGAGATGTCTCTTTACTGTGGTGGCTATCTCTATATATAGAGGCCCTGGTCCTCTTCCCAAATATTGAGCAGGAAGGGAGCCAACAACGGCCATTTTGAAAGGGGGCAGCTAGTACAAGCTATCCTGACTAAAGGTGGTCTTCGACTGCCAAAGGCACTGGTTATGACGCCGTCTTGGGCTCCACGGCGATCTCCGTCCTGCCGTCCTGCTGGTCTTGGTCTTGTTGCACCAATATGGAAACCTTTGCTTCATGCCTCGGTACTCCGCGCTTGTGCTTTCCCCCTTTGCACCAAAGAGGAAACGAGGACACTGCGCGGGCTGGCACCCGCCTGGTCTTGGTCGTCATGGCTTGCATCATGAGCACCTCGCGAGGTACCCCTTGCCTTGATCTCTCCGCCTCCTCGCGAGCTTGCCTGGTGAGGTTGCCCCTGTGGAGGCCTTGCGTCATCTGCCCTGCGAGGCTTGGCCCCTCGTGAGGGTCTTGAACTTGGGTTAATGAAGACGGGCCGTATTGGGCCACTGGTTGAGCCACACTACAGGACGCAAGCAGGCAAGTCTGGGGACCCCCGTTCCTAGAACACTGATAGATCAGGAGCCCGTTGGTGGTTCGCATGGGGGAGAGTCCGTCCAAATTGGCTCGTATCGCATCTCCCTGCGGGACCCGATGGAGGATGATGGTGCCAGCTCCTGTGGGGGCACCTCGGATGGTTTGGACTTGCTGTTCGAGGAAGATGTGGATAGCGATCAAATGCGTTGGTGCTACGTCTCGAGCTTGCGTTGGTTTTCCCCGAAGAGGAGACGATGATGCAGCATAGTAGCGTAAGTATTTCCCTTAGTTTTTGAGAACCAAGGTATCAATCCAGTAGGAGGTCACGCGCAAGTCCCTCGTACCTGAACAAGACGATAGCAACTCGCAACCAATGCTTAGGGGTTGTCAATCCCTTCACGATCACTTGCGAGATTGAGATCTGATAGAGATAATATTTTTGGTATTTTTGATAGAAAGATGCAAAGTAAAAAGTAAAAGCAAAGCAAATAGATAAAGTGATGGAGATTAATATGATGAGAATAGACCCGGGGTCCATAGGTTTCACTAGTGGCTTCTCTCAAGAGCATAAGTATTCTACGGTGGGTGAACAAATTACTGTTGAGCAATTGATAGAATTGAGCATAGTTATGAGTATATCTAGGCAATGATCATGTATATAGGCATCACGTCCGTGACAAGTAGATCGAAACGATTCTGCATCTACTACTATTACTCCACTCAATGACCGCTATCCAGCATGCATCTAGAGTATTAAGTTAAACAGAGTAACGCTTTAAGCAAGATGACATGATGTAGAGGGATAAATTCATGCAATATGATAAAAAAAAACCATCTTGTTATCCTCGATGGCAACAATACAATACGTGCCTTGCAACTCTTTCTGTCACTGAGTAAGGACACCGCAAGATTGAACCCAAAGCCATGCACTTCTCCCATTGCAAGGGCTACCAATCTAGTTAGCCAAACCAAACGGATAATTCAAAGAGACTTGCAAAGATAACTCAATCATACATAAAAGAATTCAGAGAAGAATCAAATATTTTCCATAGATAATACTGGATCATAAACCCACAATTCATCAGTCTCAACAAACACACCGCAAAAACAAGATTACATCGAATAGATCTCCACGAGAGAGGGGGAGAACATTGTATTGAGATCCAAAAGGAGAGAAGAAGCCATCTAGCTACTAGCTATGGACCCGAAGGTCTGAAGTAAACTACTCACACTTCATCGGAGGGGCTATGGTGATGATGTAGAAGCCCTCCGTGGTGGATGCCCCCTCCGGCGGAGCTCCGGAACAGGCCCCAAGATGGGATCTTGTGGATACAGAAGGTTGCGGCGGTGGAATTAGGCTTTTTGCTCCCCCTTTGATCATCGGGGATACGTAGGTATATATAGGAGGAAGGAGTACGTCGGTGGAGCTCCAAGGGGCCCACGAGGTAGGGGGCGCGCCCTCCACCCTCGTGACCTCCTCGGAAGCTTCTTGGAGTAGGGTCCAAGTCTCCTGGATCACGTTCGGTTGGAAAATCATGATCCCGAAGGTTTCATTCCGTTTGGACTCCGTTTGATATTATGTTTCTTCAAAGTACTGAAAAGGCAAAAAACAGCAATTCTGGGCTGGGCCTCCGGTTAATAGGTTAGTCCCAAAAGTAATATAAAAGTGAAAAATAAAGCCCAATATAGTCCAAAACAGTAGATAAAGTAGCATGGAGCAATAAAAAATTATAGATATGTTGGAGATGTATCAAGCATCCCCAAGCTTAATTCCTGCTCGTCCTCGAGTAGGTAAATGATAAAAAAGGAATTTTTGATGCAGAGTGATACTTTGGCATAATTTCAATGTAAATCTTCTTAATTGTGATATGAATATTCAGATCCGAAAGATTCAAGACAAAAGATCATATTGACACAAAAATAATAATACTTCAAGCATACTAATCAAAGCAATCATGTCTTCTCAAAATAACATGGCAAAAGAAAGTTCATCCCTACAAAATCATATAGTTAGGCCATGCTTCATTTTCGTCACACAAAGATGTTCCCAACTTCTATACCCCCGATGACAAGCCAAGCAATTGTTTCATACTTAAATAATCTCAAACTTTTTCAACCTTCACGCAATACATGAGCGTGAGCCATGGATATAGCTCTATGGGCGGAATAGAATATGATGATGGGGATTGTGTGGAGAAGACAAAAAAGGAGAAAGTCCCACATCAACGAGGCTAATCAATTAGCTATGGAGATGCCCATCGATTGATGTTAATGCAAGGAGTAGGGATTGCCATGCAACGGATGCACTAGAGCTATGAATGCTCAACAAAAGAAAACTAGTGGGTGTGCATCCAACTTGCTTGCTCATGAAGACCTAGGGCATTTTGAGGAAGCCCATCGTAGGAATATACAAGCCAAGTTCTATAATGAAAAATTCCCACTAGTATGAACAAGACAACTTAAGAGACTCACTATAACAAACATGGTGCTACTTTGAAGCACAATATATGAGACTCACTACATGAAGAACAAGGTGCTACTTTGAAGCACAAGTGTGGAAAAAGAGATAGTAGCATTGCCCTTTTATTTTATTTTTTGGGCCTTTCTCTTTTTTTGGCCTTTCTTTTTTTTATTTGGGCAATGCTCTAATGATGATCATCACACTTTCATTACAACATATGAATTACAACTCGATACTAGAACAAGATATGACTCTATATGAATGCCTCCGGCGGTGTACCGGGATGGTGCAATGAATCAAGAGTGACATGTATGAAAAATAATGCAAGGTGGCTTTGCCACAAATAAGATGTTAACTACAAGATCATGCAATGGCAATATGACAAAAGTAATGCATGTCACGATGATGATGGTGGAAGTTGCATGGCAATATATCTCGGAATGGCTATGGAAATGCCATGATAGGTAGGTATGGTGGCTGTTTTGAGGAAGATATAAGGAGGTTTATGTGTGATAGAGCGTATCTTATCACGGGGTTTGGATGCACCGACGAAATTTGCACCAACTCTTAAGGTGATAAAGGGCAATGCATGGTACCGAAGAGGCTAGCAAAGGCGGAAAGATGAGAGTGCGTATAATCCATGGACTCAACATTAGTCAAAAGAACTCATATACTTATTGCAAAAATTTAGAAGTCATCAAAAATCAAGTACTACGCGCATGCTCCTAGGGGGATAGATTGGTGGGAAAAGACCATCGCTCGTCCCCGACCACCACTCATAAGTATGCACAAGCCAGGTACACTTCATGTTTCAAATTTGTTACATAACTTTAACCATACGTGCATGCTACGGGACTTCCAAACTTCAACACAAGTATTTCTCAAATTCATAATCACCCAACTAGCAAGACTTTGATATTATTACCTCCACATCTCAAAACAATTATCAAGCATCAAACTTATCTTAGTATTCAACGCACTCAAAAGAAAGTTTCACATATCTTGAATACCAAGTATATTAACATTAAGCAAATTACCATGCTATTAACGACTCTCAAAATAATCTAAGTGAAGCATGAGAGATCAAGTTTCTTTAAAACAAATCCACCACCATGCTCAAAAAGATCTAAGTGAAGCACTAGAGCAAAAATTATAACGCCCAAAAAGATATAAGTGAAGCACTATGAGCAAACTATCAAGCTCAAAAGATATAAGTGAAGAACATAGAGTATTCTAACAAATTTCAATTCAAGTATGGATCTCTCAAAAGGTGTGTACAGCAAAGATGATTGTGGTAAACTAACAAGCAAGGACACAAATAATACAAGACGCTCCAAGCAAAACACATATCATGTTGGTGAATAAAAATATAGCTCCAAGTAAATTACCGATGGAAGTGGATTTAAAGAGGGATGCCTTCCAGGGCATCCCCAAGCTTTGACTTTTTGGTGTCCTTGGATTATCTTGGGGGTGCCATGGGCATCCCCAATCTTAGGCTCTTGCCACTCCTTGTTCCATAATCCATCAAAAGAATTCACCCAAAACCTAAAAACTCCACAACACAAAACTCAACAGAAATCTCGTGAGCTCCGTTAGAGAAAGAAAACAAAAGACTACTTCAAGTTACTGTAATGAACTCATTCTTTATTTATATTGGTGTTAAACCTACTGTATTCCAACTTCTATATGGTTTATAAACTAATTTACTAGCCATAGATTCATCAAAATAAGCAAACAACACACGAAAAACAGAATCTGTCAAAAACAGAACAGTCTGTAGTAATCTGTAACTAACGCTAACTTCCGGAACTCTAAAACTTCTACCAAAATAGGAAGTCCTGTACAATTTGTTTATTGATCAGAATCAAAAAGAATCAATGCAAAGTCACTCTCCAGTAACAAATGGCAGCTAATTTCGTGAGCGCTAAAGTTTCTGTTTTTCAGCAGAATCAAATCAACTATCATCGTAGGGTATCCTATAGTTCCTACTTGGCACAAACACTAACTAAAACATAAAACCACATCCAAACAGAAGGTAGATGGATTATTTATTACTAAACATAAGAAAAAACAAAAAACACAAAATAAAATTGGGTTGCCTCCAAACAAGCGCTATCGTTTACCGCCCCTAGCTAGGCATAAAAGCAAGGATAGATCTAGGTATTGCCGTAATAATAAGATAGATCTTGAAAGCTCATCTCGTATTCCCTACGTTCGGCAGCTAGTTTCCTTTGAGGCAAGCAAAAATAATCAAAAGGGCTAAATTTAGCAGGACAAAAATCCCCAAGATCAATCACGGGAGGAACGGGTTCCTCACTTGGCCCTTCATAGTGCACAACTATTTCATCACTGAAAGCATTCTTTTGGCAAAATCTTGTGAGCTTATATTCGAGAGAGTATCCTAGCTCATTATTTCGAAGGGCAAAATCATTATTAAGCTCACTAATGCAATCAACCAAGACATTGATAGGGACCTTTTTTCTAAGATTTTCATTAAAAGCGACATAGTCCGAAGATTGAAAACGTCTAATTTCTTCTTGATCATAGAGGATTGCTTCTATGGGTGGACGACCGGCGTCCACCCTATAGTCCGAAAAGATTTCTTTGGCTTCTCTTATGATAAATCTAAATTCATAAGCCAAAAATATAGTAACAACGCGCTTAATAGAAGAGTGCTCAGTGTTAGAGAATTCTAAGAAAATTCTCTGTTTGCAAGGGTGCATATGCATTAATTGTCTTTCAAGTTCAACCACAAGCATAGCTATAGCATCCGCGAGGCTACTAGTTCTATGAAGAATAGAACAGCCCATGGAAGATAAAGCACCGGCACAAGTAAAGAAATCTTGAATAACGCCTTTGCCAATAATGTTACCACTACCGATTCGAAACTTTTTGGTATGCAAGATAGGAGGTTCATCGGCCGGAGCCTCGGGATTTTCTGTATTATCATTGTTGTCCACATCGACGATAATCTCCCCAATTTCAGACATAGCGGCAGAAAAATCAAGGAGGAAGAAAGCGAACAAAAGGGAAAGGAGAAGGAGATTGGGAAAGAGAGGGCGAATAAAACGGCAAGGGTGAAGTGGGGGAGAGGAAAACGAGAGGCAAATGGAAAATAATGTAATGCGAGAGATAGGGATTGTGATGGGTACTTGGTATGTTGACTTTTGCGTAAGCCTCCCCGGTAACGGCACCAGAAATCCTTCTTGCTACGTCTCGAGCTTGCGTTGGTTTTCCCCGAAGAGGAGAGGATGATGCAGCACAGTAGCGTAAGTATTTCCCTCAGTTTTTGAGAACCAAGGTATCAATCCAAAGAGGAGGTCACGCAAGTCCTCGTACCTACACAACACGATAGCAACTCGCAACCAACGCTTAGGGGTTGTTAATCCCTTCACGGTCACTTACGAGAGTGAGATCTGATAGAGATAATATTTTTGGTATTTTTGATAAAAAGATGCAAAGTAAAAAGTAAAAGCAAAGCAAATAAATAAAGTGATGGAGATTAATATGATGAGAATAGACCCGGGGGCCATAGGTTTCACTAGTGGCTTCTCTCAAGAGCATAAGTATTCTACGGTTGGTGAACAAATTACTATTGAGAAATTGATAGAATTGAGCATAGTTATGAGTATATCTAGGCAATGATCATGTATATAGGCATCACGTCCGTGACAAGTAGATCGAAACAATTCTGCATCTACTACTATTACTCCACTCGTCGACCGCTATCCAGCATGCATCTAGAGTATTAAGTTAAACAGAGTAACGCTTTAAGAAAGATGACATGATGTAGAGGGATAAACTCATGCAATATGATAAAAAACCCATCTTGTTATCCTCGATGGCAACAATACAATACGTGCCTTGCAACTCTTTCTGTCACTGAGTAAGGACACCACAAGATTGAACCCAAAGCCATGCACTTCTCCCATTGCAAGAACTACCAATCTAGTTGGCCAAACCAAACGGATAATTCGAAGAGACTTGCAAAGATAACTCAATCATACATAAAAGAATTCAGAGAAGAATCAAATATTTTCCATAGATAATACTGGATCATAAACCCGCAATTCATCGGTCTCAACAAACACACCGCAAAAAGAAGATTACATCGAATAGATCCCCACAAGAGAGGGGGAGAACATTGTATTGAGATCCAAAAAGAGAGAAGAAGCCATCTAGCTACTAGCTATGGACCAAGGTCTCAAGTAAACTACTCACACTTCATCGGAGGGGCTATGGTGATGATGTAGAAGCCCTCCGTGGTGGATGCCCCCTCCGGCGGAGCTCCAGAACAGGCCCCAAGATGGGATCTCGTGGATACAGAAGGTTGCGGTGGTGGAATTAGGTTTTTGGCTCCCCCTTTGATCATACAGGGATATGTATGTATATATAGGAGGAAGGAGTACGTCGGTGGAGCTCCGAGGGGCCCACGAGGTAGGGGAGGCGCGCCCAGGGGGTGGGCGTGCCCTCCACCCTCGTGACCTCCTCGGAAGCTTCTTGGAGTAGGGTCCAAGTCTCCTGGATCACGTTCGGTTGGAAAATCACGATCTGGAAGGTTTCATTCCGTTTGGACTCCGTTTGATATTCTGTTTCTTCGAAATACTGAAAAGGCAAAAAACAGCAATTTTGGGCTGGGCCTCCGGTTAATAGGTTAGTCCCAAAAGTAACATAAAAGTGAAAAATAAAGCCCAATATAGTCCAAAACAATAGATAAAGTAGCATGGAGCAATCAAAAATTATAGATACGTTGGAGACGTATCAGTTGGCTGCATGGACAAGTTGAAGCCTTGGATACGTTTGCGGTTAGCCTATCAGAGGACGGTTGCACCCATGCACCATGCACGCCTTTACGTACGGTGGAGCCGGCGAGTCCGGTTGTTGTGGATGCTGGGTCTGGCCAGTAGAACCCTGTGTGGAACGTGTCCACACCGCAACGTGCTGCTGGGGATCCACCTTTGCTTGATGACATCCAAATGATGTGGGCGCAGATGTGTAAGTCCCTCACCCCGCTTTTGCCACGCCCGTCCAGCCGTGCATGTGGGCTGCCGTCTCGAAAGCCCAGGAAGAAGTAGAGGGTGGAAGGCACGCCGAGGAGGAGTGCTCGGTTGGCAAAGAATGGAGCTTCCAAGCAACAACAAGTTCTCATTAGAAGACTATGTTTGGCAAATGAAGGGGAGGCAATCTCGGACGAAGCGCTGCGAATGTACGTGGATCTGTTTTCGCATCCACTCTCGGATGCCCACATTGCTGCGGTACTATCTCTATTTGGTTGGGAGTCGTCGGCGGTGCCGCTGGCGAGTGCGGTGGTGCACCAGCAGTCTGGCTGGTGGTCAAGGTTGGATGGGATGATGAATGCACAACCTTTGAGCATGATCATGTGGAATGTCCATGGGCTAAACGCTCCGGCCCGTCGGAACACTGTTTTCCAGGTTGTCAATTCGGCAAGCCCGGCTATCATTTGTCTCCAGAAAACAAAACTGCATGATGTACCAATGACCATTGTACACCAGTGTCTTGGCGCTAAATATGAGAACTTTTTCTACTTGCCGGCCTTGGGGACACGAGGTGGGATCTTGGTGGCATGGGACGCTACAATTACACAACTCTCGAATCCACACTATACTAACCATACTCTCACAGCACTTATGAGGTGCCCGAAAGATGAGCGGCCATGGTGGCTCACCTGTGTGTATGGGCTGCAGGATGAGGACGACAAGGTGGAGTTTTTGCAAGATCTAGTAGACATCCATGACTTGCATGTTGGGCCCTGGATGGTGGCTAGAGATTCCAATCTCATAGCTAAGGAGGAAGACAAGAGCAATGCTTTGATCAATCGCAGGATGATGGGAGGCTCTGGGCGAAGTTAAATGTGCTTGAGCTCAAGGAGCTCTACCTAAATGGTAGACGGTATATGTGGTTGAATGAGCGGCAGGTGGCCACTTTGGAGAAGATCGATCATGTGTTTGTGTCAAACGACTGGGATGAGGCGTATCCGACGTGCTTTCTCTCGACTTTGGGCACCACGATCTCGGATCCTTGCCCGTTAATGTTGGACATGAATGTGTCCATCTGTACCAAGAGAGGTTCAAGTTTGAGTCTTTTTGGACTCATGCGGAGGGTTTCTTCGATGTGGTCAAGTTGGCTTGGACTATGACACCTGCGGCCTCTAATGACTACCTTACATTGCAAAACAAGCTAAGGGCCACAATGTTGAGCCTTCAAAAGTGGAGTGGTCGCTGGATTGGTAACGTGAAGCTACAAATTGCCATTGCTCTTGAGGTTATCAAGCAATTGGATATTGCTATGGAGGCTAGGGTGCTATCTTATATGGAGAGGGAATTGCATAAGTGCTTGAAGAGGAAGCTCTTAGGCTTGAGCTCGTTGGAGAGAACAATCGCTAGGAAGCGATCGAGAATGCTGCAACTACATGAGGGAGATGGGAACACGGGTCTTTTTCACCAGCAAGCAAGTCATAGGCAAAGGAAGAACGTCATGCGGATGGTGAGATATAATGGTCAACCATACTCTGGGCGGGAGGAAGTTACATCAGCTATGGATGCGTACTTTGGTGCAGCCTTTGGTGTCTCAGACCATAGAAGGCATGCGCTGAACTTGGAGGAGCTGGGCCTGCCACGCCTTGATCTATCGCACCTCGACCGGCCATTTACTGAGGAGGAAGTTGAAGGGGTGATCAAGTCCATGCCCTGGGATAAAGCGCCGGGTCCGGATGGTTTCACTGGAGGTTTTACACAACATGTTGGAGTATAATCAAAGAAGATTTCATGATAGCCATGAATTGCTTTTACAAGGGTGACATGAGGGGCCTCTTGGGCATCAACAAGTCCTTAGTTTCTCTTCTGCCCAAGAAAGAAGGAGCCCTAGAGGTGAGTGACTTCAGAACCATCTCAATCTTGTGCATGGGGCTGTGAAGATTTTCAAGAAGGTGCTTGCATGTAGACTGGTGGAGGATCTGCATAAAATGGTGGGTAACCACCAAAATGCTTTTGTCAAGGGTAGATCTTTGCACGATAATTTCATGCTTGTGCAAAGTACGGCAAGACGGTTGCATGCATTGAGAAGCCCCGTTGTTTTGCTTAAGCTGGACATTTCAAAAGCTTTTGACTCGATGCAATGGCCTTTCTTGATTGAGGTGTTGCAGCATATGGGCGTTCGGCCAAAGTGGAATCATGGATTTGTCGGATCCTTTCAACATCCACCACAAAAGTTATGGTAAATGGTGACCCGGGTGACACGATCTACAACTGCAAAGGGCTACAGCAAGGGGATCCTATCTCCCCAATGATATTCATTCTAACTATGGATCCAATGCAGAAGATGGTGTAGTTGGCCATGACCCGTGGGGCGCTGGCACCCTTGGCGTGTGTGGGCGTTGAGAAGCGACTATCAATCTTTGCGGACGACATTGTATTCTTCGTCAAGCCCAATAAGGTGGATCTTGCGACTTGTAACTGTACTTTTGATCTCTTTGGGGAAGCATCAGGTCTGAGGATCAACATGCAAAAATCTGCAGCTCTACCTAGCAGATGCTCTAAGGAGCAGATTGCCATGGCGAGTGCCGAGCTTCGATGCCCTCTGGGATCTTTCCCAATCAAGTACCTGGGGCTGCCACTCTGATACGTCTCCAACATATCAATAATTTTTGATTGTTTCATGCTATTATATTATCTGCTTTGGATGTTTAATGGGCTTTATTATACACTTTTATATTATTTTTGGGACTAACCTATTAACAGGAGGCCTAGTCCAAATTGCTATTTTTTTGCCTATTTCAGTGTTTCGCAGAAAAGGAATATCAAACAAAGTCCAAATGGAATGAAACCTTCGGGAGAGTGATTTTTGGAACAAACGTGATCCAAGAGACTTGGAGTGGACGTCAAGAAATAAGCGAGGAGGCCACGAGGCAGGGAGGCGCGCCTGCCCCCTGGATGCGCCCCCCACCCTCGTGGGCCCCTCGCAGCTCCACCGACCTACTTCTTCCTCCTATATATACCCATAAACCCTGAAAACATCCGGGAGCACAATAGATCAGGAGTTCCGCTGCCGCAAGCCTCTGTAGCCACCAAAAACCAATCGGGACCCTGTTCCGGCACCCTGCCAGAGGGTGGATCCATCACCGGTGTCCATCTTCATCATCCCGGCGCTCTCCATGACGAGGAGGGAGTAGTTCACCCTCGGGGCTGAGGGTATGTACCAGTAGCTATGTGTTTGATCTCTCTTTCTCGTGTTCTTGATTTGGCACGATCTTGATGTATCGTGAGCTTTGCTATTATAGTTGGATATTATGATGTTTCTCCCCCTCTACTCTCTTGTAATGGACTGAGCTTTCCCTTTGAAGTTATCTTATCGGATTGAGTCTTTAAGGATTTGAGAACACTTGATGTATGTCTTGCATGTGCTTATCTGTGGTGACAATGGGATATTCGCGTGATCTACTTGGCGTACGTTTTGGTGATCAACTTGCGGGTTCAGAGACCTTGTTGTGAACTTATGCATAGGGGTTGGCACATGTTTTCGTCTTGACTCTTCGGTAGAAACTTTGGGGCACTCTTTTAAGTTCTTTGTGTTGGTTGAATAGATGAATCTGAGATTGTGTGATGCATATCGTATAATCACACCCACGGATACTTGAGGTGACGTTGGAGTATCGAGGTCACATTAGGGTTTTGGTTGATTTGTGTCTTAAGGTGTTATTCTAGTACAAACTCTAGGATAGATCGAACGGAAAGAATAGCTTCGTGTTATTTTACTATGGACTCTTGAATAGATCGATCAGAAAGAATAACTTTGAGGTGGTTTTGTACCCTACCATAATCTCTTCGTTTTTTCTCCGCTATTAGTGACTTTGGAGTGACTCTTTGTTGCATGTTGAGGGATAGTTATATGATTCCATTATGTTATTATTGTCAAGAGAACTTGCACTAGGGAAAGTATGAACCCTAGGCCTTGTTTCCTAACATTGCAAAACCATTTACGCTCACTTTTACCACTTGTTACCTTGCTGTTTTTATATTTTCATATTACAAAAACCTATATCTATCATCCATATTGCACTTGTATCACCATCTCTTCGCCGAACTAGTGCACCTATACAATTTACCATTGTATTGGGTGTGTTGGGGACACAAGAGACTCTTTGTTATTTGGTTGCAAGGTTGTTTGAGAGAGACCATCTTCATCCTACGCCTCCCATGGATTGATAAACCTTAGGTCATCCACTTGAGGGAAATTTGCTACTATCCTACAAACCTCTGCACTTGGAGGCCCAACAACGTCTACAAGAAGAAGGTTGTGTAGTAGACATCAAGCTCTTTTCTGGCGCCATTGCCGGGGAGGTGAGTGCTTGAAGGTATATCTTTAGATCTTGCAATCGAATCTTTTTGATTCTTGTTTTATCAGTAGTTTAGTCTATAAAAGAAAACTACAAAAAATGGAATTGAGGGTGCCTCATATGCTTCATCTTTTTATCTTTTATGAAAATAAGGATTCCGAAAATTGTGCTCAAGTACTAGAAGAAGAATTACATAGAATGCTTGGCATAAAATATGTGAATGATGAGCATGATTGCAATGTTGTTAGTATGAGTTCTTTGAATACCCATGATGCTAATGATATGCAAAGCCGCAAGCTTGGGGATGCTATGTTTGATGAATATGATATTTTTTTATCCCCCAAGTTTTGATCAGCAAATTTATTATGATGAAAGCATGCCTCCTATTTATGATGATTATTGTGATGATACATATGCCATAAAGAATAAACATAACCATGAAACTTGTCATCATGATTTTAATTTTCAATTGGATTATGCTTCACATGATAGTTATTTTGCTGAGTTTGCTCCCACTACTATTCATGAGAAGAAGTTTGCTTATGTGGAGAGTAGTAAATTTATATGCTTGTGCATCATGAAAACAATGCTTTATGTGATGGCTACTGAAAATTATTATGACGGAGGAACATATGCTTGTAGGAATTGCAATAATATCAAGTTTCCTCTCTATGTGCTTAAAATTTTGAAGCTATGCTTGTTTTACCTTCCTATACTAGTTGATTCTTGTTCCTATAAGTTGTTTGCTCACAAAATCCCTATGCACAGGAAGTGGGTTAGGCTTAAATGTGCTAGTCATATGCTTTATGATGCTCTCGTTATGTTTCAATTCTTATCTTTTATGTGAGCATCATTGTCTTCATCATGCCTAGCTAGAAAGGCATTAAAGAAAACCGCTTGTTGGGAGACAACCCAATATTATCATTATTGTTTTTGTGTGTCCACATGATTATTATACTGTAGTAATCATGTTTTATAGCTTTTTTTCAATAAAGTGCCAAGTAAGACCTTTAGGATAGCTTACGGTGATAGTTGTGTTGATCCTGCTGAAAATCAGAAACTTTTTCATGCAGTAAATTAGTTTTGATAATTCACAGAAATGTTCTTTTGATCTGATTCTTTTTTATATGAATTGGTACACAAATTTATCAGGTTTTCCTAATTTGGTAGAATTTTTGGAGTTACATAAGTATTCGAGAGTTATAGATTACTACTGACTATTCTGTTTGTGACAGATTCTGTTTTCTATGTGTTGTTTGCTTATTTTGATGAATCTATGAGTAATATCGGAGCGTATGAACCATAGAGAAGTTGGAATACAGTAGATATTACACCAATGTAAATTTATAATGAGTTCACAACAGTAACTAAGTGGTGGTTTTATTTTCTTATACTAACAGAGCTTACGAGTTTTCTGTTGAGTTTTGTGTTGTGAAGTTTTCAAGTTTTGGGTAAAGATTCGATGGACTATGGAATAAGGAGTGGCAAGAGCCTAAGCTTGGGGATGCCCAAGGAACCCCAAGGTAATATTCAAGAACAACCAAGAGCCTAAGCTTGGGGATGCCCGGAAGGCATCCCCTCTTTCATCTTCATTCACCGGTAACTTGACTTGGAGCTATATTTTTATTCACCACATGATATGTGTTTTGCTTGGAGCGTCATTTTGTTTTATTTTGTTTTGCTTCCTGTTTGAATAATATCCCAAGATCTGAAATTCTTAAATGTTAGAGATTCTTCACATAGTTGTATAATTATTCAACTACTCATTGATCTTCACTTATATCTTTCGGAGTAGTTTGTCATTTGCTCTAGTGCTTCACTTATATATTTTTGGAGCACGGTGGTGGTTTTATTTTGAAGAAATAGATGAACTCTCATGCTTCACTTATATTATTTTGAGTCTTGAACAGCATGGTAATTTGCTTTGGTTATGAAATTAGTCCTAATATGATAGGCATCCAAAGGGATATAATAAAAACTTTCATATGAAGTGCATAGAATACTATGAGAAGTTTGATTCTTGATGATTGTTTCGACATATGAGGATGGTAATATTAGGGTCATGCTAGTTGAGTAGTTGTGAATTTGAGGAATACTTGTGTTAAAAGGTTGTGATTCCCATAGCATGCACGTATGGTGAACCGTTATGTGATGAAGTTGGAGCATGATTTATTTATTGATTGTCTTCCTTATGTGTGGAGGTCGGGATCGCGTGATGGTTAACTCCTACCAACCCTTACCCTAGGAGCATGCGTGTAGTACTTTGTTTCGATAACTTGTATATTTTTGCAATAAGTATATGAGTTCTTCATGACTAATGTTGGTTCCATGGATTATACGCACTCTCACCCTTCCACCATTGCGAGCCTCTCTTGTGCCGTGCAACTTTCGCTGGTATCATACACCCACCATATATCTTCCTCAAAACAGCCACCATACCTACCTATTATGGCATTTCCATAGCCATTCCGAGATATATTGCCATGCAACTTTCCACCATTATGTTTATTATGACACGCTCCACCATTGTCATATTGCTTTGCATGATCATGTAGTTGACATCGTATTTGTGGCAAAGCCACCATTCATAATTCTTTCATACATATCACTCTTGATTCATTATCCCGATACACCGGAGGCATCCACATAGAGTCATATTTTGTTCTAAGATTCTTGAGTTGTAAGTAGATAAAAGTGTGATGATCTTCATTATTAGAGCATTGTCCCATGTGAGGAAAGGATGATGGAAGCACTAATTCCCTCACAAGTTGGGATGAGTTGTCGGACTTTATGAAAAATAAAAGAGGCCAAAGAAGCCCAAATAAAAAAAGAGGCCAAAGAAGCCCACCAAAAAATCAGAGAAAAAGAGAGAAGGAACAATGTTACTATCCTTTTACCACACCTGTGCTTCAAAGTAGCACCATGATCTTCATGATAGAGAGTCTCCTATGTTGTCACTGAGGGAGTCCTGGACTAGGGGGTGTCCGGATAGCGGGACTATCATCGTCCGCCGGACTCCAAGACTACGAAGATACAAGATTGAAGACTCCGTCCCGTGTCCGGATGGGACTTTCCTTGGCGTGGAAGGCAAGCTTGGCAATACGGATATGTAGATCTCCTACCATTGTAACCGACTCTGTGTAACCCTAGCCTTCTCCGGTGTCTATATAAACCGGAGGGCTTTAGTCCGTAGGACACAACATACATTACAACAATCATACCATAGGCTAGCTTTAGGGTTTAGCCTCCTTGATCTCGTGGTAGATCCACTCTTGTACTACCCATATCATCAATATTAATCAAGCAGGATGTAGGGTTTTACCTCCATCAAGAGGGCCCGAACCTGGGTAAAACATCGTGTCCCTTGTCTCCTGTTACCATCCGCCTAGACACATAGTTCGGGACCCCCTACCCGAGATCTGCCGGTTTTGACACCGACATTGGTGCTTTCATTGAGAGTTCCTCTGTGTTGTCACCTATAGGCTCGATGGCGTCTTCAATCAACAACGCTGCCCTGAGTGAGACTTTTCTCCCCGGACAGATCTTCGTGTTCGGCGGCTTTGCACTGCGGGCTAATTCACTTGGCCATCTGGAGCAGATCGAAAGCTACGCCCCTGGCCGTCAGGTCAGATTCGGAAGCCTAAACTTCACGGCCGACGTCTGCGGAGACTTGATCTTTGACGGGCTCGAGCCACAGCCAAGCGCGCCGCACTGTTACGATGGGCATGGTCTAGCTCTGCTGCCGAACAGTGCCTTGGTAGCCGCACAGGAGTCCGCTCCGGCTCTTAGCTTGGAGGCGATCGCCCAGATCGAGGACCGGTGGTTGAACACCACCTCGGGGGCTTCAACTTCCACGGCGATGGAGCCGAACACTACTCTTGTCTCTCGCGGAACTTGTGACTCCGAGGTGCCGGACTCCGGACCTCCCACGCCCCTGCCAATCAAATCTGATTGGGCGCCGGTTATGGAATTCACCGCCGCGGACATCTTCCAACACTCGCCCTTTGGTGACATCCTAAATTCGCTAAAGCATCTCTCACTATCTGGAGAGTCCTGGCCGCATTATGGCCAGGAAGGTTGGGATACGGACGACGAAGAAATTCAGATCCCGCCCACCACCCACTTTGTAGCCACTGTCGACGACCTAACCGACACACTAGATTACGACTCCGAAGACATCGACAGCATGGACGACGATGGCGGAGACGAACAAGAACCAACGCCTATAAGGCATGTAAAGACCACCTCGTCATACGACGTATACATGGTGGATACCCCAAAAGAAAGCGACAACAAGGACCAACGGGGCGTGGCAGAAGATAATCCCGCCGACAAACAACGAAAACGGCGACGCAGACGCTGCCCTAAGTCCCGCCTCGACAACAATAGCGCTCCTAATGACCCAACAATACAGCAGGGCAAACCAGTGGACGACGACAAGCAACCGTCCGAACAAGACGACTCAAACAATCAGTCCGGGCCCGGCGGAAAAAATAGTCCGGACGACCTCACGCCGGACACACCGCCGGAGAATAAAAACCTTCGGAAAAGACTCGTCGCCACCGCAAGAAGCTTGAAGAAAGAAAAACGGAAGCTCAAAACAGCGGACAAATACGGCAATGGCCATCAATCAAAGAGCTACCCGAAGTGCAAGCTACTGCCAGAATTTGATGAGGAGGCCATAGAGCCACCACAGTCAAAAAACAAAGAGGCCGCCTGGTTGGATAGACGGCCAGACGATAGGCCAAAATCTAAAAGCGGCGCCACATATAAACCGACTAATGACCCTGGAAAGACAGATGGCCCAGCCAGGTCCATTTACGGGCCAAAGAAGAGGGCCCCAGGAAGCAATACAACAGGCCAAGTGTCCGAAGACAGTGGTACAACCAAATACAGGGGCGCCGCGCACCCACTATGTTTCACCAGCGAGGTGCTGGATCATGAATTCCCAGCAGGATTTAAACCCATAAACATAGAGGCCTACGATGGAACAACAGACCCTGGAGTCTGGATAGAAGACTATATACTACACATACACATGGCTAGAGGAGACGATCTCCATGCCATAAAATACCTACCCCTCAAGCTCAAAGGGCCAGCCCATCATTGGCTCAAAAGCCTCCCAGAGAACACTGTTGGAAGTTGGGAAGAGCTCGAGGACGCGTTTAGAGCAAATTTTCAAGGAACTTATATCCGCCCTCCGGATGCAGATGATCTAAGTCATATAACTCAACAGCCCGGAGAGTCAGCGCACAAATTCTGGAACAGGTTCCTCACAAAAAAGAACCAAATAGTCGACTGTCCGGACGTCGAAGCCTTAGCAGCTTTTAAACACAACGTCCGAGACGAATGGCTCGCCAGACACCTCGGCCAAGAGAAGCCGAGGACAATGTCCGCGCTAACAAGCCTCAAGACCCGCTTTTGTGCGGGAGAGGATAGCTGGCTAGCAAGATGCAGCACCAGCGACCCAAGTACATCCGAGATCAGAGATGGAAATGGAAAATTATGGCGCAGAAAAGAGCAGCGCCGGAATAAAGAGAAAAGCCCAAAGAGCACGACAGTCAACGCCGGATTCAAAAGCTTGCGGCCAAACAACAAAACACCGCCTTTTAAGGATAACAGCGATGAGCTATCCAACTTAAACAAGATTTTGGGTCGGATATGTCAAATCCACAGTACCCCCGGAAGGCCTGCAAACCATACCCACCGAGATTGTTGGGTTTTCAAACAGTCCAGCCGACTAAACGCCGAACACAAGGGGCTCGACGCGTCAAGCGAAGATGATAGACCCCACCAGCAGAGCACCGGAAAACAAAAGGATTTCCCACAAGAGGTCAAAGCAGTAAATTCACTTCATGTGATAATACGAAAAAACAGTGCGGCACCCGTTAAACGGGGCTCGCACGGTCCAATCCAGCGGAATACAGAGATTGGACATCTAAACCAATCACTTTCGACCACCTGGATTATTCCAGAAGCGTTCGAAATGCAGGATGGACTGCCCTGATATTGGATCCTATAATCGACGGACTACAATTTACACAAGTCCTGATGGACGGAGGCAGCGACTTAAACCTGCTGTATCCAAACACAATCCGCAAGTTGGGGATAGACCTTATGAAAATCCGACACAGCCGCACTTCCTTTAAAGGAGTGACGCCAGGCCCTTACGCCAAGTGCACAGGCTCCCTATTACTAGAAGTTGTGTTCGGATCACCGAACAACTTTCGACGCGAAAAACTAATCTTTCATATCGTCCCATTTAAAAGTGGCTATCAAGCACTCTTGGGACGAGAGGCTTTTGTCCGCTTCAACGCCATACCACATTACGCGTCTCTTACACTCAAGATGCCCGGTCCACGTGGCATCATTTCAGTGTGAGGGTCATTTAAAGACCCCGGACACGGTCAGACGAGTCCGGCATAAGTAAGCTAGGGGCTCCCTAGCCGCACATCCCTTCACAAGGGGCTGCGCGCACAAGCAACAGCGAGCTCACACAGACTCCGCTTTGCTTATTTATATTTCTTCCTTCGTATATATTTTTTGCACAAGTTCCTTTCAAACGAAGTTCCTCTCTTTTTACAGATGAACAACGTGCACACCCGTCCAGGATAACGGCACAATGGAGACACAAGCGCAGACGTGTAGTAGGGACCCGTCGCGAGGATTCTTTTCAGATTAAGACCCTGCGTAAACCTTTTTTACTGTCTCTTGTTGTTATAATCCCTTGGTTTCTCATTAAACCAAAGCGGAGCCTGACGTTTTGGCATCGGCCGCGTCAGAAGACCATGTCCGTACCTGGACACTAGGGGCTCAGGGCATTGTTCTGCCCATTATTACAAAGACCGAACACCTTAGGGAGTGTTCGGCGTCTCGAGTTAGGCCTTATATGCATTAGCTCCGAATCATGTCTTTGGTCAAATGTTGGGTTTGCGGCTCCTGTGTTTTGCTGCCTTATGTTCCGTATCATCGGCTAACGCGCACCGGAGAACTCTGCGATTGTGCCCCGTTAATTTGGCGAGCACCTCAAGATGAAAGCCAAAACCGATCATTATGATACTGAGAGGTGGTCAACCACTCGATCGACTACCGGAATGTTTAGAATTTCGCTTTGACGAAGGACCGTTTCGGTCAGCACACACGCGCCCCGAATTCGGAGAAGCGCGGTGCCCCAAGGGGCTATATCGTAGCGCCACCCTCGAACTCCATTGGCTAAGTGAAAGTGATAAAGCATCATAGTCCGGATTGCCTCGTTTGCTACGCTACGACCTCCTTAACAGGACCGAGACGTTGGATTAAGTGTGCACACGCGCTATTTTTGCGAACACCCCCGCACCTTGTGCGTGGGGGCTGAAGCCGAAGACTGCAATCTTTCAGGTTATACAAATGTATACATAAACGGCCGCATAGGAGATACTTTAATACTTGGGATGCACAAGTATAAAAAGCGGTTACATTATAATCATTGTCTTACAAGATAAAACGTTCATTTGAACGTAACATTTTTTGAGCACTGCGACTCTATTACACGAGCGCCACGCATAACTTCCCCAAAATAGTGCTCGGCGGGTAACCGGCTTTCGTCCGAACCCTGGGCGGCAATAGCGGTGGCATCCATCTCTGTCCAATGTGTCTTCACACGGGCAAGGGCCATCCGCGCGCCTTCTATGCAGGTGTGACGCCCGGATAATCAAGCTACAGTAATTCCACGCTAATCATGCCATGACACCCCGGTTACTGTTGCTATCCTCGCAATAATTCGAAACCGTTCGAAATTCAAATTCAAATTAATGATAACAATAAAAGTTTTCAAAATTTAAAACAGAATTGTTCGGTGGTTGCCGAATATTACAAAGGTAATTATGGTGCAACAAACACATTTTTATAAAATGACTAAATGGTTTAAAATGAATTTAAACAGAAAAGAAATAATAAAGAAAATACAAAAGAAAAAAAACAAAACAGAAACAAAAAAAATAGGAGAAACCCCCCGGGCCGTGGCCCAACTGGGCCAACCCACCGGCCCCAACCGGCCAACCCCGTGCCCCATAACCTCCCCCCACTCCCCCACACACCCACCGACACACCCCCACACCCCCGCAAAATATCTCTCCCCCTCTCCCCCGATTGGATCGGGATCGGGGGAGGAGGCCCTCGTCGCCGTCCGTCGCCACCAGGACCGCGCCGCCGCCCGGAGCTCGCCGCCCCACGCCAGGACGCTGCCACCTCGCCGTCCTTCTTCCACTCCGTCGCTCGTCCCGTCGGCCTCCCCAAACTTCCCCAAGCCCGCTGCCCGTGCCCTACTCCCCCTGTGAGCTCCCCCTCTCCTAGTCCGTCACCGCAGTCACCACACTCAGCGCCCGCGCTTGTGGCCGCGCCACACGCGCCCCAGTCCTCCTCCCAGTGCCGTGCGCGCCGCGCCGCTGCTGCTCTGCTGCTGCACTCCTGCACCACGAGTTCGTGCTCAGCGCCACGGTCGGCGCTCCCCAGCCTCACCCGATCGCCCGCTCGCCATGGCTGCGCGCCACCAGCATCGCCGGCGCCAGACCCCATCGCTGCTCTTGTGCCGCCCGCCTCGCCACTCTCTGCCGTCATGCCGCACCCGCCATGCCCACGATCGCTGGCTCGGCCATGTTCTGCTCCTGCTGGCGACCGCCCTCGCCCGTGGCCATCCCTGCGCCCAAGGGCCGCTACCAAGACGCGCCCGCTACACACCGCTTGTTTGGCCCCACAGGCCTTGACCGGGCCCCACGCCTTTTTTTTTCTAAAAATAAAGTAAATAAATAAAAAGTTAATTAATAATTACAATAATTAATTAATTAAGGATTTAATTAAGTTAATTAATGATATTTAGATTAATCTAATCGATAATTAACCTAGTCGATTAACTAAACTAATTAAACCTAATTAGTTAGTCTCAAACTATAACAGGTGGGTCCCTTTGGACCCACGGTCGAGTTGACTCGTCACGGACGCCGACGTCACCTCGTCATCTTGGCGTCACGAGCAATCGCGGATAATGCTGTATTAAAATAATTAAATAAATCCTAAAATGAATTGAATCTTTTAAAATCAATATAAAATAAACCGTAGCTCGGATGGAAAAACTTTGTACATGAAAGTTGCTCGAGCAGCGAGGCAATTCGGATCGCAGCCTGTTAAATCGCCACGCGTCCCTAGCATAGTGAACCTGTAACATTTCACCTCCGGTTCATCTGTCCGGAAACACGGAACACCGGGGTTACTTTCCCGGATGTTTCCCCCCTTCACCGGTATCACCTCATAACGCGTTAGAACACGTCTAGCTCTGTTTGTTGTCCCGTTATGCACTTGCTTGCTATGTATTTACTGTTTCTACCCCTCTTCTCTCCGATAGACCCCATGATGATGCTGATGCCCCTGTGGTCGACTACGTCATCGACGACCCCTCCTTCTCTGAGCAACCAGGCAAGCCCCCCCTTGATCACCAGATATCGCCTATTCTCCTCTATACTGCTTGCATTAGAGTAGTGTAGCTTGTTACTGCTTTCCGTTGATCCTATTCTAATGCATAGCCTGACATTGTTGCTACATCTGTTGATACCTTACCTGCAATCCTAAATGCTTAGTATAGGATGCTAGTTTATCATCATTGGCCCTACATTCTTGTCAGTCTGCCTTGCTATACTATTGGGCCGTGATCACTCGGGAGGTGATCACGGATATATACTATACATATATACATACTACAGATGGTGACTAAAGTCGGGTCCGCTTGAAGAGTACCCGCGAGTGATTCACGGATTGGGGGCTGAAAGGACCTTTGTCCCATGACCCTCTGTGTGGATCTTTGTGTCGGAGCGGCAGGCGAGTTGAGACCGCCTAGGTGAGGGTGGGCCTGCACAGTCGGCGTCATGGTTGCTTCATAATAACACGCTTAACGAGATCTTGGTATTTGATCCGAGTCGGCCATTTGGTCTATACGCACTAACCATCTCGTGGAGTAGTTATGGGTATCCGGTGTCATGGTATCACCGAAGCCTTCTTGGCGTCGGACGAGGCGCGCGCTTGCGCCGGATTGGACCGAACGCCACTAGGCTAGGGTGCGCTTCCGGCCACCCGCAAGCGTCTTGGTGTGCAATGGGCGATGGGCCGGACCCTGCAAGATAGGATTTAGACCGGCGGGCTGACCTCTGTTGTGCCTAGGTGGGGCTGCGGCGTGTTGATCTTCCGAGGCGGGCATGACCCGGGAAAGTGTGTCCGCCAAATGGGATCGGCGTGTTGGGTTATGTGGTGCACCCTGCAGTGAAGTTAATCTATTGAATAGCCGTGTCCCTCGGTAAAAGGGCGACCCCGAGTTGTACCTTGACCTTATGACAACTAGAACGGATACTTAATAAAACACACCCTTCCAAGTGCGAGATACAACCCGGTGATCGCTCTCAAGAGGCTACGAGGAGAGGATTGCGGGTAGGATTATGCTATGCGATGCTACTAGAGATGCTACTTGGAGATGCTACTTGGAGATGCTACTTGGCGATGCTACTTGGAGGACTTGATCTACTCTCTTCTACATCTTTGCAAGGCGGAGGCTGCGAGCGTAGTCTTGACGTGATTAGTTATCCCCTCTTATTACGGCATTACGTAGTTCGGTCCATCGATATGGCCCTTTACATATACCCATGCATATGTAGTGTAGCTCCTTGCTTGCGTAGTACTTTGGATGAGTACTCACGGTTGCTTTCTCCCCTTTTCCCCCCTTTCCTTTCTTCTGGTTGTCGCAACCAGATGCTGGAATCCAGGCGACGCCACCGTCGATGGCGACTACTACTCGGAGGTGCCTACTACTACGTGCGGGTGTCGGCGGCGACGACTGGGAGTAGTTTAGGAGGATCCTGGCGGAGGCTGCGCCTCTTCGATCTGTATCCGGTTTGTGCTAGCCTTCTTAAGTTAAACTTGTTTAACTTATGTCTATCTCAGATATTGTTGCTTCCGTGACTTCGTCTATGATCGAGCACTTGTATTCGAGCCCTCGAGGCCCTGGCTTGTATTATGATGCTTGTATGAATTATTTATGTTTTAGAGTTGTGTTGTGATATCTTCCCGTGAGTCCCTGATCTTGATCGTACACGTTTGCGTGCATGATTAGTGTACGATTGAATCGGGGGCGTCACAGCAGGCCGACCGCTTCATCTCCTTGATATGCGGCACCGCTCCAAGAAATTGCTGCAATAAGCCGAAATAGCTCGTCGCCTTGGGCCCTCTCGGCGGACATGAGCCACGATATCGGTCATGGCAAGTCCGGACAATCTATTTAGCTCAGCCCATTCGACCAACCGATCGGTCAGCGGAAGTGAGCGATCCGGACTATGGAATTGAGACCAAAATAGCTCTTCCGTCTTGTGATCCTTACGGCTCGGAAGTGCTCAATGGCATCGGCCGCACTTGCCGCTAAGTCCATATATGGATCCTCCGGACCCCACAGCTGGCCAAGTTGGGCATATTTTTGATCCGTAAACCGGCGACGCAGCAGAAACGGCTTGCCAGCCACAATATCTCCGGCCTGGCATAGCTCCTCCTTCATAGCCCGCACAGTTCGGGACCCCCTACCCGAGATCCGCTGGTTTTGACACCGACAGTCACCTTCATATGCTAGTGGGAATTTTTCATTATAGAACTTGGCTTGTATATTCCAATGATGGGCTTCCTCAAATTGCCCTAGGTCTTCGTGAGCAAGCAAGTTGGATGCACACCCACTTAGTTTCTTTTGATGAGCTTTCATACACTTATAGCTCTAGTGCATCTGTTGCATGGCAATCCCTATGCACTCACATTGATATCTATTAATGGGCATCTCCATAGCCCGTTGATACGCCTAGTTGATGTGAGACTATCTTCCTCCTTTTTGTCTTCTCCACAACCACCATATTCTACTCCACCTATAGTGCTATGTCCATGGCTCACGCTCATGTACTGCGTGAAAGTTGAAAAAGTTTGAGAATACTAAAGTATGAAACAATTGCTTGGCTGAAATCGGGGTTGTGCATGATTTAAATTTTTTGTGTGATGAAGATAGGGCATAGCCATACTATATGATTTTGTAGGGATAACTTTCTTTGGCGATGTTATTTTGAGAAGACATGATTACTTTGTTAGTATGCTTGAAGTATTATTATTTTTATGTCAATATTAAACTTTTGTTTTGAATCTTATGGATCTGAATATTCTTGCCACGGTATAGAAGATTATACTGATAAATATGCTAGGTAGCATTCCACATCAAAAATTCTATTTTTATCATTTACCTACTCGAGGACGAGCAGGAATTAAGCTTGGGGATGCTTGATACGTCTCCAACGTATCTATAATTTTTTATTGTTCCATGCTATTATATTATCTGTTTTGGATATTTAATGGGCTTTATTATACACTTTTATATTATTTTTGGGACTAACCTATTAACCGGAGGCCCGGTCCAAATTTATGTTTTTTGCCTATTTCAGTGTTTCGCAAAAAAGGAATATCAAACGAAGTCCAAACGGAATGAAACCTTCGGGAGAGTGATTTTTGGAACAAACGTGATCCAGGAGACTTGGAGTGGACATCAAGAAAGAAGCGAGGAGGCCACGAGGCAGGGAGGTGCGCCTACCCCCCTGGGCGCGCCTCCCACCCTCGTGGGCCCCTTGCAGCTTCACCGACCTACTTCTTCCTCCTATATATACCCATATACCCCGAAAACATCCGAGAGCACAATAGATCGGAGTTCCGCCGCCGCAAGCCTCCGTAGCCACCAAAAACCAATCAGGACCCTGTTCCGGCACCCTGCCGGAAGGGGGATCCATCACCGGTGGCCATCTTCATCATCTTAGTGCTCTCCATGACGAGGAGGGAGTAGTTCACCCTCGGGGCTGAGGGTATGTACCAGTAGCTATGTGTTTGATCTCTCTCTCTCTCTCTCTCTCTCTCTCTTGTGTTCTTGATTTGGCACGATCTTGATGTATCGCGAGCTTTCCTATTATAGTTGGATCTTACAATGTTTCTCCCCCTCTACTCTCTTGTAATGGACTGAGCTTTCCATTTGAAGTTATCTTATCGAATTGAGTCTTTAAGGATTTGAGAACACTTGATGTATGTCTTGCATGTGCTTATCTGTGGTGACAATGGGATATTAGTGTGATCTACTTGATGGACGTTTTGGTGATCAACTTGCGGGTTAAGTGACCTTGTGAATTATGCATAGGGGTTGTCACACGTTTTCGTCTTGACTCTTCGGTAGAAACTTTGGGGCACTCTTCGAAGTTCTTTGTGTTGGTTGAATAGATGAATCTGAGATTGTGTGATGCATATCGTATAATCACACCCACGGATACTTGAGGTGACATTGGAGTATCTAGGTGACATTAGGTTTTGGTTGATTTGTGTCTTAAGGTGTTATTCTAGTACGAACTCTAGGATAGATCGAATAGAAAGAATAGCTTCGGGTTATTTTACTACGGACTCTTGAATAGATTGATCAGAAAGAATAACTTTGAGGTGGTTTTGTACCCTACCATAATCTCTTCGTTTGTTCTCCGCTATTAGTGACTTTGGAGTGACTTTTGTTGCATGTTGAGGGACAGTTATATGATCCAATTATGTTATTATTGTCGAGAGAACTTGCACTAGTGAAAGTATGAGCCCTAGGCCTTGTTTCCTAGCATTGCAATACAGTTTACGCTCACTTTTACCACTTGTTGCCTTGCTGTTTTTATATTTTTGGATTACAAAACCTATATCTATCATCCATATTGCACTTGTATCACCATCTCTTCGCCGAACTAGTGCACCTATACAATTTACCATTGTATTGGGTGTGTTGGGGACACAAGAGACTCTTTGTTATTTGGTTGCAGGGTAGTTTGAGAGAGACCATCTTCATCCTACGCCTCCCACGGATTGATAAACCTTAGGTCATCCACTTGAGGGAAATTTGCTACTGTCCTACAAACCTATGCACTTGGAGGCCCAATAATGTCTACAAGAAGAAGGTTGTGTAGTAGACATCACACTCTCGTTAAGGAAGCAATCGGCGACGCAGTTGAAGTACTTGGTGTATCAAATGGCTAATAGGTTACCAAAATGGAAGGCAACACTTATGCCAAAGAGTGGTAGGTTAACGTTGGTCCAATCTATGCTTTGTGCCATGCCTATCCACGCAATTATGGCACTGGACCTTCCAATGAAAACCATTGCTGCAATGAACAAGATCTGCAGAGGATTCTTGTGGTGTAGAAGTGCAGAAGCTAATGGTGGTAATTGTGCGGTTGCTTGTGATGTGGTATGCATACCGAAGTGGGCAGGCGGACTTGGATTGCTGAATCTATGCTGGATGAATATAGCAATGCAAGCGAGATGGCCATGGCTAGCAAGGACAGATGTGACAAGGCCATGGAGTGAGTTCAAGATCAATGTTCTGGATGAGTCAAAGATGCTTTGTCAGGCGGCCATGAGGAGTGTTGCCAACTCTAGCCACACGACGCTTTTTTGGGAGGACCGGTGGCTCAAGGGAAGGAGAATACAGGAAATTGTGCCGCTCCTCTACAACTTTGTTCCACCACGCACTAGAGCCTCCCGACTAGTTGGACCGGTGGTGGAGAATGGAAGTTGGGCATTAGATGTTGGCCCGGACATAGGTCCAGATGTGCTACATGAGTTGCTCTCACTATGGCAAACGGTTTCAGCTTGGGAGCCCATGGAGGATGTGCCTAATGAGATAGCTTGGTCGTGGGAGGCCAGTGGGCAGTTCTCGGTGAAATTCTCTTATGCAGCTAGCTTTTGGGGTAGAGAGGTCATTGCAACAGCGGACCTGACATGCAATTCACGTGAACCCTCATGGTGCAGATTCTTCACTTGGCTGGCTCTAAGGAATAGGTGTTGGACGTCGGATCGACTTGCGCGGAGAGGGTTGCCGCACCAGGACGCGTGCCCATTCTGTGACCAGGAGGAGGAAACAATTAACCATCTTTTTACTCACATGCGTTTTGCTAGGACCGCTGGCGAAGATCTGCGAGGCATTGGGCAAGCCGGATTGGACCCCAATGCAACAAGACACACTTGCGAAATGGGCAGTCAACAAATGAGGAACACATGGCATGAGTACGAAGGATCTACGTACCATCATCGTGCTAGCATGGTGGGAGTTGTGGAAGCATAGGAATGTCATTGTTTTCAATAGAGCGCGGCCTTCAATCGAGTCTCTCCTAGGAAGAGTGAGGCGAGAGGGCCAAGTGTGGGCATCAACTGGGCTAATTAAAGGGAACGTTGCTCCCTTCTTTAGTAGGGGTGGACAGACGGGAGGCTAGTGAGGAGTAATATGTACTAAGTACTTTGTAATCGTGGTGGAGGCTTTCTTTGCATTTCTTCTTTAATATATGATATGCACACTCGTGCATATTCGAGAAAATAACTTTCCAGGATCCAAGAGAAACTCCACTGCCACAACAGGTACATTTTGCAAAACTTGTTTGTTTAACTGCTTTGCTGCTGCAACCAGTTACAGTGGTGTTAATAACTACTTTTCAGCATCCAATTGAAACTCTTTAATTCCAAGTTGGTTTAACTGGTTTGCTGCTCTAACTCCCAGTTGAGATGTTTTGCTAACTTCAACTTTTTGGAATCCAATCGGAACTTTAATGGCAAAACAGGTTAGCCCAAGATCAAAGAGCGAGGTCCCCATGGACATTGTATCATCCCACAGCAGTGGCATCGGCTCAATCGTACATCATGAATTGCCAATTGCTGATGCTCTAGAGGGTAAACTATTGGTAGAAATATATTCTGCTTCTGCACTTAGAGATGAAGTTGACATGTTGAGGAAGCAAACAACACAATCACAAGCAATACTCAACAAAACCATTAAATATTTGGTGGATTTCAAAATGAAGCAAGCTGAGGCTGACCACATTGTTTAGGTCCTGTAGGAAAAAAGGAAATTAAATTCCCACTTGGTAAATCATAGGTGAAATGTTTTTTCCATCGTTGAATAACCTTTGTGTTGTTTGTTCATGTAATCGATCAAACCATTTGTTTTAGAGATCATGTAATAATTATTTTTTCTTTTTTGGTTTGTATTTTTTTAGCACGAGTCTGTATTAATTGATAAGACTCTGAGACATTTCATTTTGATTGTTGTGCCAGACCTACAAATATGCCAATTGGGCTTAATGTGTATTCAACAATAATAGTACTATAGATGGTCCTTAAGTGGCACGCATCTAAAAGGGCCAAGATGGTGTACTAGCTTCGCTAAAAATGATGCTCTTCTAGCAAAAAAGTACAGCGACCTGGCTTATGTATGTTAGTTGATATTATTGATCCATATACTCTGTAAGTGTTTATATGTCCGTTTATTTTGTACATTATTGGTTGATTGACTCGATATTTTGTATCTTGAGACATCGCTTGTGTACATATCTAAATGGGAGTACACATTATGCTGCGTGTGACACTTGAGTTGGATATAAAGTGGTTTCAAATATTCGAATTCACCTTAAACTAGATTCTAGCTTCTTAATTCAAGTATCGGCATTTGTAAATCATATTCATTGACAGTGGAATACACCTTTATTGTGCTTTTGAAGATATGTAGAAACACATAGAATGGATTATAAAGATTCGTATAAGAATACAAAATGGATTCAAATTTAGTTGCCAGGGTAAACGTGGATGCTTATTGTCCCAAAATTCGAAGGAGGTAGCAAAATATCCACTCCCACGTCGGCTACCTGAAGCTAGTTATTGCGAGATGGAAATTACTGTCTACCCCTTACACGGACAACTCATTGGCCCAATTTCCACTACTCTCAATAGGGGTAGGTTAGTAACTTCAATTAGACGTGACATGACCGTCTCTGAGCCCATTCAGACGTGGTGGGTGCCAAACATGGGCGGCAAAACACATTTGATTTAAGATCGTCCGAAAGACCTCTATCTCTCCCTCCATTTCCCCATTCATACACGGTGGGCGGCAAAACAAACTCGACTTGGCCGAAATCGATGTAGGCAAATATTTTCAATAGGGGTAGGTTTGTAACGTCATTCAGACGTGACACAACCTCCCTACCTGTTAGCCCCATTCATACATCATGGGCGCCAACCGTGGGCGCCAAAACACCCTCTCCTCGCCCGAAATCGCTCTGGGCAAATATTGGGGAGATGCGAGATTACCGTCCTATCCCCAACCGACGAGATGTCCAAGTTTTAAATGGGGGCTAAATTTGTAACATTCCCATATTTCACACAGGCGCGTCCCAAAAACATGGTTCCCTGTACCCTCTCCTTCCAATTTCTCATTCATACACCGTCCGCGCTAGAACACCATCCCCACACTAGCCTCCTCCATCTGCCACCCCATCCATCGCCACCGTCCTCCACCCCATCCATCGCCGCCGTCCTCCACCATGACGGAGCACCTACCAAGACCGCGTCGTCCACTACTAGAGATGGACGTTTCTCATCCACGGTTGTCGTGGTGGGCGCACGGTAGATGCCAAGGGATGGCTAAAGAGAGGAGGAGGCTCGAGGGCACTGGTGGGCTCCAGAGGCGAGGTTGGCATGAGCGAGTGCGGGACGCCGGACCTACCCAGGTTCGGGGCTCTCCGGAGAGATAATACCCCTAGTCCTGTCGAGTGTGGTTGGATGATCGATAGTACAATGTTGCTCCTGGAGCTGTATGAGGGGGAAGGAAGCTGGCCAAGGCTTAGGCTGCTCCTTCTCCCCGATGTAGCTGTTGAGTGGCTAGTCCTATGCTTGCTAGCTCTTTCTATTTCTCACAGGCAGCTTTGCATTACATGTTATCCGCTCTCTCTCTTCCCTCTTTCCTGGGGAGTTTTATAGACCAACCCACCCAGGGTTACAATGGTAATATGCCAAGTCGGTGGGTCCGTATTGTCGGTGTCTGGGACGCTGGGCTGGGTCCCGCTTGAGGGCTAATGGTTCGCCGAGTTCCCCTAGGTGCGGGCCCTGCATGCCTAGGGGAACTGTGCGCCGTCTTGTCGATCGTCAGGGCGTGGCCGAGTCGAGTCGTGTCTGATGCTCTCCGTCGGTGCCGCTTCTTGTCGTCGCCGATGAGGGCGGGAGCTTTGTTGCCATACCGACCTTGGTCGCGGGTAGGTGTGGGAACCTTGTTGCCATGCTCCGGCTGACCACATGCATGGGTGGAAACACTGTTGTCTTGGTCATCAGTGGTTGAGGTCTCGTCCCATCGTACGACCTGGATGGGACGGGGGCTGACCCGTGGCTGGGTTGCCGTGGACGCCACGGGTGGGGCTGGCTTCTTGAGAAGCCTTGGTTGCACCGGTCGAGTTGTCTTCGCCCGATTGCTAAGGCGGGTTGGCGTACCTTGCGGGTCGGAGAGTTTGGCGGGTCGCGGAGTCGCTGAAGTCGGCGACCGGCCGGTGCGTGCCGGTTTGTGGGGCGATACGGGCCCCGCTGTTTTTGAAAAGGGATCCGAGTTCCGTTGCCTGCCCGGGGTTCATGCCCCCGACAGTAGTCCCTGAAGCTGTGAAGGTACGCCGTCTTCGGATGAGTGGGCCTTCGCAGTTTCCCCCTTTAGCAAGGCAGATTCTGCGAGTGCCGGGTCCGGCAACACCCATTGTGTGCCGGTTTTCTCAGAAACCGGATCACGGCATCCCGGCCGTGGTGAGAACCGAGGACCCTGTCGAATCTTGAGGTGATCCCTTGGGCTTCGCGCAGACGCCATGTGGCACCCGGAAGTCGGAGGGGCCTGACAGGCCACGCGCGTGACGGGACCGGGCGACGGGCCGAGGCCTGCCGCCACGTGCCCTTGTCCCACGCGCCTGGATTTATTGCGGCATCTGGGGGCCGGTTACACTTCCCTGATCAGTTACTGCGCGTGTACGTGCGCACTTATTGCGGGGTAGTGGAACGGGTGTGTGCAGACGATCCCACTCCCCCACGTTTGAACCGGGGGCTATAAATCGGGGGGCCGGGGGGGCGGCGGACATTATTCTTGCTCGTGCCCTCCTGTCCCTCTGCTTTCGCCCTGCCCTTTGCAACCGACGCACTGCGGCGCCCGCTGCTCCAAGCAGAGCTTCCTCCGTCATCCATCTTCGTCTTCCTCTTCTTCTGATCATGTCGCTGCCGTCGGGCTCCTGGATGGGCTCGAACGTCACAGCCGACGACATCACCTGGCTCCAGGCATCACGGCTGCCAAAGGAGACGGACGTCGGTGTTCGCCTGCCGCGCGGTGAGCAGAGGCCTCGGCCCGAGGAGCAGGAGTGCGTGGTCTTCCTCATGCACTTCGAGCG
Organism: Aegilops speltoides; assembly: GCA_021437245.1. Taxonomy (NCBI): domain Eukaryota; kingdom Viridiplantae; phylum Streptophyta; class Magnoliopsida; order Poales; family Poaceae; genus Aegilops; species Aegilops speltoides. The sequence continues at coordinate 120,663,139 of CM038141.1, forward strand.
CGGATTTGGGCTGCCGGTGAGCACCTTCTTCTGTGTGTTCTTGGAGTTCTTCGGGCTCCAACTGCACCATCTTGGCGCCGGCGCCATCGTGCAGCTTTCCGGCTTTGTCACGCTCTGCGAGGGATACCTGGGGGTCGAGCCCATGACCGACCTCTGGGCGCGCTTCTTCTCCTTGAAACAGCAAGGCCCGTCGGCCAAGGAGTTCGCTGACTGCGGCGCCGCCATCATCTCGAAGCGGTCGGGGGGCGATTTCCCCAAGATCCCGCTGGAGGATTCTGCCAAGAAGTGGCAGAACTCTTTCTTCTATGTCTGCAACTAGGGCGCGGACCACATCAACCTTCCGCCCTTTGCCATCGTGCCGCCATGGGCAAAGACGAACTGGGGCTACTCGCTCCGGCGCCCGTCGCAGGAGATCCTCAATCTCTACGAGCGGGTGACGGTGATGAGGACGCGGGAGGGGCTCACCGGCACCGACCTCCTTGCCGCGTTCATCACCCGCCGGGTCCTTCCGCTTCAGAGGCGCTCCTGCCTCATCGGTGATATGATCGGCCTGCAGGACCCCAACCGCATGGGGTCGACGCGGCTATCCGCGGGGCAGGTCGCGCAGGGTGTGAACGACATCTCCAAGGCCAACCTTGGAGAGGACTGGCGGTTCGGCAAGGCGTCGTACTGCCAGGCGAACTCGGTGCTGTAGGTTAGTGTTTGGTCTTCTTATTTTGCTACCGCGCATCGTCTCATCCGCCCTAACGTGACGCGGGAGATTCTTTTGAACGCGATTCCGCATCCTTATGCTCGGGCTCCGTCGCAGGTGGCGCCGGCGGCGCCAGAGGAGCCCGCGGCTCTCGGCGAGGATGAGGAGGCCGAGTCCGATGCCGGCGCTGGGCGTCGCATGGGTAAGTCTTGCATCTTTCTTCCTTCATTTGAATTGTTGATCGTGTTGCGCTGCGGGCGATGTTGACACCGATTGTTGGTGTAGTGGCGTTGGGCGGGGGAGGCGGCGACGCGGGCGGAGCCGGATCCTCCCATTGGGCGGCGTCGAGCCGCCCGCATGGAAAAGATAGCATCGCGCCGCGCCCCCGGGCCCCGAAGCGCATGGCGGACCCGACGGTGGCCGGGAGGCCGGCAAGAAGAAGCGCGGCAGTGGGCACGGGAGGCCAGCCCCGGTCCCGGTCTTGACAGGGTAAGCTTAATTTCTTGTTTGCGCCTGGGTTTTCCGAGCTTAGTCTTGCTCCCCCTTTTTTTTTGCTTATTCTGCCTTCTTCTTCAGGTCGCCAATCACGTTGGCGAGGGAAGCGGCGGAGGCCGCGGCCGCCGAAGGGGCCGCGTTCCGCAGGAGCCTGTCCGACCTCGCCGAGCAGGGCGAGGTGGAGAGGCGAGCCGACTCGGACCTTGGCCTGGATCCCAACAACGCCGAGGCCTTGGCCTAGCGGAACAGGAACCAGGCCGAGGCGGAGCTGGAGGCGGCGTCGGTCGAGCTTGGACCGACGCGGCGGCGGCATGGGCGCGATCCGGCGTGGAGTCGCCTGATACGTCTCCAACGTATCTATAATTTTTGATTGTTCCATGCTATTATATTACCTATTTAGGATGTTTATGGGCTTTATTTTACACATTTATATCATTTTTGGGACTAACCTACTAATCGGAGGCCCAGCCCATATTGATGTTTCTTGCCTATTTCAGTATTTTGAAGAAAACAAATATCAAACGGAGTCCAAACGGAATGAAACCTTCAAGAGCGTTATTTTTGGAACAAATCTGATCCGGAGAGCTTGGAGTGCAAGCCAAGAAGCCTCCGAGGGCCCCACGAGATAGGAGGGCGCCCCCCACCCCCTATAGGGCGCGCCCCCTATCTCGTGGGCCCCTCGGGCGGCCACCGACGTACTTCTTCCTCCTATATATACCTACGTACCCCGAAAACATCCAGGAGCACCACGAAACACAATTTCCACCACCGTAACCTTCTGTATCCGCGAGATCCCATCTTGGAGCCCTAGTCGGCACTCTGCCGGAGGGGGAAGCAACCACGGAGGGCCTCTACATCAACGTCCTTGCCCCTCCGATGAGTTGTGAGTAGTTTACCACGGACCTAAGGGTCCATAGTTATTAGGTAGATGGCTTCTTCTCTCATTTTGGATCTCAATACAATGTTCTCCCCCTCTCTTGTGGAGATCTATTCGATGTAATCTCTTTTTGCGGTGTGTTTGTCGAGATCCGATGAATTGTGGGTTTATGATCAAGTTTATCTATGAATAATATTTGAATCTTCTCTGAATTATTTTATGTATGATTGAGTTATCTTTCCAAGTCTCTTCGAATTATCAGTTTGGTTTGTCCTACTAGATTGGTCTTTCTTGCCATGAGAGAAGTGCTTAGCTTTGGGTTCAATCTTGCGGTGTTCTTACCCAGTGACAGAAAGGGTTGCAAGACACATATTGTATTGTTGCCATCGAGGATAACAAGATGGGGTTTATATCATATTGCATGTGTTTATCCCTCTACATCATGTCATCTTGCTTAGTGCGTTACTCTGTTCTTATGAACTTAATACTCTAGATGTAGGTAGGAGTCGGTCGATGTGTAGAGTAATAGTAGTAGATGCAGGCAGGAGTCGGTCTACTTTTTATGGAAGTGATGCCTATATACATGATCATGCCTAGATAATCTCATAACTATGCGCTTTTCTATCAATTGCTTGACAGTAATTTGTTCACCCACCGTAATACTTATGCTATCTTTAGAGAAGCCTCTAGTGAAACCTATGGCCCCCGGGTCTATCTCTTATCATATTTGCTTTCCATCTACCTTTATTTGCATCTTTACTTTTTGCATCTATATCTTAAAATACCAAAAATATATTTATCTTATCATACTATCTTTATTAGATCTCACTTTACATGAAGTGGCCGTGAAGGATTGACAACCCCTTTATTGCGTTGGTTGCGAGTTCTCGATTTTTTGTGTAGGTGCGTGGGACTTTTGAGGAGCCTCCTCTTTGGATTGATACCTTGGTTCTCAAAACTGAGGGAAATACTTACGCTACACTTTTTGCATCACCCTCTCCTCTTGAGGAAAACCAACACAAGCTCAAGGCGTAGCAAAAAGGATTTTCGGCGCCGTTGCCGGGGATGTCTTCGCTCAAGTCAAGACATACCAAGTACCCATCACAAACCCATCTCCCTCGCATTTACATTATTTGCCATTTGCCTCTCGTTTTCCTCTCCCCCACTTCACCCTTGCTGATTTTTTTTGCCCTCTCTTTCCCAATCTCCTCCTCTCTTTTCGCTTGCCATTTTTCTGTTTGCTCGTGTGTTGGTTCGTTTACCTTGTCGTCATGGCTAGTCCTCCTATCTTTATTCTCACTCCCGAACAAGAAATTCACAATTTTAAGCAAAGGGAAAGAGAAAGTTTAAAAGATGCTTGGCATAGAATTTGCAATGCCCAATATAAAGCTACTAGGAAGCTTGCTACTTCCGTTCTTCTCCGCAATTTTTATGTAGGCATTACTCCTTGGAATAGATGTGTTCTTGATATTACTACCGGAGGTGATTTCATGAGTAGCCATACTTTTGATGCTTATAATGCTATGTTAGATTTGTTTGGCCCACCACCTCTTTTGGTCAATGGAACGGTTTTAACTCTAGAACATGTGATGCAATGGCTTGATGTTATTGAAAATAAATTTGCCACTATTGAATTGATTGAAAAATTGGATAAAAAGATTCATAATCACATTACCCAGTTTGGATCTAGGGTTGGAGTTACTTTGAAAAATCTTAAGGAAAAAGAACCTATAGTCAATGAAAAAATAGATCTACACTCTTCTAGAATCAGTAAACTTGAGGATATCATTACAAACTTGGGTTCCACGTTTTCCCCCATGAAAAACACTCCAAAACCCCCTACTAAAATTGCCAAGTTTATTTATGTTCCTAAAAATAAGGGTGAATCTTCTAGTAAGGGAGATGCGGATCTCAAATCCATAAGTGTTCTTCCCAATTGCCTCTCTATCGTTAAGGAACCTTTTGCTACCAATGAATTTCTTGAATTTTTGCCTAAAGGTTTAGCTAATTCTAAAAGGGAAGAAATCCCTAGAGATCACAAGCACTCTATTGATGAATTTAGTGCCAAGGATGACACTCGTTAGATCTATATTTGCTTTTATGCCTAGCTAGGAGCGTTAAACGATAGCGCTAGTTGGGAGGCAACCCAATTTTCTTTATGTTTTTTGTTTTTGCTCATGTTTAGTAATAAATCTTGCATCTACCTTCTGGTTAGATGTGTTTTTATCTTTTAATTAGTGTTTGTGCCAAGTAGAACCTATAGGATAACCTACGATGATAGTTGATTTGATTCTGCTGAAAAACAGAAACTTTGCGTGCACGGATATAATTTTGTTAAATCACAGGAACGTGCTTTTGCGTTGATTATTTTTGCTTCTGTTCAATAGACAAATTGTCCAAGACTTCCTATTTTGGTAGGAGTTTTAGAGTTCCAGAAGTTTGCGTTAGTTACAGATTGCTACAGACTGTTCTGTTTTTTGACAGATTCTGTTTTTCGTGTGTTGTTTGCTTATTTCAATGTATCTATGGCTAGTAAATCAGTCCATGAACCATAAAGAAGTTGTAATACAGTAGGTTTAACACCAAATTAAATAAATAATGAGTTCATGGCAGTACCTTATGTGGTGGTTTTGTTTTCTTTCACTAACGGAGCTTATAAGATTTCCTGTTGAGTTTTGTGTTGTGAAGTTTTCAAGTTTTGGGTAAAGCTTTTATGGACTATGGAATAAGGAGTGGCAAGAGCCTAAGCTTGGGGATGCTTATGGCACCCCAAAATATTCAAGAATATCCAAAATCCTAAGCTTGGGGATGCCCCGGGAAGGCATCCCCTCTTTCGCCTTCGTTCATTGGTAACTTTACTTGGAGCTATATTTTTATTCGCCACATGATATGTGTTTTGCTTGGAGCGCTGTGTATTATATTAGTCTTTGATTTTTAGTTTACTGCAATCATCCTTGCTGTACACACCTTTTTGGAGAAGCCTAGTTGATTAGAATTTGCTAGAATACTCTATGTGCTTCACTTATATCTTTTGAGCTTGATAGTTTTTGCTCTAGTGCTTCACTTATATCTTTTAGAGCACAGTGGTGTCTTAATTTTGAAGAAATTGCTAGTCTCTCATGCTTCACTTATATTATTTTGGGAGTCTTTTAGAACAGCATGGTATTTGCTTTGATCATAAAGTTGGTCCTAGAATGATGAGCATCCAAGTTGGGTATAATAAAAACTATCATATAAAGTGAATTGGATGCTATGATCAATTTGATGCTTGATAATTGTTTTGAGATATGGAGGTAGTGATATTAAAGTCATGCTAGGTGGGTGATTATGAATTTAAAGAATGCTTGTGTTGAAGCTTGTGATTCCCGTAGCATGCACGTATGGTGAACCGCTTTGTGATGAAGTTGGAGCACAATTTTATTTATTGATTGTCTTCCTTATGAGTGGCGGTCGGGGACGAGCGATGGTCTTTTCCTACCAATCTATCCGCCTAGGAGCATGCGCGTAGTACTTTGGTTTTTGATGACTTCTAAATTTTTGCAACAAGTATATGAGTTCCTTTGATTAATGTTGAGTCCATGGATTATACGCACTCTTTCACCCTTCCACCATTGCTAGCCTCTCTTGTACCGTGCAATTTTCACCGGTACCATACACCCACCATACTCCTCCCTCAAAACAGCCACCATACCTACCTATTATGGCATTTCCATAGTCATTCCGAGATATATTGCCATGCAACTTTCCACCGTTCCGTTCATATGACACGCATTACTTTTGTCATATTGCTTTTTGCATGATCTTGTAGTTGACATTGTATTTGTGGCAAGGCCACCTTCATAATTTTCATACATGTCACTCTTGATTCATTGCATATCCCGGTACACCGCCGGAGGCATTCATATAGAGTCATATCTTGTTCTAGCTTCGAGTTGTAAATCCATAAAGTGTGATGATCTTCATTATTAGAGCATTGTCCTAGTGAGGAAAGGATGATGAAGACTATGATTCCCACAAAAGTCGTGATGAGACTTCGGACTTACAAAAAGAAAAAAAAGAAGAAAAAAAAGAGGCCAAAAAGAAAAAAAAGATAGGCCAAAGAAAAGAAAAAAATAGAAAAATAAAAAAATAAAAATGAGAGAAAAAGAGAGAAGGGACAATGCTACTATCTCTTTTTCCACACTTGTGCTTCAAAATAGCACCATGATCTTCATGATAGAGAGTCTCATATGTTGTCACTTTCATATACTAGTGGGAATTTTTCATTATAGAACTTGGCTTGTATATTCCAATGATGGGCTTCCTCAAAAGTGCCCTAGGTCTTCGTGAGCAAGCAAGTTGGATGCACCCCACTTAGTTTCTTTTGTTGAGCTTTCATATATTTATAGCTCTAGTGCATCCATTGCATGGCAATCCCTACTCACTCACATTGATATCTATTAATGGGCATCTCCATAGCCCGTTGATACACCTAGTTGATGTGAGACTATCTTCTCCTTTTTGTCTTCTCCACAACCACCCTTCTGTTCCACATATAGTGCTATGTCCATGGCTCACGCTCATGTATTGCGTGAAAATTGAAAGAGTTTGAGATTATTAAAGTATGAAACAATTGCTTGGCTTGTCATAGGGGTTGTGCAATTAAATACTTTGTGAGATGAAGATAGAGCATAGCCATACTATATGATTTTGTAGGAATAACTTTCTTTAGCCATGTTATTTTGAGAAGGACATGATTACTTTGATTAGTATGCTTGAAGTATTACTATTTATTATGTCAATATAAACTTTTATTTTGTATTCATTTGGATCTGAACATTCATGCCACAATAAAGAAAATTACATTATGAATTATGCTAGGTAGCATTCCACATCAAAAATTCTCTTTTATCATTTACCTACTCGAGGACGAGCAGGAATTAAGCTTGGGGATGCTTGATCGTCTCCAACGTATCTATAATTTTGATTGTTCCATGCTATTATATTACCTCTTTTGGATGTTTATGGGCTTTATTTTACACATTTATATCATTTTGGGACTAACCTACTAACGGAGGCCCAACCCATATTGATGTTTTTTGGCTATTTCAGTATTTGAAGAAAAGGAATATCAAACGGAGTCCAAACGGAATGAAACCTTCGGGAGCGTTATTTTTGGAACAAATCTTATCCGAAGAGCTTGGAGTGCAAGCCCAGAAGCCTTCGAGGGCCCCACGAGATAGGAGGGCGCCCCCCCCCCCTATAGGGCGCGCCCCCTGTCTCGTGGGCCCCTCAAGCGGCCACCGACGCACTTCTTCCTCCTATATATACCTACGCACCCCGAAAACATCCAGGAGCACCAGGAAACACAATTTCCACCGCCGTAACCTTCTGTATCAGTGAAATCACATCTTGGAGTCCTTGCCGGCACTCTACCGGAGGGGGAAGCAACCATGGAGGGCCTCTACATCAACATCCTTGCCCCTGCGATGAGTTGTGAGTAGTTTACCACAGACCTACGGGTCCATAGTTATTAGGTAGATGGCTTCTTCTCTCTTTTTGGATCTCAATACAATGTTCCCCCCTCTCTTGGTGGAGATCTATTCGATGTAATCTCTTTTTGCGGTGTGTTTGTCGAGATCCGATGAATTGTGGTTTTATGATCAAGTTTATCTATGAATAATATTTGAATCTTATCTGAATTCTTTTATGTATGATTGAGTTATCTTTGCAAGTCTCTTCGAATTATCAGTTCGGTTTGGCCTACTAGATTGGTCTTTCTTGCCATGGGAGAAGTGCTTAGCTTTGGGTTCAATCTTGCGGTGTTCTTACCCAGTGACAAAAAGGGTTGCAAGACACGTATTGTATTGTTGCCATCGAGGATAACAAGATGGGGTTTATATCATATTGCATGTGTTCATCCCTCTACATCATGTCATCTTGCTTAGTGCGTTACTCTGTTCTTATGAACTTAATACTCTAGATGCAGGCAGGAGTCGGTCGATGTGTGGAGTAATAGTAGTAGATGCGGGCAGGAGTCGGTCTACTTGTTATGGACATGATGCCTATGTACATGATCATGCCTAGATAATCTCATAACTATGCGCTTTTCTATCAATTGCTCGACAGTAATTTGTTCACCCACCGTAATACTTATCTTTGTCTTGAGAGATGCCTCTAGTGAAACCTATGGCCCCGGTCTATCTCTTATCATATTTGCTTTCCATCTACCTTTATTTGCATCTTTACTTTTTGCATCTATATCTTCAAATACCAAAAATATATTTATCTTATCATACTATCTTTATTAGATCTCACTTTACATGAAGTGGCCGTGAAGGGATTGACAGCCCTTTATTGTGTTGGTTGCGAGTTCTCTGTTTGTTTGTGTAGGTGCGTGGGACTTTTGAGGAGCCTCCTCTTTGGATTGATACCTTGGTTCTCAAACTGAGGGAAATACTTACGCTACACTTTGCTGCATCACCCTCTCCTCTTCGAGGAAAACCAACGCAAGCTCAAGACGTAGCACCGGCCTGGCGCGAGATGCCGGAGGGTACGGTGGTGGTGGCGACGTTTTTTGAGCCGTCGTCGCTGAGGGAGCGCGGCCGTGGAGGCCGGGCTGAGGCGATGATCCTCGACCAGGAGGTCGTGGAGGTGGGGGACGACACCCCGTCGCGGGCCGACGTGGTCGAGCGCGCGAGGGCTGATGGTGGTGGAGGCGGCGGCGTCTTGGAAGAGGCGCTGCGGGTGGCGGCACCAGAGGTGGTGCCGTCGGCTACGGAGGAGGTACCGCGGGAGGTGGTGCCGGAGGCCACCCTGGCAGCTGAGCCGGTGGTGGCGATGCAGGGCATCCCGGCGTCCGGGGCATCGTCGGCGCCGGGAGGGGCGTCGGAGGAGGTCTTGGCAGCGTCATAGCGGTCGGGGGCACGCCTGTAGTGCCCCGGCAGGAGGGCGCCGAGCCGCCGTGCAGCAGCCGTATGAGCGAGGTGCCACTGTCTTGAACCCCACCAGGAGGAGGCGGCGGGCGCCGTCGATCGCCCCGCCTGAGGTCGAGACAGAGCGGCTTGAGGCCTTCGGCCCGGCCGAGGTGGAGCGGACGCGCGACCTGGAGCGCGCCGTGCTGGTAAGTCTTTTTACTTCTTCCTAATTTCTTCTTTGTGGGGGAGCGCCAGCGCACCCACTGGGTGTAGCCTCCGAGATCTGGGCTAACTATTTAGTAGTTGGGTCGGATCTTCTAGAGCGTTGGCCTTGTATTTGACTTTTGATTTCTTCAGCATCTTGACGCCTTCCGGGTTGCCGCCTACAACCGTCTCCTGGGCAAGCACCGAGAGCTCGTGGAGCAGCTTGCCGCTAAGGAGGAGGAGCTCCGCGTCACCGCAGGTACTCTTGTGCTCTTTTTTAGGGGGGGCGCTAGCGCACCCACTGGATGTAGCCCCCAAGATTCAGGTCAGTTGTGTAACAATTGGGCCAAATATTTTGTCTTGCTCTTTTCTTCTGCTGATTCCTTCTTTTCACAGCCGAGGTGCTATCCTGGCGGACTTGGCTGCTCCGGGCCGGTCATCATTACGACCGGCTTGTTGCCGACTCCGGCCGTCTTGGCGTGGAGGCGGCGAGTGGAGGCAGCGCGTCTGGCGATCTCTTAGCGAGGCAATCGGCTGCATGAGCAGTGGCGGGTCACAAGAGTCGTCTTGAGGCGAGTGGAGCTTCTCAAGCGGAAGCCGCCAAGGTTCTTGAGGCGCAGCGGGCCTGGTGGAGCGGACCAGCGATGCGGCCGGTGGCGGCGACAAGGGCTGGCTCCAGGCCGAGGTGGAGCGCCTGCGGGGGTAGGTCACCATGGCCGAGGGGGGCCGTGAGGACGAAGCCCGCCGCCGCGAGGCAGCCGAGAAGGCGGCCGAAGACAAGGATGCCGAGCTGAAGGCGCCCCTTGCCAAGGCGGCCACTCTGGAGAAGGCGCTCGAGGAGCACGACCGTGCCATGGAGCGGGAGCGGCGTGGTATGTTGCTTGAGGCGCAGCACTTGGAAGAGTCCTTTTCCAGTAAGTGCTGCTTCTTGTAGCTTGCCGGAGACCCGGTTTTTTCTTCCTTGTTGTTCTTCTAACTTGCTTCTTTCTTTGCGGCAGCGCCAAGCAGCTTCACGCGCCTGGCGCGCTGGCTGGAGGCGGGTCTAGACCGTCTTGGCGAGTGGCGCGTCTCCGCCGCTCGTGCCGGTGCCGAGATGGCGCTCCGGTTTGCGCTGTCTTGGCATCCGGATCTTCAGCTGGACGCGTTGATGGGCCAGCGGGCCGGCTCGGAGCGGTTGCTGCAGGAGCAGGCCTGCCGGATCGCCTCCCGAGCCAGCTGCATCGCCAAGTTCGCCTTCCACGACGAGTTCCATCCGGAGCGGACGGAAGATGATAGGGTCGTGGATGGCGACGACTACGGCTTGCTTCTCCATGACCCGGAGGGGAGCTCGGAAGAGACGGGCGTCTACGGCGACACGGATGTCGAGGAGGACCCGGAGATGCCTGAGACACTTTATACAGAATTTGTTAAGTAGCAGGTCCACCCACCCACTGGTTTTTTTAGGGTGTAATGAACTCCGGTCGTGGGCCTTTTGTTTAAATATCTATGTGTAAATGTTGTGAGTGTCTTTGCTTTTTTGCTTTCTGTTTCTCGGATCGATTTCATGCGTTTTTTCCTTTCTCAAATCCCCCATGAGTCGACGGCGAGGCTCGGTCTGTGACAAGGAGTTCGATTTTTTGAAAGGGGGGCGCGCTGGACTTGGGTCTTTTGGAAACATTGAGCGCAAGCGAAACACCCACTGGGCCGGCTGGCGGCAATCCGGCGAAACCGGTTGGCGAGCAGCCAGTCGTGCGGCTGTTCATTTGGTGAGTGGCAGGCCGGGTTGATCGACCCGGCAGCCTTTGACTTAGTGTATGAAACGTGCAGGAGCTTTGGCCCGTTGTGCTTGCCAGCCGACAGCCAAAGCTGGATCTGTGGCTTATAGGGCGAAGTGAGGGACCACGGCATCCTGACTTTTATCAGAAATCACCAAGTAAGGCGGCGGGGTGGCTATCGAGCCGGCCAGCCCCCAAGCCCCCGGGTCTAGCGAATCGGACCGGTGGCCGGGTTCAGTGGTATAGTGATGCAGAAAAATAAGGACGCAATAAATTGGTCGGGAAAAGGTAGCCCCCGAGTCTCGTTCGGGGACCCCCATAGTTTCATGCGTTTACAAAAGGCGACGATACATACACTCGTGTGGCTAACTGTAAAATGGGCGGAGAGTTCCGCGTTCCACGGCCGTGTCGTTTCTTCACCGGCGGTGTCCTTTTTGCGCTTCTTTGACTTGCGTGCATCGATGAGGTAGTAGGCGTTGCGATCGCGCAAGGCCCTGCTCACGATGAATGGGCCCTCCCATGGAGGGGACATCTTGTGCTGACCCGCTTGCTCTTGGACGAGGCGGAGGACGAGGTCACCCTCGCGGAACGCGAGGAGCTTAATCTTCTTGTTGTGGTAGTGCCTCAGACCTTGCTGGTAGATGGCCGAGCGACTGAGCGCCAGGAGACGTGCTTCTTCGAGCTGGTCGACACCGTCTTCGCGAGCTTCTCTGGCTTCAGCTTCGGTGTACATCGCGACGCGCGGCGAGTCAAACTCGACATTGGTCGGGAGGATGGCTTCGGCTCCGTAGACGAGGAAGAACGGGGTGAACCCGATCGTCCGATTCTGCGTGGTGCAGAGACTCCAGAGAACGGCCAGCAACTCGTCGAGCCAGCTGCCGGGTGAGCGGATGAGTGGCTCGATGAGTCGCGGCTTGATGCCAGACAGGATGAGTCCATTGGCCCGCTCGACCTGCCCGTTGGACGCGGATCGCGCGAGAGGCGAGTTGAGGCGGATGCGAGCAGGCGAGTATTGCTCGAGCGCGCCCTTGGCGAAGTTGGTGTCGTTGTCGGTGATGATGTTGTTCGGCATGCCGTAGCGCACCGCTTTGTCCTTGATGAACCGGACGGTTGTTGGCCCGTGAAGTTTCTTGATTGCTCTTGCCTCGATCCATTTGGTGAACTTGTCCACTGCCACCAGTAAGTGCGTCATGCCGCCTCGAGCGGTTTTGAAGGGTCCCACCATGTCGAGTCCCCAGACCGCGAAGGGCCAGGCGATCGGTATGGTGCGGAGTGCTGATGCCGTCTGGTGGTTGCGTTTGCTGAAGCGTTGGCACCCTTCACATTTGAGAACGAGCGACTCGGCGTCTTCGAGGGCCATGGTCCAATAGAAACCATGGCGGAACGCCTTGGCCACCAGGGATCGTGATGCGGCGTAGTGCCCGTACTCGCCCTGGTGAATGTTGTCGGGGCTCGTATCTCTGTGGCCTCGAACACCTATGGGGCGCAGGGGCCCTTACGGTTCGGCAAGGAGGCGGGGACCGTCTGTGAGAGCAGATCGAGGTCGCGTCGTGCGGGGAGGCAGGCGATTTTACCCAACCGGGGCTCTCCGGAGAGATAAGACCCCTCTGCTGCTTACGTGTGTTATTTGATCTTGCTTGGCGGCGTATGGTGGTGTTGTGGGTCTCGAATGGCGAACCCTTCTCGTGCGCATGGGCCTCCTTTTATACTCGAAGGGGGATCCACGGTGGCAGCGTGGGAAGAGGGGGTAGAAAGGTAAAATCGCGAGGTTGGTACAGCGATTACTGTGATGCCCTACCTAACTGCTTGTGGTAGGGGACAAGGGCATTAAATGCCCGTCCGTCGCTAGCAGTCACGCGGGAGGAGTGATCGTTAAGTGAGCCACGGTTGCCGCGATGGCGCCTCTGTCAGCTCCGTTCGCCACCTCGCTCCGCATGGCTGCGTAGTGCCTCGCCACGTGCCCTTGGGATGGCCTGGTGATGACGCGTCACTGGGTGCACTAGAGTTGGGTGGCAGCCTTGCCGCGGCAAGCGCCTTGCCGCGGCCCTTTTGTTGTGCGGCAAGCTTGCCGGCGGCTTGGCTGCCGAGGTAGCGGCGCCCGCGGCAAGATTTTACAGTGATGCCTCGGTTGGCCTTCGGCAAGCTCCTCTTGCCGGGGCCTTCGTTCTCTTGGTTAGTACTTGTTCTTGAATGGCGATAATAGGGCATCGGGGAGGACCTGGCGGGCCCGGCAAGCCTTGCAGCGAGGTGCTCTGTTGCCCGTGCACAAGTTCGGGTACTAAGGTACCCCTACTTTAATATCACCGGCGAGGCCCGAACTGGGCCATACGGTGCGGCGTTATTGGGCGGGCCCAAAAGCGATCTGCGAACGCACGCGTGGCCTGGGTCCGTCTGGAATTGGGTTCCGTGTCCACGCGCTCTCCGCAGCAGCGCGCGTCGATTGCGGCGTCGTGGGAGGCGTGGGTGGCGCTTAATTCGGAAGAATGTGTAGCGTTCGCATCCTCTGTTTATAAGCGGAGGAGCAGGGCGTTCCCCACTTTCGCCACTGCGGTTCCTTCCCAGCTCAAGCGCTCTGCTCCGTCTCTGGATCGAGAAAAGAAATAGCGCTCCGCCGCCCATCGCCCGCCGTCGCCGCCGCGCTACGCCTCCCTCGCTGCCCCGCCATGGCCCGAAGGCGGGAAGGCTGCGAAGGCAGCGAGGCGAGAAGTCGACCGAGCACAAGAGCTCGGTGCTGCGCAAGCGGGTGCTTTTCCGCTGAGCTCACCGGATCGCTGCGGTCGGGGTTTTACCTTTTTGGTCGTGAGGCAGGCGCATCCGCGCCGCGCCCGGTGCTGCGGAGGCTTCCGTCGAAGAAGTGCCCCGGTACTACTTCTTTCTGTGTTCTTCTATTGCGGGCTCTGCCCACCTTTTCGACTTCTTTGCGACATTATGAATACCTATGGGTTCCATCGCTCGATTTCACCCCAAAGTTGTTCTAACAATGGCGGTTTCGCGCACCTTGCGAGAACCGTTAGTATCCTTCGATGTCGCTCTTTTAGCCATTATTTTTCCCCTCGGGCTGAAAGAGCCCCTACTGGCGGCGCCAAAGATGTCGAGGCTCGTATCTCTGTGGCCTCGAGCACCTATAGAACACTTAGGGGCCTTTTGGTTCGACAAGGGAGGCGGGGACCGTCTGTGAGCGAGATCGAGGGCAGCGTCGCAGGGGGGCAGGCGATTTTACCCAACCGGGGCTCTCCGAGATAAGACCCCTCTGCTGCTACGTGTGTTATTTGTTCTTGCTCGGCGGCGTATGGTGGTGTTGTGGGTCACGAATGGCGAACCCCTTCTACGTCGCATGGGCCTCCTTTTATACTACGAAGGGGATCCACGGTGGCGGCGTAGGAAGAGGGTGAAAGGTAAAATCGCGAGGTTGGTGCAGCGATGCTGTGATGCCCTACCTAACTCCGGCGGCGGGGGACAAGGGCATTAAATGCCCGTCCGGTTGCTAACGGTCGCGAGGAGGTGACCGTTAAGTGAGCCTCCGGTTGCCGCGATGGCGCCTCTGTCGACTCCGTTTGCCACCTCGCTCCGTATGGCTGCGTAGTGCCTGCGCCACGTGCCCTTGGGATGGCACGGTGATGGGCGTCCTTTGGAGTGCTGCTGGAGTTGGGTGGCAGCCTTGCGCGGCAAGTGCCTTGCAGCTGACCCTTTTGTTGTGCGGCAAGCTTGTCGGCCTTTGGGCCTTGCCGGTAGCGGCAGCGCCGCATGACAAGTCTTCTGGTGATGCCTCGGTTGGCCTTCGGCAAGCTCCTCTTGTCGGGGCCTTCGTTCTCTTAGTTAGTACTTTGTTCTTGAATGGCAGTAATAGAGGCAGGAGGAGGACCCTGGCGGACGCCCGGCAAGCCTTGCCGCGGGGTGCTGCGATTGCCCGTGCACAAGTTCTCTCCGCCAAGCTCCTGGCCGGCCCCCGGGAAGTTCTCTTGGTGTCTTCTGGCGCCCGTAGCTCTCCTAGGCGCCCCTTTTGCCCTCCCGGCAAGCTTCTCTTGCAGGGGCCTCCTGACCTACCTCTGAGCAGGAAAGCAGGAGAGGGATTACAGGCATCTAATCTTTTAATTTGTAAGCCTTGGACTTTAGCTGTATTTAAAATCTGTAATCCTCTCTATCATGTTTTTCATCCTCTATGGACTTGTACTAAACTAGGATGTTTTTAATGAAAAGAGGCAGCTTGCGGACTAAGTCCTTTACTTGATTTACGTGCCTTATGCGCTCCATCCCTCGCTTCTAGGGGACTTGGGGGCGAACACACTTCTTGAGTCGGGACATCAGCCCCGGCCTGGACTCGAGCCTCGCTTGCAGGCCTTGATAGAGTGACACCGACTTCCAGATGTTGCTCCTCCTCGGACTCGCCTTCTGCTGCTGCTTGGCTGTCGACCAGCACAGCCAGTGAGGCAAGTACCTCCCGTCAATTCCTCCCCTCAACCGGCGCCACAGGCTCGGCGCCCGGGGGTTTGATCTCTGCGCCCTCGCCCGGCTTCGGTGGCGCGGGCTGGGGCTCCTCGGGCCCAGGCTGCGTCGATGGCGGAGGGTCGGCGATCATTGTAGCACCTCGCGCTCCTGCGTCCTCGGGTCGCCCGATCTGGTCGCGGACCCCTCGCCAGCCCTGTTCCAGCGGCCTTGGCGGCCTCTTCGCCGGCGAGATCATCTGCGCCCGGCCTCTTCCTGCGCCCCAGTGGCATCCTGTGTTGCGCCCGTCCTCCTCGCCCGGCGGTCTCGGCCTCCGTCTCCCCAAGGGAGGATCTGAAAGCAGGGAGAAGGGGAGAAGTCGAGCAAATACCCAAAGGAAGGAAAGGGAGATCAGCGAGACCGAGGAGAAATCCCGACAAGGAGGCTCACCATGGCTGGGCTCTATGATCACGGGCTCCACCGAGGGCTCGTCGGTCCCGCCCTGCGGAGACCCCTTCCTTGCAGGAGGCGGCTCCCACATCGAGAGTCGGCCCTCGGTGGCGTGGTCGAGGCCGGCGACACCTCCGTGTCGGCCTCCGGCTGCTCTGGCGAGCCTGCTCTTCTCCTGTATGCAAAAGAGCCAATAATCAAGGTATTGGCGAGAGGAGAAGCGACCATGCGGCGCTCCATGACGGAAGGTGGTTCAGACACTCCTGGCAGGGGGCTGTCTTTGGGAGCTGCTGCGAGGGAAGGATCGGATCCGTCAAAGTGGTCTCAGGCGTATCTTCCACGCCTTAGCGGGATCGTCCTCGACCACGGGACCCTGGCCCTCTTAGCCGCCCTCTCGCCAAAGTCTGGGACAGAAGCAGGAATTCGGAGAGAAAAGCAGATTAGATACAAAGGCAAAGCAGCGGCAAGGGTCGAGGAAGCGAGTCTGATACAAAAGACTTACTCCTCTTCGTCCTCATCCTCTTCATCATTATCGAGCTTTCGGTCACGGAGGTCAAACTCGGTGCCCTCAGCGGTGTGGCGGAAGGTAGGCTCCCTCGGAGTTGAAGGCGGCGACCGGATGATAGGGTCGCCCGGTGGCCTTGCGAGCGGCGTCCGGCGCCTAGTCGGACCCGCCATCCTCGTCGTCATCGCTGTCGCTCCCCTCCTCATCACTCTCGCTCGAGGAGGGACCTTCGCTCTCGGAGGAGTTGTCCACAGCATCTCGCCGGGTCTTTGGAGTCCCGAAGACCTTGGCGAGAAGGTCGCCCTCCATTAACAAAATGGAGGTAAACCCGCCGTCAAGCTGTGGATCTTGGTGACGTCTTCCACCCTCGGTAAAGTACATCAAGCCGGGGCTGGGGACACGACACTAACTTCAGTGCCGCTGATCCGCAGCCCCTCATCATAACTCCAACATCTCGGCGGATCTGGCTCCATCGGCTCATGGCCTGGGCCGCAGCGGGCGGCGGCGGCAGGTGCTCGGCGCAGCTTGATGAAGAACTCGAGGATCGTCTCGGTGTGGACGCCTTGAGAAAGTCGCCCGGCGGAGGCAGGGGGCGCACCGCCCGGCGCCTCTCCCGGCGCCTCGACCCGTCCACGACCTCGTCCGCGGCCTCACCCCTCCCTCTTCCCCTCGCGGCCGGCTCCGCCCGTCCCGAGCCGCAGGATAGGGGGCGCCTTCCTAGAGACAACCCTCGCTGCCACCATTGAAGAACTGGATTCCCTCCTTCCATGGCGAGATGGGAGGAAAATGTAGCTAAAGGCGAAGGAAGAAGAGAAGTCTTGAGACTATTGTGCTCCCTTCCGTCCCCTTTAAAGAGGCGGGGTGGGGGGCTCGGCCGCCCTTCTCAACCAATCGAGGCGAGAAGAGGCGGAGGCGAGGCCGACTCGCCATCTTCGCCCGTGGCTCGGTCTCCACCCGCCGCCCGACCCCCATGCATGGGGGCGCGTGGCAGCGGGAACTGGCGGCGGGTGAAATGACCTCGCCACGCACCACGATCGCAGGGGTGGATGCCTTAAAGATCGCATCGCCACCCGTCTCTCACGGCCGCAATCGGCAGCGTGCGTTGCAAGGGCGCGGTGGTAGCGAGCCGATTCTATCGGACCCGGCAGCAGCGTGCCCGTCTGCTTGTTTTGGGCTGGCCAACAACGCTTCGGCACCGTGTATAGCCCGAGCCGGGGCTCTGTCGGTGTACTAAAGTAAGGGTACCTTAGAACCCGAACTTGTGCGCGAGCGTCGCTTGCACCAGCGGCAAGGCTTCTTGAGGCGTCGCGAGGTCCTCCCGATGCCCTATTACGCCATTCAAGAACAAAGTACTAACCAAGAAGCGAAGGCCCGGCAAGAGGAGCTTGCGAGAAACCAACGAGGCATCACGGAAAACTTGCGCGGCGCCCAGCGCCCAGCAAAGGCCGGTGGCGACAAGCTTGCCGGCACAACAAAGACATGACAAAGGCGCTTGCAGCGGCAAGGCTCCCAACTCCAGCGCGCAGTGTGGCGTCATCACGAGCCATCCCAAGGAGCGCGTGGCGAGGCACTCGCAGCCATGCGGGCGGGTGGCAACAGGGAGCCAGCGAGGCGCCATCGTGGCAACCGGTGGCTCCTTAGCAGTCCTCCTCTGCCTTTGTTAGAGGCGGACCGGACGGGCATTTAATGCCCTTGTCCCTGTCGTCCCGAGTTAGGTAGAACCTGTTGTACCAACCTGCGATTTACCTTTCTACCCCTCTTCCCTCGCTGCCACTGTGGATCCCCCTTGAGTATAAAGGGAGGCCCATGCGCCGTAGAAGGGGTTCAGAACCATTCGAGACCCCAGCACCACCATCGCTCGCTCGAGCAAAATCAAATAACACCTGAAAGCAGCGGTAGGGTCTTATCTCTCAGGAGAGCCGAAGCTGGGTAAAATCGACCGTCTCCCCGCGCTCGACCTCGATCTGCTCTGCGCACGGTCCCGCTCCTTGCCGAACGAAGGGGCCCCAAGTGCCCCATAGGTGTTTGAGCCCGAGATCTGAGCCCGACATATTGCGCCAAAGAGAGGCTGCCAGGCTGACAGGCTCAAAATCATTGCGAATAGCAGCGTAAAGTAAATTGTCAGCTGGGTTAGATGCTGCGGGCTTTCGGCACATTAAAGCAGGCATTGCAGAGAATGGCAAGCGATACGTGGCCTTGAGCTTGCAACGTGAACCTTGCGAGCTTTGCTGAGCCTGTGACGGTTGCCTGAGACCGGCGGTTGCTTGGCAAGCCTTCTTGATCTGGTGCACAAGTTAGGAGTTACGTTGCTGGCCGTAAAAGGAAACTGGGCCGCGATGCCCGGCTGTTGACGTTAGGCCAACGACTGCGAATTGGCTGGAAATGAAAACGCGCAGCAACGAAGCGATTGCTGGCGTCGTGAGGACCCGCGTGGGTGGCGTAGCGCTTAAAGCCACCCAGTGCGAGGTCATTTCACGGCCAGGCCTCGGTTTGAAAGTCGGCAAGTCGAGCGCTACGTGGTAGCGGCAAGAAAGAAAGAGAACGAGCATTGACGGCGTTGGCGGCGATTGCGTCAGCTAGGCGAAGGCCGCAAGCGGCATGCGCCCTGCGCCAGGCGCAGTGCTTGTTGCGCATGGAAGCGATCAGGGCATGTGCCGTGGCATGGGCGACTGTGCGATGGGAGTAACGGTCGATCGAGAGTCGGCTGAAGCAGCGAGGGCTGGCGACGACGGCGGATGGCGGAAGGCTAGACGTCGGGCAGCATCCAGCGATCTATCATCAGTCGCTTGGCTCCGAACCGTCTCCTTGGGCGGCTGGCGTGGGGAGGCTGCGGAAGAGGAAGAGGGGTGGCGGCAAGGCCGTCAAGTCGGTCTGAGGCGAGGCCCTCGGCAGTATCTTGGCGTCCCACCACCCGTCTTCAAGCTCGCCTCCGGCGCCTCCGTCTCGCCAAGCTCTGGCCGGCCCAGGAAGTTCTCTTGGTGTCTTCTGGCGCTGTAGCTCTCCTAAGCGCCCCTTTGCCCTCCCGGCAAGCTTCTCTTGCAGGGCCTCCTTGACCTACCTCTGAGCAGAGAAAGCAGGAGAGGATTACGGGCATCTAATCTTTTAATTTGTAAGCCTTGGGCTTTAGCTTTGTATTAAAATTTGTAATCCTCTCTATCATGTTTTTCATCCTCTATGGACTTGTACTAAACTAGGATGTTTTAATGAAAGAGGGCAGCTTGCGGACTAAGTCCTTTACTTGATTTCGTGCCTTATGCGCTCCCATCCCTCGCTTCTAGGGGACTTGCGGAGGCGAACACACTTCTTGAGTCACGGGACATCGGCAGCCAGTGGCGGTGTTGCTTCGACAAACAACCTT
The DNA here is from genome assembly GCA_021437245.1 of Aegilops speltoides. Classification (NCBI taxonomy): domain Eukaryota; kingdom Viridiplantae; phylum Streptophyta; class Magnoliopsida; order Poales; family Poaceae; genus Aegilops; species Aegilops speltoides. The sequence goes on from CM038141.1 coordinate 120,682,791, forward strand.
GCGGGCGATTCTGGCGCACTTGCGTTTGTTGGCGGACTCGGAAACAAACCAAAAAGCAAGCCCAGGCCTGACTTCGCTCCTTCGCGTATGGGTTTTACAAGACACACTCGTTCAAGGACGCAGCCCTACCTTCCCCGGTCCATAAGAGGATGCATGACGAGGGATGAAAAACTTATCTGACTCCACAGCCCCCCGGCGACATTAGCTTGTCGGGGAGGAATCTTGGCCTTCGCAGCCTCCGGCGACTCTGGCCGCCAAAATCCGAACAGTGGTGTGCCCTCTTTGCCCTTATCGCCCGGCCGCGTGACATGGGGGCCCTGACCCGTCAGCGAAGGACTTTGGCACTTACAGCCCCACAAAGCTGGCTTGCGGGGCGGTCATATCCAGCTTCTCCTTGTCCTTTGTAATTACAGCCATGAAAACAACTGAGACGATCTTGTAATAAGTTTGTTATCTATATTTTATTTTATATGCGATTTTGCAAAAGCGATGCCATGCTTTGCCCTTCGTATGTTTGTACTCTCGCTGCTAGGAACTTGCGGCGCTAACACACTTGCTGGTGCAGGACATCAGCCAGCTGGCGGTGTTGTTTCGACAAGAAACCTTCTCGAGCCGATTCGGTGCACTTGAATTCTTAGCGGACTCGGAAACAAATCAAGGGCCTTAACTCAGCCGTGAGTTAGTTCCTCCGTGCACAAGTTTCTCATCTGAAGGCGCCTTATGGCAAGGCTTGCTATATTCGCCCTCTACTTCGTTATATCCTTTGTGCACTTTTACCCTATGCTTCTAGGGAACTTGCGGCGCTAACACACTTCTTGATGCGGGACATCAGCAGCCCCATTTGGCGGTGTTGTTTCCGACAAGCAACCTTCTCGGGCGATTCACGATGCACTTGTATTGTTGGCGGACTCGAAAACAAAGCAAGGGCTTAACTTAACCACGAGTTGGCTCGCCAGCATAGGTATTGCGTACAAAGGGCGACGCATGAGGAACATAACATAAAAAGCATGGAACTAAGAAGTGCTCTGTACAAAAAGCTTCGGACGACTTAGCTTTTCGTCTTCAACAATCCGTCGAGGCCGTGCTTCTTCCTGATCTTTCCCCCTTGTATGTTCTCGTCCTTACGCTTCCAGGGAACCCACGGCGCAAACCACGCTTGCTGGCGCGAGGGCATCGGTGAGCTGCCTCGTGAGGAAGAACTTCGTCGGGCTGGTTGCGGCGTGCTTTTATCGTTAAGCGGACTCGAAGCGGATCGGCGCAACCTAACCCCGACTCGACCCTTCAGCTCGGGTTCTTCATACAAAGTACAGATTTTCGGGAGCACAACTCAAAGTTCAAAGCAGCAACTTTCTTTGCCCTCTTGGTCGGCAAAGCTTCGATGGCGCGTCCTCGGCAATGGCGGCACTCCGGAGAGCAGGCTTGCGGGCGAACACGAGCCGTTCTTGCGGGCTTAGTCTTTGGTTGGTCTACCTTCGCCTTCTCGCACTTGCTGGTGGAGCTCGATGGCGCGTCCTCGGCAGCGCAAGCGCTCGGGGAATCGCTTGCGGAGTGAGCACGAGTTGTCCTTGCGGACTTGGCCTTCTTCTTCCCGGGGAGCTTCGTGACAAGTGGCTCGCGCTTCTGCTTTGTGCTGCTTCGGTAGATCTTGTCGGCGTAGATAAGTGCATCCTTCTTATCGCCTTGGACAGAAATGACACTCATCGGGCCGGGCATCTTGAGCACATTGTATCGTGGTGAGAGGCCGCCATGAACTTGGCAGTGCGGGTCGGCGAGTATCCCGTTGTAGGGTAAGGGATATCAGCCACGTCGAATGTGACCCTCTCGATCACGAAGTTCAGCTCGCTGCGAATGTCACCGGCAATGTGATCTTCCCCTTGGGCTGGCTCCTTCCGGTTTATTCCTTGAAAAGTGCCAATCTCTTCAAGCTCGTCATCGGGATCTAGAGCTTCTTGAGTCTTGCGGAGAAATCAGGTTCGAGGCGGCCCGCCGTCAACCAACATCTTCGTGACCTTGAGGTTGCGGATTGTTGAGTGAAACCAACATTGGCAAGCACCCAACCGCCGTGATCGATCAGGGTGGTCCTCAATGTCGAAGATGATGGGCGTCTGGACCACTTGAGCTTACGGCGCCTCGACGGGCGGCTCTGCTGCGTTCACTTCGCACCCATTGCTTGAGTTGGCGGTGCGAGGTGTGCGAGAAGAGCACCGCCGTCGATGCACAACACCTCCGTTGCCTTACGAAACTCTGGTCATCAGCCTCATCTTCCTCCATCTCATCATCTTCATCTTCATCTTAGTCCTTATCGCGGCCGGCGGGAGGCTGTCTCCTGCCGCGTTTGTCCTCTTGCGGTTCCCTCCCGGGCGGGAAGCTTCTTGCGGATCCTCCGCCACCTCCTGGGCTCTCTCCTTGTCATGGCTTTCGTATTCAGCTTTACGCAGCTCCGCCATCTGCTCCACTTTCTTGCAGGTTTGGAGATCATGGCCCTTAGTGCGGTGGATCTTGCAATACCGCTTGCGAAGCTATCTTGCTTGTCGGCGGCTACCACAGCCTCGCCGAGTCGTCGGTCTTGGCCTTGTCAGAGCCGCCTCCGTTGCGGAATGCTCAACAGCTAGTACATCCTTAGCCTTTCTCTTCCTATTATTCGCCTCCGGTTCTTCCTTGCCAGGCGGCGTCCTCCTTGTCGAGATCCTTACTTGCTCCGGCAACCTCTCCGGGATTTTCCTCCCCTCCTCGGCCCGTGCACACTTGTCGGCGGGCGTGAGCTCGGCTGACATCTCTGATTTGCACATCGCCATCTCCTCCCTCATCCTGCGGTTACGCGTTCGATGAAACGCGCTAATAACGCGGCAGGGGGTGAGCGTCTGGGATATTCTTGCCGCACTGGCTGAATCTTTGTATATACTTGCAGAGGGCTCCCCCCTCATACGGGCGAGCAAGTGGAGGTCACTCTCGGCCATGAGGCTTGTGGCCACCCGTGAAAGCGCCGACAAACTAATGACACAGTCCGCCCATGAAGAGATGGAGCCGTCCGGCAAGTGCATGAGCCAGATCGGCGTTAGGCTTGAGTACCCGGTGAGGAAGTAGTTGGCGAGATCTTCTCGTCGCGCCCTCCGGCAGCCTGCACGCGATGGTGTAGATCTTTGAGGAACTCCGACCAGGTGTATCCTGCCGTCGTACTTCTCGAGCACATCGGCAAGTTCTTGGTTTTGGGCCCTGGACTTACCGCCTCGCTGGTGAAGCAGGGCAACTCGTTACAGCGTCAGCAAATCGCTGGTTCCCTGGCGCTTGCATGTCGACAATTGGCTCCATAATGCTGTCAGATTAACGTCGCGTTCTCTCCGGCGCTTCGTCGCGAGTCGGCGTCTTCGATGCCGCCGTTCACGGAAGCGTGGCGCTGATCGCAGCGAGTCAGCGGGTCCGGCAACCTTGATGGAGTCGGCGTCAAGGTTGGTCCGCGGTGGCGATCTTAGCCTTTGGGGCTGGGGCGCCGCAGGCGGCACCCAGGAGTCTGTCGGCGTCGGCCTGCGCGGGCGTCTTGCCGGGAACCTCGGCGCTTCGGCCGCGGGGCTTATCGCCGTTAAAAGCGATGAAAGGTTGTATATGGCCATCCTCGATCGTCGATCTTGTGCGGCGCGGAGGAGGTAATCTAAGCTTAGCTGGCTCGGGCCGGCGCTTCCTCTCTATCTTAGGTGGCGGCGGCGATGGCGGCGCGAGGCGGATGTGCTCGGACTCCCCAACCGGATTGGGAGGAGCAACACCTCGTCCAGGCGACCGCACCTCACTCGCGCCAGCATGCGGGCGTGCATGCTAGCCTCGAGCGTCCCGCGACCCACCAGCTTGGCCTTGCTCCAACACGAGCATGGTGCTAGGAGCACCGGGGCGTTGTTGACCTTGCACCTCTTGGGAGGGGTGCGGCGTCTGCACCGTCGCCGACGCTTGCGGGGCCTTGTTCTTGGATCTAGTGACGACACGAGACCCACCGGCGGCACCCGCTCCTCCGCCGGCATCCACTTCACCACTGCTTGCTCGGCGGTGGTGGTGGAATGATGTGGGCCAGGCGGCCACCTCCGAAGGCTTCTTCTTGATGGCATGTTGGCGATGGCGCTGATGTAGCCAGCGTGGAACCCGGATCGGATGCTCACGACCTCGGCGCTCCCCTACAGCGCGCCAAAGATGTCGGGGCTTGTATCTGTGGCCTCGAAGACCTATGGGGCACAGGGGCCCCTACGGTTCGGCAAGGAGGCGGGGACCGTCGCCTTGAAGCAGATCGAGGTCGGCGTCGCGGGGAGGCAGGCGATTTTACCCAACCGGGGCTCTCGGGAGAGATAAGACCCCTCTGCTGCTTTACATGTGTTATTTGATTTTGCTCGGCGGCGTATGGTGGTCTTGTGGGTCTCGAATGGCGAACCCTTTCTCGTCGCATGGGCCTCCCTTTTATACTACGAAGGGGATCCACGGTGGCGGTGTAGGAAGAGGGGTAGAAAGGTAAAATCGCAAGTTGGTATAACGGTGCCCTACCTAACTCGGCGGACAGGGCACAAGGGCATTAAATGCCCGTCCGTCGCATGTGATCTTGAGGAGGTGGCCGTTAAGTGAGCCACCGGTTGCCGCGATGGCGCCTCTGTCGACTCCGTTAGCCACCTCGCTCCGCATGGCTGCGTAGTGCCTCGCCACGTGCCCTTGGGATGGCACTGGTGATGGCGGCGTCCTTTGGAGTGCGCTTGGAGTTGGGTGGCAGCCTTGCAGCAAGCGCCTTGCCATGACCCTTTTGTTGTGCGGCAAGCTTGCGGCCATTTGGGCTGCTGCCTGAAGGCGGCGGAAGCGCGGCAAGTTCTGGTGATGCCTCGGTTGGCCTTCGGCAAGCTCCTCTTGCGGGGCCTTCGTTCTCTTGGTTAGTACTTTGTTCTTGAATGGCGATAATAGGGCATCGGGGAGGACCACTGGCGGGCCTTGCAAGCAAGCCTTGCAGCGAGGTGCTGTTGCCCGTGCACAAGTTCGAGGTACTAAGGTACCCTACTTTAGTACACCGACAAATGTCGAGGAGGATGTCGATGCAGCGATCTGCTTTCGGCATGGCCTAACTGGAACACGCCCGGCGAGCTGCGCTTAGCGAGCTTCGTTGTTGATGATCTTTGTGGCGGATGCCTGTGCTGAACTTGCCGAGCTTCGGTCTCGTCCATGGGGAGAACCCCGTTCTCCAGAAATTCTGATATTGGGATGGCCCAGGATGGAGCTGCTACCATGGTGAAGACGGCTACCAGGGTGGGTTCCGAGTCAGCAGCCCCCGAGCCGGGTTGAGCAGCCCCCGGGTCAGAGTTGGCGACGGTTGGGTCCAGGTTGATGGTGGCGGGTTGGTGAGCAGCCCGGGCGGGTTCAGCGATCCGGGCGGGTTCGGCAGCCCTCGGGCCGGGTTGAGGTGTGGCCGGATCGTATGGAACGTGAATGGACTCAGAGTCCGGTAATGGCTTGATGGATGGCTTGCGCAGGTGCTCGAGGGAGACGTCGAACGGGATGGCTTGTCGTGATGAGGCGATCAGGGCGAGCGTGTTGGCTGCTTCGTTCTGCACACGCGGGACATGGAGGAACTCGCAGCCCTCGAAGGATCCGGACAGCTTCTGGACGAGGAAGCGGTAGCTTGCCATGTTTGAGTCGCAAGCGTCCCACTCGTCGGAGCACTGCTGCACCACTAGGTCCGATTCGCCGTAGCACAGGATGCGTCGGATGTCGAGTTCCTTGGCAAGCCGGAGGCCATGCACAAGGGCTTCGTACTCGGCGACGTTGTTGGAGGCGGCGAAGTTGATCTGGAGCGCGTAGTAGAGCCGATCGCCCTTTGGGGACGACAGTACGATGCCGGACCCTAAGCCGAGTCGCATCTTGGACCCGTCGAAGTGCATGCGCCAATGCATCGAGTCGGGAGGTGGCGGCAGGTACTCGGTCTCGATCCAGTCGACGAGGAAGTCGGCCAGGGCCTGAGACTTGATCGTGGTGCGGAGCTCGTAGAGGATGGTGTGGCCAGCTAATTTGGATCGCCCATAGCGACCAGGTGGGCGTCCGGCACTGATGATTTCTCCGATAGGCGCCGTCTTGGCGATGGTGGCGACATCTTTGTTGGAAATCTTGCTTGACTTCTTGGCGGTGAGGTACACGCCGTAACACATCTTCTGGTAGTGCGGATAGTTCTGCTTGGAGATGGAGAGCACCTCGCTCAAGTAGTAGACTTGGGTGCTGGACGGCTTGGATCTTGCCCTTCTCTGGTTGCTCGACCACCAGCACTATGCTGACCGCTCGCGAGGTCGCTGCTATGTAGAGCAACAGCGGCTCCTTGTCGGTTGGTGCGGCCAGGACTGGCGCGGTGGAGAGCATGCGCTTGAGGTCTTGGAAGGCCTCGTCTGCCTTGTTGTTCCATTCGAACGGACTCGTCTTCTTCATCAGCTGACATAGGGGGAGCGCCCTCTCGCCCAGCCGGCTTAGAAACCGGTTGACCGAGGCCAAGCACCCGGTGAACTTCTGGACATCACATAGCCTAGCCGGCTTGCGCATGCGCTCGATGGCCTTGATCTTCTCCGGGTTCGCCTCAATGCCGCGTTCCGAGATGAGGAATCCGAGTAGCTTTCCGGCCGGGACGCCGAAAACGCATTTTTTCGGGTTGAGCTTGACCCTGTATTCGCGGAGGTTGGCGAATGTTTCCTTCAAATCGTCGAGGAGCGTGAGGTGTTGCTTGGTCTTCACCATGATGTCGTCCACGTACACGTGGATGTTGCGGCCGAGTTGCGGTAGCAGGCATTTCTGCATGCAGTGTGGAAGGTGGCGCCAGTGTTCTTCAAACCGAACGACATGGTGATGTAGCAGTACGCCCCAAAGGGCGTGATGAAGGACGTCTTCAGGGCATGGGTCCAGCTTGATCTGGTGGTAGCGGAGTGGCGTCCGGGAAGGACGAGGGCTCGCACCGGCGGTCGAGTCGATGACTTGGTCGATCTGTGGGAGAGCGAACGGATCCTTGGGACAGGCCTTGTTGAGGCTGGTGTAGTCGATACACATGCGCCAGGTCTTGTTCCTCTTCAGGATGAGGACTGGGTTGGCCAGCCACTCGGGGTGAAACACTTCCTTTATGAAGTCGGCCGCCAAAAGCTTGGCGACCTCTTCACCAATGGTTCTTCTCTTCTCTTCGGAAAATCGTCGTAGGGGTTGACGGACAGGCTTGGCGTCCTTACGGACGTGAAGTTTGTGCTCGGCATACTTCCTCGGGATACCTGGCATGTCCTTGGGGATACATGCGAAGATATCCCGATTCTCACGGAGGAAGTCGGCGAGCTTCGCCTTCCTATTCTTTGTCGGCGAGGCGCCACGACAGCGTACTTACTGCGGCTGGGGTCTTGGGTTGAGCTTCACTTTCTTGGTCTCCTTGGAGGGCTTGAAGGCAGCCTCGTCGGTCGGGTCCGTGGTGGGATCGGCCAGCGAAAACCTCGCCTTGCCATGGCGACGATCCGGTCGAGCTGGCGCCGCTCCTCGGCAATGACCAGCGACTCGGCCAACTTGGCGCCGTCTCGGGCGCACTCCAAGGACTTGCGATAATCGCCGGTGATCATGATCAGGCCCTTGGGACCCCACATCTTCATCTTCAGGTACGCGTAGTGGGGAACCACCATGAACTTGGCGAGCGCGGGCCGGCCCAGCAGCGCGTGATACGCGCTGGACAGGTCCACCACCTCGAACCAGATCGGCTCGCGTCAGAAGTGGCTGCTGTCGCTGAACAGGACATCGAGCCGGACCCGGCCAATGGGAGAGCAGGAGAGGCCGGGCACGATGTCGTGGAAGATCATCTGAGTCGGCTCCAGGTCCTCAGCTTTGAGGCCGAGCTTGGTCATCGAGTCGCGATAGAGGATGTTGATGCTGCTGCCGCCCTCGATGAGGACTCGGGAGAACTTGCATGTACGCCGCACGACGATGGTGGGGTTGAGGACGAGAGCGTATCCACCCGGACTTGGCATGACCGCCGGGTGATCCTCCCAGGTCCACGCGATCGGCTGTTCCGACCAATGCATGAACTCCGGCTTGGCCGGGACGACGGTGTTCACCTCCTGCCGAAGAAGGCGCTCGCTGCGCTTAGCCGTTCTTGAGGCTGGTGAAAGCGGCGTAGGCGAGTTCGGTCGGGTAAGCGTCGTTCGGATCGCGCCCGCCGGAGGCGAAAGCGGGGCGGCTGCCCTGCGCTGGGCGGGCGGCCGGTGGGCGGGGCGTCTCCCTCATGATGCGCTTGGTGATGGCACCTTTGCCGAAGTGTGCGTGGAGGTCTTGCGCCCCTGTGGTGGTGCTTTCATGGGGCATCGAGCATCTCTTGAAACTCATGGCGGGTTGCCACGCCATCTTGCCGTCTGCCGGTAGCTTCACCGCCCGGGTCCGCCAGCGGGCTCGGGGCATGACGAGCGGTTGTCGTGGCCTTCTGCGCGGTTGCTCGGCCTTGCACTTGTTGTTCGGTGATGTTCTTTGCGGCTGCTTTCGCCGGCTGGCCGGAGGAGAACCCCGCCTTGCGGCCTCATCCGGTGCCACTGGATCTTCATGGCGTGGTCGGCGTTGGCGTACTTGTCCGCCGTCACCATGAGTGCGGCCATGGTGTCCGGCTCGGAGCACAAGAGCTTGTGCTTGAGGAGGGTGCCGTCTCGGCACCCGCTGACGAAGTACTGGATCGCCTGGACTTCATGGATGCCCTCGCAGCTGTTTCGGAGCTCGGTCCAGCGTGCAAGGTACTCGCGACCCGTCTCCGTCGGCCCCTGCACGCACATGGCAAGCTGGCTGGGGCGGCCGGGTCGCTTGTAGGTCCTCGTGAAGTTGCGGACAAAGGCCTCCTCGAAGTCGACCCACGCGTTGATGCTGCCCATCGGCAGACTGTTCAACCACGTGCGGGCCGACCCCTGGAGCATGAGCAGTGCGTAGCGCATGGCGAGACGACGATTGGCACCAGTGATGCCAATGGCCGTGGTGTAGTCTTCTGGCTTCACGGTCCCGTTGTACTTGGGGTGTCGTGGGGAAGCATGAACCCCTTGGGGAAGGGCTCCTCCCGGATGCATGGGCCGAAGCACGCCGCCCCGATAGCGCCGCTCTCCTCCACCTCCAGGGAGCGAGCGAGCTGATCGAGGCGGTGGCGCGCGTCGGCGTCGTTGATGGCCCGCTTGCCGAGTCGACTGGCAGCCAGGCCTCGAGGGGCCGGGTCGGTTGGAGCCGGACACCGGCCAGGCTGGCCAGGTCCATGCTGGGTCTCCGGGGCGGGCTCGTTGCCCAGGACGTCGGCGGCTGTGGCGGCCGGGTTGCGTCGAGTCCGGTATTGGCCGGAGTGTGCCTCGTCGAGCGGCGAGGAAGCTGTGTGTAGAAGTTCGCCGGGTCCGCCAAGGCGGGCGGAACCGGATCCCGCCGGCTTGGCGAGCTGGTGCAGGCGATCCTGCTGGGTGTTGGCGGCGTGGAGGAGCTCGCGCATCAGCCCGATGCGCTCTTTCAGCTCCTCACCCGCGAGCTAGTCGAGGCCGACCGCGGCTGCCTCCGCAGCGCGCATGTTCTTCACTGGGGTCTCGTAAACGGTTCGGATGGCGCCGAGGGCCCGGCCGATCTCTCCTCCCCGGGTGCCTATATCAGCGACCCGACACTGCTCGGCCGCGGTGGGTGTTAGTCCGTGAGCGGCGTCATGCTCCAACTGAGCAGCCTCCAGGCGACGCTTCGTGGCGGCGAGCGTCTCGGATAGGTCCAGCATCTGCTGGCGCCTTTCTTCGAGCTGAGATCGGGCCTCAGCGATGTTGGTGGCGTCAACGTTGGTGCCGATGGGAATGCGGAGGCTCTGCATCACGGCGCGCAGCGGATTGGACGGCTCGGTCCATTCTGCGGCGGCCCTGGCTTCCACGGCCTTCCTCGTCTTGCTCGACGAGGAGGAGGCACCGTCGCCGGTGAAGTAGACCTCCACATGGACGTCCATCACCCGGTGTAGCGCCACCCAGGAAGGCGGAGAGTCGAGTAGTGAGCACCTCATTTGGGGTACTCGTCGTCGGCGTCTGCATTGGAGATCTTGCTTGTGGCGAAGGAGGCGGCAAGCTGCCCGACGGCGTCGTCGGCAGTGTAAGCCGGACTCGTCGGTGTAGGAGAGGCAGGCCCCATCTGAAGCATGCTCCGGCCAGCTCCTTGAGCTGCCCCCAGTGGCGCCAAGCCGTCGTGGTGGGCGCACGGTAGATGCCAAGGATGGCTAAAGAGGAGGAGGCTCGAGGGCCTTTGGTGGGCTCAGGCGAGGTTGGCATGGCGGCGGGGCGCCGGACATACCAGGTTCGGGGCTCTCCGGAGGATAATAGCCCTAGTCTGCCAGTGTGGTTGGATGATCGATAGTACAATGTTGCTCTGGAGGCTGTATGGGAAGGAAGGCGGCCAAGGCTTAGGCTGCTCCTTCTCCCCGATGTAGCTGTTGAGTGGCTAGTCCTATGCTTGCTAGCTCTGTCTGTTTCTCATAGGCAGCTTTGCATTACATGTTATCCGCTCTCTCTCTCTTCCCTCTTTCTTGGGGGGTTTTATAAACCAACCCACCCAGGGTTACAATGGTAATATGCCGAGTCGGTGGGTTCGTATTGTCAGTGTCTGGGACGCTGGGCTGGGTCCCGCTTGAGGGCTTGTGGTTCGCCGGGTTCCCTTAGGTGCGGGCCCTGCATGCCTAGGGGAACTGTGTGCCATCTTGTCGATTATTAGGGCATGGCCGAGTCGAGTCGTGTACAATGCTCTCCATCAGGCTGCCGCTTGCTGTCGTCAGCAGTGATGGCGGGAGCACTATTGCCATGCCAGCCTTGGTCAGCGGGTAGGTGTGGGGCACTGTTGCCACGTTCTGGCTGACCACGGGCATGGGTGGAAACACTGTTGTCTTGGTCATCGGTGGTTGAGGTCTCCTCCCATCGTACAACCTGGATGGGACGGGGGCTGACCCGTGGCTGGGTTGCCGTGGACACCATGGGTGGGGCTGGCTTGCTGGGGAAGCCTTGGTTGCACCGGGTCGAGTTGTCTTGCACCAGTTGCTGAGGCCGGGTCGACGTACCTTGCCGGGTCGGAGAGTTTGGCTGGGTCGCGGGCCCTGCCGGGTCGAGTGACCCAGCCAGGCGCGTGCCGGTTTGTGGGGCGATATGGGCCCCAATGTTTTTGAGAAGGGATCCGGGTTCCGTTGCCTGCCCGGGGTTCATCCCCCCGACAACGGTGATGGACCAGGAGCCTTGTATCACGTCCTCTCGCTTCATCGGTGTCATCGTCCTCCTTGCCGGGGCTGCTCCCATGACCTTCTCGTCCACTCCTTGCCGGGGCCGTTCCCATGACCTTCTCGTCCACTCCTTGCCGGGGCCGCTCCCACGACCTTCTCGTCCACTGCAACAAGACTTATCCCCCAATGCACCCGTCTACTGTCGAAGATCTACTTCAACGCCATTGACAGCCATCACGCCCCCGATGCCTACACGGCTCCGCAAGAGAGGTGGTACTTCATATCTGCTCAACTTTTTGATCTCAACCAGAAAATAGATCATAACTTGGTTATTGTACTTTCTTTTCAGCTCTTAGAATTTAGTTCTTAGTTTGAAGCAAACAATGGTTGCTAAATAGCATTTATGCGGTTTGCCGTTTCAAATCTGCCATGGCACAGTCATAATAGGGTTTAGTTGATCATGCTTAGGGTCCCGCCCCCTTTTATGATCACTATGCAATCAACATACGTGCTTCGTGTCGCACTGCTCCACCCATCAAGCTAAACAAGCTTAACTATTCAAATACGAATTTGATATTATTAAAATAGAGTCTTTTAATTGGTCAACTAAATGTTCCTAGTTTAGTTTCAAAAATGCATGTACATCGCTCGGGTGTGGATCTACAGGGTGCCCACGACTGGCCGCGGCCCACCCTGGGATTTTGGGTCAGCTCATGCCCCGATTCCCCTCTGTTCTACTGCGCTTCCGATCTCTACTCGCCCCCAGCCGCCTGCCTCACTGGCGACTTGCCGTCCCTGGACAACATGCCTCTAGGAGGAGACACCGGACTAACAGGAGGTCAGGAGCCGCTCGCCCAACAGCGTCATCGCTTCCCGGGCGCTCTGCCGTGCCTACCTTCCCAGTCCATTCAGGGCTCAGGCGTGCAGCAGCCACTAAGCCAACCCGATTTATCCCGAGATACGTCCTCAACAACAGCAGCCACTCCTCATCACCCATTTTCTAATTTATTCATTCCTCATTAGGCAGGACTGTCATTAGGGTTTGTTGTGTACTGAGTGCTACCTACACTTAATGGTTCAGATGTATTTCAGTAATCTTTACTAGCTATAAAGTTCACAGAGTTTCAAAATTCCGGCCCTAGGAACAAACACTAGTCATTTCGGATTGTTGGTCATAGTGACATTGACCTAGATTACTACTGCAGGCCAGGTTTGTTGACAATTTTACTTGTCTTTCTTACTCATTCGATATGATACCCAATTATTCACGCCGATTAGTTGGAAACAATAAGTGCTAGACCAACTTCTTGTCTCAGATTTTGGGCGGTCTCTTACTACAGTTACAATTCTGCATAGTTGTCCTAGTAAGCTCATAAGTAATCATTGATTCACTACCTCTATGCTTGCCTTGTCATATTTGTTGTCAATATTCATTTAGAGTGGACCACCCTGTTTCAAAATACTAGAACCGCAGACATGAGTGAATAGTATTTCTCTGTGTGATCTCTTCCATCATGTGTGGGCAACGAACACTTCATTGTATAGAAAGAAAGTGTCATATCCAACTTTTACATAGACTACGATCTTTTACTTGGAATACAATCTGCCTACTTGCTTTGTGTCGCACTACCAGCACTCCACCCTTGAAGCTAAACATTATGTCACTCATAATTCCTTAGTTTTATTTGCTCAATTACGAATTTGGTATGACTTAATGTTCCTACTTTAGTTTGGAAATGTGTGTCTGCCTATTATATAGACATAAGAGGTTTGTATTTCTGTGTGTGGTCTGGTCAACACGGTTGGGGGTGAACTTGTATACATAGGGGTTTATAGGGAGACACTCTTCGAGTTGAATCCGCAATGCATTCCATAGATAATCTGACTACTTTTTATGTTTTCTTGAATCTCAGATACTGAACAACATCATAATGATTATGAGCTTGCGCACATGAAAAGAATAAAGCAGACAATGTCATGGCTGTCAAACTTGGCATTAAGGGACTGAAATCAAGTTTGGATGCAATGCAATGGAAACGCTCTCCACCTACAGATTCATGCTCAGAATATGATGCTAACAGTGATTCTGAGCTAAAGGTTGACCTAAGTCAATGTAGCTCCCTTGTGGAGGAATCAGATGCAGATGCCATATTCTATTCACCCATCAAGGTGCTTGCTCTAACTTTCCAAGGTTATATTGGTCGCACATATCTTGCAACTGATGCTTTGCATTGCTTCTACTTTGTTGCACTGCCATTAGCTTAGTATACACATCGTGCATGTGAATACGCCCTGCCTATCCATTTTCAGTACACATTCCATCTGTCATCATACCATATTTATCCATTCAAATGTTGTTCTTGTGTATCAGACGTTCAAAAGGAAGAGGGCGATTGCTAATCGCGAAGGAGCACAAACAAAGTATTTGGAAAAGGTAGTGACACCTGATAAATCAAATAGCCCATTAGGTGTAGTTGCCATATCACCAGACCCAGAAAACACGACCACAATTCTAGCAGACTCTAGCCCTACTACGTTGGCCATCTCTGATGCCCCAACTCAGCAGGCCCCGACTGCCGCAAACAGTATGATGATGCCAGTTGACATAGCACCAGCTCTACGATGCAAAACCCCCATTCCAGCAAAGAGTACACCTAATCCAGTTGCCAAATCCCTTTTCGAATGAGAGAGAGCCCCAATAGCAGCAAATAGGACTTATATTCCACTTCTTCCCATTTTAGAAGACGAAGCTTATATTGTTGTCAGGAACTTTGTGTGCATCTTTCCTTCATGGAAAGATTATACCATAGACAAAGAACAATTTCCAATCTTCCTCCTCAACTTATGCATAAGTAATGTACTAATGTTATTCATGGTAATTACTGCATATGTTTCTGCTGACAGAAGACACAAGATTTCATTCTTTTAAATAGGCGAGGACCAAACTGGATAGTCAAGATGAGCAAGGGTTGGTGCGCTTTTCAAGGACTCGTTGATGAAGTATTGTTCCTACCTGAGGGAAGCGCACTTCGATGGCAAGCCTCTAATCGAAATTTCTGTAAATTGTCCAGTGCTACATTTATCAGACAGTGACTGGAATAATCTTGTTACAAATTGGTCTCGTCTGCAGCGTAAGGTACTGTCTATGATATCACATCACAATTTGAACTACATTTCTGCATGTGCCTTAACGTCTCACTTGTACGAAAACTGTTTGCAGAAGAACATTAATTCTCAAGGGACCATAGAATCTCGCAATTGTATTGCACACTGCATTCCTCTTGTCAGTACCTCTTTCCCTATATGACCATACTTACTTTCATAGCTGGTTGGTTATCTAGCATCACTGCACATGTTAGCCTCGCTATCCTCCATTTGGTGGACATTATACGATTCGTATAGACTCTTACATAGATTTAGAATCAACCCAATGCTTTTTAAGAGGTTTAGGTCTATAGTGTCTTGCAAGGACTAAACGTCGTCTATCACTATACTTACATTAACAGCTACTCCCTCCGTCCCATAATATAAGAGCATTTTGTACAGTACACCAGTGTTCAAAACACTCTTATATTATGGGAAGAAGGATTGGTTCATTGTGTAGCATTCTGCATCTTATCTCCCTCGCCCACCATTTACTAAAAAATATCAGATCTATATTTAATCTTACCAAAAAGTTGAATACACAGACAATGCTAGTGCAGAAGTGTAGCCCATTGCTCTTGTTAGTACATTTTGTCATGTAACGCTTGTACTTCCAGGGATTGGTAGTTGATTATGTAGCATCAATCTGCATCTTATCTTCATTATCATCTATCCCTTCCAGTATTATCATATCTATAGTTACTCTCTACAAAATGTAGAGTACAGGCAATGCTTATAAGAAGACTCCGTGCTGAAATTCTTGAGTTATCGTTCCCTTGACCTGGATAAGGGCTGTATAAAGCCGGTATTAACTGTTAATGTAAGTCAGTCCTGCTAAAGCCTTTATCCTCAACTACTTTTTAATTTGCTCATACTCCCTATCATCAACTGTTGTTTAGTATGTTGTTTTTTATCAAAATGCATGTAAGCAACAGCTGTAAGTTCCAAGTTTTACTTGTAAAACCAAATTCCTTATTCATACCATGCACATTACTCAATAATCCTTATATGTATGCTTTTTTGTGGATCAATAATCTAGTGTGTGGTGAAGCAGCCCACGTTTGCACCTTGTCATCTCCCGCCAAACATGGGCCGTACTATTCGTGGACCAATAACGGTCTGCAAAATGGGTCGTAAACTGGCTAGAGTGGAAATCATCTGTTTTATGGCCCGACCATAAAAGGCCGTTAATAGGCTGTATTGATGATGCTATGAAAACAGCCCAACGGGTTAATGGGCCACAAACAGGCCGACTGTAACCACGGGCTGAATTTGGCCCACAAGCCAGTAACGGCCCGTAAGTAATCGAATTCTGGAACGAGCCCAAGAATAAATGGGCCCTTAGAAGGTCGAAAGTTAACACGGTCTGGAAACGGCCGACGGAATAATGGGTCGTTAATGGGTATACACTGTTCATTATGGGCCAGTTTCATCTCGGGCCTTTAATGGGCCCAGAGTTACAAAGGGCCTCCTATGGGCCGAAAGACGTCATGGGACATACATGGGTCGGAAGTTACAACGGGCTGGAATCATATTGGACGGCCCAAATGATGCTACTGGGCCAAATTCCGGTATGCCGTAACGTACCGTGAGTTAGCGGGTTGTAAATGGGCTATATGCGAATAGGCCGTTAACAGGCTTTCCGTGGGCTGGCCCGCTACCTTTTGACCAAGTCAAATGGGTCGGCCTTTTCACTGGAATGGGCCTCTTTTGGGCCATACCACGTGTCAACGTATCATAGGCGCCTTCGGTCCAATGAATGGATGCCATCTGCCCAACGGTGAGACGCCACGTGGTTTCTTTGGCCATTGAGGATTTTACATGTGGAAAATCCCCATTGGTCCGGGCTGTTAATGGGTTATCGGATCCAAACCGAAACCCAATAGCTTAACAATGATCCGTTACGGTGGATGCCACGTGTCGGTCACCCTTGACGAAAGCACTTCTATGATGCGTGATTTATCGTCATGGAAGTGGACACTTCCGTGATGATAATTTTGGTAATGTCATGGAACACTTTACGACAGCACAGGTATGACTATCTTGATTCTGTCATAAAATCATCATGGATGTACATGCATGACAGTAAACGTGACCTACTATGACAAACACATATCATCACGGAAGTGTATTTTTGATTTGTAGTGTTAGGGGCTACTACCACGGTTGGCAGTCTTGTTTCTCTTTAAACAAATGGAAAGGTACAAGAAACTTTCAAGATAAAATGGTCTCGGCAAAATTTTACCTCCAGGCCCTGCGATATAACACCGAGTGATTTCTTGAACACAAAACGAGCCGCTCCGAGGTACGGGACCACCAAGCTCAGGGCATTAAACTCTTGGTCAGTAAAGGCCGGGTTCCCGAGAGAGGTCTTCCGTCGACGGTGATTTACGGTACTCTCAACCTCGGAGTTAGTGGTCGAGAAAGCCTTCGAGTCTTTGGTCTGAGGAACTTCGGGAATGGCTCCTGAAGTACGATGTACTTCGCCTCTCTACTTGGACCCATCGTCACCTCGGCCCTCGCGCCCGTCAGTGTTGAGGAAGGAGAGGACTGCCTACAAGTGATTAAAAAGAGTTAAAATTTGAACTGTTGTTCCCGTTGAACACTATAACAGGGAGTTTTCCTGAGAATTGAGGGAGCAATGTTGGTTGCCCCCATAACCTCCACCTGCTCCCGAGCTTCTTGTGCCTCTTGCGAGGGGCTCCCTCGAGGAGCCGTTTCTCCGTGTGGGCATTTTGAGCACCGTCCCTTTGGAGGAGAAGTCAGGTGACTAGGGGCTTGCTTTCAATTAGAGGAAGGGGATGTGAAGTTGGCCTCGTCCCCGGCGCATCGGGGGTCAAAGCTACCCTTGAGCTGTCAAGGCACTCCATATAAAATTTCCTCCCTTCATAGATAAGGGCCAGATCCTCGTCCTCATGAAAGAGGGGATCCTCTGCTCGGCGATGCATCTTCGGCTCGGGATCTAGACTGCTTAGAGCCTCCACCCAACGCTTCAATCTCTGTTCAAAACCAGTAAAGGGTCGGTCAAATATATTGATTATGAAATGAATCAGATGGACGAGGAAATATGGGAAAGGTTACTATGTCGGTGGGATTATAGTAGGACAACCTGTCTCATAATTGACGCCGGGCAAAGTCCTCCGCCGGCCCCTGGTAGATGCCGGCCAGCATTGTCCCGAAGGCTGCTTGGTCACAAAAGCTCTATCGAATTGTTCAGGAGGAGTCTTTGGTCCTGTTGTAGGCACACAAGAGGTGAGAGCGCTGCCGAAGTGATTGGACTCTTTGGTTTATTGCCGTGGCATAACATCTATTATAGTAAGACCAATCCTCGTCAATTGCTTCACTTGAGCCGCCAGCTTGGTTACTCGGTTGGCCAGACGTTAGAATCCTCCCAAGGTGTGCCTGATGGGTACTCGGTCCCATCGATTTGGTAGACTTCGGCTGCCCCGACCTCATACAACTTCTCGATAGGTGAGCAAGGCACTATGCAAAAATACCTCCTCCATAGCCCAAAGTGCGCCTCACACCCTAGGTGAATCTCACATAGGGCAACGTATCCCGCGATATGTAAGATTAAGTTGGGAGTGAGATGGTGAAGTTGCAACCCATAGAACTCCAACAAGCCTCGAAGGAAGGGTGGATGAGAAACCCTAAGCCACACAATAAGAAAGCCATGAAGCATACCCTTTTATCCTTTTGAGGGGAAGGATAATTCTCTGCATGTACTTGTCCATTGATGGATGTTAATCCCACGCAGGCCGCTGTCAGATCTGAATCCGGTAGGTATCCTTGGGTGGCCATGCGGTTTAGTTGGATGCACGAGACGACGCAACTGCCCCAATCACCTCTTACGGGGCCATGATGGTGCCTTGAAGAGCTTTGCATCGCTCGCCATGGGAAGCTCTCGAGGTTGGACTTGGGAAGAGGAGAGCGCTTGTGCGGTTTGCTCGAAAAAATAAGTTGGGGTGTATGGTAAATCCAGACACCTAGCTCGTAAATAAAAAGGGGGAGAGGCCGACGCTTCGATGTTTCTCCATATAGCGACTCACTTCCCTGTAGACACAATTACCAAGGTTAGAAAACAGAGACGGTCCCACCCGATGGGACTGACAACCTTTTCGAGGATTAGTTGAAGCTGCGCTGGAGGGATCATGCACGAGAACTCGCCCGTCAAGCCAAAGACTCCGGAACCGAAGTCCAAGGGCATCGTCCTCGGTGTTGAAGACCAATTCAGGGGCTACTAACGGTATGTTGGACTAGGGGTACTAACCTAGTCGGCCCGTACTCGTCCAGTTGGATCAGTGGCCCCTCATTCTTCTCCAGATGGACTCCGGAGGATGTACGATGGAGGTGTGATCGACTACATCTGCCGAAGACTTCGCGTGTACTTCAAGACTTCTCCTACCACCTCCACGCCTAGATACTGACCTTGTAACCCTAGATACCCTGTTTGGCATGTATATACACCAAAGGGTTTAGCCCGTAGAGGGGACTTCAACACAATCACATTCATCTAGCCCTAGAGTTAGAACACATCTCATGATCTCGAGATAGATCAACTCTGTACTTGATACATCTCCATTAATATAAACAAGAGCAGTACGTAGGGTTTTACCTTCATTAAGAGGGCCCGAACTTGGGTAAACATTGTCTACCTTATTCATGTTACCATCTATCCAAGATCCACAGCTCGGGACCCCCTACCCTGAGGTCTGCCGGTTTTCACACTGGCACGCAGGTTAGGTGAGCCCGCACTACAGCTATAGCTTACCTGCATCGTGGTGTTTTGTCCTGCGCTACTGCTACTTACCAGCAGCGCGACCTCTTTACCCAACAACTGCTATTACGTGGCTGGCTATAGGGTATTTCCTAATAGTGCTTGTGAGTCATCAAGACTACTTTTTGGCGTCGTTGCCGAGGAGCATAGCTCTATTTATTAAGTTTACTTGGGAGTTTATTATCTACTGGAATTTATATTCACCATCAAGAATCTTCGAGACTCTAAGACCAAGATCATGCCCTTTAGGGCGAGAGCAGGTGATGATCCACAAGTATAGGGGATCTATCGTAGTCTTTTCGATAAGTAAGAGCATTGAACCCAACAAGGAGCAGAAGGAATCAATAAGCGGTTTTCAGCAAGTGGTGTAAAAGAGTTTTGATAGATAGTTTGATAGCAAGATAATTGGTAGCAAGTGGCAAGTAACAAAAGTGACAAAGTCTAGCAAGGTGCCCTAGTAATTAACAAAAGTGACAAGGCCTGGTATAGCAGCTGAAATTATAAGGGCCGGAGGATTTAGCGAATCTGCTAGAGGTGCTCCAACTACCGATGTCGAGCACAGAGGTACAACAACAGTGCATGCATGTGGGAGGCA
This sequence comes from Aegilops speltoides, assembly GCA_021437245.1. Lineage (NCBI taxonomy): Eukaryota > Viridiplantae > Streptophyta > Magnoliopsida > Poales > Poaceae > Aegilops > Aegilops speltoides. The sequence goes on from CM038141.1 coordinate 120,702,513, forward strand.
AAGGCGTTCTCACCGAACATCACAAGATTTGCGAGACCACGCCGACAACAAGGGGTAGGTAGATCAAAGCTTTTCCAGGTGTAGATCCTTTAGTTGCGGCCTTCCCTTAGCTTCATGGCCGACGTGCTGGCAGTGAAGAGAGGACCTTCTAGGTGGAGGGAAGCTGGGGAGAGGAAGATCACCGGACTGTTATCGTCGCCATAGCCGGAGGGGCGGAGCGCTTGGTGGAGGCGGGGGAGGGTTGTGTCGCTTTGCGTTGCCGGACAAAGAACCTCAGATGGAGGTTGTAGGCTTTCACGCAACATCGTCGCAGCTCGATTGAGAACTAGCGAGACGAGGCCTTCCTCCCCAACCAGTGGAGGCATGGAAATCTTAGCCGGCAAGGAGCCGCGGAAAGGGATGTGATCCCTCGAAAATTACCAATGGTGCACGGGCACTGAGGGAGTCCTGGACTAGGGGGTGTCCGGACAGCCGAACTATCATCGTCAGCCGGACTCCAAGACTATGAAGATACAAGATTGAAGACTTCGTCCCGTGTCCGGATGGGACTTTCCTTGGCGTGGAAGGCAAGCTTGGCGATACGGATATGTAGATCTCCTACCATTGTAACCGACTCTGTGTAACCCTAGCCCTCTCCGGTGTCTATATAAACCGGAGGGTTTTAGTCCATAGGACAGACAACCATTACAACAATCATACCATAGGCTAGCTTCTAGGGTTTAGCCTCCTTGATCTCGTGGTAGATCCACTCTTGTACTACCCATATCATCAATATCAATCAAGGAGTAGGGTTTACCTCCATCGAGAGGGCCGAACCTGGGTAAAAACATCGTGTCCCTTGTCTCTGTTACCATCCGCCTAGACGCGCTGATGCTGGGACCCCTACCGAGATCCGCCGGTTTTGACACCGACATTGATGCTTTCATTGAGAGTTCCTCTGTGTCGTCACCGATAGGCTTGATGGCTTCTTCAATCTGAAGGAAATATGCCCTAGAGGCAATAATAAAGTTATTATTTATTTCCTCATATCATGATAAATGTTTATTATTCATGCTAGAATTGTATTAACCGGAAACATGATACATGTGTGAATACATAGACAAACATATAGTCACTAGTATGCCTCTACTTGACTAGCTCATTAATCAAAGATGGTTATGTTTCCTAACCATAGACATGTGTTGTCATTTGATTAATGAGATCATATCATTAGGAGAATGATGTGATTGACATGACCCATTCCATTAGCCTAGCACTTGATCGTTTAGTATACTGCTATTGCTTTCTTCATGACTTATACAAGTTCCTGCAACTATGAGATTGTGCAACTCCCGTTTACCGGAAGAACACTTTGTGTGCTACCAAACGTCACAACGTAACTGGGTGATTATAAAGGTGCTCTACAGGTGTTTCCAAAGGTACATGTTGAGTTGGCATAATTCGAGATTAGGTTTTGTCACTCCGATTGTCGGAGAGGTATCTCTGGGCCCTCTCGGTAATACTCATCACCTAAGCCTTGCAAGCATTATAACTAATGAGTTAGTTATGAGATGATGTATTCTGAGCGAGTAAAGAGACTTGCGGTAATGAGATTGAACTAGGTATTGGATACCGACAATCAAATCTCGGGCAAGTAACATACCGATGACAAAGGGAACAACGTATGTTGTTATGCGGTTTGACCGATAAAGATCTTCGTAGAATATGTAGGAACCAATATGGGCATCCAGGTCCCGCTATTGGTTATTGACCGAGAATAGTTCTAGGTCATGTCTACATAGTTCTCGAACCCATAGGGTCCGCACGCTTAACGTTATGATGACAGTTTTATTATGAGTTTATAAGTTTTGATGTACCGAAGTTTGTTCGGAGTCCCGGATGTGATCACGGACATGACGAGGAGTCTCGAAATGGTCGAGACATAAAGATTGATATATTGGAAGCCTATATTTGGACATCGGAATCGTTCCGGGTGAAATCGGCATTTTACCGGAGTACCGGGAGGTTACCGGAACCCCCCGGGGGGTTATTGGGCCTACATGGGCCATGAGGGAGAAGAGGGAAGGAGCCACGAGGGGGCCGCGCGCCCCACCCACTCCTAGTCCGAATAGGACAAGGGAAGGGGGGCGGTGCCCCCCCTTTCCTTCCCCTCTTCCTCCTCTTTCCCCCTTTCTCCTACTCCTACTTGGAAAGAAGGGAGTCCTACTCCCGGTGGGAGTAGGACTCCCCCCTTGGCGTGCCCTCCTTGGCCAGCCGCCTCCTCCCCCCTGGCTTCTTTATATACGGGGGCGGGGGGCACCCCATAGGCACACAAGTTGATCTACGGATCGTTCCTTAGCCGTGTGCAGTGCCCCCCTCCACCATATTCCACCTCGGTCATATCGTCGCGGAGTTTAGGCGAAGCCTGTGCGATAGAACATCATCATCGTCACCACGCCGTCGTCTTGACGGAACTCATCTCCGAGCTCGGCTGGATCGAGGCCGGAGATCATCATCGAGCTGAGCGTGTTGAACTCGGAGGCCCCCGACGTTCGGTGCTTGGATCGGTCGGATCGTGAAGATGTACGACTACATCAACGCGTTGTGTTAACGCTTCGCCACGGTCTATGACAGTGCGTGGACGAACACTCTCCCTCTCGTTGCTATGCCATCACCATGATCTTGTGTGTGCGAGGGAAATTTTTGAAATTACTACGTTCCCCAACGGTGGTATCGAGCCAGGTTTTATGCGTTGATGTTATATGCACGAGTAGAACACAAGTGAGTTGTGGGCGATACAAGTCATCTTGCTTACCAAGCATGTCATACTTTGGTTGGCGGTATTGTGAGATGAAGCGGCCCGGACCGACATTACAGCCAGACGCTTACGCGAGACTGGTTTCACTATTACGAGCACTCGTGCTTAAAGGTGGTGGCGGGTGTCTCTCTCTCTCACTTTAGCTGAATCGAGTGTGGCTCGCCCGGTCCTTGTGAAGGTTAAAACAGCACCAACTTGACGAACTATCGTTGTGGTTTTTGATGCGTAGGTAAACGGTTCTTGCTAAGCCCGTAGCAGCCACGTAAAATTTGCAACAACAAAGTAGAGGACGTCTAACTTGTTTTTGTAGGGCATGTTGTGATGTGATATGGTCAAGGCGTGATGCTATATTTTATTGTATGAGATGATCATGTTTTGTAACGAAGTTATCGGCAATGGCGAGGAGCCATATGGTTGTCGCTTTATTGTATGAAATGCAAGCGCCATGTAATTGCTTTACTTTATCACTAAGCGGTAGCGATAGTCGTAGAAGCAATAGATGGCGAACGACAACGATGCTACGATGGAGATCAAGGTGTCGCTACCGGTGACGATGGTGATCACGACGGTGCTTGAAGATGGAATCACAAGCACAAGATGATGATGGCCATATCATATCACTTATATTGATTGCATGTGATGTTTATCCTTTATGCATCTTATCTTGCTTTGATTGACGGTAGCATTTTAAGATGATCTCTCACTAAAATTATCAAGAAGTGTTCTCCCGAGTATGCACCGTTGCCAAAGTTCGTCGTGCCCAGACACCACGTGATGATCGGGTGTGATAAGCTCTCGTCCATCTACAATGGGTGCAAGCCAGTTTTGCACACGGAATACTCGAGTTATACTTGACGAGCCTAGCATGGCAGATATGGCCTCGAACACGGAGACCGAAGGTCGGCGTGAATCATATAGTAGATATGATCAACATAGTGATGTTCACCATTGAAAACTACTCCATCTCACGTGATGATCGGTTATGGTTTAGTTGATTTGGATCACGTAATCACTTAGATGACTAGAGATGTCTGTCTAAGTGGGAGTTCTTAAGTAATATGATTAATTGAACTTAAATTTATCATGAACTTAGTACTGATAGTATTTTGCTTGTCTATGTTTGTTTGTAGATAGATGGCTCGTGTTGTTGTCCGTTGAATTTTAATGCGTTCCTTGAGAAAGCAAAGTTGAAAGATGATGGTAGCAATTACGGATCGGGTCCATAACCCGAGGATTATCCTCATTGCTGACGGAAAAGTTACGTCCTGGAAGCACCGCTGGGTGCGAACTGTTCTTTGCGATGCAACCGACGATGTTAAAACGTCCGCAAAGCAAAGCTAATGACTACTCTATAGTTGATGTGCCATGCTTTACGGCTTAGAACCGGGCCTTCAACGACGTTTTGAGCGTCATGGAGCATATGAGATGTTCCAGAGTTGAAGTTAATATTTCAAGCAAATGCCCGGATTGAGAGATATGAAGTCTCCAATAAGTTCTATAGCTGCAAGATGGAGGAGAATAGTTCTGTCGGTGAACATATACTCAAAATGTCCGGGTATAATAATCACTTGATTCAAGCGGGAGTTAATCTTCCGGATGATAGCGTCATTGATGAATTCTCCAATCACTGCCACCAAGCTACAAGAGCTTTGTGATGAACTATAATATGCAAGGGATGAACAAGACTATTCTTGAGCTCTTCGCAATGCTAAAAGCTGCGGAGGTAGAAATCAAGAAGGAGCATCAAGTGTTGATGGTCAACAAGACCACTAGTTTCAAGAAAAAGGGTAAAGGGAAGAAGAAGGGGAACTTCAAGAAGAACAGCAAGCAAGTTGCTGCTCAAGAGAAGAAACCCAAGTCGGACCAAAGCACGAAAATCGAGTGCTTCTCCGCAAGCGGTAGTCCCGGAAGCGGAACTGCCCCAAGTATTTGGCGGATAAGAAGGATGGCAAAGTAAACAAAGGTATATGTGATATACATGTTATTGATGTGTACCTAAATAGAGCTCGTAGTAGCAACTGGGTATTTGATCTTGGTTACATTGCTAATATTTGCAACTCGAAGCAGGGACTACGGAATAAGTGAGCACCGCCAAGGACGAGGTGGCGATGCGCGTGGGAAAGCGGTTCCAAAGTCGATGTGATCATGATCGGCCCGCTACCTCTACATCTACCTTGGGATTAGTTTTAGACCTGAATAATTGTTATTTGGTGCAGCGTTAAGCATGAACATTATATCTGGATCTTGTTTGATGCGAGACGGTTATTCATTTAAATCGAGAATAATGGTTGTTCTATTTATATGAGTAATATCTTTTATGGTCATGCACCCTTAAAGAGTGGTCTATTTTTATTAAATCTCGATAGTAGTGATACACATATTTATAGTGTTGAAACCAAAAGATGCAGAGTTGATAATGATAGTGCAACTTATTTGTGGTAATCGCCGTTTAGGTCATATCGAGTGTAAAGCGCATGAAGAAACTCCATACTAATGGGCTTTTGGAATCACTTGATTATGAATCACTTGGTACTTGTGAACTGTGCCTTATGGGCAAGATGACTAAAACGCCGTTCTCCGAAACTATGGAGCGAGCAACTGATTTGTTGGAAATCATACATACTGATGTTTGTGGTCCAACGAATGTTGAGGCTCGCGGCGGGTATCGTTATTTTCTCACCTTCACAGATGATTTAAGCAGATATGGGTATATCTACTTAATGAAACACAAGTCTGAAACATTTGAAAAGTTCAAAGAATTTCAGAGTGAAGTGGAAAATCATCGTAACAAGAAAATAAAGTTTCTACGATCTGATCGTGGAGGAGAATATTTGAGTTACGAGTTTGTTCTACACTTGAAACAATGTGGAATAGTTTTGCAACTCACGCCACCTGGAATACCACAATGAAATGGTGTGTCCGAACATCGTAATCGTACTTTACTAAGATATGGTGCGATCTATGATGTCTCTTACTGATTTACCACTATCGTTTTGGGGTTATGCTTTAGAGACGGCCGCATTCATGTTAAATAGGGCACCATCAAAATCCGTTGAGACGACGCCTTATGAACTGTGGTTTGGCAAGAACCAAAGTTGTCGTTTCTTAAAGTTTGGGGCTGCGATGCTTATGTGAAGAAACTTCAATCAGATAAGCTCGAACCCAAATCGGAGAAATGTGTCTTCATAGGATACCCAAAAGAGACTGTTGGGTACACCTTCTATCACAGATCCGAAGGCAAGACATTTGTTGCTAAGAATGGATCCTTTCTAGAGAAGGAGTTTCTCTCGAAAGAAGTGAGTGGGAGGAAAGTAGAACGTGATGAGATAATCGTATCTACTCCCTTATTGGAAAGTAGTTCATCACGAGAACCGGTTCTGTGACAACTACACCAATAAGTGAGGAAGCTAATGATAATGATCATGAAACTTCAGATCAAGTTTCTACTAAACCTCGAGGTCTACAGAGTAAGATCCGCACTGAGTGGTACGGTAATCCTATTCGAAGTCATGTTACTTGACCATGATGAACCTACGAACTATGAGGAAGCGATGATGAGCCCAGATTTCGCAAAATGGCTAGAAGCCATGAAATCGAGATGGGATCCATGTATGAAAACAAAGTATGGACTTTGGTTGACTTGCCCGATGATCGGCAAGCCATTGAGAATAAATGGATCTTTAAGAAGAAGACCGACGCTGATGGTAATGTAGCGTCTATAAAGCTCGACTTGTTGCAAAAGGTTTTCGACAAGTTCAAGGGGTTGATTACGATGAGACTTTCTCACCCGTAGCGATGCTTAAGTCTGTCCGAATCATGTTAGCTATTGCTGCATTTCATGATTATGAAATTTGGCAAATGGATGTCAAGACTGCATTCTTGAATGGATTTCTAGAAGAAGAGTTGTATATAATGCAGCGGAAGGTTTTGTTGATCCAAAAGGTCTTGACAAAGTGTGCAAGCTCCGGCGTTCCATTTATGGACTGGTGCAAGCATCTCGAGTTGGAATAAACGCTTTGATAGTGTGATCAAAGCATATGGTTTTATCTGAGACTTTTGGAGAAGCTTTGTATTTACAAGAAAGTGAGTGGGAGCTCTGTAGCATTTCTAATTTTATATGTAGATGACATATTATTAATTGGAAATGATATAGAATTCTGGATAGCATAAAGGGATACTTGAATAAAAGTTTTTCAATGAAAGACCTCGGTGAAGCTTCTTACATATTGGGCATCAAGATCTATAAAGATAGATCAAGGCGCTTAATAGGACTTTCACAAAGCACATACCTTGACAAAATTTTGAAAAAGTTCAAAATGGATCGAGCAAAGAAAGGATTCTTGCATGCTACAAGGTGTGAAGTTGAGTCAAACTCAATGCCCGACCACAGCAGAAGATAGAGAGAAAATGAAAAATGTTCCTATGCTTGACCATAGGCTCTATCATGTATGCAATCTTGTGTACCGGACACGACATATGCTTAGCAATAAGCTTGGCAGGAAGGTACCAAAGTAATCGAGTGGATCATCTGGACAGTGGTCAAGAACATCTGAAATACGAAAAGGACTAAGGATATGTTTCTCGTATATGGAGGTGACAAAGAGCTAGTCGTAAATGGTTACGTCGATGCAAGCTTTGACACTAATCCGAATGATTCTAAATCGCAAACCGGGTAAGTGTTTATATTAAACGGTGGAGCTATAAGTTGGTGCAGTTCTAAACAAAGCGTCGTGGCGGGATCTCCATGTGAAGCGGAGTACATAGCTGCTTCGGAAGCAGCAAATGAAGGAGTCTGGATGAAGGAGTTCATTTCCGATCTAGGTGTCATACCTAGTGCATCGGGACCAATGAAGATCTTCTGTGACAATATTGGTGCAATTGCCTTGGCAAAGGAATCCAGATTTCACAAGAGGACCAAGCACATCAAGAGACGCTTCAATTCCAATCGGGACCAAGTACAAGTGGGAGACATAGAGATTTGCAAAATACATACGGATCTGAATGTTGCAGACCCGTTGACTAAGCCTCTCTCACGAGCAAAACATGATCAGCACCAAGACTCCATGGGTGTTAAAATCATTACTATGTAATCTAGATTATTGACTCTAGTGCAAGTGGGAGACTGAAGGAAATATGCCCTAGAGGCAATAATAAAGTTATTATTTATTTCCTCATATCATGATAAATGTTTATTATTCATGCTAGAATTGTATTAATCGGAAACATGATACATGTGTGAATACATAGACAAACATATAGTCACTAGTATGCCTCTACTTGACTAGCTCATTAATCAAAGATGGTTATGTTTCCTAACCATAGACATGTGTTGTCATTTGATTAATGAGATCATATCATTAGGAGAATGATGTGATTGACATGACCCATTCCGTTAGCCTAGCACTTGATCGTTTAGTATCTCGCTATTGCTTTCTTCATGACTTATACAAGTTCCGCAACTATGAGATTGTGCAACTCCTGTTTACGGAAGAACACTTTGTGTGCTACCAAATGTCTACATGGCGGGTGATTATAAAGGTGCTCTGTGGTGTTTCGAAGGTACATGTTGAGTTGGCATAATTCGAGATTAGGTTTTGTCACTCCGATTGTCGGAGAGGTGTCTCTGGGCCCTCTCGGTAATACTCATCACCTAAGCCTTGCAAGCATTATAACTAATGAGTTAGTTATGAGATGATGTATTACAGAACGAGTAAAGAGACTTGCCGGTAACGAGGTTGAACTAGGTATTGGATACCGACGATCAAATCTCGGGCAAGTAACATACCGATGACAAAGGGAACAACGTATGTTGTTATGCGGTTTGACCGATAAAGATCTTCGTAGAATATGTAGGAACCAATATGGGCATCCAGGTCCCGCTATTGGTTATTGAGCGAGAATAGTTCTAGGTCATGTCTACATAGTTCTCGAACCCGTAGGGTCCGCACGCTTAACGTTACGATGACAGTTTTATTATGAGTTTATAAGTTTTGATGTACCGAAGTTTGTTCGGAGTCCCGGATGTGATCACGGACATGACGAGGAGTCTCGAAATGGTCGAGACATAAAGATAGATATATTGGAAGCCTATATTTGGACATCGAAATCGTTTCAGGTGAAATCGGCATTTTACCGGAGTACCGGGAGGTTACCGGAACCCCCCGGGGGGTTATTGGGCCTACATTTGCCACGAGGGAGAAGAGGGAAGGAGCCAGGAGGGGGCCGCGCGCCCCTCCCCCTCCTAGTCCGAATAGGATAAGGGAAGGGGGCGGCGCCCCCCCTTTCCTTCCCCTCTTCCTCCTCTTTCCCCCCTTCTCCTACTCCTACTTGGAAAGAAGGAGTCCTACTCCGGTGGGAGTAGGACTCCCCCCTGGCGCGCCCTCCTTGGCGGCCGCCTCCTCCCCGGCTTCTTTATATCTGAGGCGGGGGCACCCATAGACACACAAGTTGATCTACGGATCGTTCCTTAGCCGTGTGCGGTGCCCCCTCCACCATATTCCACCTCGGTCATATCGTCGCAGAGTTTAGGCGAAGCCTGCGCGATAGAACATCATCATCGTCCACCACGCCGTCGTCTTGTGGAACTCATCTCGGAGCTCGGCTGGATCGAGGCGGATATCATCATCGAGCTGAACGTGTCTGAACTCGGAGGCCCCGTTACGTTTGGTGCTTGGATCGGTCGGATCGTGAAGACGTACGACTACATCAACCGCGTTGTGTTAACGCTTCGCCACGATCACGAGGGTACATGGACGAACACTCTCCCCTCTCGTTGCTATGCCATCACCATGAACTTGCGTGTGCGTAGGAATTTTTTTTGAAATTACTACGTTCACCAACACAATCAACAACAACGCCGTCCAGGGTGAGACTTTTCTCCCGGACAGATCTTCATGTTCGGCGGCTTCGCACTGCGGGCCAATTCAATTGGCCATCTGGAGCAGATCGAAAGCTACGCCCCTGGCCATCAGGTCAGGTTTGGAAGCCTAAACTTCACGGCCAACATCCGTGGAGACTTGATCTTCGACGGATTCGAGCGAGCGGCGTGCCGCCTTTGTCGCGAGGGCATGATCTAGCTCTGCCACGGACGGTGCCACGAGGTCGCGACACGAAGTCCGCCTTGCCCTTAGCTCCGGGCAGACGCGCAGATCGAGGACAGGTGGCTGGACACCGCCTCGGGAGCTGCAACCTCTACGGCGATAGAGCCGAATACCGACCTTGTCCCTTACAAAGCTTGTGACTCCGAGGCGCCGGACTCCTTGCCGGACTCCGAACCTCCCGCGCCCCTGCCAATCGAATCCGATTGGGCGCCGATCATGGAGTTCACCGCTGCGGACATCTTTCAGCATTCACCCTTTAGCGACATATTAAATTCGCTAAAGCACCTCTCGTTATCAAGAGAACCTTGGCCGGATTGCGGTCAGGATGGTTGGGATGCGGACGACAAAGAAATTCAAAGCCCACCCACCACCCACTTTGTAGCCACTGTCGACGATCTAACCGACATGCTAGACTATGACTCTGAAGACATCGACGGTATGGACGGCGATGCCGAGACGATCGAGAACCAGCGCCACTGAGGCGCTGGAAGACCACCTCGTCATATGACATATACATGGTGGACACCCCAAAGGACGGGGACGACAAAGAAGCAGCAGAGGCAGATTCCTCTAAGAAACAGCCCAAGCGCCGACGTCAGCGGCGCCGCTCTAAATCCTGCCACGGCAAGAATGGAGATTCCGGCACCGGAGATAATAACACCCCAGAGAGTGCGAAGACAACCCCTCAAAGACAATTCAAAGAGGGAGGACGGTGAAGCCAGCCCTTGAGAGAGAGCGGCAGATGAGGAGTTAGAGGATGACAATTACATGCCTCCCTCCGGAGACGAGGCAAGCCTCAACGACGACAAATTTGTCGTGCCTGAGGATCCCATCGAACAAGAGCATTTTAAACGCAGGCTTATCGCCACGGCAAATAGCCTAAAGAAAAAGCAGCAACAAGTTCAAGCTGATCAAGACCTGCTGGCCGACAGATGGACCGAGGTCCTCGCGGCCGAAGAGTATGAACTCGAACGCCCCTCCAAGAGCTACCCAAAACGCAAGTTGCTCCCCCGACTAGAGGAGGAAGCATACAAACCTTCATCACCAGCGCACAATACGGAAGACCGACCACCATGCGGTCGAGACAGAGAAGCATCTAGGCCCTCCTTTAGGACCATACCCCGGCACCGCTCGAAAAGTACGAAGCCACGAGGGAATGCGCCGGACTTGCGGGATATATTGGAGGACAAGGCAAGACAATCCAGATCCATCTACGGATCACGTGGGTGCCCCACGACCCACGACGACTACCGTCGCGCCGGATACAGCAACTCCGGCCGGGCCGAACACAGCAGACAACGCTCTCTTGAGCTACGTCGTAATATTGCTCAATATAGGCGCCGACACCCACTATGCTTCATGAGGCGAAGTAATGGATCATCAAATCCCTGAAGGGTTTAAACCCGTGAACATTGAATCCTACGATGGCACAACAGACCCCGCGGTTTGGATCGAAGATTATCTCCTTCATATCCATATGGCCTGCGGTGACGATCTCCACGCCATCAAGTATCTCCCACTCAAGCTTAAAGGACCAGCTCGGCATTGGCTTAACAGCTTGCCCGCAGAGTCAATTGGGTGTTGGGAAGACACGGAAGCCGCATTCTCGACAACTTCAGGGCACATATGTGCGACCACCGACGCCGATGACCTAAGCCACATAATTCAGCAGCCAGACGAATCGGCGATAGATTACGGACACGGTTCTTAACAAAGAAAAATCAAATCGTCAACTGTCCGGATGTAGAGGCCCTCGCAGCCTTCAAACATAACATCCACGACGAGTGGCTGGCCCGGCACCTAGGACAGGAAAAGCCAAAATCCATGGCAGCCCTCACATCACTCATGACCCGCTTCGTGCGGGAGAGGACAGTAGCTAGCTCGCAGCAACAACCTTAGCAAAAATCTTTGGCAGTCCGGATACTAAGGACCACAAAGGCGGTCGCGTCGAAACAAAACAAACGCGTTAACGGCGATAACAATGAGGATCGGCGGTCAACGCCGGATTCAGAGGCTCTAAACCCGGTCGTGGAAGAAGCCATTCAAAAGAACCACTCCGGTCCGTCAATTTGGACTGAATACTCGACCGCTCTTGGCGATACATGGCACCCCGAAAAGCCAGCTAACCACACCAACAGGATTGTTGGGTATTCAAGCGAGCGAGCAAGTTAATTGCGAAAACAATGACAAGGGGCTGCATAGCGACGACGAGGAGGAGACCCGCCGCCCGAACGATGAGAGGATGAATGGTTTCCCCACAAGTGCGGACGGTAAATATGATATACGCAACCCACATACCCAAGAGGGAGAGGAATCGTGCACTTCGGGACGTATATGCGATGGAGCCAGTCGCCCCAAAGTTCAATCCATGGTCCTCTTGCCCGATCACATTTGATCGAAGGGACCACCCCACCAGTATCCGCCATGACGGATTCGCCGCATTGGTTTTAGACCCAATCGTCGATGGATTTCACCTCACTAGAGTCCTCATGGACGGCGGCAGCAGCCTGAACCTGCTTTATCAAGATATAGTGCGCAAGATGGGCATAGACTCCTCAAGGATTAAACCTACAAGGACAACCTTCAAAGGCGTCATACCAGGCATCAAAGCCAATTGTACAGGCTCGGTCATGCTGGAAGGGGTCTTCGGATCCCTGGATAATTTCCGAAGCGAGGAGTTAATCTTCGACATAGTCCCGTTCCGCAGTGGCTATCACGCCCTGCTCGGACGAACCACGTTTGCAAAGTTCAACGCGGTGCCGCATTATGCATACCTCAAGCTCAAGATGCCAGCCCTCGTGGAGTCATCACGGTCAACGGAAACATCAATGCTCCTCCGAACGGAGGAACACACAGCAGCTCTCGCGGTATGTCTGAGCAGCCTCTTAAGGCAAGTCTCGAGTCCGGCCGTTAAAAGACCGGACATGATCAAACGCGCCCAGAGCAACATACACCAAGACCACCTGGCACGTTCCGAGCATGCGTAGCAATGCGGCCACAACCCCAGCCCTTGCATGATTGCAAGACAAACTCCCCGCGTACATCATTACGCTCTGGAGATACCTTGGGCATAGGGGGAGGGGCACGACCACGACATGCCCAGAGTGCGGCTCAACCACACCAGGGGCTACTAAGTGTGTCGCTCTTTTTCTTTTCCTTTTTTATTTTATTTTATCTACAGGACTCCGTTTACAAGAGGTCCTGTCCGGCAGTAGATCGGCCGAACTCACGATGCAACAGCCAGGGAGGAATAAGGGCTACGACGAACACTCAGGCGGTCTCCATTACGAGCATTAAATCTGTTTATTACACCATTCCGCAGCCCACCCCTGGAGGGGGACATGTTTAAAATAGTCCACTCCCTTGCTTACCGCACTATTTGTATCGTTCTGCACTCATGGCAGAATTCCCTGAATAAACAATGCATTACTTTTTCCCTTATAATTGCATTCCTTTCTATATATATGTTCATTTATGACATCTTGCATCCGTACAATTTGGTATGGCCGAATACACCAGGGGCTTATGTTCCCCGCAGTATGGTGTGATAAGTCCGAACACTTTCACAAGTGCGGCACCCCGAACTTATAGCATTATATGCATCGGCTCGAATCATGTCTTGGGTCAATAGTTGGGTTTGCCGGCTCCCATGTTTTGGTACCTTACGTTACGTTCATCGGCTAAGGTAGCCTTTGGGAGAACCATCGCGATTGCGCCCGGTTGAGCTGGGCGAGCGCTTAGTGGAGAAAGCTAAAACTGACTATCATGATAAGGCGAGAGACTGGTCGCTGTTTGAGAGGTCTTTTCGAGTCCCTAAAGACTTACGCCGCTTAGAGCGAGGAACCGGATAGTGTCCAGCCAAGGCGTGGATAGCGCCCCAAATTCAGTCTTCCGAACACTAGGGGCTTCGCCGAAATTTAAAATTATAGAATTCTATGGCTAAGTGAGAGTGTTCAAGCATTATAAGTCCGGTTGCCTTGTTCGTTGCGTTGAGCGCCTCCCTAGATGGACCCAAAAAAGGGAACAAGAGTGCTCAAGTTTATCCCGAACACCCCAGCACTCGTGGCATGGGGGCTGAAGCCGACGACTTGCCATCTCTCAGATTTAATAAGCGGCCGCATGAAGGTAATATTTTAAATCAAATAAGCATTGCTTAGCGCATATGAACAATGTTTTCAGCGCACAGGATAACACATGGTGAGTTTACTCAATAATTACATCTCTGGGGCACTCATCCGCAATCTTGCGGGCACCCTTTAGGATAGTCTTATAGTACATTTCGGGCGTACGATACTCCTTGCCCGGCGGCGGCGCGTCCGTCAGAAGCCTCTCCGCATCCAGCCTGCCCCAATGCACCTTTACGCGGGCAAGGGCCAGACGGGCACCTTCAATGCAGGCGGAGCGCTTGATGACCTCCACCCAAGGGCACGCATCCACCAGCCGCCGACGAGGTCAAGTAGCTCCTGTGCATGGCCTCTCCAGCCACAACCGGACTATGAGGCCCTTCATGGCCTGCTCGGCTACCTTGTGGAGCTCGACCACTGCTTCACCTGGTCGCTAGGGGCACCGGATGTCGGCCTCGGCGTCTTGAGACTAGAAGACCTTCTCCGTTGAGCTCCCTCCTCAGCCCGGTAGAATCGGCTGACATCGGACACGCCATGAGGCAGATCTGCAAGCGCCTCGAGAGCTCCAAATTCGGGTAAGTAACAGGTAATTTACATTCACATGCTTGCTTTGCATGAAAAATGCCTTACCCGCCGCTATCTTCTTCGTCGCCTCAATCTCCTGGAGGGCCTTATAGGCCTCGGCCTTAGCGGCTTTGGCACTTTCAAGAGCCGAGGCAAGCTCGGACTCTCGAGTCTTCGAGTCGCGCTCCAACCTCTCATGCTTTTCCATGAGAGCCTGGAGCTCTTGCCGCACCTCCGCCACCCGCGCCTCCCGCCTCTCTCGCTCCGCTCGTTCCGCGACCGCATTGCATTCGGCCGCGGACATGGCCTCCTTCAGGGCCGCCACCTCATTCGTGGCCCCTGCAGTACCCACGTTATCCTTGTTATTTCTATTGCAACCAAAATCCTTTTCTGTAAGGTACAAATTTCAAAGTGGTGTTACTCACCTTCTTTGTCCTCGAGCTGCTTCTTGGCAAGGCCGAGCTCTTGCTCGACCGCTCGAGGTCCTGCTTCAAAGCATCGACCTCCATGATCGGTCTGGCGAGAGGTCAGCAGCGCAGCCTGCAAACCCATATTGACATATTTTTAGCACTCCTGCGTATATCTTTTATAGATCCTCAGTCCGGTTTTTCTTTCCGAACACCGAACCGAGCATCAGGGGCTACTGTCTATGCAGTATTACATTACGCATTTTTAAGCTTCTTACCTCAAAGCCTGTTAGAAGGCTGCTGCAAGCTTCGGTCAGCCCGCTCTTGGCGAGCTGAACTTTCTGAATCACCGCACTCATAATAGTGCGGTGTTCTTCCTCGATGGAAGCGCTGTTGAGCGCCTCCAACAAGTTGTCCGGCGCCTCCGGTTGGACGGAGGTCGCCGGCGTCACGATCTTTCCCTTCTTACGAAGGGGCCGCCTGCCGGACTCCGGAACCACTGCGGGTTCCGGCATGGAGTCCGGCGCAGAGTCCGGGAGGCTGCCTTGCGGCACCTCCGGAGCCTCCTCCTGATGGGTCCCCTCTTGGGATCCCACCTCGGCGTCCTCAGCATTGCGAGGGGTGGAGGCAGTCGGAATGGAATCCACGTTCGACGGAGCCAAGGACCCGCTCGATGAAGCAGGAAGATCATCATCGGCCGGACTACAGGTAGTATGCGGCATTAGAAGGACACTATGTGACGTGAAAGAGAAATTATAAACCATTCAGGAATCCGGATACTTATGATCTTGCCGGAGGCCTGGCCCTTGAGGGCCACTCTTCGTCGCCAACGTTGGCGTTGGCGGAGCTGTCCGGGGGAAGGGTCCTTCCCCTCTTGGAGCCTTCGGCCTCCCCCATTGGGGAAGCCTTCCTTTTACTCTCTCCCCCCTCCGGGGGAGAGTCCTCTTTCTCCTCCTCATCTTCGGGGAAGGAGTCCGCCTCGGAGCCATCGGACGATGAGTCCGATATCACCTGGCGCCGGGAACTTCTTCGAGTTCCCGCGGCCTTCTTCTTCGCCTTCTTCTCCAGCACCACATAAAGTGCCGGGACTAGTAGCCCCGTTAAATGGGCGTCCGCTGGGTCTTCGGGAAGGGGAGCCGGACAGTCTACCTGTCCGGATGTCCTCTGCCAGTCCTGTCAAAGGCATTGGGAGTTTTAGATCCCACATAAAATTAAATTGTGAAAGAAGATAAGTGTCCCATAGAGGATAACAAAGCTTACTCGCTTGGCCGGGCGCTGGTCTTGAATCGCGGTCTTCCGTCAGCGGACGCTGGGCTTCTCCGCCTTGAACAGCACCCTCCAAGCATCTTCAGACGTCGTGTCGAAGAGCCGCTCCAGGTTCGTGTCAGGCCGGATTGAACTCCCACAAATTAAAGACCCGCTGTTGGCGGGGAGAATCCGACAGACGAGCATGACTGGATCACATTGACAAGCCTAAGCTTGTTGTTCACCAAGGTCAGAGACAGATCGAGTCTGTCGGCTCCTTCGAATCGCCCCATAGCAAGCCTTTCACTTTCCGTGAGGTGAGTTGCATGGGGATACCAGATCTGAACTTCGGGGCATTTGCCCATTTAGGGTCGCGCGGCTCGGTGATGTAGAACCACCCCGATTGCCACCTTGACGGACTCCACGAAGGCCCCTTGAGCGGATGGCGTTGGGCATCTTGCCCAACATGGCGCCTCAAGATTCGCTTGGACGCCCTTCACTACCTTGACAGCGTTGAAGGTCTTGAGCCTGGCGAAGTGGGGCTGGATGCGAGGAAGGCCGCGCACCACGATAAACGCCGAGATGTTGAGGATGAAGTTTGGCCGGATCGTGGAAATCCAGGCCGTAGTAGTACATGAGCCCCAGACGAAGGGATGCAACGGGAAGCCCCATCAGCGGAGGAAGTGGGGAAGGAATCGACCCTCTCATGGGGCCGGGGATGGGGATGAGCTGCCCCTTGTCGGCGGCCGCGCTGTGATGTCATTTGGACAGATATCCGGCGCCTGCGGCTTCTTGATGTGCTCCTCCGAACGGAGGAAGCCAACCACTGCCTCCCGCCGGACATGGTGGAGAAGGTCGAGGACGAGATGTGCGGGCTTGGGGCTGGGAGCTCGAGTCTTGCGGAGATGGATAAGCAAAGGAGGAAGAAGGCGTAGGTAAAAAGGCGGATCCTTATCCCCTTATATATATAGGCGGACGAAGACTATGCGTCCCCACCAGCCTGGTAAAACTCGCTTATCTCCCAAGCGCCACCGTCAATGGCGCGGTTGGGTTACCCACGTCCGTATTGATGAGAATCCCGGAATAAGGGGAACACGATCTCTACTTCGACAAGACGTGCCAAGGAAACCGCTTCACTAAACGCGCTGAGGTGGTATAAAAAAACGATTCAAGTAAAGGCTTGGTAGTGGTATGACGTCATGACACAAAATACGTCAGCGGATTGAACTTGTGTACATATTATTCTCTCTACGGTGGAGTGTGGAATTTTTTATTTTGCAGAGCCGGACACTATCCTGGCGTTCACAATCTTCTATGAATTATTCGGAGGAGGAACCCGCCTTGAAATGCCGAACAATATGCGCGCCGGACTCATCGTCATTGAAGCCCGGTTCGAGGGCTACCGAGGAGTCTGGACTAGGGGTGTCCGGACAGTAGGACTATCATCGTCGGTAGGACTCCAAGACTATGAAGATACAAGATTGAAGACTTCGTCCGTGTCCGGATGAGACTTTCCTTGGCGTGGAAGGCAAGCTTGGCGATACGGATATGTAGATCTCCTACCATTGTAACCGACTCTGTGTAACCCTAGCCCTCTCCGGTGTCTATATAAACCGGAGGGTTTTAGTCCATAGGACAGAACAACCATTACAACAATCATACCATAGGCTAGCTTCTAGGGTTTAGCCTCCTTGATCTCGTGGTAGATCCACTCTTGTACTACCCATATCATCAATATCAATCAAGCAGGAGTAGGGTTTTACCTCCATCGAGAGGGCCCGAACCTGGGTAAAAACATCGTGTCCCTTGTCTCCTGTTACCATCCGCCTAGACACACAGTTCGGGACCCCCTACCCGAGATCCGCCGGTTTTGACACCGACATGCACCTTTCTGCCCATTGTATTTTTTTTGTAAACACGCATACACAATATATGTTATGCATCTGGAAAATTTCATACTCCCTCCTTCCCAAAATATAAGGCGCGCTTGACTCTTTTTGGTCTTAATCACAAAACCTTGACTATAATTTTTACTTATTGCATGTCTACAAAATTAGTATATAAACATAAGAACTAAAATTATTTTACAAGACAAATATGTCGATACCATTTATACATGTTCAACCAATGCACTTTGGTATATATTAATGATCAAAGTCATGCATGAAAAAACATGAAAGTCAACCATGACTTATATTTTGGGAAGGAGGGAGTGTCATTTGTAGTTTCACACATGATGTAAAGAAAGACAAATATGTATTTTTAAACGGACTTCTTTTTTTTGTTATTTGGGCTAGAATTTTGTTTCTTTTACAGCTTGCATATTATATTTTTTTGAAACTACATTTCATGGATTCATAGTGGACACATACAAGTTTCCACATATTTTTTGTGATTTTTTTGAAACTTCTAAATAAGGGTTTTGATTTTTTTTCTTCTTCAAATAAACAGGCATCAAAGTGCCCAAGCACCAGAACTTCGCACTCCGGGATCCCTCCCCTTCATTGGGAACCAAATGCAGCGGTAGGCTCCCCCGGCTTGATTCGGCTCGGAGTTTCCTCACCTAGGGAAAGAAGGGGGACCCATTTACCAAATGAGCCCTTATTGTATGGCGCGACTATAGTTGATGAATCCTCCTTTTGAGACTAGCCTTGCTTGCGCGCCGATCGTCTTCTCGAAATAACTTACTACCCATCACCTTTTTGCAATATATAAAAGCCATTAATAACGCATGAAAATGTTGATTAATTTCATAGACCATAGATGAACCAACCTGTGGTTGGATGGTTAGAGTGACAATGATATTTCAGCTCATCAAGGTTCAGGTCCTGATGCTCGCATTATTTCTGAATTTATTTTAGAATTTTCAGCGACGCGCTTTCAGTGGGAGGAGACGTTCCCGTCTACGACGAGGCGCCCATGATGACTTCGTAAATCTCAAGATGATATGCCGGCTCATCTCTCGAAGGTGCTCATAGAGATAGTGTGTGCACGTGTGCTTTCACAAGGATGAATGTATGCGCGTATGTATGAGCAATTGCGAGTGTTAAAAAAACATAGACATAAGAATGAAAATAGGCAAAGGGAGCAAACCTGGCTTCCTATACCGGATGGCCCACCTGTCAGCTTAAAGCGGGGTACCCCACCTCTCGCGGGCGTATCGGTTGGTGGTACCCCGTATTATTTGACCCTTCGTGTTTAGAATTCACAACTCGGCCATTCTCTCCGCCCCCCATCTTCTTTCTTTCTTGCGCAAAAGGAAAGGAGAGGAGAATTTGGAATCTCCATACCATTTTCTTCCTAAAGGAAAATCTAGGCGAGGAGGAGTCCGCGTCCGCGAGATGGCGATGGCGAGCTTGGCGAGGAGGCGCGCGGCGGAGGCTGTGCTGCTGCGGCGGCCCCACGCGGCGGCGTGGGCGTCCGCGTGCCGGGGGTACGCGGCGTCGGGGGAGGAGAGCGACGTCGTCGTGATCGGCGGCGGGCCTGGCGGGTACGTGGCGGCCATCAAGGCGGCGCAGCTCGGCCTTAAGACCACCTGCATCGAGAAGAGGGGCGCGCTCGGGGGGACCTGCCTCAACGTCGGCTGCATCCCGTCCAAGGTATCCATCTATCGCCGCCTCCTCCTCCTCCTCCCATCTCCCCCTTCCCTTCTCGATATGCGATCCGGATAGATGCGTTCGTGCTGCTGGAGATAGCCCGGAGGTCGTAGATCCGTACGCATCGTACCACGATTTTGGCGCTAGGGTTTGCGGGGCGCAGGCCCTTAGGCTATAATAAGTTGTTGATCTGGTACGGAAGTTTACCCTTAACCATTTAATTTGGGCTCGAGTTGTTGACTTTGTTCTAGTTTGTTTATTTTTTGTGTGATTACTGATTACGTTTCCCAGTTTCCATGGTGAGAAATGTAGCTAGGGGTTTGCCTTGGGTGAGTTGCAGAATTGAACGTGTGATTTAGTTCTGTACCTGCTGTTGCTTATGCGGTTTATGGAAGGTTGTGCTGTATAGCTTGTTTAGATATCAGTTTGTTTAGCTTTGTCAAGGGCTTCAGGACGATGCACACTTGGGGTATATATGTGTTAGAAGTAGGGGACAGCTCTTGTTGGTGTACCAATTTTTTGAGCTTATAGACCAATGGGTGTGCTTGTTTGTTGATTTCTCATATGCCAATGTGGTACAATTCTAGGCATTTGTTTGTTTACTCTGAGCACGGTGTGTGAATATCAGATAGAACTCAACCAGACCATTGGTTGTTTTCTATAAATATTTCTCTATGTAATGAGTTTGTTCATGTAGTTATTTTATAACTTGTTATATGCTTGTTCTGCTAGTCTGCATAAGTATAGTGTTTCCAGCTTCATTAGATAATGCGCCATACCATTTGTATTGTATGGTTGATGGTTATCAATGTGGGCTTGCCGATAGTGCTGTTGGTTTACGCAGTAGCCTCTAGGGTCCGCACTTCCATATTACTGGTTGAAAGCAGGCCTGGCAGGGCATATAGGGTGGCTTCAACTGAGCTGATCAAAGAAAATATCTGCAGTGTTTTCTGATGCTCAAATAAATTTAGAAGCCAGGAAAGAAAATAGTTAGTGTTTTTCTGAAGTTCAAGTAAATTGAACGTAGGGGGTTGATCATGAACCTTAAAAGTTGATTTCTAATGCTGTCATATTCATCCAATGCAATACCACTTGTTTATACTTTTCTCTATTCACGTGTTAAAAAAAATATTAATTGAATTCGTAATTTCCTTGAAGAGAGGTTAGTTGCCGAGTTCAAGCAATTTGGTATTTTTGAGAGCTCGAGCTTTCTGGCTTAGTTTCTGCCTTCTATTTTATGGAGAAGTTTCTGTCTTCTGTACTTTTTTTTTTAATATAGAAGGGGTGCCCCCTGGCTCCATTTTATTAAAATGAATCTGTAGTTATTACTTGCTCTAGCTTCACAATGATGTTAGACAGACGATCTTTGCTCAAATAGAGCCTTCAGATCTTGTCCTCACCCTTTATAGTGCTCATTTTCAATTAAAGATCGTATGCAAGTTTATGTGCGTTGAAACACCATGCTTACTGATTTGTAGTTATTTTTAGTTGCCCAGCTCAGTGTTTCAAGCCTTTTTGCTAATTATAGCTTGGTCATCTTCTTGGGTGTGGTTTCCAGATCTTTATTATGTATTGTCACCTGTTTATGTGAAACTTATCGGTAAACCTTGGCGAAGCGAGATAAATACACTGGGAGGTGGTTCCTTAAACTGCTGCAAAATCTGTTGTGTTTCTTTTCTCTTTTTTTGCTTGTTGTAACTTTTGAAGCTAGCTGCTGAAAATCTACAAAACTGCAAATATGTCGTTTGGTCATAGTATTTTGATCTAATTTGTGTTTCTTCTTGAACATTCCAGGCTCTTCTGCATTCGTCGCATATGTACCATGAGGCAAAGTCTTCTTTTGCACACCATGGCGTCAAGTTCTCCAATCTGGAGGTAGATCTGCCTGCAATGATGGCTCAGAAAGACAAGGCTGTTTCTGGGCTTACAAAGGGCATCGAAGGCTTGTTCAAGAAGAACAAGGTTGAGTATGTTAAAGGGTTTGGGAAGCTTGTCTCTCCGTCAGAGGTATCTGTGGATTTAGTTGATGGTGGTAGCACTATCGTCAAAGGGAAGAACATAATTGTCGCCACTGGCTCAGATGTGAAATCGCTCCCTGGAGTTACAATTGATGAGAAGAAGATTGTGTCATCTACTGGGGCTCTTGCACTTACAGAAATACCAAAGAAGTTGGTGGTCATTGGAGCTGGATACATAGGTCTAGAGATGGGTTCTGTCTGGAACAGGCTAGGGTCTGAAGTGACTGTGGTTGAATTTGCCCCTGATATTGTCCCATCAATGGATGGAGAGATAAGGAAGCAGTTTCAGCGTATGCTGGAGAAGCAAAAGTTTAAGTTCATGCTCAAGACAAAGGTGGTCGGGGTTGATACTTCTGGAAGTGGTGTCAAGTTAACTGTGGAGCCTGCAGCTGGTGGAGAGCAGAGTGTCATTGAGGCTGATGTTGTCCTTGTATCTGCTGGCAGAGTCCCATACACTGCTGGTATTGGGTTGGACGCCATTGGTGTTGAGACAGACAAGGGCGGAAGGGTCCTTGTTGACAATCGCTTTATGACAAATGTTAAGGGCGTATACGCAATTGGAGATGCGATACCTGGACCGATGCTTGCACACAAGGCTGAGGAGGATGGTGTTGCATGTGTTGAATTTATCGCGGGGAAGGAGGGCCATGTTGACTACGACACTGTACCTGGCGTGGTGTACACACACCCAGAGGTGGCCTCCGTTGGCAAGACGGAGGAACAGGTCAAGGCATCTGGTGTAGCCTACCAGGTTGGGAAGTTCCCCCTGCTGGCAAACAGTCGGGCAAAGGCAATCGATGATGCCGAAGGGATGGTGAAGGTGATATCTGAGAAGGAAACTGACAGAATCCTCGGCGTACACATAATGTCCCCTGGCGCGGGCGAGATCATCCACGAGGCTGTGCTTGCACTTCAGTATGGAGCATCCAGCGAGGACATTGCCCGTACGTGCCACGCGCATCCGACAGTGAGCGAGGCCCTGAAGGAGGCGTGCATGAACACCTACGACAAGGCGATCCACATGTGATTTCTGATATGAGTTCAGCTGCCAGCTCGAAACAATTGGCAAGTTTTTGAAATAATTTTGAATCGATGCGTTCTAGAAACATCTATTTTTCTTTTTGTTGTGAGCTTGTTTCGTATGCGGAACTGTGAATTGCGACCTTCGCTGCAGATTGTAGTTACATGATGTTTAATTCCCTTTCCTTGCTGTGGCCGCATGTTTGCATACTCCTAAATAATATGTGAAATTGGTGTCGATGTTATTAGAGCTCCTCTTTCAGCTGATACATGAGAGAGGAAATTTTATGTTGCCATTTCAATGCATTTTACTGCACCTCTCTTTATTCGTTGCCCCAACTTTACTCTCTTTGAATCTGTGTGGCGCTATCTTACAGGACATATTGCACACGATATTCCTTGCGCTCTTGTGAAGCAGCTAGTGATCGTCGGCAGGTTGGACTTTGTGATGTAAATTGTGAAATCACGATGCTTATAACTGTTGGAAGATAGGGATGCTAATATTTCCAAGTTCTGATATCAGTTGAGCATCAGTTGCCATTATGAGTTTGGAACTTGAACAGACCGCCGGTGTTAAGCCAGAGGAAGGTATTTTGTTGCTGCACCCAAACGCAATAATTTGATAGGACATACAGTACAATAATCCTCACATGGTTCCGGAAAGGGCTGCACGTACCCTTTCTGCGACAAGGTACACCGTGTAGACTGGACCATTATACTCATATAGTTTGACGAATTCTGTTTTGTTTGGAAGGAGGATACAAGCACTCTGAAGTCAGAACGAATTTGATTTGTTTTTTGTGAATACGCATGATGCATATCATTCCATCGATTGAGGGGGGAAATATATGGTAGCAACCCTCGAATAGCAAACACTAGAAGGCGCTTACGAGGATGCTGGTGAGCATCAAGAGAAGGGGTTGCTCATCCCCGGGTACAAAGGGATCAGGTTACAGGTATGGCGTTGCTAAGGCGGTAAGGCCTCTAGCACCTGCCTTGGCCCAGGTGCGAACTTCCTCCTGTATATAGAATGCAAGGTATGAGAGGGGGTCACGCCATCAAAGATGCAGGCGTTGCGATGCTTCCAGATCGTCCAATCTATGAAAGCAATTAGGGTTCCTGGTCCCTTGTGATGGCTAGTCGAGGATGCATGAAGAGTAGATGACCACCACTGGAAGAGAGTCTGGAGGCTGGATGGTGAGGCGGCACCGGTGGAAGATGTCGCGCGAGATGGAGTGATAGACGACGCAGCCGACAAGGAGATGGTGCATGGCCACGTCCTATTGGTCACACATGATGCATTGGAGGTTGTGCGACAGCCTGTAGCGGGCGAGGCGGATAGCAGTCGAGCATCGGTCCAAGCCAGCCACATAAATAGCTTGACGCAAGTCGGTGCCTGGTTCTTCCATGTCAGCTGCTGTGACGCCCCCGATTTAATCGTACACTAATCATGCACGCAAACGTGTACGATCAAGATCAGGGACTCACGGGAAGATATCACAACACAACTCTAAAAGTAAAGTAAGTCATACAAGCATCATAATACAAGCCAGGGGCCTCGAGGGCTCGAATACAAGTGCTCGATCATAGACGAAGTCGTGAAGCAACAATATCTGAGTACTGGACATAAGTTAAACAAGTTTGCCTTAAGAAGGCTAGCACAAACCGGGATACAGATCGAAAGAGGCGCAAGCCTCCTGCCTCGATCCTCCTAAACTACTCACGGTCGTAAATCGCACACTTGCACGTAGTAGTAGGCACCTTGAGTAGTAGTCGCCCTCGACGGTGGCGTCTGGCTCACGGACTCCAAAGATCTGGTTGCGACAACTAGAAAGAAAGAAAAGGGGGAAAAAGGGGGGCGAAAGCAACCGTGAGTACTCATCCAAAGTACTGCAAGCAAGGAGCTACACTACATATGCATGGGTATATGTGTAAAGGGCCATATCGATGGGTGAGCTGCAGAATGCCGAATAAGAGGGGATAGCTAATCCGTCGAAGACTACGCTCGCGACCTCCGTCTTCAAACATGTAGAAGAGAGTAGATAGAAGTCCTCCAAGTAGCATCGCCAAGTAGCATCTCCAAGAAGCATCTCCAAGTAGCATCTCCAGAGCATCGCATAGCATAATCCTACCCGCAATCCTCTCCTCGCCGCCTGTGGAAAAGCGATCACCGGGTTGTCTGTGGAACTTGGAAGGTGTGTTTTATTAAGTATCTGGTTCTAGTTGTCATAAGGTCAAGGTACAACTCCAAGTCGCCCTGTTATCAAGATCACGGCTATTCAATAGATTAACTTCCTGCAGGGTGCACCACATAACCCAACACGCCGATCCCATTTGGCGGACACACTTTCTGGGTCATGCCGGCCTCGGAAGATCAACACGCCGCAGCCCCACCTAGGCACAACAGAGAGGTCACCACGGTCTAAATCCTATCTTGCCGTTAGGGTCCGCCCATCGCCCATTGCACACGCTGACGTTATGAGGGCGGCCGAAGCAGACCTAGCAACCTCCATTACAAAGGAAGTTGCGTTAACGCATCCAATGCGGCGGCGCGCCGCCCGTCGCCGACGTCCAAGAAGGCCGGTACCGATACCACGACGCCGGATACCCATAACTACTCCGCGTAGATGGTTAGTGCGTATAGACCAAATGGCGGACTCGGATCAAATACCGGATCTCAATAAGCGTGTTAAGTATTCGCGAACGCCGAACAGGCCAGCCCACTGTCTCCTAGGTGGTCTCAACTCGCCTGTCCGCCTCGCCCTAAAGTAACAATCGGGGCCGTCGGGAACCTGGGCCCACCTCTACCGGATGGAGCCACCGTCCTTTCGGCCCCTCATTAGAATCACTTATGGTACTCCTCAAGTGATTCGATTTTAGTCACCATCTGTATAGTATGTATGTATGTATAGTATATACCGTGATCACCTCCCGAGTGATCACGACCCAATAGTATAGCAAGGCGATCGACAAGAATGTAGGGCCAATGATGATAAACTAGCATCCTATACTAAGCATTTAGAATTGCGGGTAAGGTATCAATGATTGTAGCAACAATGACAAAGCTATGCAATGAATAGGATCAACGGAAGCGGTAACATGCTACAATACTCTAATGCAAGCAGATAGAGGAGAATAGGCGATATCGGTGATCAAGGGGGCTTGCTGGTTAGCTCGCATAAGAAGGAGGGTCGTCGGTGGCGTAGTCGATCACGTGGGCATCAAGATCGGTCTCGGTTCACGGAGAGAAAAGGGGGAAGAAACAGTAAATACACGCAAGCATAACAAGACAATAAGCGGGGCTAGAGGTGTTTGAACGCGGTGCTAGGCGATACTGGCGAAGGGGGAAAACATCCGGGAAAGTTTTCCCGGTTCCGGACGTCTGTCAGACAGATGAACCGGAGGTTAAAAGTTGCATGATCGCTATGCTAGGGATGTGTGGCAGACGAACGGAGGGCGCATTCGGATTCGTCTCGTCGTTCTGAGCAACTTTCATGTAGAAAACTTTTTCATCCGAGCTACGGTTTATTTTATATGATTTTTCAAAGATTTAAAAGATTTTCTAATTTACTTTTAATTCGACTTGACCAAGTCAATTTGACTAGTCAAAAGGGCAGGTGTGGCCCACATGTCAGATATTCTTTACCTAAACAAATAAATAAACCTAACTTATTTAATGGGGCCTACATGTCATCTACTACTAGACTAACTTAGCATTAATTAACTACTAGCTAAACCTAGTACTAACAAGGGTCGGCCACTACTTGGCAGAACCCAGCCGGCCACACACACCGCACACACACAACACCTAACACAGGGAGAGTTCTCTCTTAGCAGAAGATAGCAATTTGTCATTTTCATATGATTTAAACCATGCATCAAATGGATTTGGTCCAATGAACACATTTGAGCCTTGTCAAGCGTACTACCATCCCATATTTTTTTGACATATTAACAACTGTTTAACCGCTGATTAGGGGCTGTTTAGGGGGTTACTCAATGTAAAAATCCTAAAGCTAGCCATATAGCTACAGTAACATTCAGCAGCAGCAGCACTTTCAGTAGACACGAGCTGGGCGCGGGGCGCGCGCTGCACGGCGTGCGCGTGCTGCGGGGCCGGTGGCGAAGGCAGGCGGCCGTTGGGCGCGAACGGCTGCGGCGAACAGGGCAACGGCGGCCGCAGCAGTCAAAAGAGCAACGGCACAAACAGCACTGCTGAACGCAGAGCAGCAGCGCAGCGGCAAGGAGAAATCAGCAGCGGCTGGCGCTGTCACGAGCAAGCGCCGGGAGAGGCAGGGGGGTTCGCGGTCAGGGGGCGGCAAGCGAGGTCCGGGGGCGAGCGGGAGGGTTCTAAGGCGTCCTCGCGATGCGCCGAGCACGATGTAGTGCTCGGAGGGGCACAGGAATGGCGCTAGCTACGGCGCCGAGCTATGGCAACGATGGCGACGGCAGCATGGAGCACGGATTCGAGGGGAAACTAGGGAGGGATGGTGTGGTGCTCACCGCGGAGGCACACGAAGGCCCGTTGGTGGCTTAGGAGCTGCAGAGGCGACGGATCGACGAAGAACAACGACGACGACCGAGGAAGAAGATGGCGTCGATCCGGTCGATGAGGTGGCTCCGGGCTTGAACGCGCCCCCGTAGCCAAAGAGGACGACGACGGCGGTCCTCCTGGGCGCCTTGGCTGGCCGTGGGGAGGCCGGAGCAGTGGGAATCGACGACGACGGTCGGCGGTGTACGTGACGAAGATGATGGCGTTGGCGTGCGCATGGGCCGCTCTGACTTGAGCTGGTGCCCGGGACGGATGAAGCGGACAGCGGTGAATCTCCTGGACTCCTTCTCCTACAACGGCGACGGCAGTGGCCACGGCAACAGTGACGACGAGAACGGTCACCGCACGAGCTTTTGAGCTCGATTTCGAGCAGATGGGGAGGGGGCGCGATGGGGAAACATGGGGGGAATCGGACGAGAGAGGGCTAGGGTTTCGAGAGGACGACTTATAGGTCAAGCGGAGGCTACGTGGAGGCCATCCATGGCCAAGACGACATGGATGCACGCCACGCCCTCCCTGCCTCCTGTAGCGGAAGGATGGGGATGACTAGGTGGGTTGGGCTGTTTTTCTGGCTAATGGGCCACAGGGCCCAGTAGATTAGTTTTGGGTTTATTTTCTTTTGTCCGGCCTTTTGTTTTCTATTTCTTTATCATTTTATTTTTAGTTCCGTTTTATTTCAGTTTTATAAAATTACCACTAGCACCTAAACTAGTAATTATAAATATACTAGTGCCACATTAATTCTTATCCCTAAATAAAATAGTTTAACTATTTTATAATTCATAAAAGGCATTTTTTTAATTGTTTTGCTACGGTTTTATTAAATTTTAGGACATTCAAACACTCTTAAAGATGTTGGTTTCTCCAACATTATTACTTATGCAATATTTGGCACAACCTGAACATTTTAGTTTTTAATATTCAAAAACCGTTACCGTTTTACTTGATTTTGAATTTGAATTTGAATCGGTTTGGAATCAGCGCAAGTTTATCAACACTAACCGAAGTGACGTGGCATCATTAGCAGAGGTTCACTGTAGCTCAATTATCCGGGCATCACAATTCTCCTCCACTACAAGAAATCTCGTCCCGAGATTTAAGAGGTGGTTAAGGGGGAAGGTTCTGGCTACGAAATTCTAGCGAGTGTTCCCGGTCTTGGTTGCTCTTCTTGAATAGGTCGATACATTATGTTGATGTCCTCGTTTCTCTGCTTTAGGTCATCATGATGAAGTTTGTCGTCCTTTTCTTCGGGAACTCCAACGTACTTATGAATAGGTAAGGGGTAACTGTGGAAGAACGGACCTTACAAGGTTGGCTATCTAGCAGATAACTCAGGGAATGTGGTAGAAAGTAACTCTCGAATAGATACTTAAGAAAATATCGAGAGTAAAGTAAGAAGGTACCATGAGAAGTTTCAAACGGATAGGCAATCGTTCGATGTCTGAAACAACATGCGAAAGGGGTCAAGAGCAACGAGATTGAATATTGCGTCTGTTACCAGAATAGATCACTAGGACGGTGGCCCGTGAATTACATACGAGGCCACGTGCGGGGAATAGCTTTGGGAATAGAGGGTGTACAAGAGAGTCAGGTTTTGATCCTGTGGAAATGTGGGTTTTGGGCCCACCCTGTGGTTCAAAAGTAGGAAGGACGCTGACGTCTTACACGATCATGTAAGCAAGGCATGTCAGAGGATAGCCTATCAGTTATGTCGACAACAACATCGATACCAAGGGCTAGGGACGAAGAGAACCATTTTCCTGCTCGTTGAACGAGGCGGGCCAATAGGCAAAGTTCTCGTCCATCGGTGGTTACTAGAATGTCATCAACAAAAGGAAAAGAATCTTACTGACAGAATTGTTCACCGAGGTGTTTACATAAGTAGGAGAATATTACTACATATGCCATATTGATCACAGAAAGGTTAAACAAAACAATGGGAAGGAAATTATGTTTACCAGATTAAACAAAACAATGGAAGGGAAAATGTGTTTAAACACATATATCAGGGGTATATCCTTCCCAAGGACAAGCAGAGTAAGATATCCGGGACAGGATATGATGTTGAAAACCCTCTAGTAGGGGGAGAGAAATTTTCATGACATTACCCATACATCGGTGTTTGGATAATCGAGCAGGAAACATTGAGCATTGGTCTTCAAATGTTATTATTGAAAATCGGGGTACGGCAGACATGCTTCGAGATAGCATTGACATGGCCATCGAGTAAGGGTCAGAATTTGGATGCACAAAGGATCCATCAAGAACTACTTATAGAATAAGTCTTACAATTTGCTCATGGAAGAATGGCTAACCTTGCTACAAAGAAAACTATAGCAATAGGTCCTCCGGCCAGGTGTGCTGGGCATGACATCACATTACCGGTTCATATAAAGACCAATGCTAAAACTCTTGGAAATATGCTCCAACCAGCATATCTGACCGAGATTCAGATCTGATGGCTGTTAGGATACCTTAGACTCATGATGCCTGAGAAGGAAGGGGTGCAACACAATTTGACAAAATGGCATTGCAAGATTCTCGGGAAATGAACTATGGAAGCAAGTTTTGAAACAAGAGTTCATCAATAAACCAAGGAGAGGGTGAGGGGGGTGGCTGATAGGCTCAACAACAAATCATCGAGATTTCCAAGGGATTGATTTCCACAATTAGGTGAACAAGGAAATATGATTTGTCGGATCAAATGATATAATGATGTATGCTCGAGGGAAAACATACAGAACTAAACAATGATAGTAGGGTGCACCCAGGAATCTGGACTAGGTAGCACGATCAATGTTCGAATGATGACTCAATAAGCAATATACTTAGAATGGAACTATCGACCATTAACTTCAAAGCAATAGGGTTGCTAGAAGTGCAGAATTCAAACAGCACCGTTCACTTGTTGGTACACCGGTTGGAATCAACACGAGGACCAAGAAAGAATGGTGATTATGAGAAGTATCACTATATCAAGAATTTTTTAATAGGTGATAAAATTCTCACAACATTGATGACATAAGAGTTGTTAATGTTCCAAGGTCAAGGAGAACAATTGCTGGATAGCAAGGAACTCAAGGTATATCACCAAACACGAACAAGCTTGTGTTGGTGGGAAGGCAATAAAGTGGTCGATGATAACGCAGATCATCGAGGGCAAGGATGGTATTTCTCATCGTGAAATCGATTGATATCATGGAAACGCTCAGAATGTTGATGATGATCTTGACACATTTGTCGAGATGTTTCATGAAGATGTAATCGGTCGGCGATGACATCAAGTCAACGGAATGATGGAGCAAAAGTTATTGGAATCAAGGGTACGACACAAACTTGAAATCAAGCTTGTTGGTCAAGGAGAAATGGTATGACGAGGGAGATCGAAGTAAGCTTAGCTCATCGTTGAAACTAGTGCTCCCGGAATAAGGACCAGGTAGCACAGTTTAAAATCATCAAGACAATGATATAGCCAAACAGGCTAGGAATGGCGTGATCGGGTACAAACTCGTACTTATAGAAGCTTACTGAAGAGTTGTTGAACCGTAGCGCGGACTCGGTTCAGTTATCGGTGTCGTCGAGTGTTAACTAACTCAGAGTCCGTGAAAAATTGGAATCAGTGAGAATGTAGCACTTGATGAAGAACTCATAAGAAGTTATGCAGTTCCATGATAACCTCGAGATACCAGGGGGTAATACTCGACGATAGATCAAAGCAGGGGTTGGAATGGGGTATTGCTCCGCAGCAGACAAGGGCTTACACTTGCATGAGAAATGGTATTTAAAGGAGAACATGGTCGGAACCACGATTGCAAAAGGCCAGATCCTAGATATAAGCTGAACTTATACCAAAGGAATAATTAATTTAAGAGAAGCTTTAACGATAAGACCTACATCGTGTCCATGGGCATGAACACAAAGTTCAAGGTCGACTCCCACTTCCCCAATGCATAACTTTTCATTCACTTCTCACTTTCGAGGAAGTTGTAGTGTTGAAATTTTATCTGGCAAAATACCAGAAGTGTATAACTCGTGAAAACTTTCGAGTTCACCTATATTAAGGAAGGCATAGGTTCAACCCATCAGGGTATCGGGGAAATAAATACCACAAACTTCAATAGTAAATACCACCAGCTTGAAAGCTGAGCATGGTTGAGAAGCAGATGATACAATTTACCAAAGGCATTATGTATCTGAGGGGAAGCCTCACAAGGTTATGGAATATGAAGGACGCTGTTGGATAAAATCCAACAAAGGATCTGTCAGTCCATAATAGAGCTGATGTGAGTACCGACACACGATCAGAGGACAAAACAAAGCAAGGGCTTTGGATTATAGAAAGAACTGACTAATTCAAAGCTCAAGGCAAAGGAATTAAGATTTCCAAAACAAAGGATCAGAAGCAAACTCTCTGATTAAGGATGGATAAGTTGAGTAAGCTTAGGGGTAAAATCGATAACAATTTGATTGGTCGAGATCCAGTTCATGTTTAAAATGACGTCTGAGTCGAAAGGATGAATTCTAGGATCTGATTGAGGATTGCGAGCATTCGCAATATTTTAATCAATGGACTCAAAATGATAGAGACAAAGGCTGCCAATAAGATTACTATACTTATGGGATTAACCATAATGCAAGCAAGCAAGAATTTCAAGAGCAATAAGCTGTTAAGGATTTTCGGAAGATCGAACATTATTTCGAAGACCTTAGTGAAACACATAAACAACAGGGAAAGAACGGATATCCAGTAAGTGTGAGGAATTATCCGTATGGGGTATTCATGTGGCAAGAACTGCAAGGCAGTAGGCACAAAGTACACTCGAAACATTAGAGAGAATTTCGGGGTATCTGGTAATAACAAGATCAACTGGGAATAAAAGTAAGAACGATAGGTGTAAGTATTTATCCATAGGGATGTTTCGGTGGTAGGAAATTGCAAACGCGATGAACAAAAGTTCTCGGGTTAACAGCGGAGAGTATCTTCAGGGTCTTCTGGTGCAGCAGACGATCATCAGCAATAAGGGGCTCTCCGGGTGAAAGTGATAACGAGATCCTAATGTTAGGTTTAGCAAAAATTCATTTAACCCGAATAGAAGAGAGCTCAGAGTCCCAGAGTAAAGACGAGGAATAAAAGATCCTACTACCACCCAATGGCGACGTGTGCTGGTAAGACACACATCCATGTTAGTAAAAGTTTTTGCAACGTCTATACTCGACTTCGGCCAAGGAGTTGGGAAGGGGATTCTACACGATCGGCTCGATACCAACTTCAGACGCCCCGATTTAATCGTACACTAATCATGCACGCAAGCGTACGATCAAGATCGAGGACTCACGGAAGATATCACAACACAACTCTAAAAGTAAAATAAGTCATACAAGCATCATAATACAAGCCGGGGCCTCGAGGGCTCGAATACAAGTGCTCGATCATAGACGAAGTCGCGGAAGCAACAATATCTCGAGTACGGACATAAGTTAAACAAGTTTGCCTTAAGAAGGCTAGCACAAACCGGGATACAGATCGAAGAGGCGCAAGCCTCTGCTCGATCCTCCTAAACTACTCACGGTCGTCGTCAAGAGCTCGCACGTAGTAGTAGGCACCTTGATGTAGTAGTCGTCCTCGACGGTGGCGTCGCTCTGGACTCCAAAGATCTGGTTGCGACAACCGTAAAGAAAGGAAAGGGGAAAAAGGGGAGAAAGCAACCGTGAGTACTCATCCAAAGTACTGCAAGCAAGGAGCTACACTACATATGCATGGGTATATGTGTAAAGGGCCATATCGATGGACCGAATCGCAGAATGCGAATAAGAGGGATAGCTAATCACGTCGAAGACTACGCCTGGCGACCTCCGTCTTGCAAACATGTAGAGGAGAGTAGATCAAGTCCTCCAAGTAGCATCGCCAAGTAGCATCTCCAAGAAGCATCTCCAAGTAGCATCTCCAAGTAGCATCGCATAGCATAATCCTACCCGCGATCCTCTCCTCGTTGCCTCGTGGAAAAGCGATCACCGGGTTGTCGTGGAACTTGGAAGGGTGTGTTTTATTAAGTATCTGGTTCTAGTTGTCATAAGGTCAAGGTACAACTCCAAGTCGTCACATTATCAAGATCACGGCTATTCGAATAGATTAACTTCCTGCAGGGTGCACCACATAACCCAACACGCTCGATCCCATTTGGCGAACACACTTTCTGGGTCATGCCCGCCTCGGAAGATCAACACGCCGCAGCCCCACCTAGGCACAACAGAGGTCACCACGGTCTAAATCCTATCTTGCCTAGGGTCCGGGCCCATCGCCCATTGCACACACCGCACGCTTGTAGGGCGGCGGAAACATACCTAGCAACCTCCATTACAAAGGAAGTTGCGTTAACGCATCAATGCGGTAGCGCCGCTCCGTCACGACGTCAAGAAGGCTTTACCGATACCACGACGCCGGATACCCATAACTACTCCGCGTAGATGGTTAGTGCGTATAGACCAAATGGCGGACTCGGATCAAATACCCGGATCTCGTTAAGCGTGTTAAGTATTCGCGAACGCCGAGCAGGCCAGCCCACTGTCTCCTAGGTGGTCTCAACTCGCCTGTCGCTCCGCCACAAAGTAATGTGATCGGGGCCGTCGGGAACCTGGCCCTCTACCGGATGGAGCCACTGTCCTTCGGCCCCTCATTAGAATCACTTGCGGGTACTCCTCGGTGACCCGACTTTAGTCACCATCTGTATAGTATGTATGTATGTATAGTATATACCCGTGATCACCTCCCGAGTGATCACGACCCAATAGTATAGCAAGGCAGACTGACAAGAATGTAGGGCCAATGATGATAAACTAGCATCCTATACTAAGCATTTAGGACTGCGGGTAAGGTATCAATGATTGTAGCAACAATGACAGGCTATGCAACAGAATAGGATCAACGGAAAGCAGTAACATGCTACAATACTCTAATGCAAGCAGTATAGAGGAGAATAGGCGATATCTGGTGATCAAGGGGGGGGGGGCTTGCCTGGTTAGCTCAGACAAGAAGGAGGGTCGTCGGTGACGTAGTCGATCACAGGGGCATCAGCATCGGTCTCGGGGTCTACCGGAGAGAAAAGGGGGAAGAAACAGTAAATACACGCAAGCATAACAAGACAATAAGCGGGGCTAGAGGTGTTCGAACGCGGTGCTAAGCGACTTGGCGAAGGGGAAAACATCGGGAAAGTTTTCCCGGTTCCGGACGTCTGTCAGACAGATGAACCGGAGGTTAAAAGTTGCATGATCGCTATGCTAGGGATGTGTGGCAGACGAACGGAGGGCGCATTCGGATTCGTCTCGTCGTTCTGAGCAACTTTCATGTAGAAAACTTTTTCATCCGAGCTACGGTTTATTTTATATGATTTTTCAAAGATTTAA
Source organism: Aegilops speltoides (assembly GCA_021437245.1). Lineage (NCBI taxonomy): Eukaryota > Viridiplantae > Streptophyta > Magnoliopsida > Poales > Poaceae > Aegilops > Aegilops speltoides. The sequence goes on from CM038141.1 coordinate 120,737,337, forward strand.
AAGATTTTCTAATTTACTTTTAATTCGACTTGACCAAGTCAATTTGACTAGTCAAAAGGGCAGGTGTGGCCCACATGTCAGATATTCTTTACCTAAACAAATAAATAAACCTAACTTATTTAATGGGGCCTACATGTCATCTACTACTAGACTAACTTAGCATTAATTAACTACTAGCTAAACCTAGTACTAACAAGGGTCGGCCACTACTTGGCAGAACCCAGCCAGCCACACACACCGCACACACACAACACCTAACACAGGGAGAGTTCTCTCTTAGCAGAAGATAGCAATTTGTCATTTTCATATGATTTAAACCATGCATCAAATGGATTTGGTCCAATGAACACATTTGAGCCTTGTCAAGCGTACTACCATCCCATATTTTTTTGACATATTAACAACTGTTTAACCGCTGATTAGGGGCTGTTTAGGGGGTTACTCAATGTAAAAATCCTAAAGCTAGCCATATAGCTACAGTAACATTCAGCAGCAGCAGCACTTTCAGTAGACACGAGCTGGGCGCGGGGCGCGCGCTGCACGGCGTGCGCGTGCTGCGGGGCCGGTGGCGAAGGCAGGCGGCCGTTGGGCGCGAACGGCTGCGGCGAACAGGGCAACGGCGGCCGCAGCAGTCAAAAGAGCAACGGCACAAACAGCAGCGGCTGGCGCTGTCACGAGCAAGCGCCGGGTGAGGCAGTGGGGTTCGCGGTCAGGGGGCGGCAAGCGAGGTCCGGGGGCGAGCGGGAGGGTTCTAAGGCGTCCCCGCGATGCGCCGAGCACGATGTAGTGCTCGGAGGGGCACAGGAATGGCGCTAGCTACGGCGCCGAGCTATGGCAACGATGGCGACGGCAGCATGGAGCACGGATTCGAGGGGAAACTAGGGAGGGATGGTGTGGTGCTCACCGCGGAGGCACACGAAGGCCCGTTGGTGGCTTAGGAGCTGTAGAGGCGACGGATCGACGAAGAACAACGACGACGACCGAGGAAGAAGATGGCGTCGATCCGGTCGATGAGGTGGCTCCGGGCTTGAACGCGCCCCCGTAGCCAAAGAGGACGACGACGGCGGTCCTCCTGGGCGCCTTGGCTGGCCGTGGGGAGGCCGGAGCAGTGGGAATCGACGACGACGGTCGGCGGTGTACGTGACGAAGATGATGGCGTTGGCGTGCGCATGGGCCGCTCTGACTTGAGCTGGTGCCCGGGACGGATGAAGCTGACAGCGGCGAATCTCCTGGACTCCTTCTCCTACGACGGCGACGGCAGTGGCCACGGCAACAGTGACGACGAGAACGGTCACCGCACGAGCTTTTGAGCTCGATTTCGAGCAGATGGGGAGGGGGCGCGATGGGGAAACATGGGGGGAATCGGACGACAGAGGGCTAGGGTTTCGAGAGGACGACTTATAGGTCAAGCGGAGGCTACGTGGAGGCCATCCATGGCCAAGACGACATGAATGCACGCCACGCCCTCCCTGCCTCCTGTAGCGGAAGGATGGGGATGACTAGGTGGGTTGGGCTGTTTTTCTGGCTAATGGGCCACAGGGCCCAGTAGATTAGTTTTGGGTTTATTTTCTTTTGTCTCGGCCTTTTGTTTTCTATTTCTTTATCATTTTATTTTTAGTTCCGTTTTATTTCAGTTTTATAAAATTACCACTAGCACCTAAACTAGTAATTATAAATATACTAGTGCCACATTAATTCTTATCCCTAAATAAAATAGTTTAACTATTTTATAATTCATAAAAGGCATTTTTTTAATTGTTTTGCTACGGTTTTATTAAATTTTAGGACATTCAAACACTCTTAAAGATGTTGGTTTCTCCAACATTATTACTTATGCAATATTTGGCACAACCTGAACATTTTAGTTTTTAATATTCAAAAACCGTTACCGTTTTACTTGATTTTGAATTTGAATTTGAATCGGTTTGGAATCAGCGCAAGTTTATCAACACTAACCGAAGTGACGTGGCATCATTAGCAGAGGTTCACTGTAGCTCAATTATCCGGGCATCACAGCTGCCATTACGAGGCGCCCGTGGATCCCTGAAATAGAGCCCGATAGCAGGTTTTGGCAGAGTATACTCCGTTGTCGGTCCATCGCCACTGGATGATGGCGGGTTCCGATCCAAGTGAGACGGTGCAGAGGCGCTTCCAAAGGTCCACATACTCAATCGTGGCTGCAGGCCCAAGAGCACCGCGAATGTCTTGAATCTAGGCGCACCGCGGGATGGCATCGCAAACGAGGCACCGGTTTCTCCAGCGTCGAGGCACAAGAGAAGCCAGGGTGGGGGCTAGCTCGCGATGGAAGCTCCATCAAGCCAATGATCCTTCCAAAACTTGTAGTGGCGGTCAAGAAAATCTTCCACGAGGTCGAAACACGAAAGATTTTCTTGACCTCGGGTTCGCACGACAAGTTGAGATGGCTCCAAGGGCGTTGTGGGTCAGTTGCGTGCAGCCATAACCAACATACTCACAAAGCGATGCCAATTTGTTGAAGGTCACAGATGCTGAGGCTGCTAAGATCCAACGGGTGCCACACGTGCTTGAAGGAAATATGCCCTAGAGGCAATAATAAAGTTGTTATTTATATTTCCTTATATCATGATAAATGTTTATTATTCATGCTAGAATTGTATTAACCGGAAACTTAGTACACGTGTGAATACATAGACAAAACAAAGTGTCCCTAGTATGCCTCTACTTGACTAGCTCGTTAATCAAAGATGGTTATGTTTCCTGACCATAGAAATGTGTTGTCATTTGATGAACGGGATCACATCAATAGAGAATGATGTGATGGACAAGACCCATCCGTTAGCTTAGCATAATGATCGTTAAGTTTTATTGCTACTGCTTTCTTCATGACTTATACATGTTCCTCTGACTATGAGATTATGCAACTCCCGAATACCGGAGGAACACCTTGTGTGCTATCAAACGTCACAACGTAACTGGGTGATTATAAAGATGCTCTACAGGTGTCTCCGAAGGTGTTTGTTGGGTTGTCATAGATCGAAAATAGGATTTGTCACTCCGTGTATCGGAGAGGTATCTTCGGGCCCTCTCGGTAATGCTCATCACTATAAGCCTTGCAAGCAATGTGAATAATGAGTTAGTTGCGGGATGAAGCATTACAGAATGAGTAAAGAGACTTGCCAGTAACGAGATTGAACTAGGTATGATGATACCGACGATCAAATCTCGGGCAAGTAACATACCGATGACAAAGGGAACAACGTATGTTGTTGTGTGGTTTGACCGATAAAGTTCTTTGTAGAATATGTAGGAACCAATATGAGCATCCAGGTTTCGCTATCGGTTATTGATCGGAGATGTGTCTCGATCATGTCTACATAGTTCTCGAACCCGTAGGGTCCGCACGCTTAACGTTCGATGATGACTTGTATTATGTGTTATGTGTTTTTTATGACCGAAGTTTGTTCGGAGTCCCGGATGAGATCACAAACATGACGAGGAGTCTCGAAATGGTCGAGAGGTAAAGATTGATATATTGGAAGGTTATTTTCGGACATCGGAAAAGTTTTGGAGAGGTTCGGACATTTTTCGGAGTATCGGGGGGTTAGCGGAACCCCCCGAGAAAGTTAATGGGCCTACATGGGCCTTAGTGGAGAGAGGAGGCAGCGGCCAGGAGGTGGCGTGCGCCCCCCAAGCCCAACCCGAATTGGACAAGGGGTGGGGGTGCGGCCTCCCTTTTTCCTTCTCCCTCTCCACTTCTTTCCCCCTTTCCCACTCCGGAAAAGGAAAGGGGAATCCTATTAGGACTAGGGAGTCCTAGTAGGATTCCCCACACTTGGCTCGCCCCTTGGCCGGCAGCCTCCTCCCCTCCTCCTTTATATACGTGGGCAGGTGATGACCCACAAGTATAGGGGATCTATCATAGTCCTTTCGATAAGTAAGAGTGTCGAACCCAATGAGTAGCAGAAGGAAATGACAAGCGGTTTTCAGTAAGGTATTCTCTGCAAGCACTGAAATTATCGGTAACTGATAGTTTTTTGATAAGGCAATTCGTAACGGGTAACAAGTAACAAAAGTAAACAAGGTGCAACAAGGTGGCCCAATCCTTTTTGTAGCAAAGGACAAGCCTGGACGAACTCTTATATAAAGCAAAGCGCTCCTGAGGACACATGGGAATTACTGTCAAGCTAGTTTTCATCATGCTCATATGATTCGCGTTTGTTACTTTGATAATTTGATATGTGGGTGGACCGGTGCTTGGGTACTGCCCTTCCTTGGACAAGCATCCCACTTATGATTAACCCCTCTCGCAAGCATCCGCAACTACGAAAGAAGAATTAAGGTAAACCTAACCATAGTCCCGCAAGCATCCGCAACTACGAAAGAAGAATTAAGGTAAACCTAACCATAGCATGAAACATATGGATCCAAACCAGCCCCTTACAAAGAAAGGCATAAACTAGGGTGCAAGCTTCTGTCACTCTAGCAACCCATCATCTACATTACTTCCCAATGCCTTCCCCTAGGCCCAAACAATGGTGAAGTGTCATGTAGTCGACGTTCACATCACACCACTAGAGGAGAGACAGCATGCATCTCATCAAAATATTGAATGAATACCAAATTCACATGCTTACTTATAACAAGACTTCTCCTATGTCCTCAGGAACAAACATAACTACTCACAATTCATATTCATGTTCATAATCAGAGGCGTATTAATATGCATTAAGGATCTGAACATATGATCTTCCACCGTATAAACCAACTAGCATCAACTGCAAGGAGTAATCAACACTACTAGCAACCCACAGGCACCAATCTGAGGTTTTGAGACAAATATCGGATACAAGAGATGAACTAGGGTTTGAGAGGAGATGGTGCTGGTGAAGATGTTGATGGAGATTGACCCCCTCTTGATGAGAGGATTGATGGTGATGACGATGGCGACGATTTGCCCCTCCGGAGGGATGTTTCCACGGCAGAACAGCTCCGCCGGAGCCCTAGATTGGTCCTACCCAGGTTTCGCTTCGAGACGGCGGCGCTTCGTCCCGGAAGCTTCGTTATGATTTTTCCAGCGAAAAAGACACCATATAGGAGAAGATGGACGTCGGCGGCCTGCCAGGTGTCCTACGAGGCAGGGGGGCACGCCCAGGGGGTAGGGCGTGCCCTCCACCCTTATGGCTGGTGGGTGGCCCCCTCTGGTGCTTTCTTCACCCAATATTTTTAATATATTCCAAAACTGACTTTCGTTGAGTTTCAGGACTTTTGGAGTTGTGTAGAATAGGTCTCTAATATTTGCTCCTTTTCCAACCCTGAATTCCAGCTGCCGGCATTCTCCCTCTTCGTGTAAACCTTATAAAGTAAGAGAGAAAAGGCATAATATTGTGACATAATGTATAGTAATAGCCCATAATGCAATAAATATCGATATAAAAGCATGATGCAAAATGGACGTATCAACTCCCCCAAGTTTAGACCTCGCTTGTCCTCAAGCGAAAGTCGATATCGAAAAATATGTCCACATGTTTAGAGATAGAGGTGTCGATAAAATAAAATACGGATATGAGGGCATCATGATCATCTTTAGAACAACAACATATATATTGTCATATGATTTCTTATGATAAAGTAACAATCTATTCATAATGTAAAGTATGAATCAGAAACTTCATTAAAAACTAACAAACTATGATCTCAGTCGTTGAAGCAATTGCAATTTATCATAATAGCGGAAAGAGTCAATATAAGAGCTTTTCAGCAAGTCCACATACTCAACTATCATTTAGTCTTTCACAAGTGCTAACACTCACGCGATACTTATGGGTATGAAGTTTCAACCGGACACAGAGAAAGATAGGGACTTATACATAGTGCTTGCCAAAGGATAAAGTGTAAAAAGGAAAGGTGAAGATCACCATGACTCTTGTATGAGGGTAGAAGGTAAAAATAAAAGATAGGCCCTTCGCAGAGGGAAGCAGAGGTTGTCATGCGCTTTTATGGTTGGATGCACAAAATCTTAATGCAAAAGAACATCACTTTATATTGCCACTTGTGATAGGGACCTTTACTATGCAGTCTGTCGCTTTTATTTCTTCCATATCACAAGCTCGTATAAAGCTTATTTTCTTCACACTAATAGATCATACATATTTAAGGAGAAATTTTTATTGCTTGCACCGATGACAACTTACTTGAGGGATCTTACTCAATTCATAGGTAGGTATGATGGACTCTCATGGCAAAACTAGGTTTAGGGATGTTTGGAAGCACAAGTAGTATCTCTACTTGGTGCAAAGAATTTGGCTAGCATGAGGGGGAAAGGCAAGCTTAACATGTTGGATGATCCATGACAATATAACTTGTTCAGATATAAGAAAACATAACCCATTACGTTGTCTTCCTTGTCCAACAACAACTTTTTAGCATGTCATATTTTAATGATTGCTCACAATCATAAAAGATGTCCAAGATAGTATATTTATATGTGAGAACCTCTCTTTCTTTATTACTTCCTATTAATTGCAACGATGACCAAAACTATGTTTGTCAACTCTCAACAACTTTTATTCATCACACTCTTTATGTGTGAAGTCATTACTCTCCATAAGATCAATATGATCTTTTTATTTCTTTTTATTTTTTCTTTTATTCACTCTAGATCAAAGCAAGATAGCAAAGCCCTCGACTCAAAACTAATCTTTATTATATATAACTCACAGACTCGATTACATAGATAGAGATCAAAACAAAACTCAAAGCTAGATCATACTAAAACTTTATTCTACCAGATCAAGATATAACCAAAAGGATCGAACTAAGAAAAACTGTAAAGATAGAAGTGTGATGGTGATACTATACCGGGGCACCTCCCCCAAGCTTGGTAGTTGCCAAGGGGAGTGCCCATACCCATGTATTTATGTCTCTTCCTTCGGAGGTGGTGATGATGGGGTTGTTGATGATGTAGGCTTGTCGTACATCTTCCAAGGCATAGGCTCACCATCATAGAAGGATGAATGAGTCTCCGGGATCCTCAAATCTGCAGCCAAACTCATCCTCTTGAATCTATATTCATACTCACAGTTTTGGTTTTGCAAGTCATAGATCTGGGTTTGGAGGTGCTCGATTTTCTCGTGAAGCTTGAAGATGGCCTCCCCGATGTTCTTGGCATCCAGCTTGTGGTTGTTGGTGAACTCCGCGATCATCATGTGATTGGCGTTGAGTCCGCATTCCACCATCCCTTCGCACTTGGAAACTTGTTGCTCCATTGCTTCGAGTCTAGTCTCCACGCTTCCGGTCCTTCTCGGTCCCTCAACATCGCGGATGTGCAACACCCCCTCACACATCTCAATGGTTTGAGGGTGTTGCAGCACCTCCGCGAGGTAAGGGTTGATGACCTTCTCGAATAACTTGTCCTTGGGGGCGCTTGGAGACGTCATGGTGATCCAGATCTGTCAGAAGAACAGCTCGAAACAAAAGCAGAGAATTTTGTCGTGGTACGGTGGTTAAAACCTTCAGGAGATTATATAATGAATTTTTACCGACCAAAAGAAGTATCGTGCAAGAAAACAGAGTCCGGAGGACACACGAGGTGGCCACGAGGCAGGGGGCGCGCATAGGGGGATAGGGCGCGCCCTCCACCCTCGTGGACGCCTCATGTCTCTTTTGGACTACTTTTAATTTTCCTAATTTTTTAAATATTCGAAAACAAAGAAAATTACTATTTGAGCAGTTTTGGAGTCGGTTTACTTATCGTACCACATACCTATTCCTTTTCGGAGTCTGAAACGTTCTGGAAAGTGTCCCTTATGTACTCCTCCGGGGTTACGGTGTCAACAACATTGGTTTCAACATTTATGGGATTACTTGAGATATAATGTTTGATTCTTTGACCGTTTACCACCTTCGGTGTTTTTGATTTTTATGGCACCGGAACGATAAACCTCCTCGATAATGAAGGACCTTCCCATTTAGAGAGAAGTTTTCCTGCAAAAAATCTTAAACGAGAGTTGTATAGCAAAACATAATCACCTACATTAAACTCACGCTTTTGTATCCTTTTGTCATGCCATCTTTTAACTTTTACTTTAAACAATTTGGCGTTCTCATAGGCCTGGGTTCTCCATTCATTAAGTGAGCTAATGTCAAATAGCCTCTTCTCACCGGCAAGTTTGAAATCATAATTGAGCTCTTTAATGGCCCAATATGCCTTATGTTCTAGTTCAAGAGGTAAGTGACAAGCTTTTCCATAAACCATTTTATATGAGGACATATATACCATAAGATTTTCATAAGCAGTTCTGTAGGCCCATAATACATCATCAAGTTTCTTGGACCAATTCTTTCTAGATCTATTAACAGTCTTTTGCAAGATCAATTTAATCTCTCTACTACTCAATTCTACTTGACCACTAGACTGAGGGTGGTATGGAGATGCAATTCTATGATTAACATCATACTTAGCAAGCATTTTACGAAAAGCACCATGAATAAAATGTGAACCACCATCAGTCATTAAGTATCTAGGGACTCCAAACCTTGGAAAAATAACTTCTTTAAGCATCTTAATAGAAGTGTTATCATCAGCACTACTGGTTGGAATAGCTTCTACCCACTTAGTGACGTAATCAACAACAACTAAAATATGTGTATACCCATTAGAGGAAGGAAAATGTCCCATATAATCAAAGCCCCAAACATCAAATGGTTCAATAACAAGTGAATACTTCATAGGCATTTCTTGACGTCTACTAATATTACCAATTCTTTGGCATTCATCACAAGACAAGACAAACTTATGGGCATCTTTGAAAAGAGTAGGCCAATAAAAACCGGATTGCAATACCTTATGTGCAGTTCTATCTCCAGCGTGGTGTCCTCCGTAAGCGTCGGAGTGACACTTGCGTAGGATCTGTTCCTATTCATGCTCAGGTACACAACATCTATAACACCATCTACTTCTTCTTTATAAAGGTGTGGGTCATCCCAAAAGTAATGTCTTAAATCATAGAAAAACTTTTCCTTTTGCTGGTATGTGAAACTAGGTGGTATAAATTTAGCAACAATATAATTAGCATAACCAGCATACCATGGAGCAACACGAGAAGCATTTATGACAGCTAATTGTTCACCAGGAAAGCTATCATCAATAGGTAGTGGGTCATCAATAACATTTTCTAACCTAGACAAGTTGTCTGCAACGGGGTTCTCAACTCCCTTTCTATCAATAATATGCAAATCAAATTCTTGTAGCAAGAGAACCCATCTAATAAGTCTAGGTTTAGCATCTTTCTTTTCCATAAGATATTAAATAGCAGCTTGATCAGTGTGAACAGTTACTTTGAATCAACAATATAAGGTCTGAACTTATCACAAGCGAACACAACTGCTAAAAATTCTTTTTCAGCAGTAGCATAATTTCTCTAGGCACTGTCTAGAGTTTTACTAGCATATTGGATAACATTTAATTTCTTATCAACTCTTTGTCCTAGAACAGCACCTACAGCATAATCACTAGCATTACACATAATTTCAAAGGGTAAATTCCAATCAGGTGGCTGAACAATAGGTGCAGAAATCAAGGCTTTCTTAAGTATTTCAAATGCTTCTACACAATCATCATCAAAGAGAAAAGGGACATCTTTTTGCAAGAGATTAGTCAGAGGCCTGGAAATTTTGGAGAAGTCTTTAATAAACCTCCTATAGAAGCCATCATGACCAAGAAAACTTCTTATACCTTTGATATCTTTAGGACATGACATATTTTCAATAGCATCTACTTTAGTTTTATCAACTTCAGTACCTCTTTCAGAAATCTTATGCCCCAAGACAATACCTTCATTAACCATAAAGTGGCACTTCTCCCAATTCAAGACAAGATTAGTTCCTTCACATCTCTGCTAAACTCGATCAAGGTTGGTTAAGCAATCATCAAAAGAAGTTCCATAAATAGAGAAATCATCCATGAAAACCTCAACAATCTTTTCAGAAAAGTCAGAGAATATAGCAGTCATACATCTTTGAAAGGTAGTAGGTGCATTACATAAACCAAAAGGCATACGTCTATAAGCAAAAGTACCGAAAGGGCAAGTAAAAGTGGTCTTTTCCTAATCCTCTTTTGACACAGGTATATGAGAAAAACCAGAATAACCATCTAGAAAGCAAAAATGTGTATGTTTAGATAGTCTTTCTAGCATTTGATCAATAAAAGGTAGATGGCAATGATCTTTTCTAGTTGCTTTATTTAATTTGCGGAAATCAATTACCATTCTATAACCTGTAACAATTATTTGTGGGATCAATTCATCCTTATCATTAGGAACAACAGTAATACCTCCCTTCTTAGGGACACAATGGACAAGACTTACCCACTGACTATCAGCAACAAGATAAATTATACCTGCCTCCAGAAGCTTTATTATTTCATTTCTTACCACTTCTTTCATCTTAGGATTTAACCGTTGTTGATGATCAACAACTGGTTTAGCATCTTTCTCTAGTTTCATTTTGTGCTGGCATAGGGTGGGACTGATGCCCTTAAGATCATCAAGAGTATATCCAGCACTGTGCTTCTTCAGAGTTTTCAATAATTTATTTTCTCCATGCTCTGAAAGGTTAGCACTAATAATAACAGGATATATCTGCTTTTCATCAAGATAAGCATATTTAAGAGTATCAGGTAATTGTTTAAGCTCAAACACGGGATCACCCTTGGGTGGAGGAGGATCCCCTAGGATTTCAACGGCAAGTTGTGTTTCAAAATAGGTCCCTGTTTAAAGAATACTTCATCTATTTCCCTTCTTTCATTCATAAACATATCTTTTTCATGGTCTAGGAAATATTGTTCTAACAGATCATTAGGAGGCACGGCAATAGAAGCAAGACCAATAATTTCATCTTTACTAGGCAATTCTTTATCATGGGGTTGTCTACGGAATTTAGCAAAATTAAAATCATGAGACATATCCCCTAAACCAACAGTAACAATATCTTTTTCGCAGTCTATCTTAGCATTAACAATATTCAAGAAGGGTCTACCAAATATAATGGGACAAAAGTCATCTTGTGGGGAACCAAGAACAAGAAAATCAGTAGGATATTTAATTTTCCCACACAAGACTTCAACATCTCTAACAATCCCTATTGGTGAAATAGTGCCTCTATTGGCTAGCTTAATTGTAACATCAATACCTTCTATTTCAGCAGGTGAAATATCATGCATAATTTCTTTGTATAAGGAATGAGGTATTGCACTCACACTAGCACCCATATCACATAAGCCATGATAACAATGATCTCCTATTTTAACAGAAACAACGGGCATGCCAACAACAGGTCTATGTTTATTTTTAGTATCGGGTCTAGCAATTCTAGCAGCTTCATCACAGAAATAAATAACATGCCCATCAATATTATCAACCAAGAGATCTTTATCCATAGCAATACTAGGTTCAACTTTAATTTGCTCAGGGGGTGTAAGTGTTCAAGCATTACTCTTAAGAACTACAGTTGAAGCTTTAGCATGATCCTTTATTCTAACAGGAAAATGTGGTTTCTCAATATAAGTGGTAGGAACAATAGGATCAACATTATAAGTAATAGTTTTTTCTTCAACTTTAATAGGTTCTACTACCTTTACAATGGGAGGATAATATTTAAACCACTTCTCCTTAGGGAGATCAACATGAGTAGCAAATGATTCACAGAAAGAAGCTACTATCTCAGAGTCAAGTCCATATTTAGTGCTAAATTCACGAAAGGCATTAGTATCCATAAAAGATTTAACACAATCAAACTTAGAGGTTATACCCGACTCCTTACCTTCGTCGATTTCCCAATCTTCAGAGTCGCGTTTAATTCTTTCCAATAAATCCCATTTGAATTCAATAGTCTTCATCATAAAAGAACCAGTACAAGAAGTATAGAGCATGGAGCGATCATTATGAGAAAGGCGAGCATATCATGATGAACCAGATGCATAGGATAAAACTTCTGATGAAATTCCAATTTCAGTCGGTTGTAGTTCCATGATCCAATATCATCACATAGCCTAAACCATGTCAATGCCTTTCCCTTCAAAGATAAAGGGAATACCTTCTTCTTGACAACATCCTTGGTCATACCCGCAAGCTGAAATAATCCACAAACTTCATCCACATAGATTAGGTGCATATCGGGATGTAACATTCCGTCTCCTATATAGGGATTAGCTAGCAGTTTCTCTATCATACCCGAAGGAGTTTCAAAATAAATATTTTCAGTAGGTTCAGTAGGTTGAGGAGCAACTCTTTGCACTTCTGGTCGGGGTGAAGATACCCCGAACAAGCCCCTCAAAGGATTATTTTTCATAGTAACAAGTGACAGTGAGTTTCAACACACTATATAAATGTTTCCTTACCAAATTCCACCTACCAAAGGCGCTTCACTCCCAGGAAACGGCGCCAGAAAAGAGTCATGATGACCCACAAGTATAGGGGATCTATCATAGTCCTTTTGATAAGTAAGAGTGTCGAACCCACCGAGGAGCAGAAGGAAATGACAAGCGGTTTTCAGTAAGGTATTCTCTGCAAGCACTGAAATTATTGGCAACAGATAGTTTTGTGATAAGGTAATTCATAATGGGTAACAGTAACAAAAGTAAACAAGGTGCAGCAAGGTGTCTGCTACGTCTCGAGCTTGCGTTGGTTTTCCCCGAAGAGGAGGGGGTGATGCAGCACAGTAGCGTACGTATTTCCCTCAGTTTTTGAGAACCAAGGTATCAATCCAGTAGGAGGTCACGCGCAAGTCCCTCGTACCTGCACAACACGATAGCAACTCGCAGCCAATGCTTAGGGGTTGTCAATCCCTTCATGGTCACTTACGAGAGTGAGATCTGATAGAGATAATATTTTTGGTATTTTTGATATAAAGATGCAAAGTAAAAAGTAAAGGCAAAGTAAAAACAAAGCAAGTAAATAAAGTGATATAGATTGATATGATGAGAATAGACCCGGGGGCCATAGGTTTCACTAGTGGCTTCTCTCAAGAGCATAAGTATTCTACGGTGGGTGAACAAATTATTGTTGAGCAATTGACAGAATTGAGCATATGAGGTTATCTAGGTATGATCATGTATATAGGCATCACGTCCGTGACAAGTAGATCGAAACGATTCTGCATCTACTACTATTACTCCACTCATCGACCGCTATCCAGCATGCATCTAGAGTATTAAGTTAAAAACAGAGTAACACCTTAAGCAAGATGACATGATTTAGAGGGATAAATTCATGCAATATGATAAAAACCCCATCTTGTTATCCTCGATGGCAACAATACAATACGTGCCTTGCAACTCTTTCTATCACTGAGTAAGGACACCGCAAGATTGGACCCAAAGCCATGCACTTCTCCCATTGCATGAACTACCAATCTAGTTGGCCAAACCAAACGAATAATTCGAAGAGACTTGCAAAGATAACTCAATCATACATAAAAGAATTCAGAGAAGAATCAAATATTTTCCATAGATAAGTTGGATCATAAACCCACAATTCATCGGTATCAACAAACACACCGCAAAAAGAAGATTACATCGAATAGATCTCCACGAGAGAGGGGGAGAACATTATATTGAGATCCAAAAAGAGAGAAGAAGCCATCTAGGTACTAGCTATGGACCCGAAGGTCTGAAGTAAACAACTCACACTTCATTGGAGGGGCTATGGTGTTGATGTAGAAGCCCTCCGTGGTGGATGGCCCCTCCAGCGGAGCCCCGGAACAGGCCCCAAGATGGGATCTCGTGGATACAGAAGGTTGCGGCGGTGGAATTAGGTTTTTGGCTCCTGTTCTGATCATACGGGGATACGTAGGTATATATAGGAGGAAGGAGTACGTCGGTGGAGCTTCGAGGGGCCCACGAGGCAGGGGGGCGCTCCCAAGGGGGGGAGGGCGCGCCCTCCACCCTCGTGACCTCCTCGTGGCTTTCTTGACAGAGGGTCCAAGTCTCCTGGATCTTATCTGATGAGAAAAACACGTTCCCGAAGGTTTCATTCCATTTGGACTCCGTTTGATATTCCGTTCCTTCAAAATACTGAAATAGGCAAAAAACATTAATTCTGGGCTGGGCCTCCGGTTAATAGGTTAGTCCCAAAAATAATATAAAAGTGGAAAATAAAGCCCAATATAGTCCAAAATAGTTAATAAAGTAGCATGGAGCGATAAAAAATTATAGATACGTTGGAGACGTATCAGGCATCCCCAAGCTTAATTCCTGCTCGTCCTCGAGTAGGTAAATGATAAAAAAAAGAATTTTTTGATGCGGAGTGATACTTTGGCATAATTTCAATGTAAATCTTCTTAATCATGGTATGAATATTCAGATCCGAAAGATTCAAGACAAAAAGTTCATATTGACACAAAAATAATAATACTTGAAGCATACTAATCAAAGCAATCATGTCTTCTCAAAATAACATGGCAAAAGAAAGTTCATCCCTACAAAATCATATAGTTAGGCTATGCTTCATTTTCGTCACACAAAGATGTTCCCAACTTCTATACCCCCGATGACAAGCCAAGCAATTGTTTCATACTCAAATAATCTCAAACTTTTTCAACCTTCACGCAATACATGAGCGTGAGCCATGGATATAGCACTATGGGTGGAATAGAATATGATGATGGGGATTGTGTGGAGAAGACAAAAAAGGAGAAAGTCTCACATCAACGAGGCTAATCAATGAGCTATGGAGATGCCCATCAATTGATGTTAATGCAAGGAGTAGGGATTGCCATGCAATGGATGCACTAGAGCTAAGAATGCTCAACAAAAGAAAACTAGTGGGTGTGCATCCAACTTGCTTGCTCATGAAGACCTAGGGCATTTTGAGGAAGCCCATCGTTGGAATATACAAGCCAAGTTCTATAATGAAAAATTCCCACTAGTATGTACAAGACAACTTATGAGACTCACTATATGAAACCCATGGTGCTACTTTGAAACACAATATATGAGACTCACTACATAAAAAACAAGGTGCTACTTTGAAGCACAAGTGTGGAAAAAGAGATAGTAGCATTGCCCTTTTTATTTATTTTCTTTTTTTTGGGCCTTTCTTTTTTTTCTTTTTGGCCTTTCTCTCTCTTTTTTTTGATTGGGCAATGCTCTAATAATGATGATCATCACACTTTCATTAGAACATAAGGATTACAAGTTGAAACTAGAACAAGATATGACTCTATATGAATGCCTCCGGCGGTGTACCGGGATGGTGCAATGAATCAAGAGTGACATGTATGAAAAATAATGCATGGTGGCTTTGCCACAAATACGATGTCAACTACAAGATCATGCAATGGCAATATGACAAAAGTAATGCATGTCACGATGATGATGATGGAAGTTGCATGGCAATATGACAAAAGTAATGCATGTCACGATGATGATGATGGAAGTTGCATGGCAATATATCTCGGAATGGCTATGAAAATGCCATGATAGGTAGGTATGGTGGCTGTTTTGAGGAATATATAAGGAGGTTTATGTGTGATAGAGCGTATCATATCACGGGGTTTGGATGCACCGGCGAAGTTTGCACCAACTCTCAAGGTGAGAAAGGGCAATGCAGGGTACCGAAGAGGCTAGCAATGGCGAAAAGGTGAGAGTGCGTATAATCCATGGACTCAACATTAGTCAAAAGAACTCATATATTTATTGCAAAAATTTAGAAGTCATCAAAAATCAAGTACTACGCGCATGCTCCTAGGGGGATAGATTGGTAGGAAAATACCATCGCTCGTCCCCGACCGCCACTCATAAGGATGCACAAGCCAGGTACACTTCATGCTTCAAATTTGTTACACAACTTTAACCATACGTGCATGCTACGAGACTTGCTAACTTCAACACAAGTATTTCTCAAATTCACAACTACTCAACTAGCACGACTTTGATATTATCACCTCCATATCTCAAAACAATTATCAAGCATCAAACTTATCTTAGTATTCAACCCACTTAAAAGAAAGTTTCACATATCTTGAATACCAAGTATATTAACATTAAGCAAATTACCATGCTATTAACGACTCTAAAAATAATCTAAGTGAAGCATGAGAGATCAAGTTTCTTTAAAACAAAACCACCACCATGCTCTAAAAGATCTAAGTGAAGCACTAGAGCAAAAATTATCACGCTCAAAAGATATAAGTGAAGCACTATGAGCAAAACTATCAAGCTCAAAAGATATAAGTGAAGCACATAGAGTATTAACAAATTCCAAATCATATATGGATCTCTCAAAAGGTGTGTACAGCAAGGATGATTGTGGTAGACTAACAAGCAAAGACACAAATAATACAAGACGCTCCAAGCAAAACACATATCATGTGGTGAATAAAAATATAGCTCCAAGTAAATTACCGATGGAAGTGGACGAAAGAGGGGATGCCTTCCGGGGCATCCCCAAGCTTTAACTTTTTGGTGTCCTTGGATTATCTGGGGGGTGCCATGGGCATCCCCAAGCTTAGTCTCTTGCCACACCTTGTTCCATAATCCATCAAAAGAATTCACCCAAAACTTGAAAACTTCACAACACAAAACTCAACAGAAATCTCGTGAGCTCCGTTAGAGAAAGAAAACAAAAGACTACTTCAAGGTACTGTAATGAACTCATTCTTTATTTGTATTGGTGTTAAATCTACTGTATTCCAACTTCTCTATGGATCATAAACTATTTTACTAGCCATAGATTCATCAAAATAAGCAAACAACACACGAAAAACAGAATCTGTCAAAAACAGAACAGTCTGTAGTAATCTGTAACTAACGCAAACTTCTTGAACTCTAAAAATTCTACCAAAATAGGAAGTCCTGTAAAATTTGTTTATTGATCAGAAGCAAAACGAATCAACACAAAATCACGTTCCTGTGATTTATCATAACTAAATTCGTGCGCGCAAAGTTTCTGTTTTTCAGCAGAATCAAATCAACTATCATCGTAGGTTATCCTATAGGTCTTACTTGGCACAAACACTAATTAAAACATAAAACCACATCCAAACAGAAGGTATATGGATTATTTATTTCTAAACAGAATAAAAAACAAAAAACAAAAAATAAAATTGGGTTGCCTCCCAACAAGCGCTATCGTTTAACGCCCCTAGCTAGGCATAAAAGCAAGGATAGATCTAGGTATTGCCATCTTTGGCACTTGGAGAGGAGGATCTCCTTTCTATGGCATTCATTCTTATATTCAAGTTAAGCACATGGCCATTGATGGAAGAAGTAAGATTAAGCACGTTACGGAAATTTGCCTCTAAACTTGACTTCATCTCTTTAATAATTTCATTTTGATAAAAGCACAAGAGAGTAGTTGATTCAACCTTATCATTCATGGGGTGCCCAAATATAGTTTTCATTCTTTCATAGGTATCTATAGCATCCCCTTCAATAAAATCTTCTTCAAAGATGGAATCTAAAACTTGTTTGAAGGAAGCGGGCAAGCCAACATAAAAACTTTTTAGGTAAATTTCAATTTGATACTGCGGTATGTAACTAGCCCGAATCCTTAGTAACCTATCCCAAGCATCTTTTAAAGACTCATCAAGTAAATAGCGAAAAATTCCAGAGTCATCCTCATCAAAATTATTCAAGCTCTCATTGGAGACCCCGGTGGGTCTTTCTATAGCATCATTATTTATGAGCTTAGAGTGGATAGAGGGGTTGTCTAAGGCACTAGAGCTCGGGAGAAAACCCGTAGTTCTTTTTGATTCGGCCATGGCAACGGGAAGGCAAACGGAAAAGAGAGGAGGAGATTGGGAAAGAGAGGGCGAATAAAACGGCAAGGGTGAAGTGGGGGAGAGGAAAACGAGAGGCAAATGGCAAATAATGTAATGCGAGAGATAGGGATTGTGATGGGTACTTGGTATGTTGACTTTTGCGTAAGCCTCCCCGGCAACGGAGCCAGAAATCCTTCTTTCTACGTCTCGAGCTTGCGTTTGTTTTCCCCGAAGAGGAGGGGGTGATGCAGCACAGTAGCGTAAGTATTTCCCTCAGTTTTTGAGAACCAAGGTATCAATCCAGTAGGAGGTCACGCGCAAGTCCCTCGTACCTGCACAACACGATAGCAACTCGCAACCAACGCTTAGGGGTTGTCAATCCCTTCACGGTCACTTACGAGAGTGAGATCTGATAGAGATAATATTTTTGGTATTTTTGATATAAAGATGCAAAGTAAAAAGTAAAGGCAAAGTAAAAACAAAGCAAGTAAATAAAGTGATATAGATTGATATGATGAGAATAGACCCGGGGGCCATAGGTTTCACTAGTGGCTTCTCTCAAGAGCATAAGTATTCTATGGTGGGTGAACAAATTACTGTTGAGCAATTGACGGAATTGAGCATAGTTATGAGGTTATCTAGGTATGATCATGTATATAGGCATCATGTCCGTGACAAGTAGATCAAACGATTCGCATCTACTACTATTACTCCACTCATCGACCGCTATCCAAAGATGCATCTAGAGTATTAAGTTAAAAAGCAGAGTAACGCCTTAAGCAAGATGACATGATGTAGAGGATAAATTCATGCAATATGATAAAAACCCATCTTGTTATCCTCGATCGCAACAATACAATACGTGCCTTGCAACTCTTTACATCATCGAGTAAGGACACCGCAAGATTGAACCCAAAGCCATGCACTTCTCCCATTGCAAGAACTACCAATCTAGTTGGCCAAACCAAACAGATAATTCGAAGGGACTTGCAAAGATAACTCAATCATACATAAAAGAATTCAGAGAAGAATCAAATATTTTCCATAGATAAGTTGGATCATAAACCCACAATTCATCGGTCTCAACAAACACACTGCAAAAAGAAGATTACATCGAATAGATCTCCACGAGAGAGGGGGAGAACATTATATTGAGGTCCAAAAAGAGAGAAGAAGCCATCTAGCTACTAGCTATGGACCCGAAGGCCTGAAGTAAACTACTCACACTTCATTGGAGGGGCTATGGTGTTGATGTAGAAGCCCTCCGTGGTGGATGCGCCCTCCGGTGGAGCTCCGGAACAGGCCCCAAGATGGGATCTTGTGGATACAGAAGGTTGCAGCGATGGAATTAGGTTTTTGGCTCCTGTTCTGATCATACGGGGATACATAGGTATATATAGGAGGAAGGAGTACGTCGGTGGAGCTTCGAGGGGCCCACGAGGCAGGGGGGCGCGCCCAGGGGGAGGGCGCACCCTCCACCCTCGTGACCGCCTCGTGGCTTTCTTGACGGAGGGTCCAAGTCTCCTGGATCTTACCTGATGAGAAAATCACATTCCCAAAGGTTTCATTCCGTTTGGACTCCGTTTGGTATTCCGTTCCTTCGAAATACTGAAATAGGCAAAAAACATTAATTCTGGGCCGGGCCTCCGGTTAATAGGTTAGTCCCAAAAATAATATAGAAGTGGAAAATAAAGCCCAATATAGTCCAAAACAGGAAATAAAGTAGCATGGAGCGATAAAAAATTATAGATACGTTGGAGACGTATCAGTGGCCCAATCCTTTTTGTAGCCAAGGACAGGCCTGGACGAAGTCTTATATAAAGCAAAGCGCTCCCGAGGACACATGGGAATTACTGTCAAGCTAGTTGTCATCATGCTCATATGATTCACATTCTTACTTTGATAATTTGATATGTGGGTGGACCGGTGTTTGGGTACTACCCTTCCTTGGACAAGAATCCCACTTATGATTAACCCCTCTCGCAAGCATCCGCAACTACGAAAGAAGAATTATGGTAAACCTAACCATAGCATGAAACATATGGATCCAAATCAGCCCCTTACAAAGCAACGCATAAACTAGGGTTTAAGCTTCTCTCACTCTAGCAACCCATCATCTACTTATTACTTCCCAATGCCTTCCCCTAGGCCCAAACAATGGTGAAGTGTCATGTAGTCGATCACATAATACCACTAGAGGAGAGACAACATACATCTCATCAAAATATCGAACGAATACCAAATTCACATGATTACTTATAACAAGACTTCTCCCATGTCTTCAGAAACAAACGTAACTACTCACAATTCATATTCATGTTCATAATCAGAGGGGTATTAATATGCATTGAGGATCTGAACATATGATCTTCCATCAAATAAACCAACTAGCATCAATTACAAGGAGTAATCAACACTACTAGCAACCCACAGGTACCAATCTGAGGTTTTGAGACAAAGATCGGATACAAGAGATGAACTAGGGTTTGAGAGGAGATGGTGCTGGTGAAGATGTTGATGGAGATTGACCCCCTCTCGATGAGAGGATTGATGGTGATGACGATGGCGACGATTTACCCCTCCTGGAGGGATGTTTCCCCGGCAGAACAGCTCCACCGGAGCCCTAGATTGGTCTGCCTGTGTTCCGCCGAGAGGCAATGGCGCTCCGTCCGAAGCTTCCTTATGATTTTTTCCAGGGAAAAAACACCATATAGCAGAAGATGGACGTCGGGGGCCTGCTAGGTGGCCCACGAGGAAAGGGGGCGCGCCCAGGGGGTAGGGCGCGCCCTCCACCCTCGTGGCTGGTGGGTGGCCCCCCTCTGGTGCTTTCTTCGCCCAGTATTTTTAATATATTCCAAAACCGACTTTTGTGGAGTTTCAGGACTTTTGGAGTTGTGCAGAATAGGTCTCTAATATTTGCTCCTTCTCCAGCCCAGAATTCCAGCTGTCGGCATTCTCCCTCTTCATGTAAACCTTATAAAATAAGAGAGAAAAGGCATAAGTATTGTGACATAATGTGTAATAACAGACATAATGCAATAAATATTGATATAAAAGCATAATGCAAAATGGAAGGATCAGCAGGGGGCACCACAAAGGAACATCAATTGTTCTCTTTGCCGTGTGCGGTGCCCCCCTCCATAGTTTACTCCTCCGGTCATAGCATCGTAGTGCTTAGGCGAAGCCCTGCGCGGATCACATCATCAACATCGTCACCACGCCATCGTGCTGACGGAACTCTCCCTCGACCCTCTAGTAGATCAAGAGTTCAAGGGACGTCATCAAGCTGAACGTGTGTTGAACAGGGAGGTGCCATACGTTCGGTACTTGGATCGGTTGGATCATGAAGACATTCCACTACATCAACCGCGTTAACTAACGCTTTTGATTTCGGTCTACGAGGGAACTTGGACACACTCTCCCCCTCTCGTTGCTATGCATCTCCTAGATAGATCTTGCGTGATTGTAGGATTTTTTTTTTGAAATTGCATGCTACGTTCCCAAACAGTGCTGCCAATTGACCGGACAGTTCTCGGATTTGGCCTCCCACCTCCCATGCCAAAGGAAATCATGCATAATGTGTGTGGCTTGCTTTAGAATTGGTAGGCAGATCACCATGGCAAGGAAATGATGCACCGACATGGCACTGAGCACTTGGTGCACGAGGTCGAGCCACTATCCATGAGACAGGAGGGAGGCTCTCCAGGAGGAGAGTTTCTTGGCAAGCCTCTGGATCAGAGGTAGGAGATAGGACGAGTGGAGCTTGCATATGGAAAGAGGAAAGCCGAGATACTTGACCGGGAAGGGAGTGCCCGGGCAGGAGAGGTAGAATTGGGGAGGTGGAGTTAGATTCCACCAACCCCTAGGCTGGTGCAAGGGGAGGGAAATCCATCGCCAAGTCACCCCCTCTCCCCTACACCTATATATACTAGAGCTTTTGGCCCTTTGGAGATAGAAGTTTTGGAGCCTGAAAGTGCAACTATCCCTAGGTGGTTTTGGTAATTCATAACAACATATAGCTCATTGAGCTAATGCTATTCCAAGACTATTATTTCAGGAAAGCTCAATGAATGGCATGGCATGGATGATGAAAGTGGATCCCTCAAAATATCAAGGACAAAGGATTGGCTCATGCTCAAAAGCTCAAGACTCTTCATTTTGCATTTTAGTGATCCAAGATCACATTGAGTCTATAGGAAAAGCCAATACTATCAAGGAGGGATGAGGTGTTGCTTAATGAGCCTCTTGCTTCAAGTGCTTAGTGATATGCTCCAAATACCCTCAACTACTTTCTCACATCCTCATATGACCTAAACCCAAAATCAAAATCGGTCACACCGATTCTTTCTATCCGGCGCCACCGAGTTCAAATGTCATAGCCACTGCCACAAACCCTAGGCAAATCGGTGTCACCGAGATGGGATTGTAATCTCTCTATTTCCCTTCGTAACGTTTCGGTCTAACCAAAGTGAGCGATCGGTCCCACCGAGATTGCAATGTAAACTCCCTGTTTCCCTTTCGTAACATTTCGGTCTCACCGAAATGAGCGAATCGGTCCCACCGAGCTTACCTGACCAACTCTCTGGAAAGCTTATTACCAAAATCGGTCTCACCGAGTTTGTGTAATCGGTCTTACCGAGATTACGTTATGCCCTAACCCTAACCATATCGGTCCTACCAAGTTGCATGTCGGTCCCACCGAAAATCCTAACGGTCACTAGATTTGCTAAATCGGTCTGACCGAGTTTACCAATTCGGTCCCACCAATTTTGGCAAGTTGTGTGTAACGGTTAGATTTTGTGTGGAGGCTATATATACCCCTCCAACTCCTCTTCATTCGTGGAGAGAGCCATCAGAACAGACCTACACTTCCAACTTACCATTTCTGAGAGAGAGCCACCTACTCATGTGTTGAGGCCAAGATATTCCATTCCTACCATATGAATCTTGATCTCTAGCCTTCCCCAAGTTGCTTTCCACTCAAATCTTCTTTCCACCAGATCCAAATCCCATGAGAGAGAGTTGAGTGTTGGGGAGACTATCATTGGAAGCAAAAGAGCAAGGAGTTCATCATCAACGCACCATTTGTTACTTCTTGGAGAGTGGTGTCTCCTAGATTGGCTAGGTGTCACTTGGGAGCCTCCGACAAGATTGTGGAGTTGAACCAAGGAGTTTGTAAGGGCAAGGAGATCGCCTACTTTGTGAAGATCTACCGCTAGTGCGGCAAGTCCTTCGTGGGCGACGGCCATGGTGGGATAGACAAGGTTGCTTCTTCATGGACCCTTCGTGGGTGGAGCCCTCCGTGGACTCGCGCAACCATTAACCTTCGTGGGTTGAAGTCTCCATCAACGTGGATGTACGATAGCACCACCTATCGGAACCACGCCAAAAACATCCGTGTCTCCAATTGCGTTTGAATCCTCCAAACCCTTCCCTTTACCATCTTGCAAGTTGCATGCTTTAATTTCCGCTGCTCATATACTCTTTGCATGCTTGCTTGAATTGTGTGATGATTGCTTGACTTGTCCAAAGATTGCTAAAATCTGCCAAACTCTAATATTGGGAAAAGGTTAAGTTTTAATTGGTCAAGTAGTCTAATCACCCCCCTCTAGACATACTTCAAGGTCCTACAAGTGGTACCAGAGCCTTGGTCTCCATTTGCTTTGATTTCCATAGCTTTTGGTGGTCATAGCCTTGGTTTCACAACCTAGGAGAGTATGGCGTCTAGCGAGGGAAATTATCACCGTAGAGGTCCTTACTTTGATGGTACTAATTTTGCTAGTTCGAAGCATAAGATGAAAATGCATATTCTTGGACATAACCCCGCCGTTTGGGCTATTGTGTGTATTGGCTTTCAAGGTGAATTCTTTGATGGGAGAGAGCCGAACCGTGAAGCTAGCGCGGAAGAATTGAAGATGTTGCAATACAATGCTCAAGCTTGTGATATCCTCTTCAATGGATTGTGCCTCGAAGAATTCAACAAAATCAGCCGTCTTGAGAATGCAAAGGAAATTTGGGATACTTTGATTGATATGCATGAAGGTACCGACTCCGTCAAGGAATCCAAGTTGGATGTGCTCCAAAGTCAGCTTGACAAGTTCAAAAATGAAGGATGGTGAAGGTGTCGCTGAAATGTACTCTAGGCTTGCTCTTATCACAAATGAGATTGCCGGCTTAGGGAGTGAAGAGATGACCGACAAATTCATGATCAAGAAGATCCTAAGAGCATTGGATGGAAAGTACGATACCGTGTGCACAATGATCCAAATGATGCCAAACTACAAAGATCTCAAGCCAACGGAAGTCATTGGAAGAATTGTTGCTCATGAGATGTCACTCAAGGATAAGGAGGAACTTCACAACAAGTCAAGTCGTGCTTACAAAACCTCATGTGAAGCCCCCACATCATCAAGTGAGAAACAAACCTTCAATGAAGAATTGAGCTTAATGGTGAAGAACTTCAAACAATTCTACAAGAGTAGAAGCAAAGAAAGAAGCTCTAAGTCAAGGTCCTACAATGACAAAAGATCTTCTAGTCGAGAGTGCAATTGCTACAATTGTGGGAGACCCGGACACTATTCCAATGAGTGTACGACACCCTACAAAAGAAGAGAAGATTCTCCAAAAGAAGAAGCAAAGAGAAGAATCACCACCAAGAGAGGAGGAGTAGAGATGATCGTTATGAACGAAGACCCTCACGGAGAAGCAAGGATTCGGAAAGGAAGGACAAGTCATCAAGGAGCTACACAAAACGAGGACATCAAGCTCATGTTGGTGAATGGGTATCCGCTCCGACTCGACAATCACTCCGAGAGAAGCTATCACTCGACTCGAATATACTCAAGATGAAGGTGTTGCGGTCTAGCACTTGTGTCAACCAACTCCTCGACATATTTGACTCACCAAATGAAGGAATTGGAAGATGCTTCATGGCCAAAGGTCCTAAGGTAACACATCCCGAGTATGTTGATTTCAATAGTGATGAAGATGACTTGCTAGGTGATGATGATTTACTTGTTGACAACTCTAGTGATGAATACTATGATGAAACATCAATTAATCATGCTAATCAAGATAAAACGAATGACAATGATAAGGAGAAGATTAAGCTTCTAACTAAAGAACTAAACACTCTTAAGTTAGCTCATGAAACTATCTTCGAAGATCATCGAGAACTTTTAAGGGCTCATGAGAAGTTACGCTTTGAAAAGCTCAATCTTGAGCAAGAGTATGAGTTCTTAAAAGCAATCAATGATGATTTCCGTAAGAAAAGTTCTTCTTACATTGCCAAGCGTTTGCTCTTATCTACTTACATGCCTCAAGTCAAGTCTAGTAACAAGTACAAGAAAGATCCTTCCTCTAGTAGTAACAATAATAATGCCAAATCCAATATTGTTGCTTCTAGTAGTTCTCTTGATTCCACTAATGATTCTCTTAGCCAAGTTACACTTGAGCAAGAAAATAGCTTATTGAAGGGAATTATAGAGAAAGGTGTATACAAGAGCCTTGCCGGGAGTAAGCAATTCGAGGAAATTGTACGCAAGCAAGGAAGGCACCGGAAGAATCAAGATGATGGTTTTCAACGAAAGTTCAATGCCAATGGAGTTGAGTGGGAAGAAGATCAATACCCCAAGACGAAGTTTGTTCCTCAACAAGAGAAGTATGATCCTACTTCCTTCAAGGGAACACAAGCACAAGATGATCTTCCACCACAAGACCACAAGAACAAAGGCAAGGACAAGATTCAAGAGGAGATTGATGCATTTGAAGAAGCACCTAAGGCCTTGGTCAAGTGGGTTCCCAAGACTACGTCAAGTTCTACCTCATCAAGTACAACTACAACTCCAAGGATTCCCATCAAGATGATGTGCATCCCGAAGAGGAAGAACTAGAGAGTTCTTGAGGGTGACTCCGCCAACATTCTTCACTCATATCATTATGGCAAGGACAAGTGCAATCAACTTCCACATCTTGCACTAGTTCAAGGAGTCACAAACCCTCTTGTTGGTAAGGCAAGGGACAAGGTAACCTAATGATTTCATGGACATCATCTTGTGTGTGCATCACTCTATGTCTATGGATATTCTTGTTTGTTCCTTGTGGGACTAACCCATGTAGGTATGTTGAAAGTGCAACTCACTCCAAAGGATTGCTCCAAATGATCTACATTAACATTGAGCATCCACATCTTCAACACCTACATGAAGTCATCATCGACAAAACCCAAGGATAGTTCATCCCTCTAAAAGGGGATCTCACATCTAGGGGGAGCTTAACTCTAAGAATTGAGTCAAAGCAACTCTAATGGAGTGAACACATCAATGCATTATGTAAAAGTGGTAACCCCACTTGAGCTTAAACGATGAGTATGACCTATGATCAAATGTTCTCATTTGATTCCTAAGTCAATATACTCATATATAGATGACCTAGTCATCGCCAATTGATTGATAGATGCTAGAATTGGTTGTGCATGCTTTGCCACATATTTCATTTGCCATTCTATTGTGTGAGCATGTTGGTTGCATATTTTACTCATTCGAGGACATGTTGATTGTTTGGATTATTTTCTTTTTGCCAAGTGGATGGACAAGAATGCCTAAGAACCTTCTCTAGCTATCTATGCTTTTCTCGTCTCAAACTCTATTCATGCTACATCACAAAATTTGATCAAGTCAGATTTGAACCACTCTGTGTGAGGAGCACTCGGAGTCCCCGATTCGTCATAGACTTAAACTTCCAAAACTTCTTTGTGATTCTCGGTCTAACCGATTCCTCCATTTCGGTCCTACCAAGATCACTAAGTCGATCTAGGTTTTCAATCTCGGTGCAACTGATTTGAACTTTTCGGTCACACCGAGTTGCTGTAACTGTATACAGTTATGCATCTCGGTGTCTCCGAGTTGATCCACTCGGTCACACCGACAGGGTCGGGCTATATATACTCACGGGCAAAAATTTGGAAAATTTCTCCAAACCCCTTCGCCCGTGCATAGCTCGCTCTGCCTCCAGGGTCTCCGGATCGTCTCCTCGTCGCCAGCCGCCTCCTGTCGCTGGTCTCCACCGCCATCAATGGAATTCACCCCCGCCGTTGTTGCCGTAGCAAGTTCATCGCCAAGCTAGGGTATGGACTCGATCACAGTGCTATCCTCTTCTAATTCCTAGCACATTGTGTTCATTATGATTCTTGCCACGATTGAAACACTCCTATCCAGTCAATACAATCCTTAGAATAGATGCGATTTGAAAATTAGGGTTAGGTTTCCACCGAAACCATCTCGGACCCACCGAGTTGAAAAACTCGGTCCCACCAATTTGGCTAATGCCATTGCACTAGTAACTCTCGGTCTGACAGAGAATTGCTAATCGGTGTGACCAATTTTAGAACTTTGTGAAACACTAGCAGTTTTGGTGCCACCGAACTATGACTCGGTCCGACCGAGTTCACCAGTTTAGGTTCCAAAACTGTTCGGTATCACTGAGTTTGAAAATCGGTTGATCCGAAATGCTTTCTGTGGAAAACTAAAACTGAGTTTTTGAATCATTCTTTTGCAAAAATCTCTGCATTTTGTGATGCTCATCCATTCTATCTCATATATAACTATTCACAGGGTCAGCAGTCAGTGGTTTGAGCATATCAGACCAAAGTGATAGTCAGAACAAGTCAGAAGAGCACAATCACATGAGTGAGGGCACTAGTCCCTCTAGCACTTCAGATGATGGCAGCAGGAGCACCCCAAGCAATCTGCCTAAAGCTGCCACCAGGACAAGGAAGAAGAGAACCTCAGAATCTGAGGATGAGGATTATATGGCAGAAGAAGATGAGGCTACTTCCAAGAAGGTAGTGCTCAAAAGGGAGTATGCCTCAGCAAAGAACACAAAGCCTGGACTCAATAGGAAGGTTCCTGCCAAGAGGACACCTATGCTGAAGGTCAGACGATCAACTCAAGTGCCTGAAAATACTGATCCCAAAGAGGCACCTGCAAGAAGAGTCACAACTTCCAAACCCAAGAAAGTTCCCACTGGAGAAACTATGAAGTTTACCATTGAATCAAAAGATGAAGCTGCTGGTCAAGATAAGAAGAAGAAGAGAGTCAGAACCACTACTGCCCAGGTTCTTGGAAATCCCTCTATGAGGAGAGAATCTGAAGAGGAAGAAGAGGTTGCTACACCAACACCCAAGGCACAAAAGCTAATGGGTGATGCTATAAAGTCAGGGGCTGCAACATCAAAGCCCAAAGAAGCACCCAAAGCTTCCCCCAAGCCCAAGATTGCACCAAAGAGGAATACCAGAGTATTCCATTCTTTGAGAAGAACAAGGCCCCAAAGTGCTCAAGTTCTTGATGAGGAATATGAAGAAGGACAAGTCCTGAGGAAGCTAAAACCCAAGATTCCAGACCACAATGATGCTCATCCTGTGGCTGAGAACATGAAGTTGAGAAAGGATGCAGGACTTAGATTGTGGAGGCTGTCAGATCCATATGCTATCAGGAGAAGAACTGCTGTTGATTACAGGTTCCACACTAAGGAACATCAGGACTTCTATGAGACAGTACTGTTGGACAAGAAACCAATAGTGTGTGATATGAGGTGGGTCGACTGGACCTACATGAAGAAAAATGAAGAACACTATCCTGGAGTGCAAGACCGTTTTGTTGCTTGTGGAGTTGTAGACTTTGTTGGCCAGAAGCTCACAAAGTGGAATGATGAGCTCATTATGCAATTCTACTCCACAACACACTTCTATCTAGATGGCAGGATAGTTTGGATGTCTGAAGGTACAAGGTACCAGTCAACAATAGAGGAATGGGAAAATCTGATCAATGCCCCAAAGGAGAGTGAAGATGACTTAGATGTCTATGCCAAGAAGAAGATGGACCACAATACCATGGCTCACATGTACAAGGAAATTCTTGATGCTGCAGTTGAGACACATAAGTTTGGGTCAGTTCACTTCCTTCTGTCAGGGCTGCCAACAATCAACTGGATCCTAAGGCACACTCTATTGCCCAAGTCAGGTGACCACAACATGAATAGAGGGCACTTCTACGCATGCTATCAACTTGCTACACTTGTTTGATGTGCCACCAAAATTCAAGGTCATGAGCCTCATTGTTGAGACCATTAAGAGGACAGTAGCAGACCAGAAGAGAAGTTGTGGGTATGCCCACAGATTCAGGAGTTGATTAACTCAAAGATGGGCACAAGAACATACTTGCTGGATAAGGAACATTTTGCTATCTATCCAGACTTTGAGGACAATCAAGTTGTCATGAATGAGAATGAACCATCATCAGTGCAAGCTCAAGAGAAGAAGGAGAAAGCAAAGAGAGAGAAGGCTGCCAAGATGCCAACTCAAGAGGAGGCACGTGAGTACTTTTTGAAGAACAAGTAGGAGCAGCTTGGTTACTTGATAGCATCAACACTGAGGATCGAGAAGGGGTTGGCTACCCTAACTCAAAACCAGGAGAGCCTGGAAAGAATCATGGAACAAAAATTCTTTGATCTAGATGTCAAAGTAACCGAGATTCAGTCAGTTGT
Source organism: Aegilops speltoides (assembly GCA_021437245.1). Classification (NCBI taxonomy): domain Eukaryota; kingdom Viridiplantae; phylum Streptophyta; class Magnoliopsida; order Poales; family Poaceae; genus Aegilops; species Aegilops speltoides. The sequence continues at coordinate 120,766,614 of CM038141.1, forward strand.
GGAGCAGCTCCAGGATGACATGCAGGAGAGGAAGGGCAAGACAACCACTGATGCATTTGCCAGAGTGCCTAGAGCTCAGAGGTTAGCTGCAAGTGCTCGTGATGCACACCGAGCCACATCATCTGCACCAGCTACAACTCCTACAGCTCTAGTGCAACCAGCTCCAGCACCAACTCCTCCAGCTCCATCCACATCAACTGAAGGCTTCGTCCAAGGATCCATCTCTACACCACCACCCGAAGATCAAGCCTGAGAGTCGATCTAGCACTATGCATTTTCTATGAACTTTTTGGTAACTTGTTGCCAAAGGGGGAGAAAAATGTATAGATTATAGGCTTCGAGAGAGAGAGTGTGTTGCTTTTGTTCTCTCTTGCTTTGGTGGTTAAACTTTGTTTGCTTTTGATTGCTTGAGATACTATGCTATTATCTGTGAGACATTGATGATCATGTATTTTGATCATAAGCTACACTTATGCTTGTTAGATGATATTATCTTACCTATCCTTATATGATCATTCACTTTGCTTGGTGATGAGTGCATGTATTCAATCTTTATTATTTTGAGCGCTCCACCAAGATGTATGTGACATGGAAGAGTAACCCATGAGCCTAATTCCTTGTGCATTTGCAGTCCAAAGCAAATTTTAAACTATGCACAAATTTAGGGGGGGAGCTCTTGCTTATCACATACTTCTCAAAGCGACGATGTTTTTCAATCTTATTATCATTTGTCAAATCTTTGATCTATATGTTGTCATAAATTACCAAAAAGGGGGAGATTGAAAGTGCAACTATCCCTAGGTGGTTTTGGTAATTCATAACAACATATAGCTCATTGAGCTAATGCTATTCCAAGACTATTATTTCAGGAGAGCTCAATGAATGGCATGGCATGGATGATGAAAGTGGATCCCTCAAAATATCAAGGACAAAGGATTGGCTCAAGCTCAAAAGCTCAAGACTCTTCATTTTACATTTTAGTGATCCAAGATCACATTGAGTCTATAGGAAAAGCCAATACTATCAAGGAGGGATGAGGTGTTGCTTAATGAGCCTCTTGCTTCAAGTGCTAGTGATATGCTCCAAATACCCTCAACTACTTTGTCACATCCTCATATGACCTAAACCCAAAGTCAAAATCGGTCACACCGATTCTTTCTATCCGGCGCCACCGAGTTCAAATGTCATAGCCACTGCCACAAACCCTAGGCAAATCGGTCTCACCGATAGGGATCTCGGTCTCACCGAGATGGGATTGTAATCTCTCTGTTTCCCTTCGTAACGTTTCGGTCTAACCGAAGTGAGCGATCGGTCCCACCGAGATTGCAATGTAAACTCCTGTTTCCTTTCGTAACATTTCGGTCTCACGAAATGAGCGAATCGGTCCCACCGAGTTTACCTGACCAACTCTCTGGAAAGCTTATTACCAAAATCGGTCTCACCGAGTTTGTGTAATCGGTCTTACCGAGATTAGTTATGCCCTAACCCTAACCATATCGGTCCTACCGAGTTGCATGTCAGTCCCACCGAAAATCCTAACAGTCACTAGATTTGCTAAATCGGTCTGACCGAGTTTACCAATTCGGTCCCACCGAGTTTGGCAAGTTGTGTGTAACGGTTAGATTTTGTGTGGAGGCTATATATACCCCTCCACCTCCTCTTCATTCGTGGAGAGAGCCATCAAAACAGACCTACACTTCCAACTTACCATTTCCGAGAGAGAACCACCTACTCATGTGTTGAGGCCAAGATATTCCATTCCTACTGAGGGAGTCCTGGACTAGGGGGTGTCCGGACAGCCGGACTATCATCGTCCGCCGGACTCCAAGACTACGAAGATACAAGATTGAAGACTCCGTCCCGTGTCCGGATGGGACTTTCCTTGGCGTGGAAGGCAAGCTTGGCGATACGGATATGTAGATCTCCTACCATTGTAACCGACTCTGTGTAACCCTAGCCTTCTCTGGTGTCCATATAAACCGGAGGGCTTTAGTCCGTAGGACATAACCTCCATTACAACATTCATACCATAGGCTAGCTTTTAGGGTTTAGCCTTCTCGATCTCGTGGTAGATCTACTCTTGTACTACCCATATCATCAATATTAATCAAGCAGGACGTAGGGTTTTACCTCCATCAAGAGGCCCGAACCTGGGTAAAACATCGTGTCCTCGTCTCTGTTACCATCCGCCTAGACGCACGTTCGGGACCCCTACCCGAGATCCGCTGGTTTTGACACCGACATTGGTGCTTTCATTGAGAGTTCCTCGTGCCGCCACCGATAGGCTCGATGGCTTCTCCAATCAACAACGCCCCTCGGTGAGGCTTTTCTCCCGGACAGATCTTCAGATTCGGCGACCGCCGCGGGCCAACTCACTTGGCCATCCGAGCAGATCGAAGCTACGCCCCGCCATCAGTCAGGTTCGAAGCCTAAACTTCACGGCCGACATCCGCGGGACTTGATCCTCGATGGACTCGAGCTCACCGAAAGCGTGCAGCGCTACTGTCACGAGGGGCATGATTTAGCTCGCCACGGACGGTGCCTTGGTGGTCAAGACATGAATCTGCTCCGCCTTGAGTCCGGAGCCGATCGCCCAGATCGAGGACCGGTGGCTGGACACCGCCTCGAGGGCTGCACCTTCCACGGCGATGGAGCCGAACACTAACCTTGTCCCTTACAAAGCTCGTGACTCCGAGGCACCGGACTCCTTGCCGGACTCCGAACCTCCTGCGCCCCTGCCAATCGAATCTGATTGGGCGCCGATCATGGAGTTCACGGCCGCGGACATCTTCCAACACTCGCCCTTTGGCGACATCCTAAATTCGCTAAAGCATCTCTCGCTATCCGGAGAGTCCTGGCCGGATTATGGCCAGGATGGTTATGATACGGACGATGAAGAAATTCAGAGCCCACCCACCACCCACTTTGTAGCCACTGTCGACGATCTAACCGACATGCTAGACTACGACTCCGAAGACATCGACGGTATGGACGACGATGCGGAGATTTAACAGAACCAGCACCTACATGGCAATTGGAAGACCACCTCGTCATATGACATATACATGGTGGACACCCCAAAAGATGGGGACGGCGAAGAAGCAGCGGAGGCAGATTCCTTAAAGAAATAGCCCAAGCGCCGGCGTCAGCGGCGCCGCTCTAAATCCTGCCACAGCAAGAATGGAGATTCCAGCACAGGAGATAATAACACTCCAGATAGTGCCGGAGACAATCCCCTCCAGCAAGATTCAGCGCAGGAGGACGCAGAAGCAAGCCCTCGCGTGAGAGCGGCAGACGAAGAGGTCGAGGATGATAATTACATGCCTCCCTCCGAAGACAAAGCAAGCCTCGGTGACGACGAATTCGTCGTGCCTGAGGATCCCGTCGAACAAGAGTGTTTTAAACGCAGGTTTATCGCCACGGCAAATATCCTAAAGAAAAAGCAGCAGCAGCTTCGGGCTGATCAGGACCTGCTAGCCGACAAATGGTCTGAGGTCCTAGCGGCCGAAGAGTATGAACTCGAACGTCCCTCCAAAAGTTACCCAAAACGCAAGTTGCTCCCCCGATTAGAGGAAGAAGCATACATACCTTCATCACTAGCGCACGATACGGCCGACCGACCACCCCGTGGTCGCGACAGAGAGGCATCCAGGCCTCCACCAAGACCGTACCCCGGCATCGCTCCAAAAGTACGAAGCCAAGAGGGAACGCGCCGGACTTGCGAGACATATTGGAGGACAAAGCAAGGCAATCCAGATCCATCTACGGATCACGGGGACGCCCCACGACCCACGACGAATACCGTCTCACCGGATACAACAACTCCGGCCGGGCCGAGCACAGCAGACAACGCTCACTCGAGCTACGTCGTGACATTGCTCAATATAGAGGAGCCGCACACCCGCTATGCTTCACTGATGAAGTAATGGATCATCAAATCCCCGAAGGGTTTAAACCCGTAAACATTGAATCCTACGATGGCACAACAGACCCCGTGGTTTGTATTGAAGATTATCTCCTTCACATCCATATGGCCCGCGGTGATGATCTCCACGCCATCAAATATCTCCCACTCAAGCTTAAAGGACCAGCTCGGCATTGGCTCAATAGCTTGCCCGCAGAGTCAATTGGGTGTTGGGAAGACCTGGAAGCCGCATTCCTCGACAACTTCCAGGGCACATATGTGTGGCCACCAGACGCCGATGACCTAAGCCACATAATTCAGCAGCCAGACGAATCGGCCAGACAGTTCTGGACACAGTTCTTGACAAAGAAAAACCAAATCGTCGACTGTCCGGATGCAGAGGCCCTCGCAGCCTTCAAACATAACATCCATGACGAGTGGCTAGCCCGCACTGGGACAGAAAAGCCAAATCCATGGCAGCCCTCACATCATTAATGACCCGCTTATGGGAGAGGATAGCTAGCTAGCTCGCAGCAACAACCTCAGTAAAAACTCTGGCAGTCCGGATACTAAGGACCACAATGGCAGGTCGCGTCGAAGCAAAACCAAACGCCGCATTAACGGCGACGACAAGGAGGATACGGCAGTCAATGCCGGATTCCGAGGCTCTAAACCCGGCCAGCGGAAGAAGCCATTCAAATGAACAACTCCAGGTCCGTCCAATTTGGACCGGATACTCGACCGCTTATGCCAGATACATGGCACCCCCGAAAAGCCAGCGAATAACACCAACAGAGACTGTTGGGTATTCAAGCAGGCAGGCAAGTTAATTGCCGAAAACAATGATAAGGGGCCGCATAGCGACGACGAGGAAGAGACCCGGCCACCAAATAGTAGAGGACAGAAGGGTTTCCCCCCACAAGTGCGGACGGTCAACATGATATACGCATCCCATATACCCAGGAGGGAGCGGAAGCGTGCACTAAGGGACGTATACGCGCTAGAGCCAGTCGCCCCGAAGTTCAATCCATGGTCCTCTTGTTCGATCACTTTCGACCGGAGAGACCATCCGACCAGCATCCGCCATGGCGGATTCGCTGCATTGGTCTTAGACCCAATCGTCGATGGATTTCACCTCACGAGAGTCCTGATGGACGGCGGCATCAGCCTGAACCTGCTTTACCAGGATACAGTGCGCAAGATGGGCATAGACCCCTCAAGGATTAAACCTACAAAGACGACCTTTAAAGGCGTCATACCAGGTGTTGAGGCCAATTGTACAGGCTCAGTCACAATGGAAGTGGTCTTCGGATCCCTGGATAATTTCCGGAGCGAGGAGTTAATCTTCGACATAGTCCCATTCCGCAGCGGCTATCACGCTCTACTCGGACGAACCGCGTTTGCAAAGTTCAACGCGGTGCCGCATTATGCATACCTCAAGCTCAAGATGCCAGGCCCCCGCGGAGTCATCTCGGTCAACAGAAACATGGAACGCTCCCTCCGAATGGAGGAACATACAGCAGCTCTCGCGGCAGAAATACAGAGCAACCTTTTAAGGCAATTTTCGAGTCCGGCCGTTAAACGGCCGGATACAGCCAAACGCGCCCAAAGCAACACCAACCAAGACCACCTGGCACGATCCGAGCACGCGTAGCAATGCGGCCCTGACCCCAGCCCTCGCATGATCGCAAGAACAACCCTCCGCGTACATCATTACGCTTTGGAGATACCCTAGGCGTAGGGGAAGGGGCACGACCACAATAGACCCAGAGTGCGGCTCGACCACACCAGGGGCTCGCAAGTGTATCACTCCTTTTTATTATTATTTTTCTTCTTTGTATACACAGGACTCCATTAACCAGAGGCCCTGTCCGGCGGTGAACCTGCCGAACTCACGATGCAAAGGCCAGGGACGAAAGAGGGCTGCGACGAACACTCAGGTTGTCTCCATTATGAGCATTAAATTTGATTATATAAACCAAGTCCGCAGCTCACCCCTGGAGGGGGACATGTTTAATTAGTCCAAACCCTTGCTTACCGCACTATTTTGTATCAGTCCGCACTCATAGCAGACTCCCTTGGATAAATAATGCAGTACTTTTCGCCTGCAATTACATTACTTTATATATATATGTTCATTAAATGACATCTTGCACCTGTATATCTTGATACGGCCCAATACACCAGGGCCTTACGTTCCCCGCATTATGGTGTGATAAGTCCGAACACTTTCACAAGTGCGGCACCCCGAACTTGTAGCATTATATGAATCGACTCCGAATCATGTCTTGGGTCAATAGTTGGGTTTGCCCGGCTCCCATGTTTTGGTGCCTTACGTTCCGTTCTGTCGGCTAAGGTGGCTTTGGGAGAACCACCGCGATTGTGCCCGGTTGAGCTGGGCGGCGCCAAAGGAGAAAGCTAAAACCGATCGGCATGATAAGGCGAGAGACCGGTCGCTCTCGAGAGGTCTTTTCGGGTCCCTAAAGACTTATGCCGCTTCGAGCGAAGTACTAGATAATGTCCGACGAAGGCGTGGATAGCGCCCCGAATTCGGTCCTCCAAATACTAGGGGCTTCGCCGAAATTTAAAATTATAGAATTCTATGGCTAAGTGAGAGTGTTCAAGCATTATAAGTCCGGTTGCCTTGTTCGTTGTGTTGAGTGCCTCCCTCGATGGACCCAACAATGGGAACAAGAGTGCTCAAGTTTATCCCGAACACCCCAGCACTTGCGGCTCGGGGGCTGAAGCCAACGACTTGCCATCTCTCAGATTTTATAAACGGCCGCACAGAAGGTAATATTTTAAATTAAACAAGTGTTGCTCAGCGCGTACGAACAAAGTTTTCGGCGCAAAGGATAATACATATCGAGTTTACTCAAAAATTACATCTCTGGGGCATTCATCCGCAATATCGCGGGCTCCCTTCAGGACAGTCTTATAGTACATTTCGGGCGTACAATAGTCCTTGCCCGGTGGCGGCGGGTCAGTAAGAAGCTTCTCCGCATCCAGCCTGCCCTAGTGCACCTTTGTGGGGCAAGGGCTCGACGGGCACCTTCAATACAGGCGGAACGCTTGATGACCTCCACCCAGGGGCATGCATCCACCAGCCGCCGCACGAGGCCGAAGTAGCTCCCAGGCAGGGCCTGCCCAGGCCACAACCGGACTATAAGACCCTTCATGGCCTCCTCAGCCGCCTTGTGGAGCTCGATCAGCTGCTTCAGCTGGTCGCTAGGGGGCACCGGATGGCCGGCCTCAAAGATATCGAGACCGAAGACCTTCTCCGTTGAGCTCCCTCCGCCACGGTAAAATGCGGTGCATCGGATACACCTTCTTGGCAGATCTGCAACGCCTCGAGAGCTCGAATTCGGGTAAGTATCGTAGTTCACATTAACATGCTTGCTTTGCATGAAAAATGCCTTACCCGCTGCTATCTTCTTCACATCTTCAACCTCCTGAAGGGCCTTACGGGCCTCGGCCTTGGCGGACTTGGCACTTTCGAGAGCCGAGGCAAGCTCGGACTCTCGAGTCTTGGAGTCGCGCTCCAAACTCTCATGCTTTTCCATGAGAACCTGGAGCTCTTGCCGCACTTCCGCCACCCGCGCCTCCTGTTTCTCCCGCTCGGCCCGTTCCGCAGCCGCATTGCGTTCGGCCATGGACACAGCCTCTTTCAGGGCTGCCACCTCGTCAGTGGCCCCTGCAGTACCAACGTTATCCTTGTCATTTTTATTGCAACCTAAATCCTTTTCTGTAAGGTAAATCTTCAAAGTGGTGTTACTCACCTTCTTTGTCCTCGAGCTACTTCTTGGCATGGCCGAGCTCTTGCTCGGACCGCTCGAGATCCTGTTTCAATGCACCGACCTCTGCAGTCAGTGCGGCAGAGGTCAGCAGCGCAGCCTGCAAACCCATATTGACATATTTTAAGCAACCCTGCGTATATCTTTTAAGATCCTTAGTCCGGCTTTTCTTTCCGAACGCTGAACTGAGCATCAGGGGCTACTGTCTATGCGGTATTATATTACATAATTTTAACTTCTTACCTCAAAGCCTGTTAGAAGGCTGCTGCAGGCTTCGGTCAGCCCGCTCTTGGCGAGCTGAACCTTCTGAATCACCGCACTTATGATAGTGTGGTGTTCGTCCTCGATGGAAGCGCCTTTGAGCGCCTCCAACAAGTTGTCCGGCGCCTCCGGTTGGACGGGGGCCGCCGGTGTCACGGTCTTGCCCTTCTTACGAAGGGCCGTCTGCGGACTCGAACCACCGCAGTTCGGCGTGAGAGTCGGCGCAAAGTCCGGAGGCTGCCTTGCGGCGCCTCCTCCTGATGGGTCCCTTTCCGGGATCCCACCTCGGCGTCCTCATTGGCGCGAGGGGTGGAGGCAGTCGGGATGGATTCCACATCCGCCGCCGCCAACGACCCGCTCGATGAAGCGGGGAGATCATCATCGGCCGGAGTGCGAGCAGTATGCGGCATTAGAAAGACACCATGTGACACAAAAGAAATTGCAGATTCAGGGATCCGGATACTTACGATCTCGCCGGAGGCCTGGCCCTTGAAGGCCACTCTTCTTCGCCAACGTTGGTGTTGGCAGAGCTGTCCAGGGGAATAGTTCTTCCCCTCTTGGACCCATCGGCCTCCCCTGTTGGGGAGGCCTTCCTCTTTCTCTCTCCCTCCTCTGGGAGAGAGTCTTATTCCTCCTCCTCATCTTCGGGGGAGGAATCCGCCTCGGAGTCGTCGGACACCTGAAAACGGGAACTCTTTCGAGTACCCGTGGCCACCTTCTTGGCCTTCTTCTCCGACACCACGTGCGGTGCCGGGACCAGCAGCCCCGCTAGGCGGGCGTCCACTGGGTCTTCTGGCATGGGAGCCGGGCAGATGAGCTGCTCGGCCTTCTTCATCCATTCCTGTCAAAGGAAAAGGGAGATTAAAACCCGCTTAGGGTCGAACTATTAATAAGTGTCCCGTAAAGGGGTAGAATCACTTACCTCGTCAGCTGGACGCTGCGAGTGAAATCCGCGATCTTCTGTCGCAGATGCGGGGGCTTCAGCGCCCTTGAACAGTACCCTCCAGGCGCCTTCGTACGTAGTGTCGAAGAGTCCGCTCAGCGCCTGGTGCTGTTTCGGATTGAACTCCCACAGATTGAATGCCCGTTCTTGGCATGGGAGAATCCGGCGGACGAGCATGACTTGGACCACGTTAACCAGCCTGAGCTTCTTGTTCACCAGCTTCTGGATACAGGCTTGGAGTCCTGTCAGCTCCCTCGAATTACCCCACCGCAAGCCCTTCTCTTTCCAGGAGGTGAGCTGCGTGGGGATGCCAGATCTAAACTTGGGGGCCGCCGCCCACGTGGGTTCGCGCGGCTCGGTGATATAGAACCACCCCGATTGCCACCCCTTGACGGAGTCCATGAAGGCCCCTTCGAACCAAAGGACGTTGGGCATCTTGCCCAACATGGCGCCCTCCGCACTCCGCTTGCGTGCCCTTCACAACCTTCGGCTTGACGTTGAAGGTTTTGAGCCACAGGCCGAAGTGGGGCTGGATGCAGAGGAAGGCCTCACACACGACGATAAACGCCGAGATGTTGAGGATGAAGTTCGGCGCCTGATCATGGAAATCCAGGCCGTACTAGAACATGAGCCCCCGGACAAAGGGGTGAAGTGGAAAGCCCAGTCCGCGAAGGAAGTGGGGGAGAAAAACAACCCTCTCATGGGGCCCGAGGGTGGGCATGAGCTGCCCCTCGTCGGGCAGCCGATGCGCGACGTCGCCGGAAAAGTATCCGGCGCTGCGCAGCTTGGTGATGTGCTCCTCCTTAACGGTGGAGGCCAACCATTTGCCTCCCGCTCCGGACATGGTCGGAGAAGGTCGAGGCGAGATGCGCGAACTTGGGCGCTGGAGCTCGAGTGCGCAGGGACGGATAAGCAAAGGAGGAAGAAGGCGTAGGTGAGAAGGTAAATCCTTATCCCTTATATATAGGCGGACGAAGACTATACGTCCCCACTAGCCTGGTAAAACTCGCTTATCTCCCAAGCGCCACCATTAATGGTGCGGTTGGGTTACCCATGTCCGTATTGATGAGAATCCCGGAATAAGGGGAACACGATCTCTGCTTCAACAAGACGTGCCAAGGAAACCGCCTCGCTAAACGCTACCGAGGTGGTGCAGTAAAAAACGATTCAAGTAAAGGCTTGGTAGTGGTGTGACGTCACGCCAAAAATCGTCGCCAGATTGAACTTGTGTACATTTTATTCTCTCTACGATGGAATGTGGAATTTATTTTGCGAGCGGACACTATCCGGTGTTCACAATCTTCTCTGGATTATTCAAGGAGGTACCCGCCTTGCAATGCCGAATATTATGCGCGCGGACTCATCGTCATTGAAGCCGAGTTCAGGGCTACTCTTGAGGAGTCTGGACTAGGGTGTCCGGACAACGGACTATCATCGTCCGCCGGACTCCAAGACTACGAAGATACAAGATTGAAGACTCCGTCCCGTGTCCGGATGGGACTTTCCTTGGCGTGGAAGGCAAGCTTGGCGATACGGATATGTAGATCTCCTACCATTGTAACCGACTCTGTGTAACCCTAGCCTTCTCCGGTGTCTATATAAACCGGAGGGCTTTGGTCCGTAGGACATAACCTCCATTACAACATTCATACCATAGGCTAGCTTTTAGGGTTTAGCCTCCTCGATCTCGTGGTAGATCTACTCTTGTACTACCCATATCATCAATATTAATCAAGCAGGACGTAGGGTTTTACCTCCATCAAGAGGGCCCGAACCTGGGTAAAACATCGTGTCCCTCGTCTCCTGTTACCATCCGCCTAGATGCATAGTTGGGGACCCCCTACCCGAGATCCGCCGATTTTGACACCGACACCTACCATATGAATCTTGATCTCTGGCCTTCCCCAAGTTGCTTTCCACTCAAATCTTCTTTCCACCAGATCCAAATCCCATGAGAGAGAGTTGAGTGTTGGGGATACTATCATTTGAAGCACAAGAGTAAGGAGTTCATCATCAATGCACCATTTGTTACTTCTTGGAGAGTGGTGTCTCCTAGATTGGCTAGGTGTCACTTGGGAGCCTCCGACAAGATTGTGGAGTTGAACCAAGAAGTTTGTAAGGGCAAGGAGATCGCCTACTTTGTGAAGATCTACCGCTAGTGAGGCAAGTCCTTCGTGGGCGACGGCCATGGGGATAGACAAGGTTGCTTCTTCATGGACCCTTCATGGGTGGAGCCCTCCGTGGACTCGCGCAACCGTTACCCTTCGTGGGTTGAAGTCTCCATCAACGTGGATGTACGATAGCACCACCTATCGGAACCACGCCAAAAACATCCGTGTCTCCAATTGCGTTTGAATCCTCCAAACCCTTCCCTTTACCTTCTTGCAAGTTGCATGCTTTAATTTCCACTGCTCATATACTCTTTGCATGCTTGCTTGAATTGTGTGATGATTGCTTGACTTGTCCAAAGATTGCTAAAATCTGCCAAACTCTATATTGGGAAAAGGTTAAGTTTTAATTGGTCAAGTAGTCTAATCACCCCCTCTAGACATACTTCAAGGTCCTACAGAGCCTCCTCTAGTTCTGTAGTTCTAGTTCTAGTTGATCCAATTAGAGCTAGACCTTGATCCTCTAATCCTCATAACTAGAAGCCCAGTGTGGTTCTAATCTCCTCCTTCTAATTCTCGGGTGACGATTAGCTCTAGATGGTGAAGCGCCACCGGACCGTGAAGAACATATGCTTGCAATCTATGGAGAGGTCGTGCTTTCGGTCTTCCGTTCGTGGGATCGTTCATCGATGGTTCGAGGGACTTCAAGTACAATCTACACAGACTCATCTTCTTCCGTTGCAACTCGGAGTTGGTAACGATCCGATCCAAACCGTTATTGCATCTTAGGGATTTTTTTGTTTTCTACTACATTTCCCAACGGTGGCTTATGAGCGGTTCTATGAGTAGATGCAGGTTTCGGTCTTGATCCCATGCGGATGTAAGGGTTTGATGTTTTTGTTATTATTCCCTTGAGTGTTGTTTAGGTTCAATTCATTGCCACATGTTCTAGCTTTGCATAAAGTTTTGACAATCGATCCGCTCTGACTGTTGATGATCCGCTAACGGTTTGTGGGCTTCATCACAATCAAGAATAGTGAACTGTCGCAAACACTTGAGGGCGATGCAGATTAGATCTTCTAGGGGGTCACGCGTATTGAGAAGTTTATTATGGGACTAGAGATTTTTAATGAAGTCTCTTCCCTCACACACCGTGAAAGTTAATCTAGCAATAAGAATTGTCACCTTAATGGTGGACGTAGGTAGGTGGAGTTACCCGGAAACCCTGGAAGCCACGTAATTAAAATTTGCCAACCCAATTAGAGGATGTCTAACTTGGTTTTGCAGGTTGCATGTGATGTGGTATAGCCTTCGTCATGATAATGAGTTTATGTATGAGATGGTTATATGTTGTAACATTAAGTGGCATGCGCATCATAGTACAACATGATGGCCGACCCAAAGGATTGTCACTTTAATTACCTACGTGTCAACCTTGTTATTTTATTTAATCGATGGAAGTGGCGGACATGCTATGGAGGACCCGACGCAAGGTGGCTCACCAGGCGCAGGAGAATATGGTGGTGGCTACGATATCATCACAGAGCATGTTCATCAAAACCACGGAGGATCACAGAGACGTTCCCAACGCCCGGGGCTATCCCATATCATGCTATTATGAATTGCATGAGATGTTTATCCCTTGTTGTTTGGACCCTTTGATTGCACTGTAGTCAATTATTAGGGTGATCTCTCACAGAAAATATCAAGTAGTTAGTTGCTGACCCACAAGTATATGGGGTCAATTGTAGCCTTTTTGATAAGTAATAGTGTTGAACCCAACGAGGAGCAGAAGGAAATGACAAGTGGTTTTCAGCAAGGTATTGTCTGCAAGTGCTAAAATTGTAAGTAGCGAAGTAGTTTGATAGCAAGATAATTTGTAACGAGCAAGTAACGAAAGTAGTAAAAAAAGTGCAGCAAGGTATCCCAATCCTTTTGAGGCAAAGGACAGGCCAAAACTGTTTCTTATGATAAGCAAAGTGTTCTTGAGGGTACACAGGAATTCCATCTAGTCACTTTCATCATGTTGGCTTAATTTGTGTTCGGTACTTTGATAATTTGATATGTGGGTGGACCGGTGTTTAGGTGTTGTTCTTACTTGAACAAACCTCCTACTTATGATTAACCCTCTCACAAGCATCCGCAACTGCGAGAAAAGTATTAAGAATAAATTCTAACCATAGCATTAAACTTTTGGATCCAATCAGTCCCTTACGGAATAACGCATAAACTGGGGTTTAAGCTTCTGTCACTCTCGCAACCCATTATCTAATAACTACTCCACAATGCATTCCCTTACTCCCAAATATGGTGAAGCATCATGTAGTCGACGTTCACATGACACCACTAAGAGAATGGCGACATACATATCATGAAAATATCGAACACATATTAAGTTCACATGATTACTTGCAACACGATTTCTCCCGTGACCTCAAGAACGGAAGTAACTACTCACAAATGATAAATATGCTCAAGACCAGAGGGGTATTAAATAGCATAATGGATTTGAACATATAATCTTCCACCAAATAAACCATATAGTAATCAGCTACAAGATGTAATCAACACTACTAGTCACCCACAAGCACCAATTTATAGTTTTGATACAAAGATTGAACACAAGAGATGAACTAGGGTTTGAGAGGAGTTAGTGCTGTGAACATGTTGATGAAGATAGCCCTCCCAAGATGGGAGAGTTGTTGGTCGATGTCTGCTAGAACTACGTCGGTATTTCCCCAAAGAGGAAGGGATGATGCAGTATAGCGACGGTAGGTATTTCCCTTAGTGATGAGACCAAGGTTATCAAACCAGTAGGAGAACCTCCTCACACCATGTAAATAGCACCTGCACACAAATAACAAATACTCGCAACCCGACATGTTAAAGGGGTTGTCAATCCCTTCCGGGTACGGCGCCTCAAGATAGGCAAATAACGTGAGGTAAAAGTAGTAGATAAGATAAATAGATCGCTGAACAAATAAATTGCAACAAGGTATTTTTGTATTTTCGGTTTAATAGATCTGAAAATAAATGCAAGGGAAAATAGATTGCAAATGCAAATATGATGAAAAGAGACCCCAGGGCCGTAGGTTTCACTAGTGGCTTCTCTCAAGAAAAATAGGAAACAGTGGGAAAACAATTACTGTTGGGCAATTGATAGAACTTCAAAAAATCATGACGATATCCAGGCAATGATCATTATATAGGAATCACGTCCAAGATTAGTAGACCAACTCTTGCCTGCATCTACTACTATTACTCCACACATCGACTGCTATCCAGCATGCATATAGTGTATTAAGTTCATGGAAAAACAGAGTAATTTAATAAGAACGATGACATGATGTTGACGAGATCCGTTTATCTATTGCAGAGATATAGATCTCATCTTGTTATCCTTAGTAGCAACTACATACGTGTCGGTTCCCCTTCTATCACTGAGATCAAGCACCGTAAGATCAAACCCACTGCAAAGCACCTCTTCCCATTGCAAGATAAATAGATCAAGTTGGCCAAACAAAATCCAAATACCGGAGAAGAAATACGAGGCTATAAGCAATCATGCATATAAGAGATCAAAGAAGACTCAAATAACTTTCATGGATAAAAACATAGAACTGATCATAAACTCAAAGTTCATCGGATCCCATCAAACACACCGCAAAAAGACTTACATCATATGGATCTCCAAGAGACCATTGTATTGATAATCAAGAGAGAGAGAGAGAGAGAGAGAGAGAGAGGAAGCCATCTAGCTACTAACTACGGACCCGTAGGTCTACAAAGAACTACTCACGCATCATCGGAGAGGCACCAATGGAAGTGGTGAATCCCTCCATGACGGTGTCTAGATTGGATCTGGTGGTTTTGGACTCTGCGGCGGCTAGAATTGATTTTCTTCGACTCCCCTAGGGTTTCTGAAATATTGGCGTATTTATAGAGCAAAGAGGCGGTTCAGGGGGCACCCTAGGTGGGCACAACCCACGAGGGCGCGCCCTAGTGGGTGCTGCTCCCCTCGTGGCACCCCGCAGGTGCTTCCTTGGCCCACTGGATGTCTTCTGGCCCAAAAAAATCCTTCAGGAGTTTTGTTGCGTTTGGACTCCATTTGCTATTGATTTCCTGCGATGTAAAAAACATGCAAAAAACAGCAACTGGCACTAGGCACTTTGTCAATAGGTTAATACCAAAAAATGATATAGAATGACTATAAAATTATTGTAAAACATCCAAGAATGATAATATAACAGCATGGAACAATAAAAAATTATAGATACGTTGGAGACGTATCAGCATCCCCAAGCTTAATTCCTGCTCGTCCCCGAGTAGGTAAATGATAAAAACAGAATTTTTGATGTGGAATGTTGCCTAACATGTTCATCACATTTCTTTTCTTTATAGCATGGACATGTGGACTTTTATATGATTAAAAGCAATAGTCTAGTTTTGACATGAAGACTTTAATACTCAAGCATACCAACAAGCAACCATGCCTTTCAAAATATCAACACTAAAGCAAGTTATCCCTAGCTCATCATGCTCAATCATTGACCCATTCATGAAACACACTCGAATATTAGCTACATCCAACGCTTAACTACGATCATAGTGCCCCTTAGTTGGTGCTTTATAAGAGAAGATGGAGACTCAAGTTCAAGATAAAAAATCGTATAAGTAAAAGAGAGGCCCTTCGCGGAGGGAAGTAGGGATTTGTAGAGGTGCCAGAGCTCAAAGCTTAAATTGAGAGATAAAAATATATTTTTGAGAGGCATACTTTTCCCACCAACGAAAACGAGTTGGAGCATCCCAACACTTTCCATGCTAGATACATCATAGGCGGTTCCCAAACAGAAAATAAAACTTATTCCCTTTTCCACCATTACTTTCACTTTCCATGGCTAACCGTATCCACGGGTGCCGTCCATACCAACACTTTCCAAGGAATTTGTTATTTTACAACATAAAGTAAATTCATTTTTCATTTCGGAACTGGGCATCCCTAATACACTAAAAAAAAGACACATCCATGACATTTTGGGCCGAACAAATTTTTTCTGTCATAGTTATGACACTTCTATGATGATAATTGTGACAAAATCCAGTATCATCATAGATGTGGTGGGCTCCTACTTCTATGACAAAAAGTCATGACAGAAAATGGGCTTTTCGTCCTGGGAGGGCCGGAGACGTAGCTGCATGACATTCTTGGGGCCGTCCATGACGGAAAAAACTGTGGTAGAAGCGAGGGTGAGGAAGATATCGGGGTGTTCCCGGTTGCGGTGGGTGGTCGGGGCCGAGCGATGCACGAAGGTTTGTGTGTTTCTCTCATACATGCACGCGCATGGGTGCGAGGTGTTGGGCTCTAACTGAACTCGAGCGAGGAGTTTTCCTACTAAACCCGAGCGATTGCACTGCAGGCTACACGTTACTGAACCCGAGCGATCGATCGATGGCTTTTAACTGAACCCAATCAAGCGATTCCTTCGCTACTGCTGCTAACTGAAGCCGATCGATGCTGCCTCAGGATGAACAATGAGTGTTGTTGGGGGGTGGATGAACAGTTCCTGGTGGGGGGTTGGATGAACAGGACCTCGTGGTGGTAGAGGCCGTTGCCGCTGGATGAATAGGACCCCAATCGATCGAGCTGGTTGGGGCTGGATGAACAGGACCCCGTGGAGGGCTGGATGAACACGACGACCCCGTGGAGGTCTGGTTGAACAGTAGCTGGTGGAGGGCTGGATGAACAGTAGCCCGTGGAGGGGTGGTTGAACAGGACCCCGTGGAGAGGGCTGGTTGAACAGTAGCCGGTGGAGTAGCGCGCGGTGGAGGCTAGATGAACAGGAGCCCGTGGATGAACAGTCGCAGGTGGAGGCTGGAGGAGGTCGACGGTGGATGAACAGTAGCCCATGGATGCGAGAAGGTCGACGGTGGAGATGAACAGTATCCCGTGGAGTCCCGTTTTGCGGTACGCCACACCCCTCCCAATGAACAGGACCCCCGTTTCGACCCTAGCGCTCAGACACAAGTCCGTTTCCTCCATTTTGCGGTACGCCACACCCCTCCCGATCAACACGACCCCGTTTCGACTGTAGAGGTCCAACAGAAGTCCGTTTCCTCTGTTTTGCGGTACACCAGACCCCTCCCGATGAACAGGATCCCGTTTCGAACGTGGCCGGTCGAACACAAGGCCATTTCCTCCGTTCTGCGGTACGCCAGGCCTTGTTTCCATCGGCTGTTTCATCCAAGCCCTCCCGATGAACACGACGACACATTCCGTTCTGACCCAGCCGGTTGGCTCCCCATGAACACGACGACGATGCAGTTTCTCCGTTCCGACCCAGCCATGTACATGAGCCCTGGTAGTACGTATGCGTGAGTAGGCGTTCGAGACCCCGCCTGTATGTACTTACATGGCCGTATTTACTTTCTTGCACCCTGGCCGCTGTACGTACGTTTATATGCTACGTGCACGCCTCTACTACGACACGTGTGCGCCTCTACATCGACCAGTATGTACGTACACATTCGCGACCAGAATGAAAACGCTACGTACGCTTCGACCAGGTGGGTCCCGACTGTCAGGCACTTCCTTGCGTGCAAAAATGTAGTGGTGGGTCCCAGCAGTCACGGGGCGAATCATTTTTTTGCGCGGACGCACTTCCTTGCGTGCGAAGATGTAGCTGGTGGGTCCCAGCAGTCAGGGGGGAAAC
Organism: Aegilops speltoides; assembly: GCA_021437245.1. Taxonomy (NCBI): domain Eukaryota; kingdom Viridiplantae; phylum Streptophyta; class Magnoliopsida; order Poales; family Poaceae; genus Aegilops; species Aegilops speltoides. The sequence continues at coordinate 120,784,334 of CM038141.1, forward strand.
GTATTTTTCATGAAATACAGTGGCCCGTGGGTCCCTGCTGTCAGGTGGAGGAATAATTATTTTGCACGTAATAAGGAGCCAATTCCTTGTGGCTGCCGTGGACCCAGCTGTCAGCCTATCAACGTACAGTACTCTTCCGATGGAAGTCGTTCCTTGACCACGTTGACCACGCCGCGCCGAGAGCACTAGGGCGGTGAACGACGGCGAGGCCTAGGAAGGGGATGATGCGGAGCCGGGGAAGACGCTGCAGTGGATGCCCACGCATAGAGGAGTATGAGGGTTCACTGGTTCGGCTGCGGTGTGAGGCTACCATCGCCGCAGAATAACAGGGGGTGTGGGTGAGTAGAGGGATGGCCTGGACAACAGTGGGAGTAGTCGATGGCGGTGAGGCCTCCGCAACATCACAACCGGCCACGGGAGGCAGCAGCACGCGACACGACAGACGCTGGTTTGGGCGGCTGGAGCAAGAAGACCAGAGGTTGAAGAAGCACTATGGCCGTTGGATGGACATCGTACGGTCACTTGAGCTCGAATTGTTCATATTGACTAAGTTGACAAAGCCCTCCATCCCCGTAAACTTAGTTGGCCTACAAGTCAGCCTCCCACTATGGTGGGTCCCAGCTAGCAGGGGGTATTCATTTTTTGGGCGTAATAAGGAGGCACTTCCTTGCGTGCGAAGATATAGCTGGTGGGTCCGACCTGACAGCGGGGGGAATGTTTTTTTCGTGAAATACAGAGGCCCTTCCGGTGGGTCCCAGCTGTCAGGTAGAGGAATCATTATTTTGCGCATAATAAGGAGGCATTTCCTTGCGTGCGGCTGTGGACCCAACTGTCAGCCTCTCCACGCACAGTCTACTTCTGATGGTGTCGCTCGTTGACCATGTTGACCACTCCGCGCCGAGCGCATCCAAGGTGGTGGACGACGACGAGGCCCCGGACAACAATGAATAGGTGATGGGAAGACGCGGGAGTAGAGTCGCAGATGGAGAGGTGTATGAGGGTTAACTGGTTCTGATGCGGTGTAGTTCGGTAGTCGGTGTTGAAGAACAGGAGGTGTGGAGGGTGCGAGGATGGCACGCCAGCGGTATAGTGGCGCTTCCACAAGCGTGCTAAGCAGAGCTGCTAGCAGCAGGAGGCGGGAGCAGGTGGTCCCGGCGGCGCTGGAGGAAGAAGACGAGAGATTGAAGATGGATGCAGGTCGTTGGATGTAAGTCCAACGGCTAACGATGTTAGAATCATTTGTTGACTAAGTTGACAACGACTTGCGTTGGCTTTGACCTATTGGCCCACATTTCAGCCTCCAAAAATGTGGCACGTATTCAATCCATTTTTTCAGAATTTACAGTCTTTTTTTGCGGGGTAGAATTTACAGTCAAGTTGATCTCTTTTTTTGAATTATAGTCCATTAGCTGGGCTGGGTGAACAAATAATGTAGCGTCCATGCGGCCCATTTTATTTTTTCCTAAAAATTATAGGCCATTTGCATTCTCCAAATACACGATTCTGTTGGGCTGATTCTAATTATAATGTTGGAGTGGGCGCAACAATGTTATCAAAAAATAAACAGGGGCTGAGCATTTTGTTATAAATATATTTGAATAATAAGTGATTTATTATTACATTAGTCCTTAAATCTTACCAAGATTTTGTACACAATCACCAGGATTTTTGTTGCCAAAAAATCCAGGATTTTATTGTTAAGACATTATTTTTATAAGTTAATAAGATGTGGGATATTGTTTTCTTACATATGTAAGTATCTGTTAAATATATGATGACAATAACAATAATATGTAATAACATATAAAATAATTTAAATATATTTAATATAGTTAGAAGAGAAACATAAGTTGGACCAGGCATTCCTATTCTTATATAGAAAAATAGAACAGACCTCTGTATTTTCTTCAAAAAATACATAAATTGGGCGGCCGATGTTTCAGGAAAAATAAAACCTCGGATGGGAGGTCCATAGGCCGGTCGATACATGACGGCCCTCAAGAAAATACAAACCGGCATGTCGTGGGCTGCACATGTTAAAAAAGAAAGCCTAGACGGGGCAGCCCAAAACCCAGCTGATACTTGTTGCCCCAGTGATAATAAATGATACCTGCCAGCTCCCCGACTTCGTTGTGAATTTATCTCCTATAGTAACTACGTTTAAGCACCTAAAAAATGTAACTATGTTGACAAACCCGTGGGCCCCAACGTCAATATAGCATTAGGAGGAAGTATTTTTTTCCATAGGCACTTGCTTGCGTACGGCCATAGACCTGGTGGGTCCTGACTGTCCGCCTCTCCATGTACAGTCCTCTCCAGATTCCTCTCGTTTGTTCAGCATGTTCACAACGGTAGATAGCAGTGTCGCGGCGAGCGCACAAAGGCGCAGGAGGAGATCCAACCACCTGAGGAAGTGCCTTATTAGTAACGAAACAACTGAACTAGCCTAGTGGCCAAGTGACACTACCCGACAACTGTTCCGCCTGGGTTCGATTCCACCTGTGCAGGGAAAATATCCCCAAATTTTTTGCCGCTGCCTTTATTGATATGTGGGTCCCCATTGTCATCTACACACACCACGTCCAATACTTGCCAAAACTTCGTCCCTCATTTTCTCTGTTTTTTGCACAATCAACATTGTGTGGGCATTTCGAAAATAGCATATCTTTTTGACTGTGCATCATATGAAGATGTGCTATGCATGAATGTTGATCACCATGATGTTAACTGGCTGGTAGTTCCATTTTCGACCATGAATAAAGCTTCCAACATGATGTTAACACCGTTTGAAAAGGCCGTGTTAATATAAATGCTCGCCTCTGAAAGTTGTAGTTTCTTATCTCGAAATGAACTTGCGCTTTCTTATCTGGCTGAAACTTGCGTTTCTTCTCGAGAATCACATTATGCACTTTTATACTCCTATGAAACTACATTTTAAGTGCTAAAATAGATCTCTAGAATTCATAAAATACTTCATATGCTCAATCTGCCGTCGACATTCAAAAGACATTCATATCTGAAAGTACTCTCAAAATACACAACACAAAACACAATTCACAACCTGCAAATACTGACAACCCTAAGCTCCTCCTGACAATTCACAACCTGCCCGACTATTGGGCTTGGGGGGGGGGGGGCAGTCCCCTCCTATTCCTTGGGCCCCGTGAGACGATGTGAACGGCGAGGGAGAGGATGGCGGGGAAGCGTCATCGAGTCAACTGCTTTTCTCCTCTTGCAGTTTGGTTCGGTCGACGAAGACTCCACCGGCTCGCTCTGGCATGAAACCCTCACAAACGGCACCCTGTAGATGCTCGATCCTTCAATCTCTGGTGGATGCTCCATCTGGGATCGATACTCCCACCACCGCTCCCTCATGATCGGATTCGGTGAATCTGTTTGCTCCATGGCCCAGAGGAGCAGCTCTATGTACTCCCGCATGACTCCCTCTGGGAGTATCGCCGCCTTTTCGCTCCGTTGCAGATATTTGGCCATGGATGTCGCCGTCGCCGTTAGTTGGTCCTTGTTGTCAAACCAAGACTGTATCTCCAACATCCTAGCTAGCTTCACAGGGCCGCCGTCTGCGATCCTCATGTATCGGTTGTACTCCTCCATTGATCTAATTCTCCACCGCACCTTCACTCACCGGCGGTGGTTTTTGAATGGAAGAGAGGAGCAGCGCTGGTTTTGGATTAGAACGGGAGAGGAGCGACACTGGTTTTGGATTGGAACAGGAGAGGAGGGGTGGTGGTTTTGAAATGGAAGAGGAGAGGAGCGGCGCTTGATTTAGATTGGAATAGGAGAGGAGCAGCGGTGGTTTAAGAGGAGAAGAGCGGAAGAGCGGTGCTGGTCTTGGAAGTATTTTTTTGTTTTGCGTATTTTGGGTCAAAGTTTTTTTTTTGAAAATTACTTTGACCCAAAACCCTGATTTTGGGTCAAAGTTTGACCATGTACTGTATTTGACAAGCAAAATGTGAATGCATGTCACCAAAAATTGTATCGTTTGGTTCGTATCTGAATGTACTTTCAAATTATATTATTTTTGCAACGTATAATATATATTTTATTTGCGAAAATCATGGTCAATTATGACCAAGAATAAAAGGAAGACTAGTTAATGTGGGGTCGCTTTCTTAATTGAAGGGCAAATTAATTTTGATTTTGATCCAGTCACAACGCGCCGGCCCTCTCGTCCAATCCTAAATCGCTGCCACACGCTCCTCTCCCTCTTCTCCATTGCAAAACCACCTCCTCTCCTTTCCATCATCTCCATTCCAAAACCACTGTGTCACCTGTCCCTCTTCTCCTTTGCAAAACCACCTCCTCTCCTCTCCATCATCTCCATTCCAAAACCACTGTCCCGCCTCTCCCTCTTCTCTATTGCAAGACCACCGTATCTCCTCCCATCTTCCAAAGCTAGCACCAGACCACTCAGAAGGACATCTATGGAGAGGATGCATCAGCGAATCAGGCAGATCACCCGCGGCGACCACACAAAGTTAGCCAGGTTGAAGGAGATCCTTACTTGGTTTGACAATGAGTGGGAGATTTCAAGGATGGTGAGGGCCATGTGGCAATGTATGCGAAAGAGCGAGACGACGGCGATGAGGGCGGCGATGTACATGTACTCCTCGGCGGCAGTCACGCCGCAATCCTTCGAGTTCATCGAGTATCTCCTTTGGGCAATGGAGCAGACAGATTCGCCCGAGGCGAAAGTCAGGCGGAGGTGGTGGGCGTATAGGTCGAAGGTCGAGCACCCAGAGGATAACGAATCGATCGAGTACGGTGTGCCGTTCGTGAGGGTGCAGAGCGAGCCGGAGCCACAGGAGTATTCGTTCTCCCACCGCAAGAGGAGGTCGGATGGCGCGACATCGCTTCCCCGCCATTCTCCACGGTTCCCTCGACGCTCGCCTCGTTTCAACGGCGGCGGTAGGGTTTAAGGTAAGCTTCACAGTAACCTAATCTTCCGCCTGCTCATGCTTACAATCAGTGTGACAGCTAATGAAAATCATGCTTACAATCAGTCTCCGAGTACTACGCCAGTCACCCTAAAATAGCTTTGGACCTTTGGGTCAAAGTGGTGACACTGTGTACAAATAAAGAAAAATAGACTGGTGCATCTTTCAGAAAATAGTACTCCCTAGAAAACTGCCAATATAAGCTACTAGTATTTGGTTAGAGGATTTGCTGCCGAGAAAGATCCGTCCACAGAGAGCGCCACACATCCCACTGGTGGTGGTGGATGCCAATGCGTGCATGGAGCATAGTTGGTGTTGGTAATTTTTACCTGGCACACCTCGCACTCTGCATATATGTCGGTTCCATCCGTACATTTGTGCAGTTCCACCAAAATGCAGCTGAATAACCCTGTTTGCACAGATAATGAAAAAGCGCGATTACATTATAGTGGCACTAGTTGATGAAACACACAAAATAAATAGAAGAAAATATTGCGATAGTATCATAGTATGCCATGCTGCAAGGGCGAGATGGGCCCTGCGACGCCTCATATGGTACGCCTCATACTGGAAATCGTCCCAAGTCTCCCCGATACACCTTCTGCCAGTGATGAACATCAGTGTACATCAGTAGTACAAGGAGGGGCCTTGAGACATTCAAATCTCTATTTTTGTGCAGATCAACTAAAATTAAGCACCCCAGTTTGCAGAAACGCTTAAACATTAACAGTGGGACTAGTTGATGAAACATACATTTACAAAGAGAAGCACTTTCTTTATCTACATTGGAAATGAAATGATAGAGAGGACACTCGCTCTATCTTAACTCTATTATTGCTTCATTTTATCAGTGACACTTGGGTCGAGCAGGTGGCAAACAAGGTGTACCGTGCGTCGCAAGGATGAAGGCCGGGGGTGGTTAGACTGGGATGCTGAAGCTGGCTCTTTCAGTCCCTATCTTCCCCCTAATGTTTTTGTGGTAGCATTTGGGTTGTAATCCAAACATGGTCGAGCTGGTGCTACACCCCCTACCTGCCTGGCTTATGTGGCGAACTTGTCTCCTACTAGTACTCAGTCCGTTCTAGTAGTAGTTGGTTAACTGCCCGTTTACACTGAGATGTTGTCGGATAATGGTTCTCTATGGTTGGGTTTCTTTAATGAAATCAGAGGGAACCCCCTCTTTCGATATATAAAAAAACAGTGGCACTAGCGGTGCCAAACCATTGCCTCAAATTAATAGTGCCACTAGATTAAGGTGCAAAATAATAACATTACTACTTTATCATGGCAGTGCCAAAACAGTAGCACAAGAGCAGGATCAACATGCAGGATCTTTGGCAAATGACCAGACCAAAAAGGAACATACCTCGTGATGGGAACCATATCTGCAGTCAACGCCATCGTAGAAGGGATGACACCAGTCACCAACATGGATGATTCAATTCATGGGACCTTTTGGTGCAGTTCACCTAAAATGAAGCAATGTCCCATGAGCTAGCAGCTTCTTCTTCTTTTTTAAGAAAAGGGCTCCAGCCCCGGTTCCATTTCCATCAGAAAACGAAACCCACAGAGCTTCTTCTTCATTAGTTGCAATAAAATTGAGCAACATAAAGGTTGGTCGTCAAGCTACTGGAATGTTCAACTCTAATTTGGATATCATTTGTGCAGTTCAACTAAGATCAAGAGTGAAATGTATATCTCTGTTTGCACAAAAAAGGTGGAAAGGAAGGTGACTAACAAGTGATGAAACATGCATCAAATGAAAAGAAGCATGTTCCTTATCTGAATGGCAATCCTACAAGGACAGTAGCAATTTCTAAGGCTGGCCCTAGTGGGAGTAACATAACTAGTAACATGCACTTGGGACTAGCAAACATGCTTATGTGGCACACAATTAAAGAAGAGAGAGGAGGTTAGAGTAACATAGGTAGATACGTATCATGTTAAATGCTATGCTACTTAGAGTCATGCATGGCAATAAATATAACCACCTATGATACTACTTTATGATACTATGCACTATGAAGGTAGTATCATACACTAGTATCATATGCATGATACTAGTATATGATACTCCCCACTATGACTAGCCTAAAGCAGCGACATTGCTAGATATTAGTGTGGGCATTAGGATTAACTATGAGAACCGTTAAATACGACATTACTTTAATGGTGCCATTGCTTCATTTTACCAGCTACATTACATTAACAGCTGCTACAGAGTCGGTATTTGAGCACGGGAGAGTAGGTGGACCAGGACAGTTGCATCTCTAATGAAAAGAAGCAACTTATCTTAATGGGAAATTTAGCAGGACATGAAAAAAGTGCCATTGATTCATATTACTGTAGGCATTACATTGAAAACAACATTGGTTTAACGTGTCCTTACTTTAATAGTTTGACTGCTACATTTTACCAGTGGCATTACATAAGAGTGGCTCGGGGCAACAAACATCAGAAGAGGATATCCGGGTTGGTCCCATTTTTGTTCGGTATAGCCACCTTATACTGTGTGAGGCTAGCAAATCTAGTGCTGGACTTACTCTGTTGACTTGTCCCCCAGTCCCCACTTTCTTTCCTTTACAACCAATAGATCGGGTTTATATTGAGTTTGTAATGCGTTCCCTTTATTTCCCTATTAGACCTAGAGACCAGCTGGATAGCCAGTCTCTGCTACTTTTCGCCCCCATTATTTCCTCTTTTGACCAAGTCCTAGATTCAGGTAACAAATCTCCCCCACCCCCACACACCCTTTCTTCCTTGTTTGAACCAAGTAGTACTAGATCTGAGTGCATGAACTAGTTTGGCCTCTTAACAGTAAAAAATTAGGTGGTTTTCGAACAGCCGATCGATCCTATCTACGAGGGGGCCTGACAAATAGTAAAAGATACAAATGCAGCGACGTCAGGAGCTCGGGAAGTAGAGCAAGGCTGGTTTCAAAGGAAGTTATACCTAAGGGTCACTGGGATGTCGCTAGGTGGGCGGCGGGAGGCCGGATCTGCCCACACTACGGCAGTGAGGAATAAGGGGTGGGAGGTCCTCCCTCGGCAGTGATGCTTGGGAGAGAACGACAAGGCACGCTGATCGGGACGCGCCGGCAGTGGGTAAGAGTCGTCGCCGAGGAAGACCGCATGAACGTTGCACCTTCTCACCTTCCCCAGCGGAGAGGATCCGGCTGGATCTATGACCAGCGGTGAGAGAGAGAGAGAGAGAGAGAGAGAGAGAGAGAGAGAGAGAGAGAGAGAGAGTGGCCAGCATTGTCGTGTTTAGATCTGGAGAGGACGAGACAGTGTGAAAAGAGCAACACTAGCAAGCAAGCGTAGAGACTCCTGCCTATATAGTGGAGTACTAGTTTTCTTTTGTCTACCGGAGCCGGCTTGACCTCGTCAATGACTGTCGAGAAGTCTTCATGCACGTGTCCCAAAGGCGCAGTTGTCGTCATTTTGATCTGAAGCACCGGATTATAACATATAACATGAAAAATGCCACATGACAAGAAATCATAACCTCACTGCCCAAAGGAGACACGATGAATCCCGACGGACAAACTAGACGAGGATCAAAGCTCAAGTTAAAGATAAACTTGTAGAAAAGGGGTCCGTCGATAGATGTCCTGATTAACATAGCCGGCTTGACCTAGATGGCAGCCGAGTAGTCTTCGTGCATGTGCCCCAATGACTAGCCCAACTCAGTTGTCGCTGTTTAACCCTCGCAGTGATCCAAAGCACATGACACCTAATTTTGCGAGATGACAAGAAACCTTTTTTTAGATTTCTCACCAGAACTACAACCCTGTACAACACAGCCTGCTCGATATGTAGACGATAGCCAATCCATACGTGTCTGCTGGAGTCTGGTCACATGCATGGACGAACTGATCTTCCGTGTCTTGCAGGGATCGTCTAGGTACCAACGTATGTACTCCCTCCATTCCCAAATTTTTGCCTTTCTAGCAATTTCAACAAGTGACTACATACGAAGCAAAATGAGTGAATCTACACTCTATAATATGTCTACACACATCTATATGTTGTGTCCATTTGAAATTCCTAGAAAGACAAATATTTTGGAACGGAGGGAGTACAACACTTCTCTAGAACTATCTCTCATCTCTCTCTTCTATTAACTCACCCGACATGCGGGGTCGGGGAGTGTGCCTATGGTCGGTTCTCAATTGCGGTCCCACATGTGTGTGCAAACGCAATATGACGCGCGTTCCATTCGGAGAGCGGCATGCCAGACCGACCGACCGTCTGGGGTGCGACGCGAATGCGATGGGCGTTCTGTATACTCCGTACATGTGTACCGCCGTTTGCTTGGGGCTTTGCTCCATGGCGCAATCCGTGGATACAAAATTAGTATACTGTACTATTTAAAAGTCGAGGGCGGGGCTTTTCCTGCGCGGTAGGCGTGGCAGTTCCGCCTAGTCGGTTCGACAGAGATGCGAGAAGATGAGGGAGCAGGCTGCTGCAAACGTAGGACTGTGTGATTTGACAGCGAGTTACTACTGGACAGGTGGGGCCCCGTGATTTGACTTGCCATTATCATTTTAACTACGGCGCTACGGCCGGCGAGTCTCCCAATTCCTGACCACCTCCATACAGGTGCCTCTCCCAATGCTCGACCATGTAGAGGCTGACTCTTGCATGAGAGCCCACTCCTCCACTTTTTCCTTGCCTCTTTCCTCCACATATGCAAAAATGCCATGTAAAGCGGGCTTATTGCCCACTATTGTACTTACTTGCTCCTACAGGTGCTAAGCTTGCCACATAGGCATAAAGTCTAATGTGGCAAGTTAATTAAGAAGAGAGAGACTAGTTTGGTGACCCAAGGAAGAAATGGTGCTAAGCGCGTGTACCTAGGTGAAAAGACAATTTTGAGTCTATAGCTAATTAAATGAAGCAAACTTAGCAACAAAAAACTAAGCACCTATGCATTGGGGACTTGATTGCTAAGCCATTTAATGCCCTTAGCACCTCATCTAAGCACCATTTCATTGAAAGAGGTCACTCCTTCGCAAATGCAATAAATACTACGAAGAAAGAGATAGAGAGAAGTAAAAAAATACTCTTATAGCCAACCTTATAGATAACCTTGTTGTAGTATGAGTGACTAAGTGATGACTATGTATGACATGCCAACATCAGATAGCCTAACGCACCGTGTTAAATCTCCAAGGGCGCGACCACGTGAGCGAGGCGACGGTCGTGGTAGGTGCGACCATGATACGGGCTGCTAGCAGCCCTTGGATCTGAGATCGAACGGTCGCATACTAAGTTGCTGAAAATTTGCAGAATAACCCTCCAGGATAGGATATTCACCCATAGGTCTAGAATCACGCCATGCAACCGTTCGATCTCAGATCCAAGGGCTCTCGGAAGCCCGTATCATGGGAGAATGGAAAGCTCTGTATCACCTGTAATTTTCCCGACGCTTGACATGACATCGAAAGCCATTTAATTGGGTGTCGAGTAGACATGACATCTAATTGTGCCCCCATAGCACTGTGCATGAATTCATTTATCCACCAGGCAAGCCACTACCCTGCCGTTCACATGCCCCACTCAGCATTTTTACAATCAAAAAAACGCTGGCATTTCGCTCCTACTCGTCCTCGGACGTCCTTTAACATTACGACAGTTCACTACTAGTTGTCCCATCCATTCACATTACGGTAGTTCCACTAATCCTAACCCTCCTACCAAATCCATGGCGTCCAAAATCTCCATGATCAGTGGTGAGTACAAGGTTAGAACCATTACCGGTGATGAGTTCGACGTCATCTACACCCGTTCTTCTGCGACGGTGAAAGGATGCCTTGCTCGCTTCAGATGCATGTTCAAAAACTCAAACAATGAGTGGGTCGCTGGGCTAGATGTTGAGTACACCACAGTCCTGGGACAAGATAAGGATCTAAAGTAGGAAGAGAAGAAGAAGCCCGCTATGATCCAGGTTTGCGTGCATGACTTATGCTTGGTCTACCACATATGCCATGCTGACGTTGACTGCGAGGAATTTAAGAACTTCCTCAAGGGTAGCCTAGTCAAATTCGTTACTATAGACTTTACGAATGACAAAAGAGTCCTGGGTCGGATAGGCCTCGTTGTAGGAAACCCCTTCGACCTCCAGAAGAATCGGCTGCTGCCCTCCCGTGGTCAGCCTTCAACGCTGACCCTGGCAGGAGCCATGGTTCATCCTTTGTACGGTAAACTGGAGAAACCTCCGCACACGTTTCATCGTCATGCATGGAAGTGGAATGTATTAGATATAAACCACATCCAGTACGTTGCTATGCATGGCTACCTTTGTTTCAATATCTACAAGGGTTGGATGAAGAGCAAGAGCCAAGTGTGCGATTCAAGCAAAGAAGTATCGGCCAAGAGGAAGAGGGACAAGGACGAAGTTGAGGATGTGGACGAGGACTCCGAGTAAGGTGGAAGTGTCATTGCTCATGGTGGTTCTAATGCAGTGTCTATCGGATTAGTTGCTTAGCTTAGTTTCAGGTGTGCTTAGTTTAATCTGAGGGGTGTGTTGTGTTGAGCCCCCCAGAAGAACTATGTTATGTTTCTTCTCGTTTTATTTCTTACATTTCATCTTTTAGGGTGTATAGTACTACCACTCGTTTCTTCACATTATATACGTACAATATATATGGCCAACGTCATATAGCCAGCAGTTTAGTTGTCAAAGAATTTCAGGGTGCTTAGTTTTGTCAAAGAATTCCAGGGTGCTTAGTTTTATTTGAGGGGTGTGTTGTGCTGGACACCATTAATGTGACTCAAATCTCTTTTGCCATGTTATAATGACATAAATACCGATGGACCAACATGCCAGCTCTCCCTCTATCTCACTACAGTAAATAAAGTGTGGGACCTACTTGATCCCAACAGCGTTCTTATTTTCCTATAAAATTATTCGCTTGGTTACTCCTGACAAGCGGGGCCACACTTATCATTGCGAAAATTGGCTTATTTTTGTCATGTAACATGGTCAACGGGTTTGACGTGAAAATAACAATGTCTAATGGTATTTTTGAGCAAATATCTAACTTAACGATGGCATTTTAGATATCTAATTGCATTTTTGAGCAGGCATCTCACGGATCGATGGCATTTCTGAGTAGTTGTAATTTCTAATGGCAAAACTGAGCAGCAATACACAACTAGTGGCATAAATAATAAGAACCCAAGAATTAAATAGGTATGCCGATTTCTTTATTTCTTTAATAGTACTATATGCATAATTTGGAGACGAGCGCTCTCTATATGTACCACCTTTTTTCTTTAATTTCATCTTGTTAGTTTTGCTCCATGGCACAATCCATCGATACTACTACTGTACAAAAGTATACATTTTTTAAAAGGCTAGAGGGCGCGCGGGGCAGTCTAGGTTGGTCGTTTTCATGAGAGGCGAGGGCCTTTGTGATTTGACGGCTCGTTACTGCTGGAAGGCGGAGCCTTGTGATTTGACGGCTCGTATAAATGTGTCGACGACCTAAGGAGGAGCAAAGAACCGTGTGGTATACTCAAGGTTTCCATTGGAATAGTACTACCATGGAGGAGCACGAAACACGACAGCCTAGTGCCATATGGCGATAAAAGATGATCTAATTTGCTAGTCATCTCATTGTTAGCATTGTTCTACTCATGCCTTGTAGAGAACGTGACATGCGCGGTGAAACACCCAAAGCAAAAGAAGAAACACAAGAGCAAAAGAAGAAACACAAGAGCAAAAGAAGAAGGAAGATTGTCACCCCAAATGATCTAATTCGCCACGGAATCGTAACTGCTTCTTCATCGCCTCCATGACCTCCATCTCCTTGCGCGTCTCCTCCGCCATCTTCTTCATTCTGTCCATGACGTGGGATTTCTCGATGCGATCCTTCATCATCTGTTCCACGGACAAATTATGTACCTTGACAGCAGCCGGGTGGTCGATGCGGAGCTTTGCCAACTCCTCCTTCTGTTCCAGGACAAGGGCCTGCAGCATCTTCATCGAGGAACTACTACTCTCATGCAACTTCTTCCAGCCGGCGTTCTTCTCCTTCAGCAGGTCGAGCTCGTGGCAGAGCTTCGCCTTGTCCTCTTGAAGTTGCAGGATTTCACCGGTCGCCTTCTTCTCTGAGGCAATGCTCTTCTTCAGCAGCATCACCAAGCCGGCGGTCAACTCCCCCTGCTTATTGAGCTCAACAGACATGTCGTTGAGGCTCTCCTTCAGCAGCTCCACCAAGCCGTGGATGAACTCCTTCTGCTTATTGAGGTGCTTATTGAGCTGATCGGGCATGCCGTCGAGGGATAACGACTCCAGCGCCGCCAGCTCGGCATGTCCGCCTCCGCGGCTAGGGCGCTCCTGGGAGCCATCGCCTGCCCGTGAGAGCTCTTTTGAGGTCTCTGCGTGGCGGCGAGCCCTCTTTTTTCGCAGCCTTGGTTGCCGGTCCCTTGTTATGAATAGTTCTCGACCTAGATCTCTGCGCACCGGCCATGGCAAGGACAGACAAAGAAGAAGCACTTATGAGGAGGAAAGGTAGAGTAATGTTCGGTTAGGTAGTTCCCCTTTTTATAACCTAAGTACTAGCACTAGTACTAATACCTGCATAGTGGGAACACGTTCAGGTTTGGTACATACTAGTAGGTGTGAGCAGGCTTGCACTTAATTGTAGCACTAGTACTTTTGAATGTGATGGGAACAAGGTAAAGATAAATTGATGGTTTTGGTTTCGAGGCCCGAAAAGGCTCTCGATGAGTTTAGTGGAACATAAATTTCAAGTAGACTACACTGCTCAGATGCGTAAATACTATGTTACTATCAAAAATTGGCACAAAATACGAAGGAGACCAATGGAAGTACTACTAGAAACCCATGATTTAACTACTCGCATGCACACAGTGGAGTAGTAATGTCTTTCTTCCGCCCTCACTCCACTCAATTTGCATGCGCTGTATTAATTGACCATCAATGAAGTGAAGGACTTTACATGCGTCAAATTATCACATGGGGTGGATTTTGGTACAAAATTGCGTCCGCCCTTGTACCCGCATGTGCGTGCGAGGGAATGAGTGCGTGTGTGGCGTGCGTGCACATCTTCGCTTCGTGCATGTACCGCCAGTGTGGCTCAGGGAGGGCGAGTACATTCTTCTGGAACCAGCAGCACGTCACTGTGATCAATCCACACAAGGAGGTCACGGCAACGCTTCCACATGTGCCATGTGACTTCATGAACTGTAAGAGAGACACTATGTAGCGTGCCATTGGAGTTCTAGTTTACGTGTTTTGCACATACTCAAAGTACTAGTAAGGTACACGTGCATTGCACGCATCAGATTTTGCAACCAAATTATGAATAAATACCACACTATAGCATGTAAGCTCTGAGTCATATATGCCTGATGTAGACCTTCATTTAATTCTTATAGTTTATCTCATTCAAAATCAATTAGTTTTTCTAAAAAAACCTAGGGCCTCTTTGATTCGTAGGATTTCCAAAACGCGGGAATTGGAAAAACATGGGATTAGAGTGGAATGTAGTCTTGAATCCTACAAGATTGTATGAGTGTTTGATTGTGCATAGAAAAAATGCAAAATTCTTTCAAAGAGGTTTGAGTGGATGGGATGTTTCCTATGAAATCTAGTGCAAATGAATCATATGGAAAAATTCTTATGGTTTACAATCCTACGAATCAAACAACCAAGATAGGAAAAATTCCTAAGGATTAGAATCCTCCAAAATTCCTTTGAGAATCCTTTGAATCAAAGAAGCCCTTAATCTATCTTATGATCCATGGAATTGTGCATTGTAAAGCATAAAGTAAAAACAAATAATGTTAATTCAACTAGAAAAAAAGTTTGGGAAGTTATGATACGGAAGATTCAAGAACAAAGGAGAACCACTGTTGTTTTGAGGTTTGTGCATTATGCTTAAGTTCAACCATGGAGTCTGCTAGATTGTACATGTGGCAAAATCCGGTGGGGGGCTAGAAGATGGTGCGAGGGGCCGAGTGGAGGGAGACTATGAAGGAGTGCACAAGTGCAAGATCGATATTTAGAGAGAGGGGGCGAGAACGTGCGCTGTTGCGCGCAGTGGCGGAGCCATGAAAAATGTCCCATGAGCTAGGGGGCCAAGCTTTGCTAATCCTTTACGAGGAGGGCCAATTCATCAACTTAAACCATTTTTACTAGAAATTGTCTAATGATCACATTCATATTAGCCTCGATATATAGTGATGTTGGGGGGTGGGGGGGTGGGGCCCTTGCTGCCCCCTATCTTCGCCATTGTGCGCGCATCTGAGAGATAAAGCGGAAGGCATGGATGATGAGAGGGAGATGTTGGATATATAATTAATGTGGGTGTATTAGCTATATATGTAATCCTATATAGAGAGGTATAGATTGATCGATGTGGACGTGGGAAAGAGGGTGAGACCTCACTAGATGTATAGATTGACCGGTTTATGTGGAGAACTATGAAAGACCTAGCTATATACACACACATAGAGGAACATCGATCATTGCGCATGCACGTGAGAGATAAAGAATGCCCGATATGATGGAGAGGGGGATGTGTGTGTGTGCACCTTCATGGGAGACCGACCTGAAGAAAAAGATTGCATGTGTGTGATGGATAATGCCAACTGGTAGTGTGTGTGCATGCATGCACGAGAGAAAGTTAGTGATACAATTATAAAGAGAAGACGACTGTGTGGGTGTAAAAGACTAGGTGAGGTCATAATCAATGTAAAGTTGAATTCAAATATTTGAATAAGAGATCATGATGTTTGAAACCCATGCATGCATGAATATAACGGAGATCTGCATGGTGTGATTTGGAAATGAGCATGTTGTAATGTATACACATTGAACAAGGTCAGACTGATTTGAATTTGAGATATCGATGACAAACATCGTTTGGCCACATTGCATCCGTGCATGGACACACTATTCTAATTGGAGATGATAGGTGGCTTTCGCATCACATATCTATATCTATACCCCTATATATACATATTTTATATTTTATACTTTTTATATAGTGTGTGGATAACTTTAACTTTGAAAGATGGTCATTGGATGAGGCCAATCCGATGGTGCAAAGATGGCAAATATGAGCACTACTGGCCGTTGGATATCATCTAGATTCCACCAGATTTTGCCACATGTACAATCTAGAAAACTCTATGGTTGAACTTAAGCATAATGCACAAACCTCAAAACACAAGCACTTCTTCTTTGTTCTAGAATCTTCTGTTGGGGAACGTAGTAGTTTCAAAAAATTCCTACGCACACGCAAGATCATGGTGATGATATAGCAACGAGGGGAGAGTGTTGTCTACGTACCCTCGTAGACCGAAGCGGAAGCGTTGACACAACGTAGAGGAAGTAGTCGTACGTCCTCTCGGTTCGACCGATCCAAGCACTGTTACTCCGGCACCTCCGAGTTCTTGACACGCGTACAGCTCGATGACGCACCCTCAATCTCCGATCCAGCAGAGGCACCGAGGGGGAGTTCCGTCAGCACGACGGCGTGGTGACGATCTTGATGTTCTCCTGTCGCAGGGCTTCGCCTAAGCACCGCTACAATATGACCGAGGTGTAATATCGTGGAGGGGCACCGCACACGGCTAAGGGCGATCAATGATCAACTTGTGTGTTCTAGGGTGCCCCTACCCCGTATATAAAGGAAGGAGGGAGGAGGTGGCCGGCCCTAGGGGGGCGCACCATGAGGAGGGGGAAACCTACTCCAAGTAGGTTTCCCTCTCTTTTCCTTATCTTATTTGGAGGGGAAAGGAAGGAGTACTAGTATTAGGAAGTAGTACTAGTAGTAGGAAGGAAGAGAGGGGGAAGGAGAAAGGAAGGGGCGGCCCCTCCCCAGTCGGATTGGGCTTGGGGCGCCCTCCTCCCTTGCTCCTTCTCTCTTCCTCCTACATGGGCCCAATAAGGCCCATATACCTCCCGGGGGGTTCCGGTAACCTCCCGGAGTTCCAAACTTCTCCGGAACCTTTCCGGTGTCCAAATATATCCGTGCAATATATCAATCTTTATGTCTCTACCATTTCAAGACTCCTCGTCATGTCCGTGATCATATCCGGGACTCCGAACAAACTTCGGTACATCAAAATACATAAACTCATAATATAATTGTCATCGAAACCTTAAGCGTGCGGACCCTACGGTTCGAGAACGATGTAGACATGACTGAGACACGTCTCTGGTCAATAACCAATAGCGGGACCTGGATGCCCATATTGGTTCCTACATATTCTCTGAAGATCTTTATCGGTCAAACCGCATAACAACATCGTTGTTCGCTTTGTCATCGGTATGTTACTTGTCCGAGATTCGATCGTCGGTATCCAATACCTAGTTCAATCTCGTTATCGACAAGTCTCTTTACTCGCTCGTAATACTTCATCTCATAACTAACTCATTAGTTACATGCTTGCAAGGCTTAGGTGATGAGCATTACCGAGAGGGCCAGAGATACCTCTCCGACAATCGGAGTGACAAAACCTAATCTCGAATTATGCTAACTCAACATGTACCTTCGGAGACACCTGTAGTACTCCTTTATAATCACCCGATTACGTTGTGACGTTTGGTAGTACCCAAAGTGTTCCTCCGTAAACGGAGTTACACAATTCTCATAGTTCTTGGAACATGTATAAGTCATGAAGGAAGCAATAGCAGAATACTAAACGATCAAGTGCTAAGCTAACGGGATGGGTCATGTCAATCACCTCATTCTCCTAATGATGTGATCCCATTAATCAAATGAAAACACATGTCTATGGTTAGGAGACATAACCATCTTTGATTAATGAGCTAGTCAAGTAGAGGTATACTAGTGACTATATGTTTGTCTATGTATTCACACATGTATCATGTTTCCGGTTAATACAATTCTAGCATGAATAATAAACATTTATCATGATATGAGGAAATAAATAATAACTTTATTATTGCCTCTAGGGTATATTTCCTTGATCTCCCACTTGCACTAGAGTCAATAATCTAGATTACACAAGAATGATTCTAACACCCATGGAGTCTTGGTGCTGATCATGTTTTGCTCGTGAGAGAGGCTTAGTCAAGCGGTTACGCAACATTCAGATCCGCATGTATCTTGCAAATCTCTATGTCTCCCACTTGGACTTGGTCCCGAATGGAATTGAAGCGTCTCTTGATGTGCTTGGTCCTCTTGTGAAATCTGGATTCCTTTGCCAAGGCAATTGCACCAGTATTGTCACAGAAGATCTTCATTGGTCCCGATGCACTAGGTATGACACCTAGATCGGAAATGAACTCCTTCATCCAGACTCCTTCATTTGCTGCTTCAGAAGCAGCTATGTACTCCGCTTCACATGCAGATCCCGCTACGACGCTTTGTTTAGAACTGCACCAACTTACAACTCCACCGTTTAATATAAACACGTATCCGGTCTGCGATTTAGAATCGTCCGGATCAGTGTCAAAGCTTGCATCGACGTAACCATTTACGACTAGCTCTTTGTCACCTCCATATCGAGAAACATATCCTTAGTCCTTTTCGTATTTGGGATGTTCTTGACCGCTGTCTAGTGATCCACTCTGGATTACTTTGGTACCTACCCCAAGCTTATTGCTAAGCATACGTCAGTGTCGGTACCTGACATTGCATACATGATAGAGCCTATGGCTAGAGCATAGGAACATCTTTCATTTTCTCTCTATCTTCTCATTGTGGTCGGGCATTGAGTTTGACTCAACTTCACACCTTGTAGCACAGGCAAGAATCCTTTCTTTGCTCGATCGATTTTGAACTTTTCAAAATTTTGTCAAGGTATGTGCTTTGTGAAAGTCCTATTAAGCGTCTTGATCTATCTCTATAGATCTTGATGCCCAATATGTAAGCAGCTTCACGAGGTCTTTCATTGAAAAACTTTTATTCAAGTATCCCTTTATGCTATCCAGAAATTCTATATCATTTCCAATTAATAATATGTCATCAACATATAAAACTAGAAATGCTACAGAGCTCCCACTCACTTTCTTGTAAATACAAGCTTCTCCAAAAGTCTCATATAAAACCATATGCTTTGATCACTTTGTCAAAGCGTTTATTCCAACTCCGAGATGCTTGCACCAGTCCATAAATGGAACGTTGGAGCTTGCACACTTTGTCGGCACCTTTTGGATCAACAAAACCTTCAGCTGCATCATATACAACTCTTCTTCTAGGAATCCATTCAAGAATGCAGTCTTGACATCCATTTGCCAAATTTCATAATCATGAAATGCAGCAATAGCCAACATGATTCGGACAGACTTAAGCATCGCTACGGGTGAGAAAGTCTCATCGTAGTCAACCCCTTGAACTTGTCGAAAACCTTTTGCAACAATCGAGCTTTGTAGACGATAACATTACCATCGATGTCGGTCTTCTTCTTAAAGATCCATTTATTCTCAATGGCTTGCCGATCATCGGGCAAGTCAACCAAAGTCCATACTTTGTTTTCATACATGGATCCTATCTCAGATTTCATGGCCTCTAGACATTTTATGAATCTGGGCTCATCATCGCTTCCTCATAGTTCGTAGGTTCATCATGGTCAAGTAACATGACTTCCGAATAGGATTTCCGTACCATCTCAGTGCGGATCTTACTCGTAGACCCACGAGGTTCAAGAGAAACTTGATCTGAAGTTTCATGATCAATATCATTAGCTTCCTCACTAATTGGTGTAGTTGTCACAGAACCGGTTCTTCCGATGAAATACTTTCCAATAAGGGAGTAGATCTGATTATCTCATCAAGTTCTACTTTCCTCCCACTCACTTCTTTCGAGAGAAACTCCTTCTCTAGAAAGGATCCGAATTTAGCAACGAAAATCTTGCCTTCAGATCTGTGATAGAAGGTGTACCCAATAGTCTCCTTTGGGTATCCTATGAAGACACATTTCTCCGATTTGGGTTCGAGCTTATCTGGTTGAAGTTTCTTCACATAAGCATCGCAGCCCCAAACTTTGAGAAACGACAACTTTGGTTTCTTGCCAAACCACAGTTCATAAGGCGTCGTCTCAATGGATTTTGATGGTGCCCTATTTAACGTGAATGCGGCCGTCTCTAAAGCATAACCCCAAAACGATAGCGGTAAATCGGTAAGAGACATCATAGATCGCACCATATCTAATAAAGTGCGGTTACAACGTTCAGACACACCATTTCATTGTGGTGTTCCAGGTGGCGTGAGTTGCGAAACTATTCCACATTGTTTCAAATGTAAACCAAACTCGTAACTCAAATATTCTCCTCCACGATCAGATCGTAGAAACTTTATTTTCTTGTTACGATGATTTTCTACTTCACTCTGAAATTCTTTGAACTTTTCAAATGTTTCAGACTTGTGCTTCATCAAGCAGATATACCCATATCTGCTCAAATCATCTGTGAAGGTGAGAAAATAACGATATCCGCCCCGAGCCTCAACATTCATCGGACCACATACATCTGTATGTATGATTTCCAACAAATCTGTTGCTCTCTCCATAGATCCGGAGAACGGTGTTTTGGTCATCTTGCCCATGAGGCACGGTTACAAGTACCAAGTGATTCATAATCAAGTGATTCCGAAGTCCATCAGTATGGAGTTTCTTCATGCGTTTTACACCGATATGACCTAAACGGCAGTGCCACAAATATGTTGCACTATCATTATAAACTCTGCATATTTTGGCTTCAACATTATGAATATGTGTATCACTACTATCGAGATTCAATAAAAATAGACCATTCTTCAAGGGTGCATGACCATAAAAGATATTACTCATATAAATAGAACAACCATTATTCTCGATTTAAATGAATAACCGTCTCGCATTAAACAAGATCCAGATATAATGTTCATGCTCAACGCAGCACCAAATAACAATTATTCAGGTCTAAAACTAATCCCGATGGTAGATGTAGAGGTAGCGTGCCGACCGCGATCACATCGACTTTGGAACCATTTCCCACGCGCGATCGTCACCTCGTCCTTAGCTAATCTTCGTTTAATCCGTAGTCCTGCTTTGAGTTGCAAATGTTAGCAACAAAACCAGTATCAAATACCCGGTGCTCTGCGAGCATTAGTAAGGTACACATCAATAACATGTATATCACATATACCTTTGTTCACTTTGCCATCCTTCTTATCCGCCAAATACTTGGGGCAGTTCCGCTTCAAATGACGATCGCTTGTAGTAGAAGCACTCGGTTTCAGCCTTAGGTCGGACTTGGGTTTCTTCTCTTGAGCAGCAACTTGCTTGCCGTTCTTTTGAAGTTCCTTCTTCTTCCTTTGCCCTTTTCTTGAAACTAGTGGTCTTGTTGACCATCAACACTTGATGTTCCTTCTTGATTTCTACCTTCGCGGCTTTCAGCATCGCGAAGAGCTCGGGAATAGTCTTGTTCATCCCTTGCATATTATTGTTCATCACAAAGCTCTTGTAGCTTGGTGGCAGTGATTGGAGAATTCTATCAATGACGCTATCATCCGGAAGATTAACTCCCGGTTGAATCAAGTGATTATTATACCCGGACATTTTGAGTATATGCTCCTTGTGAACTGTTCTCCTCCATCTTGCAGCTGTAGAACTTATTGGAGACTTCATATCTCTCAATCCGGGCATTTGCTTGAAATATTAACTTCAACTCTTGGAACATCTCATATGCTCCATGACGTTCAAAGCGTCGTTGAAGACCGGTTCTAAGTCGTAAAGCATGGCACATCGAACTATAGAGTAGTCATCACTTTGCTCGCGGACATTCTTAACATCGTCGGTTGCATCAAGAGCAGTTCGGCACCAGCGGTGCTTCGGGGACGTAACTCTTACGTGCAGCAATGAGGATAATCCTCGAGTTACGGACCCGATCGTGTAATTGCTACCATCATCTTTCAACTTTGCTTTCTCAAGGAACGCATTAAAATTCAACGGAACAACAAAGACGAGCCATCTATCTACAAACAAACATAGACAAGCAAAATACTATCGGTACTAAGTTCATGATAAATTTAAGTTCAATTAATCATATTACTAAAGAACTCCCACTTAGACAGACATCTCTCTAGTCATCCAAGTGATTACGTGATCCAAATCAACTACACCATGTCCGATCATCACGTGAGATGGAGTAGTTTCAATGGTGAACATCTCTATGTTGATCATATCTACTATATGATTCACGCTCGACCTTTCGGTCTCCGTGTTCCGAGGCCATATCTATATATGCTAGGCTCTTCAAGTATAACTTTGAGTATTCGCGTGTGCAACTGTTTTGCACCGTTGTATTTGAGCGTAGAGCCTATCACACCCGATCATCACGTGGTGTCTCAAAGACGAAGAACTTTCGCATAGCGGTGCATACTCGGGAGAACACTTCTTGATAATTAGTGAGAGATCATCTTAAAATGCTACCGTCAATCAAAGCAAGATAAGATGCATAAAGGATAAACATCACATGCAATCAATATAAGTGATATGATATGGCCATCATCATCTTGTGCTTGTGATCTCCATCTTGAAGCACCGTCGTGATCACCATCGTCACCGGCGCGACACCTTGATCTCCATCGTAGCATCGTTGTCGTTCGCCATCTATTGCTTCTCGACTATCGCTACCGCTTAGTGATAAAGTAAAGCAATTCTGTATGCGTTGCATTTCATACAATAAAGCGACAACCATATGGCTCCTGCCGATTGCCGATAACCGGTTACAAAACATGATCATCTCATACAATAAAATATAGCATCACATCTTGGCCATATCACATCACAACATGCCTGCAAAAACAAGTTAGGCGTCCTCTACTTTGTTGTTGCAAATTTTACGTGGCTGCTACGGGCTTAAGCAAGAACCAATCTCACCTACGCATCAAAACCACAATGATAGTTTGTCAAGTTGATGCTGTTTTAACCTTCGCAAGGACGGGCGTAGCACACTCAGTTCAACTAAAGTTGGAGAAAGCAGACACCGCTAGTCACCGTGTGCAAAGCACGGCGGTAAAACCAGTCTCGCGTAAGCGTCTGGCGTAATGTCGGTCCGGCCGCTTCATCCAACAATACCGCTGAACCAAAGTATGACATGCTGGTAAGCAAGATGACTTATATCGCCCACAACTCACTTGTGTTCTACTCGTGCAAATAACATCAAACCATAAAACCTAGGCTCGATGCCCTTTGTTTGGGAACGTAGTAATTTCAAAAAAATTCCTACGCACACGCAAGATCATGGTGATGATATAGCAACGAGGGGAGAGTGTTGTCTACGTACCCTCGTAGACCGAAGCGGAAGCGTTGACACAACATAGAGGAAGTAGTCGTACGTCCTCCCGGTCCGACCGATCCAAGCACCGTTACTCCGGCACCTCCAAGTTCTTGACACGCGTACAGCTCGATGACGCACCCTCGATCTCCGATCCAGCAGAGGCGCCGAGGGGGAGTTCCGTCAGCACGACGGCGTGGTGACGATCTTGATGTTCTCCTGTCGTAGGGCTTCGCCTAAGCACCGCTACAATATGACCGAGGTGTAATATCATGGAGGGGGGCACCGCACACGGCTAAGGAGCGATCAATGATCAACTTGTGTGTTCTAGGGTGCCCCCTACCCCCGTATATAAAGGAGGGAGGGAGGAGGTGGCCGGCCCTAGGGGGGCGCACCATGAGGAAGGGGAAACCTACTCCAAGCAGGTTTCCCTCTCTTTTCCTTATCTTATTTGGAGGGGAAAGGAAGGAGTACTAGTATTAGGAAGTAGTACTAGTAGTAGGAAGGAAGAGAGGGGAAGGAGAAAGGAAAGGGGGCCGGGCCCTCCCCAGTCGGATTGGGCTTGGGGCGCGCCTCCCTTGCTCCTTCTCTCTTCCTCCTACATGGGCCCAATAAGGCCCATATACCTCCGGGGGTTCAGTAACCTCCGGAGCTCCAAACTTCTCCGGAACCTTTCCGGTGTCCAAATATATCCGTCCAATATATCAATCTTTATGTCTCGACCATTTCGAGACTCCTCGTAATGTCCGTGATCATATCCGGACTCGAACAAACTTGGTACATCAAAATACATAAACTCATAATATAATTGTCATCGAAACCTTAAGCGTGTGGACCCTACGGTTCGAGAACGATGTAGACATGGTGAGACACATCTCGGTCAATAACCAATAGCGGGACCTGGATGCCCATATTGGTTCCTACATATTCTCTGAAGATCTTTATCGGTCAAACCGCATAACAACATCGTTGTTCCCTTTGTCATCGGTATGTTACTTGTCCGAGATTCGATCGTCGGTATCCAATACCTAGTTCAATCTCGTTACCGACAAGTCTCTTTACTCGTTCTGTAATACTTCATCTCATAACTAACTCATTAGTTACATGCTTGCAAGGCTTAGGTGATGAGCATTACCGAGAGGGCCCAGAGATACCTCTCCGACAATCGGAGTGACAAAACCTAATCTCGAATTATGCTAACTCAACATGTACCTTTGGAGACACCTGTAGTACTCCTTTATAATCACCCAGTTACGTTGTGACGTTTGGTAGTACCTGTCGTGGATTTGTCACGGCAGATGTCCTAGTGTAAGGACTTAGTCGCGAGGCCAACGCATCTATGTGGTAGCTTGAGAGGGGTTGAGCGGAATCGAGAGACGCAGGGCGGATCAACATGCAAGACAAGGGTTTAGACAGCTTCGGGCCCCGGGAAACAACATCCGGTCACAACCCTACATGCTGTTTGAGGCTAGATCTCATTATGCTCATAGGGAGTCGCCGTAAACCGGCTCTCCTAATTGTGTCTAGCCCTAGAGATTATTGCTTGTTGCCTCTCCCTCTTTGGGGAGCCCTGCCCCTCCTTATATATGTTGAAGGGGCGGTTTACATGACTAGTCCTAGTTGGATTAGGATTACTCTATCACAAGTGGAGTCCTAGTCTTGCTTCCTTTATAGGAGAATAGTCCTTATGCTTTCCTCATAAACCGGCCCACCATTAAACGTGAACCAGCCTTCTGGGCTTTGGGCCTCATCATCCATCTGACCCGCCCGCCGGGTTACGAATGAAACGCCAAGACCGGGCGGGTATCCCGTGAACCGCCAAGCTCCGGGCGGGTTACCAATGAGTCGTCCAGTCCGGCCGGGTTAAACTTCCGTCCGGTTTACACCACGGGGTATATCCCCTACATTAGCCCCTAGTTTAATTTGGATTTATCCATGTTGAACTGATCCTGTAAAATAAACACAAGAACAAACTTGATAGGTTGTGCTCCGGGTTAAGAATTCTTGTGAACCGGCACCTGATCATCCTTAAGCCCTTGTCATTTCCTCCTTCTAGAAAATCCAGGTCAATAAGCCAGCTCATACTCAATTTTCTGACATTGGTTTCTCACAGAACAATATTGTGAAGAATAATCCACTTGAGTCGGCTTCCAAAGCGCCGGTTTAATAAATATTGGTCTTGAAATACTCATCTGATATTCAGCCAGCTTGAAGATGCAGAACTTGCCGGTTTATGATTATTGATGACACCGGGTTGCAGCCACAGGGTCATAATGATTGGTGACGCCGGGTCAATCTAGTTTGCTCAAACAGAGAATTTGAAAATATTTCCTGGATAATAATATAATACCTGTAGCCCCCAAGTCTTGAGTAGAACAAAGTGATGGCTTAAGACTTGCTTCAATATAAATACTTTCACTATCGAAGAAATCCATGTTGTTCATCCCAGTCACTAGCAAAAACTGAATACTCCGTATTATGTAGCCCCCAAGTGTCGGGTTGTCCTGCTTGTAGCAACCTGGGACTTGTAATTGTCTTATACTCATAAAAACTTCAACCAGTGTAGCCCCCAAGGGCCGGGTCATTATGCAATAATGAGCAGGGACTTTCTAAATATAATCTTGTAAACTTGAATTTGTTGACATGAGCAATTGGTAGCCCCCAAGGGCCAGCTCATTATAATGAGATGAGCCGGGTCTTCAATAATATGAGCAAAATGACTTTGCATTAGCCCCCAAGTGTCATGGTGCATGCTTGCAGCGACATGAGACTTGTGTATTTGATGTAATCTCAACTTGAATAATGTAGCCCCCAAGTGCCGGGTTGTAATCCTGCAGCAACTCGGGACTATTCCTTCAATTGTAGAATATATCCATTGATAACATAATATCCATTGCGCTAAAGCGACTTTGAAAACCTCAATCATAACATTAATAACCATAATAAAAATCCAGCCATGTTGGCTATTCAAGATAATATAATCCGGTATGAAACCTTATTCATCCAATATAATGAAAATTCAGCCAAGTTTGGCTATTTGAATAATATAACCCAATCATTTATAAGCGCATGATTCCAATGGCGCAATCCAAATATATACTGGCGACGTATAGTCCAAAGCCAGGCCGGTTTAATAAACACCGGATAATTTCCCATCATATACTGGCGACTTATCGTCTTAAAGCCAGGACGGTTTAATAAACACCGGATAATTTATATTCATGCTTTATTCAACCTTGTTTACGCATACAACAAGTTTAAAGTGTCTGGCGGTTTACACGGACGAATCATAATGCCCAACATATAACACGGGGTATAACCAAGGCTGCACATAAGAATAATCAAATATGAAATATATCATACCGTGACATTGAATCACATCATTGGTTTACCAACTTTTTGTAATAAGGGTGATAATCCCAATCTTGAGTCTTGATAACTCCTTCCATATTGTGCCGGTTTATGATAAAATCGTACCGGGTTGTGATAGACACCGGATTATCCATATATAATATTGGCGACTCGTAGTCAAACCAGACCGGGCTGACAGTCTCCTGATTATAACTTGATCGTGTACTGATAACTTGTAATTGAAAGCCAACCCGGGTTGATAAACACCGGTTTACTCCATAATAGGATGGTAACCGAAACTCAAACCGAGCAGATAGTCTCCGGATTAAAGGGGAATCAAATCCATCGGCTGAACCGGAAAAAAGGTGTTTGTTGACATAAAAGAAATCCAACAAAGACAAAGATCAAACAAGCCATGAAAATAACATGGAAGCAAAGGCAATGATAAAAACCGTTTGAAAAAATATGCTATATTGAGCTGATCAGATGGCATTACCATGGTCGGACAGGACCAAGGCCTCCAACAGGAGCGACAATGATGCAAGTCAGCCAGGTCCCCAAATGATTCGTGGCATATATGCCGACCAAGAGGCGTGGCAATGGTTCGGGTTCGACCAAAGCCCCCAAGTGATCTCGTGGCCCTTAGGCCGACCAAGAGGCGTGACTGGTTCAGACGTGACCATGTCCCCAAATGATCTGGTGGCTGTCGCCTATCAAGAGGTATTCGTTGGTTCGGACACGACCAAGGCCCCAAATGATATATCAAAAATAAATTTCAAGGGTAAACCGAGGCGCTTTAAAACAGAACCGCTCCATGTAACCACGCATGATGTAAAAAAGAACAGAGACCCCGCTTTATGAAGCAGAAACCCCCATGTGATCAATATGTTAGGCCAATAAGGCAGGATATTCATGTTTGAACCGCGCATCATGGCAGCAGGTCCTCTTCGGTAATTTTTAACTTTTTTGCAAGAGATAAATTCTTCTTGAATTGGGATCTTGAACCGGATATTGAGAGCTTCAAAGCTTTGTGGGAGACATCTTTCCCTTGACCCGGATTTTAAACTGGAATCTTCATTTTCAGCCGGAAATTTTCTGACGGTCTTTAAACTCGAACTTGCGAGAAGTTAATTCCTTTTTGAACCGGAAATTCTTAAACCGGATTTGAGAGCTTCAGTGAGACTGGCTTCCCTTGAGCCGGATTTTAAACCGGAATCTTTTCTAATGACCCGGAACTTCTTCATTGAGCCGGGATTTTGTAATTGTCATATACTTTCTAAGCCGGAAATTTTCTGACGGCCTTCAAATAACAGTAGCCTCGGGACCGGGTTATCTTTCCCTCCATTGTCCTGGGGTTTTTAAATTTGCTAAAACTGGCAAAACTTGTTGCGTCATATCATCGTAGCCCCCGAGTCTCAAGGTGACTCGAAGAGTTGGCTTGAGATTCCCCATATGTGACCGTGATGTAAACCGGCATAAGTTGTATATCATCGGTGTTGATAGCCCGATGTGAATCCACAGAAGATTGAGGTGACTGCGGCGGGTTATAAATGATCCCGTATGAGCCGTATCAACAACTCGGCCAATAGTTCCTTCCAACTGGCGATTTGAATTTAACCAAAACTGTATTGGTGGTGACTTGTGCGCCTGCCCATTGAACCATCCAGTGCAGACGGCGGTTGATAATATATGATAATTTGCCTCCAGTTTGTTGGAAGAGAAAACCGGGCTTCCCAAGTAGTGACTTGCTCATACTCAAATGAACAGCTCACGCAGATAGGCGCGGCCAGGTGTGACGATGTAGACCAGGCCGCGAGAGGCGGACAGTAAAGATGACCGCAATATCTGAGGCGGCACAGACAGATGAACCGGCCGCGGTGTTGTAAACCGGCGTGGATGGGCGAGTTAACCACGTCGTTTTGATGTAGTGAACAACTGTCCTACATCAATAATATTGCAGACCAAGGCAAAGATAAACTGCTCTTTAACAAAAATAATATGTGCCAATAAAACATTTTTTAGATGAATATCACCTGATGTGCCAGGCCAGAAATAATCTGCCATGAAATTGATGATCGCTAGGTGGAGTTGAAGTCACTCACGGGTGAATTGCTCGTGGCGTTGTAAACCGGCGCGGACGGGCGAAGTCGATTCTGAAGCGTGGTAAGCCGCACGACGGACGAGTCAACCGCAGCACGGTAAATTGCGCGACGGCGAAGTCGGTGCATCGTGTTGATGTAGATCGGACCGCAGGGCAGTGGTTTACGACATCCGTGAGCAATTTGACATAGCATGGATCTTGACTCGACCTCCAATGACAAAGACATGAGGACCGGATCATACTTCCGCCATGAGCTAATTGACCTGTGTACACAATAGCATACCGTGAAAAAAGCTTTGGATGATATTTAATTATACCAAGTACAGTAAGAGTTTAGAAAAATAGCACCTGATTGTTTTTTGTTCGGCAAGTCAATAGAACCCCTTTTCCTTTTATCTCTGTTTCGGGTGCAAATGCCTTGTCGTGCACATTATATGCATACTTGCACCGTTCTTAGATCACCTCGGACCTGGACAGTGGTACGTAGAGCAGGCAAAGCAACCCGGCGGATCGGACAGGGCGGCTTAGATTTGACAGCGGCGCAGTTCAAGTTCGAACCGGCCTCGATGCACCGCTGCAGTATGATCGCCGCTATGGAAAACCCAATCGGTCTCAGCGACCGGCGGCGGTGCTCGGCGGAAGCAGAAGAAGAGGCCGCGGCAGCTACTCAAGGCACGGCGACGCGAGATCCAATCCGTATCAACGACCGGCCAGGGGCAGAGGCGGAGGCGAGTCGGATTCGGTTCGGGGCCGCGGCCACACGCAGCCAAAGCGGAAGCTGTTGTCTGGAGCGGAGGTACAGCAATGGAAATGGCATTGAGCCGGCCACGGCGGTTTGCAAGCTCGGTTTGTAGGTGCTGGTTCGGAGCCGTGGCTGCGGCGGGTCGACATAACAGGTCCAGCACTTGATGTGAGAGTAGCGGCTCGGCGATTCAAGGGGAGGCCGGGGGATAGGCCCCGGGCGTGACCGCGTGAGGCATCCAGCCGAGGCAAGGCAGCAGCTTTGAGGAGGCCCAGTGACGAGCTGACCAAGCAAAAACCATGGTAATGTGGCCAAGTGGAGGCTCAGGGCCAGCCGGTTTAACATGCGGCCGACGGCTCACGGCGGAGGCGAGGTCAGCAAAGTACGGGGCAGCTCAGCGTAAGGCCGCCCCGGCGAGGTTGGCACCCGGCGGCAAAGACCGACAATTTGGACGTGACCCGGTGCCGGCTTGATACGCTGAGAAGAAGTAGCGCAAGGCTATGGTGATTTGAGAATGATACCGCTACGGCCTGTAGCGGAGGTGTGCTGTGACCTGGCAAAGCGGTGATGGCGGCTCATGGGCCGATTGAGGGCGTCTTTAGCAGGAGTAGCTGTACGGGGCATCTCAAGGCGGAGGTGACTCATGGGTGCGCCGAGCCGTCCAAAGCGACGGGCGTTCGGGAGCGCGACTCAGCAAGAACGAGGTCGGCGCGAAGGGCGGCTCGCGGACGAGCGACAGGCGGCTGGAAGTAGAAGGGCGCCGGGCGGAACGGCGCGCGGCCATGGCGGCTTACTGGTGAGGCACGATTGAACCGGCGGCAAGCTGAAACGGCATGGCACAACGGCAATTGTCTTTGACCATGAATCTTGACTTACGGAGCACCTCAGATTTGCCCAGCAATACTTCGAAAAATAGCACTTAATCTGAACAAGTTTTCTGAGAACTTGTGCCTGCTCGTGGCGATGTACTAACCCAGCAATTTGGAAACGGCCACGGGCGAAATAGCTTGGTACAGCCGCGAGGGTGGTGATCATGCGGCGGCGGTAAGACCGTGATTGTTATTTCCAGTTATCTCGAACTCGAGCGGCTGTACTTGAAATAGCGCGGCGACTTGCAGATTACCATGAAGCGGCGGCTTTATCTCGACGAGCCTGATCTCTTGTCGGTTTCGGCGGATCGGTGGCGCGACCACACGCTGAAAAAACTTTCTCTTGCCGGCTTTCGGCAGACCGTAGGTTGTAAAAATGCCTAGATGCAACCTTAACTCTGGATCCCGATCTCCTGTGTGCCGGGTTATCCTGACAACTGCTCCGAGTCGGCTCTTCATCTGTTTAATCGCGAGTTTCTCGATCCGTAGGAGAGATCCCTCCAAGAACTCAACACCACCGTGCGCAGGCCCCACGGTGGGCGCCAACTGTCGTGGATTTGTCACGGCAGATGTCCTAGTGTAAGGACTTAGTCGCGAGGCCAACACATCTATGTGGTAGCTTGAGAGGGGTTGAGCGGAATCGAGAGACGCAGGGCGGATCAACACGCAAGACAAGGGTTTAGACAGCTTCGGGCCCCGGGAAACAACATCCGGTCACAACCCTACATCTTTGTTTGAGGCTAGATCTCATTATGCTCATAGGAGTCGCCAGAACCGGCTCTCCTAATTGTGTCTAGCCCTAGAGATTATTGCTTGTTGCCTCTCCCTCTTTGGGGAGCCCTACCCCTCCTTATATATGTTGAAGGGGCGGTTTACATGACTAGTCCTAGTTGGATTAGGATTACTCTATCACAAGTGGAGTCCTAGTCTTGCTTCCTTTATAGGAGAATAGTCCTTATGCTTTCCTCATAAACCGGCCCACCATTAAACGTGAACAAGCCTCTGGGCTTTGGGCCTCGTCATCCATCTGACCCGCCCGCCGGGTTACGAATGAACCGCCAAGACCGGGCGGGTATCCCGTGAACCGCCAAGCTCCGGGCGGGTTACCAATGAGTCGTCCAGTCCGGCCGAGTTAAACTTCCGGCCGGTTTACACCGCGGGGTATATCCCCGACAGTACCCAAAGTGTTCCTCCAGTAAACGGGAGTTACACAATTCTCATAGTTACTGGAACATGTATAAGTCATGAAGGAAGCAATAGCAGAATACTAAACGATCAAGTGCTAAGCTAAGGGGATGGGTCATGTCAATCACCTCATTCTCCTAATGATGTGATCCCATTAATCAAATGACAACACATGTCTATGGTTAGGAAACATAACCATCTTTGATTAATGAGCTAGTCAAGTAGAGGCATACTAGTGACTATATGTTTGTCTATGTATTCACACATGTATCATGTTTCCGGTTAATACAATTCTAGCATGAATAATAAACATTTATCATGATATGAGGAAATAAATAGTAACTTTATTATTGCCTCTAGGGCATATTTCCTTCATCTTCTGTATCAGAATTGCCCAAATGTTTTTCTACATGATTTGTTTTTTAGTTTATGCCTTACAACGCACAATTCCATGAATCTTAAAATAGATTAGCTTTCTTATAAAAACTAGATGATTTTGAATGAAATGAACTATAAGAATTAAATGAACATCTACATCATGCATATATGACTCAAAGCTTACATGCTATAATGTGGTATTTATTCATAATTTGGTTGCCAAATCTCATGCGTGCAATGCACGTGTACCTTACTAGTCTAAATGGTGTTTGTGTGTGTGTGTGTTGTGCATGTTAAACACATTGTACGTAGTATATCATACATGGTTTAGAGTTCGAACATCTAGCTAGAGCATACATGTACTATGATTTGAATTCAACACAAAATGGATACATATATTTGAATTTGAGATCGTATGTACATGTAGTTCATATTTATATAGGAATTTACTTCTCCTATATTCATGTCATGTGTTGTGAAGATAATATTTAGAAGGTTGTATAACTAACCCAAGTACAATCCCATTCAAACAGGGAAAAGTACTCAAATTTAGTCCATATGCTAGACAACACACATTGTTTTTTATTGTTGAGGGAAGTGCAAATTGTTTTGGTACTGTACATGTTATGTTTGTTGTCCCGATTTTTTTGTTTTTTGTTGTTGTATTTGAATGCATTTCTAGTAATATAGTAAAACGGGACATGGCTCTCTCTAGTGATGAGGTGTAAATTGTCTTTTTTGGGTACACGTTAAGTTTGTTCTCCCGAAATTTCAAGCCGCGCCTTGTTACGCCGAAATTTCAAGCTAGCGTCTCTATCTATCGTGCTGCGAAACTCCCGCCTCTTCAACCCACGTCTTGTTACCCAGAAATATTTAAGATATATCTTTGTCTCGTTGTGCTACGACAACTCCCTCCAAGTCAACCCGCCCCTTGCTATTCCAAAATTACAACGCGCGCGAAAACTCCCACCTCCTGTGAAATCCCGACACGCGAAATGCCCGTGATACCCCTGAACCGAAAGACCCGCCTCAAATCGGTGGGGGTACTTTCATAACTTACCCCACATTTCGGACAAGCGCGTCCCTAAGCCATGGTTCCCCACTCCCATCCCATCCGCCCACCCATTCATACATCGAGGCCGTGAAAACCCGTGAAGCCCCACACCCTCCTCCGTCTGCCATCCACCCGGAGCCTCTTCCCCGATGACGTCGTCCACAGCAACACCTCAACGTCCCTCATCCATCATACCAGATGAGGATCCATCGACGATCTGGTCGTCCCGCCGGTTCAGCCACCCCGTCCTCCACATCCAAGGAGTTGCCCCGACGTTTCCCTCGCCATTATCGCCACCTCCATTCCCACACAGCCGTCTTCACCTGCACCAACACAAGAGCAGCATCATCACCATTTCCTCGAATGAAGCTGCGGCCTAATCCATGCCACCAAAGAGGTTGTACACTAATTGCCGCATTTTCTTCTTGATTTGATCTCATGGTGCTGTCGCCGCTCGGTCCCGAGTCGATACAGCGCGGCTCCATCCACGGCGGCATCGCTGGCCACTTCCTCCACGATTTCACTCCCTCGGCGGCGACGTCCACATCAGTAGGAGTTGCTGCTGCTTTAGCTCTTGCTTGCGCTGCTGCTCTGCTCTTGCTCTCGGTCCCCTGCCTGGTCTGATCTTGCTCTTGCTGTTGCTCGCGCTGCTACTCTTGCTCTTGCTCTTGCTTGTGATGCTGCTCCGATTTAGCTACACTTCAGTCGACTGAATCGACTTTTGGGTTAGTCGATTTTCAGGGGGTGGGGGCTCACTGGAGTTAAGGAAGAACCATCCGCAGCAGGGAGGGGGCTCACCGGAGAGGTACCCCACTATCTATCTTAGAGTTCGAGGTGGGGCGGTGGTCGCCGGCGGTGGGGGCGGTGGCGGGGATCACGGAGAAAAGCTCAAGACGGGGGCCTAGAGGGATGGCCGGGGTGGCGGCGGACCGACGGTGGGGAGTGTTTTCAGGGTAGGCGGGGTGGCGCACCATCAGCCGCGGCCGGCGGGGGGCGGCTGTTGGGCCGGTGGTGGCTGGCGGCTCAGGGGGGTGGAGGTTGAAGATGAACTGCAGGCCCTTGATTTTGTATTCAACGGCTGCAAAATCGACCGACCAGAGATGAAAAAGTCAGTCGACTGACGTGTCACCTCACCTCTAGTGCATTCAGTTTCGACAATAAAATTCAGTTTCGACAGCAAAATTCAGTTTCGATAGTTAAGTTCAGTTTCGACTGTCAAATTCAGTTTCGGCAGTTAAGTTCAGAGATGAGCGGTTGATGTATTTTATATCTAGCACTTTGTGGTTATGTATTTTACGTCATCTATTGGAGATGCTATTAGAATTCCACTCAGGTTAACATTGTCTCTCTTGCCCCGCGTCAGCCTCGGCGTCGTACAACTCACCGGAGCTGCTCCAACGACGAAACCCTCCATCATAGCAGAGCAGTACCTCGGGCTCCATCTCCAGATGCTTAAGATCTTCTTCCCCTCCTTCGACAACCAAGTCAGCCAGAGCATCCTCACCGGCCAACCCAATCACGCTGAGATCGACATGGCTTCGCCAAAGAGGTTGTACACTTGTTGCATCTCTTTTTTACTCTACATGTTATACATATTGTCCACTGAGCACATGGAGTAACGTGAAATACGATTATTTTATCCTACTATATGACAAGTAGTGAGGTACCAGGTAACTTAGCAATCCGTGATGGACTCTCTTGAATGCCATCATTATTTATCTTTGCGTGTTTGGGCTGTGCATTTGTCGATGGCCCTGGGAGTTGAGCTAGTAGGACAGTGGCCTGGGTCCAAAGTAATAGAAGTAGCACAAAGACATTTTTTTAGTGTAGGCTTTTCCTTGCTCAAGCCTGCCTACTAGAATCGCCAGTGCTTGAAAGGAAAAGTGAATGGAAAACATAGGAATTGGATAGTTTCCTATGGTACTACTTTTCTTGAATTTGGTTCAAAGGAATGGAGCAAAGGAAAACTGTAGGATTTTTTTCCTTTAGTGTCTCCTTGAAATAAAAACCGTAGTAATTTTAATTTCCACTTGTCCTCCTTTTCAAATTCCTATTTATGAAGCACAAGACTAAGAGATAGTAGCATAATAGCATTATAACCGTACATTTTCTTGTGGTTTGCCTTAATCTCACCATGCTTCTTTGCATCTTGTGATCTTCCAATTCTTGTGAATCAAACACCCAGATTGGTAGAAATCCTGTGTTTTTAAATTCTCTGTTTTGCACATGCATTCCTATCCTATTCCTGTCTATTTCCTATCCCTGCATTGTTAGAATCCTCAAATTCAAACAAACCCTTACACAATTACTTCTTTTACAGATATGTGTCAAAGAAAACCTTGTCTGGTTTGTCCTGCTCCCGCGATGCTATGTTCCACCCCAGCTCAGCTGCTCCAACGATGGAAAGGTTCACCACAGCAGGGATCCGCTCTCCAGACTGTCTTTCGCCGCCTCAGATCTTCTTCCCCGCCGCTGGCAGCCACGACAACTGCATTACCATCATCAACTGAGCAGATGACCTTGAGGACTACACAGGTCCGCAAGAGAGGTCACACTCTTCCATGTCTGCTTACATTATGCATCGCTTAATATGATGACATGCTACTTTATCGTCATGTTCACCTATTAGACTCCGAGTCAGGTCCAAACTATTGCTGAAACTTGAGTTTTTAAATAGTTGTGGGGTACATATTGGGGCAGCAATCAGTACTATTTGTCTACTATCTTGTTAATCTCGGGTGTCTACTATGAGTTTCATGTTGGGTGCAAACAAACATTAAAGGAGCCATTATCTATATTTTTAAACTAAAGCAATTATCTGCCTGCTATCATTGGTTTTTGGGTCTATCCACAGTTTGCTACCATCACTTTGGATTTGTGCATGCACTCCTTACATAATCTCACTATGTTTTATTCCTATGCATGTCAGTTATTGTACACAATGGAACTGAACATGTAGAGCAAAAGAGACGAGCCTTGCATGGCAAAAAAATTTCATGCAGACGTCAGTCCATGGTGGGTGCAAAGGCAGCCCCCCTCCACACATTTCGGATCGTAATCAAGAGGAAGATAACTGTTCTGAGGGGGATTCTGAAGGAGAAGACCACTCCTATTTACCCCATGAGGTCATCGCTCTAACTTGGCATGCTGATGTTGGTAATATCATGCATATGGTGCCTTGCATTGCTTACTGTATACATCAAAGATGTCATCTGCTTAGTTTAGACATGCTTTGTGTCAATGCCATCTGTTTAGTTTCTTTATCGTATATGTGAATCATGCAATGCAATCTTGTTTAGGCAGGCATCATATATGTGAATTTTGCAATGGCACCCTAGTTAGCCAGTCATCTTATATGTGAATTACATCATGCCATCATTTTTTTATTACGTGTTAAATTTGTCAACAATATTAGTACATTCAATTACTCTTTCTGTGCATCAGCCATTCGACAGGGTCATGGAAAAATCTGGAGTGGAAAGAAGGTCTTCAGAGTAGACAATGCTATCTGACGAAGCGCATGTCTTGCTGGTTAGAGATAGCTCCTCAGAGGAGGATTCAGAGACAGATGACCAGTCCTATCCCCCCCCGAGGTGCATGCTCTAACTTGGCAGGGTTATGTTGCTCATATCGTGCGTATGGTATCTTGCATTGCTATGTCATTTGCTTAGTTTAGACATGCTTTGTGTGAATGCCACCTCTTTAGTGTCTAATTACCATATATGTGAATTATGCAATGTCATCCTGTTGCAAGACATTATATATGTGAATTATGCAATTCTATCTTGTTGCAAGGCATTATATATGTGAATTATGCAATTCCATGCTGTTTAGCCAAGCGTCATATATGTGAATTATACCATGCCATCCTTTTTTGTATTTCTCATTGCTTTTGTCGACAATGTGTGTATATTCAACTGCTCTTCCTGTGCATCAGCCATTTGAATTGGTGATGGAGAAATTTTGAGTGAAACAAGGTCTTTAGAGCAGACAATGCTACCTGCTGAAGCAGATATCTTGCTGGTTATAGATAGCTCGTCAGAGGATGATTCATAGGCAGATGACTAGTCCTATTACCCCCTGAGGTGTATGCTCAAACTTGACAGGGTTATATTACTCATATCATGCATATGTTGTATTGCAATGCTTAGTTTTACATCATATACACAATATTGAATGCCATATCCTTAGTTGACACATCATATATGTGATTGCCCTCTGCTCACTTCCTTAGTATATAAATCATATATTGTAATTATATCATGCCATGATGTTTACATAGAAAGCATGTATCTGAATTATGGCATGCCAACCCAGTTTCTAAAGACGTAATATAGTTATATCATCTCATCCTGTTTACATAGTCATCATATTTTGAATTATTTCATTCTATCCGTGAATTATATCATGCCATCATGTTTCCATCGACGGCATGTTTGTGATTTATGGCATGCCAACCATTTTAATAGACACATCATATTATTATATCATGTCATCCTGTTTACATAGTCATCATATTTTGAAGTATGTCATTCTATCCTATTTAGTTAGCCATCATACATGTGAAATTGTGTCATGCTATCCTGTTTAATTAGCCATCATATATGTGAAATTATGTCCTGCTATTCTGTTTGGTTAGACAACATAAATGTGAATTATTTCATGCCCTGTTTTCTTCCCTACTATCCATTTCACCTGTCTATCTTACAATGTCTGTACATTCAATTACTTTTCTTGTTTATCAGCCATTTCAATTGGAGGGGGTGATGGCAGTATCCGTGGGAGTAAAAACACGGTCTTCAGAAAGGATCGTGCTACCTGTCGATGCAGATAGGACCATGGTTGTACTTGCCCAAGAACCAGCCCCACCACACATAACCCAGACTCATGCAGATTGTACCCCTACCCAGTTGGACAGAGAACCAGCTACACCCCTTCTAACCCCAACCCCAGCAGATAGTAACCCAATTCTCGTGGACACAACACCGTCTCCGCCATAGAGCACCCAAACACGAGCAGTTAGTAAGGCAACTGCAGTGCCCAAAGCACGAGGACCACAACTCTGAACCCCAAGTCAACGCTTAAAGCAGAAGAAGAATTGTTCTCATGTCAGGTTCTGTAGCTATGGTTCATACTACTTTGCTCTTGCATCACTGTATTTACTCATACCAACTAACTTCAAATTTGAAGGATGCAATTGAAACTCCAATGGTGCAACAGATATGTTTTAAACCTGTTTCTTTAATGTGTTTGCTGTTGTAACTTGCTCTATGTTGATTTCAGTTTCAATTAAATAAACAGTTATGTTCTCATACCATGCACATTACAAGTGTTGTTATTGTTGTGTAGTTTCCCACACTTATATTCTGTCTATCCTGCTTTGTCTTAAATAGATATGATTCAAACTGTATCTATCTTGATTTGGCAACATAAACTAGAATTATATAGACCATACAATGACCATACTACATAGATATATGTTTGTTTCATGCTGTTATCCTGTCCACCTTACTATTGAACCGGTTTACCAAAATGAGTTTCATATACTACATTGTAAACCTGTGATGTGTTTGTTAGTTTATCCTTTAGAACACGGATAAAATATTGGAGAAGAGTACCCCCGTTATGCAATGGTAAAGGAAGTAATGTAGATAAGGTTCAAGATAGTGAGACATCCCTGTTGGTCTCCAAGAAAGTTGATAAGAGCTATACTGAAGACACTGAGACAACCCCGAAGTCCTGTCTTGATGTAGTGTTCGAGTTACTGGCTACTATCACTGGCTTGACTCTTGAACTCATTTGCTGAATCGGTTTGGCTTCTTGAGTCTCAACTTCAAGTTGAAAGACATAGATTAGATGTTATGCGACAGGAAGCCGAAGGACTGAGGAAGTCCCTGCAGAATTCAGATGCATACTTTCTGGTGCAACAACAAGTGTTGGAGGATTTAAGCGCCAAACAAGAGAAAGTTAATAAGCTTGGTAAGCATCTTGCCAACATTATGGGTACCCAGGATATTGTTTCTTGAGCTCTTCTGAAGTGGTTTCAGTTCTGGACTTGTTTTGCTGTGGTGTTTATATGCTGCTTTGTTCCCTATATTTGCACTGGTGGCGAACTTTGATGCCAAGTGGATGTAATATGTGTAATAGCCGTGATAGCCTAGCGTAAGTTGCTTGCTTATTTATTTCCTTATTGTCTTGTTTATTTGTTTGCTTGTAGTTAGTGAAGTTCTTTTTCCGCGGTTTGCTAGTGGCCACAATAACCTATTTTTTAAAACTAGGCCACAATAACCAGGGGCTACATATTTACTGTAGTTAACATGGGCCTCCTACGGGCTATAGAAACAATGGGCCTTCTAAGGCCATAGAAAAAATGGGCCTTCTACCGGGCGTAGAAACAATCGGCCTTATACGGGCCGTAGACACAATGAGCCTTCTATGGGCCTTATCATCAATGGGCCTTCTACGGGCCATATGATCGGTTGGCCAAACATGGGCCAATAATAGACCACATTATGGTCGTAAACGGGCTAGAGTTGGAATAGTCCGTTCATGGGCCGACCATAATGGGCCGTCGTTAATCGGCCGTATTTGATGACGCTATGAAAACGGCCCAACTTATTAATGGGCCACAAATGGGCCGACTATAACCATGGGCTGAATTTGGCCCACAAGCAGAAAATGACAGTAACGGGCCGTAAGTAAACGAATGCTGGAAATGAGCCCAGGAATAAATGGGCCCTGAGAAGGCCGAAAGATAACATGGGCTGGAAACGGCCCAACGAAATAATGGGTCGTTAATGGGTATAAAGTGATACACTGTTCATTACGGGCCAGTTTCACCACGTGCCGTTAATGGGTATAGAGTGATACACTATTCATTACGGGTCAGTTTCACCACGGGCCGTTCATGGGCCGAGAGTTACATAGGGCCTCATATGGGCTGAAAGACGTCATGGGCCATACATGGGCCGAAAGTTAAAATGGGCTGGAATTATATTGAACGGCCCAGATAACGCTACTGGGACTAATTTGGATAGGCCGTAAACGGGCCTTGGGTTAGCAGGCTGTAAATGGGCTATATGCGAACATGCCATTAATAGGCTTGCCGTGGGCCGGCCCGCCACCTTTTGACCAAGTCAAATGAGCCGTCCTTTTCACAGGAATGGGCCTCTGTGGGGCCATGCCACGTGTCGACGTATCATAGGTGCCTTGGGTCCAATGAGTAGATGACATCTGTCCCAACGGTGAGCCGACACGTGTTTCCTCCAGCCAATGATGATTTTACACGTGGAAAATCCCCATTGGTCGGGGCTGTTAATGGGTTATCGGATCCAAAACCCGACCCGATAGCTTAACGGTGTTCCGTTACGGTGGATGCCACGTGTTGGTCACCCTTGACGAAAGCACTTCTGTGATGCACGATTTATCATCATGGAAGTGGACACTTCCGTGATGATAATTTTGGTAATGTCATGGAACACTTCTACGACAAAGATGTATGACTATCTTGATTACGTCATAAAATCGTCATGGATGTACATGCATGACAGAAAACGTGACCTACTGTGACAAACACGTATCATCACGGAAGTGTATTTTTTTGTAGTGATACCTTTGCCGTACTCTCGTGCAATGACAAGTGAATAAACACTCATCGTGAGAATAACACATCTAGCATGGAAAATATTGGCTACCCTTTACAGCCTCACGAGTAGTAGAGAACACAAAAGAGAAATTTATTTTGAACATTAGAGATGGCACATGCAAATTTGCTTAGAACGGCACGGAAATACCGCATATAGGTAGGTATAGTGGACTCATATGGCAAAACTGGTTTAAAGGGTTTTGGATGCACAAGTAGTGATCATACTTAGTGCAAAGTGAAGGCTAGCAAAAAGATTGAGAAGCAACCAACCAAAAAGCAAAAAAATCTCGTACCCAAGCATTAAGCATAAGTAACACTGAATAATGCACCATAAGTAGGATATAATTTCATTGCAACTATTGACTTTCGTGCTTGCATAGGGAATCACAAACCTTAACATCAATATTCTTACTAAAGCACAATTACTCATCAACATGACTCACATATCATATCGTCATATCACAAAACCATTACTAAGAATCAAGTTTATTTTTTCTAATGATCTTCATGAAAGTTTTTATTATATCCTCCTTGTCACCTCCATAAATGAGAAACATATCCTTAGTCCTTTTCAGGTACTTCAGGATGTTCTTGACAGATGTCCAGTGATCCACTCCTGGATAACTTTGGTACCTCCCTGCTAAACTAATAGCAAGGCACACATCAGGTCTGGTACACAACATTGCATACATGATAGAGCCTATGGCTGAAGCACAGGGAATATCTTTCATTTTCTCTCTATCTTCTGCGGTGGTCGGGCATTGAGTCTGACTCAACTTCACACCTTGTAATACAGGCAAGAACCCTTTCTTTGCATGATCTATTTTGAACTTCTTCAAAACTTTATCAAGGTATGTACTTTGTGAAAGTCCAATTAGGCGCCTTGATCTATCTCTGTAGATCTTAATGCCCAATATATAAGCAGCTTCACCAAGGTCTTTCATTGAAAACTCTTGTTCAAGTATCCTTTTATGCTATCCAGAAATTCTATATCATTTCCAATTAGTAATATGTCATCTACATATAATATTAGAAATGCTACAGAGCTCCCACTCACTTTCTTGTAAATACAGGCTTCTCCAAAAGTCTGTATAAAACCATATGCTTTGATCACACTATCAAAACATTTATTCCAACTCCGAAAGGCTTGCACCAGTCCATAAATGGATCGCTGGAGCTTGCACACTTTGTTAGCATCCTTTGGATCAAGAAAACTTTAGGGTTGCATCATATACAACTCTTCTTCCAAAAATCCATTCAGGAATGCAGTCTTTACATCCATTTGCCAAATTTCATAATCATAAAATGCAGCGATTACTAACATGATTCGGACAGACTTAAGCATCACTATGGGTGAGAAGGTCTCATCGTAGTCAACTCCTTGAACTAGTTGAAAACCTTTTGCAACAAGTCGAGCTTCGTTGACAGTAACATTACCATCAGTGTCAGTTTTCTTCTGGAAGATCCATTTATTCTCGATGGCTTGCCGATCATCGGGCAAGTCAACCAAAGTCCATACTTTGTTCTCATACATGGATCCCATCTCAGATTTCATGGCCTCAAGCCATTTTGCAGAATCTGGGCTCATCATCGCTTCCTCATAGTTTGTAGGTTTGTCATGGTCAAGTAACATGACTTCCAGAACAGGATTACCATACCACTCTAGTGCGGATCTTATTCTGGTTGACCTACGAGGTTCAGTAGTAACTTGATCTGAAGTTTCATGATCATTATCATCAGCTTCCTCACTAATTGGTGTAGGGATCACATGAACTGATTTCTGTGATGAACTACTTTCCAATAATGGAGCAGGTACAGTTACCTCATCAAGTTCTACTTTCCTCCCACTCACTCCTTTCGAGAGAAACTCCTTCTCTAGAAAGGATCCATTTTTAGCAACGAATGTCTTGCCTTCGGATCTGTGATAGAAGGTGTACCCAACAGTTTCTTTTGGGTATCCTATGAAGACACATTTCTCCGATTTGGATTCGAGCTTATCAGGTTGAAGCTTTTTCACATAAGCATCGCAGCCCCAAACTTTCAGAAACGACAACTTTGGTTTCTTGCCAAATCACAACTCATATG
This sequence comes from Aegilops speltoides, assembly GCA_021437245.1. Taxonomy (NCBI): domain Eukaryota; kingdom Viridiplantae; phylum Streptophyta; class Magnoliopsida; order Poales; family Poaceae; genus Aegilops; species Aegilops speltoides. The sequence continues at coordinate 120,826,968 of CM038141.1, forward strand.
GCATCGTCTCAACGGATTTAGATGGTGCCCTATTTAACGTGAATGCAGCCGTCTCTAAAGTTGTGAAACTATTCCACATTGTTTCAAATGAAGACCAAACTCGTAACTCAAATATTCTCCTCCATGATCAGATTGTAGAAACTTTATTTTCTTATTACAATGATTTTCCACTTCACTCTGAAATTCTTTGAACTTTTCAAATGTTTCAGACTTATCTTTCATCAAGTAGATATACCCATATCTGCTCAAATCATCTGCGAAGGTGAGAAAATAACGATACCCGTCATGAGCCTCAATATTCATCGGACCACATACATTAGTATGTATGATTTCCAACAAATCTGTTGCTCGCTCCATTGTCCCGGAGAACGGAGTTTTAGTCATCTTGCCCATGAGGCATGGTTCACAAGTACCAAGTGATTCAAAATCAAGTGATTCTGAAAGTCCATCAGAATGGAGTTTCTTCATGCGCTTTACACCAATATGACCTAAACTGCAGTGCCACAAATAAGTTGCACTATCATTATCAACTCTGCATCTTTTGGCTTCAATATTATGAATATGTGTGTCACTACTATTGAGATTCAATAAAAATAGACCACTCTTCAAGGGTGCATGACCATAAAAGATATTACTCATATAAATAGAACAACCATTATTCACAGATTTAAATGAATAACTGTCTCGCATCAAACATGTTCCAGATATAATGTTCATGCTCAACGCTGGCACCAAATAACAATTATTCAGGTTTAAAACTAATCCCAAAGGTAGATGTAGAGGTAGCGTGCCGACTGCGATCACATCAACTTTGGAACCATTTCCCACGCGCATCGTCACCTCGTCCTTAGCCAATCTTCCCTTAATCCGTAGTCCCTATTTTGAGTTGCCAATATTAGCAACAGAACCAGTATCAGGCACTACTCCGAGCATTAGTAAGGTACACATCAATAACATGTATATCGCATATACCTTTGTTCACCTTGCCATCCTTCTTATCCGCCAAATACTTGGGGCAGTTCCGCTTCCAGTGACCAGTCCCTTTGTAGTAGAAGCACTCAGTCTCAGGCTTAGCTCCAGACTTTGGTTTCTTCACTTGAGCAACAACTTGCTTGCCATTCTTTTTGAAGTTCCCCTTCTTCCCTTTACCCTTTTTCTTGAAACTGGTGGTCTTGTTGACCATCAACACTTGATGCTCCTTTTGATTTCTACCTCGGCAGCCTTTAGCATTGCGAAGAGCTCTGGAATTGTCTTGTTCATCCCTTGCATATTATAGTTCATCACGAAGCTCTTGTAGCTTGGTGGTAGTGATTGAACAATTCTATCAATGACACTATCATTAGGAAGATTAACTCCCAGTTGAATCAAGTGATTGTTATACCCAAACATTTTGAGTAATGTTCACTGACATAACTATTCTCCTCCATCTTGCAGCTATAGAACTTATTGGAGACTTCATATCTCTCAATCCGGGCATTTGCTTGAAATATTAACTTCAACTCCTGGAACATCTCATATGCTCCATGACGTTCAAAATGTCGTTGAAGTCCCGATTCTAAGCCGTAAAGCATGGCACACTGAACTATCGAGTAGTCATCAACTTTGCTATGCCAGACGTTCACAACATCCGGCGTTGCTCCTGCAGCGGGTCTTGCACCTAGCGGTGCTTCCAGGACGTAATTCTTCTGTGCAGCAATGAGGATAATCCTCAAGTTATGGACCCAGTCCATGTAATTGCTACCATCATCTTTCAACTTAGCTTTCTCTAGGAACACATTAAAATTCAACGGAACAACAACACGGGCCATCTATCTACAACAACATAGACATGCAAAAAACTATCAGGTACTAAGTTCATCATAAATTAAAGTTCAATTAATCATATTACTTAAGAACTCCCACTTAGATAGACATCCCTCTAATCATCTAAGTGATCATGTGATCCAAATCAACTAAACCATGTCCGATCATCACGTGAGATGGAGTAGTTTTCAATGGTGAACATCACTATGTTGATCATATCTACTATATGATTCACACTCAACCTTTCGGTCTCAGTGTTCCGAGGCCATATCTGCATATGCTAGGCTCGTCAAGTTTAACCCGAGTACTCTGCGTGTGCAAAACTGGCTTGCACCCGTTGTATGTGAACGTAGAGCTTATCACACCTGATCATCACATGGTGTCTCGACATGATGAACTTTCGCAACGGTGCATACTCAGGGAGAACACTTGTACCTTCAAATTTGGTGAGAGATCATCTTATAATGCTACCGTCGAACTAAGCAAAATAAGATGCATAAAAGATAAACATCACATGCAATCAATATAAGTGATATGATATGGACATCATCATCTTGTGCCTTTGATCTCCATCTCCAAAGCACCGTCATGATCACCATCGTCACTGGCGCGACACCTTGATCTCCATCATAGCGTCGTTGTCGTCTTGCCAACTATTGTTTCTACGACTATCGCTACCGCTTAGTGATAAAGTAAAACAATTACAGGGCGATTCCATTGCATACAATAAAGCGACAACCATATGGCTCCTGCCAGTTGCCGATAACTCTGTTACAAAACATGGTCATCTCATACAATAAAATTTAGCATCATGTCTTGACCATATCACATCACAACATGCCCTGCAAAAACAAGTTAGACGTCCTCTACATTGTTGTTGCAAGTTTTACGTGGCTGCTACGGGCTTAGCAAGAACCGTTCTTACCTACACATCAAAACCGCAATGATTTTTCGTCAAGTATGTGTTGTTTTAACCTTCAACAAGGACCAGGCGTAGCCACACTCTATTCAACTAAAGTTGGAGAAACTGACTCCCGCCAGCCACCTGTGTGCGAAGCACGTCGGTAGGACCAGTCTCGCGTAAGCGTACGCGTAATTTGGTCCGGGCCGCTTCATCCAATAATACCGCTGAATCAAAGTATGACATGCTGGTAAGCAGTATGACTATTATCGCCCACAACTCACTTGTGTTCTACTCGTGCATATAACATCTGCGCATAAACCTGGCTCGGATGCCACTATTGTGGAATGTGGTAATTTCAAAAATTTCCTACGCACATGCATGATCATAGTGATGCATAGCAACGAGAGGGGGGAGTGTTGTCCATGTATCCTTGTAGACCATAAGCAGAAGCGTTATGACAACGTGGTTGATGTAGTCGTATGTCTTCACGATCGATCGATACTAATGCCGAATGTACGTCACCTCCGTGATCTGCATACATTCAGCTCGGTGACGTCCCATGACTCACAATCCAGCAGAGTGTCGAGGGAGAGCTTCGTCAGCACGACGGCATGATGACGGTGATGACGACGCTACAGACACAGGGCTTCGCCTAAGAACTACAACGATATGACCGAAGTGGATTATGGTGGAGGGGGGCACCGCACACGGCTAAGAGATTAATGATCAACTTGTGTGTCTATGGGGTGCTCCCCTCCCCCGTATATAAAGGAGTGGAGGAGGGGGAGAGGGCCGGCCTCCTAGGCGTGCCCAAGGGGGGACTCCTACTCCCGGTGGGAGTAGGATTCCCCCTTCCCTAGTTGGAGTAGGAGAGGGATGGAAGGGGGAGAAGGAGAGAAGGAAAGGAGGGACGGGCCCCCTTCCCAATTCGGATTGGGCTTGGGGGGCGCCCCCACCTTGGCCTCCTCCTCCTCCTTTCCACTAAGGCCCAATAAGGCCCATTGACTCCTCGGGGGGTTCCGGTAACCTCCCGGTACTCCGGTAAATGCCCAAACTCACCCGGAACCAGTCTGATGTCCAAACATGGCCAACCAATATGTCGATATTTATGTCTCGACCATTTCGAGACTCCTCGTCATGCCCGTGATCATATCCGGGACTCCGAACTACCTTCGGTACATCAAAACACATAAACTAATAATACCTATCGTCACTGAACGTTAAGTGTGCGGATCCTACGGGTTCAAGAACTATGTAGACATGACCGAGACTTGTCTCCGGCCAATAACCAATAGCGGAACCTGGATGCTCATATTGGCTCCCACATATTCTACGAAGATCTTTATTGGTCAAACCGCATAACAACATACGTTGTTCCCTTTGTCATCAGTATGTTACTTGCCCGAGATTCGAATGTCGGTATCTCAATACCTAGTTCAATCTCGTTACCGGCAAGTCTCTTTACTCGTTCTGTAATGCATCATCCCGTAACTAACTCATTAGTCACATTGCTTGCAAGGCTTATAGTGATGTGCATTACCGAGAGGCCCCAGAGATACCTCTACGACAATCATAGTGACAAATCCTAATCTCGATCTATGCCAACTCAATAAACACCATAGGAGACACCTTTAGAGTACCTTTAGAATCACCTAGTTACATTGTGACATTTGGTAGCACACAAAGTGTTCCTTCGGTATTCGGGAGTTGCATAATCTCATAGTCATAGGAACATGTATAAGTCATGAAGAAAGCAATAGCAACATACTAAATGATCAAGTGCTAAGCTAACGGAATGGGTCAAGTCAATCACATCATTCTCTAATGATGTGATCCCGTTCATCAAATGACAACTCATGACTATGGCTAGGAAACTTCACCATCTTTGATTAACGAGATAGTCAAGTAGAGGCATACTAGTGACACTCTGTTTGTCTATGTATTCACACATGTACTAAGTTCCGGTTAATACAATTCTAGCATGAATAATAAACATTTATCATGATATAAGGAAATATATAAATAACAACTTTATTGTTGCCTCTAGGGCATATTTCCTTCAGTTAGCACTCATACTGAAGTACTTGGATGAATCGCCAGGAACAAAGTCAACTAGCTTAGGGTCATCGGCCGACTTAAACTTCAATACCGGATCATGCTCTGTGGTTGGATTTTTCAAAGATGTCATATCCGCCAGATCAACATTGTCTTTGTAGAACTTCAATTCCTCTGTTGGACAAACAGATTCAACATAAGCAGCGTCACCTTCTTCACACTCCAAAGCTATTTTCCGACTTCCATGCACTGTGATGGTCCCCTTGTAACCCGACATCTTGAGCTGCAGATAAACATAACAAGGTCGTGCCATGAAGTTGGCGTGAGCTAGCCGTCCAAACAGAGCGTGGTACGGGCTTCTAATCTTGACCACTTCAAAGGTTAATTTCTCGGTGGAATCATGTTCATCCCCAAAGGCTACTTCGAGATCAATCCTACCTACAGGATACACCGACTTACTAGGCACCACTCCATGGAAAACAGTATTGGACGACTTAAGATTTTTATCAGTCAACCCCATGCGATGGAAAGTATCATAGTAAAGGATATTAATGTTGCTACCCCCATCCATGAGTACCTTAGTGAATTTGTATCCACCAACTTGAGGTGCCACCACCAAAGCCAAGTGACCCGGATTATCAACCCGGGGCAGGTGGTCCTCTCGACTCCACATAATGGGTTGCTCAAACCATCGCAAGTAATGGGGAACTGCCGGCTCAACGGTGTTCACAGCCCTTTTATGGAGCTTCTGATCCCGCTTGCATAAACTTGTGGTGAAGACGTGGTACTACCCGCTATTCAACTGCTTCGGATGACTCTGATATCCAGATTGCTGTTGCTGCTGACCCCCCTGACCGGATTGCTGATTGTAACCACCCTGGTTACCTTGATAGTTTTGGTGACCCTAGAAGCCAGAACTAGAGACGTCACCACCATAACCCGGGCCATGAGAACTACCACCACCAGAACCTGAGCCACCGCCCGGCCCATGATAGTTCTGGAAAAAATCAAAATTTTTCAGCTCCCTCATAATTTGACAATCTTTCCAAAGGTGACTGGACGACCTTTCCTTCGTGCCATGCTTTGGGCAGAGCTGATTCAACAAATGCTCAAGATTGATACCTGATCCACCTGTCCGAGGAGGCGGCTTCCCCTTATGACGCTGACCATTATTCTGCGTATTGGTATTGGCCACGAAGTCTAAATTACTATCAGCCTTGCGCTTACCGTTGCCCCCCTGACTCGCCGGGTTATGCTATTGACCCTTGGTGTTGCCACTCTTCTTTCCCTTTCCCAGCTATTCATCATCAGACTCGGGGTCCTTGGTACTATCAGAGTCGGCATATTTAATTAGAGCCGCCATCAGTTGCCCCATATCATTGCAATCGCTCTTGAGCCGCCCTGGCTTCTGCTTGAGAGGCAAAAACGGCAATTCTTCTCTAACATTAGAACTGCTGAGCCAGTATTGATGTTATCTGATGAGTGCAGGATAGCCTTGACCCGACGCACCCAATGGGTTGTTGACTCGCCCTCTTCTTGGCGCAGGCATCCAAGTCCACAATCGACATGGGCTGTTTGCACGTATCTTTAAAGTTCTGGATAAACTAGGCTTTTAGCTCATCCCATGACCCGATGGAATTGGCTGGTAGCCCTTTTAACCAAGTACGGGCCGTCCCATCCAGCATCATGGTGAAGTATTTGGCGCATGCAGCATCACTGACCTCCAATAGTTCCATGGCCATCTCATAACTCTCAATCCACGCCTCAGGGGGTAAGTCGGCTGTGTAGTTAGGCACCTTACGAGGTCCTTTGAAATCCTTGGGCAGACGCTCATTACATAGAGCCGACACTAAACATGGTATACCCGTGGTTCTAGAGGTCATGCCTGCCTCCATCGAAGTCGTTGGATAAACCGAAAGATGCTGATGAGCCGTCCACTGAGCCGCCTACTCAGCTTCTCGATGTGCTCTGTCCTGATCGACCAAATCATGAGCCCCATCACGCGCCGGGTCATGCCCACGCAGCTGGTTACGGTGCTGGTCATGCTTGAAACGGCCGGTGAGTCCATGTGTCTGCTATAATTCCGGCTTGGGCGAGGGGTCGAATGAATCCTCTCTCGACTGTAAGAATATGCCTCCTGCTGTACCAATGCTGTTTGAAGAAGCTCTCTAGCCCTCCATGTCTGAATCGCCGCTAGACACTCGCCTTCAACTGGGAGAGCCGCCAACCGTGTCGCCGCAGCAATCATATTATCCAAAGGGCTGGAATAATGACCCGATGGTGTCGGCACATACTGAGGCAGAGTATTATTTAGACGAGGTGGCTCCGTTGTGCGCGGTTCAGCCAGCGCTCCAGCCTCGGACGCTCAAACCCGGTTTATCTCTAGTTGGTTACTGGTCCATGCTCCGGGCGTGCAAAAGAGATTCCTCGCCTCGTAAACCGGCGGCAGACGACTCCGGTGCCTTCTTCTCATGATTTCATTTGAAGCGTTCTGATCCAACGAGAGCTAGAAAGAATTAGCCTGGATCCGTTGCGCCTGAGCATCCAAGACGGCTCGCTCTGCAGTCATCCTAGCGTTCTCCGCTTCTAGGTCTTCCTTGGCTTGCGCTACCTCATCACACAATTTTGCAATTTCCGCGTTATGCTGATCTTGATTCACCGGGTTAACCTCTCCTACTAACAAGGCTATCAGATTATCCAGCAGATCAGTCAAAACCTGAGCCGACGGGTGCACAGGGCCTCCTGCCCCGGCTGCCATTGCCGTTGCTGACCCGAAAACCATTACTGCCGTAGTCGAAGAATTCTGCATGGGCTGTGTACCGGCCATAAAGATTGCAACCGTATTCGGTGGCTCATAGGGGTCCGGAATACTGTCGCCACCGGAACAGCCCCCAAGCCTGTCATCTTGCAGTTGATACAACGAAGTGGTCTCGCCCGTGGACGACTCACCATCAGAATAGATGGCTGTCTCACCGCCAGACATGGATCCTTCCTCCGCCCCATGGATGAATCCCAGGAAGGCATGTTTCATGTTGGGCTGAGCTCGGGCGGGTCGTGCACGTTGAGCCGTCTTGATGATCTCGGTGCAGATGTCCAGCTCAGGGCCTGGCTCGCCGATCTTGCCGATGAAGACGTGAATTCCGCCGAAGGGGACCCGGTACCCGTACTCAATTGAGTCGGCCTCGGGGCCCCAGCCTGCATCGTCGATGTAGAGCTTGCCGCGACGACTCTTGGTCATCCAGGCCACAATGTATCCCTTGATCCCTTCGAAGCTGCCCTTTAAGAACTCGAAACCACCGTGCGCTGGCCCCATGGTGGGCGCCAACTATCGTGGAATAGTCACGACAGATGTCCTAGTGTGAGGACTTAGTTGTGGAGCCATCGCAACTAGGTTAGCTTAAAGGGGTTAAACAGGACAAAGGACACAGAGAGCTTATACTGGTTCGGCCCCTTGCGGTGAAGGTAAAGGCCTAATCCAGTTTGAGGTGGTATTGCTTATGACTCGATTACCAGGGAGCGAATACGCTTGACCTAGCTTTTGATCTCTTGTTTCTTGCCCTGAACCGCCGCCGGGTCGTCCCTTTATATACACAGGTTGACGCCCAGCGGCTCACGGAGTCCCAGCTGGCTCATAGACAACGTGTTCGGCTCGGTGACTAACTATACCTGCCTTTCAATACAAGTAATACACATATGGCGTTTTACTCCTATGGGCCTTAAGTCGCCCTTGGGCCTTTGCCTACGAACTGCCATCTTCAATATCCTCATGGGCTTCGTATTGATGAACCGCCATAGGTATAACTCGGCCCCTCCTGGGCGGGTCATACCTAATAGTCATATCCCCAACAGAGCTGGTGTTAGTGTTATGCCTTTCTCTTTATATAGAAGACTTGATTTGAATAAACTCACACCAACTGAAATATCTTTGCAAATGGCTGACAAATCAACTGCCATACCTATCGGTATTTGTGAGGATGTGCCCGTTGTTGTTGCTAATGTTACTATTTTGACTGGCTTTGTTATACTTGAGATGCCTGAGAATGACAACATGTCAATTATCCTTGGTAGACCTTCTTGAATACTGCAGGGGTTGTTATTAATTGCAATAAAAGCAAGGTCACTTTTCATATCGATCGTAATGAGCATACGGTGCACTTTCTGAAGAAACAATTCCAAGTGAATGGTACTAATGTTATTTAAAAAACTCCGACAATCACTATTGGAAGTCTTCAACTACCTCTACCTACTGTTAAAAAGAAATATGAGATGCTTATTGTTGGGGACATTCATATCCCTGTTGAGGTCACTTAGTGATTTATGAAAGTTCTTCGGTTTCATGCTAATCGAAAGTGGTTGTTAATAAGACTTGATCAACCTTATTAATGGATTATTTTTTTAGATGTATGAAGTTGATGAATTTAGTGAGCACTACCTTCTGTCCCTGCCTTTTGTTTTCTGTTTCTACTAGTTAAATAAAATAAAATGCCATGTTTTGCTTGTTTTCTGAGTTTTATGTGCAATAAAAAATGACCCAAAAATAAAAGTTCACAGAATGCTCTGAAAAATTAATACAATTTTTTTGAATATTTAAGAATTTCCATTGCAAATAATATCAGAGGGAGGTGCACCAGGTGGGCACAACCCACCTGGGCGCGCCAGGACCCCTAGGCGTGCCCTGGTGGGTTGTGGTCCCCATGTGGCCCCCTCACTTACTTCTTCTACCCACATCACCACATTCCTCCAGAAAAAATCACCATTGCTCTCTCTCTCTCTCTCTCTCTCTCTCTCGTGTTCTTGCTCCTGAAACCGCGGATTTCGATCTCTTTGCTCGAAGCTCCGTTTCCAAAACTGTTTTGGGGAATTGTTGCTTGGTATGTGACTCCTCCATGTGACCAATTAGTTTTTGCTTTAGTGGTTCATATTTTCAATAGTTAGCTACTCTTGGTGCTGCTGTAGATGAGCTTGCATGTTGGGTTCTTAGAGCCTAAGTAGTTTGAATGCTTACTATGGCCTCAATATATCCCTATGAGTAGTTGCTATCATTTTTGTAAAGTTTTGTTGAGAAAAAATTTGTGGACTAAAAATTTTAGAATTTCATTCATAGGAAAAATATGAGTTTCTTTAGGAAGCTTGCTTCCAAGAAGAGCTCCAAGGGAGTTACTGTGATAGCCTGGCTTATTAGGGATGATAGACTACTCATATCAATAAGGAATTCCTTCTTTTCTGGGAGCCCATTTGGAAAAAACTCCAAAGTTAAGCGTGCTTAGCTTGGGGTAATTTCAGGATGGGTGACCAATCGGGAAGTTGCTCCCGGGTGTGCACGAGTGAGGACAAAGTGCGCAGAAAAGACTAGTATTGATCTATGGGGCCAGTCTAGATCCCGCCAAGAGTAACAACCACCGGCGGGTGTGTCCGGGGCGTTACAAGTTGGTATCAGAGCCACCCTCGCGGTTACATAGATGTTTGCGGACAGGTGCGCGGTCATATTGTTCATGACGTTTGTGACCCGTCATGGCACACGGCATGGCGCATGTATCGGACTGGATGCACAGACGTATGTGCCAAGAGGGAACGTTCGTGTGGCCCGACGAGGGCGTCGGTTCCTCTGAGTGGGGATGTATCTGATAGCCTGGCTTATTAGGGATGATAGACTACTCATATCAATAAGGAATTCCTTCTTTTCCGGGAGCCCATTTGGAAAAAACTCCAAAGTTAAGCGTGCTTAGCTTGGGGTAATTTCAGGATGGGTGACCGACTGGGAAGTTGCTCCCGGGTGCGCATGAGTGAGGACAAAGTGCGCAGAAAAGACTAGTATTGATCTATGGGGCCAGTCTAGATCCCGCCAGGAGTAACGACCACCGGCGGGTGTGTCCGGGGCGTTACAGTTATTGGTGAGTCATCTGAGAATGATCTCCATACCCGGAGATTGGTGGGGTTACGGCCGTGCGAATGGCCGCATAATCCGTTCATGGAAGGGGCTGGAATCCTTCAAGAGTTTGCACAACACGCTGCTAATGCCGGCCTCACCGACTTCATCGTGGCTGAATGTGAACAGTGTCATCCCCTCACAAATTCCTTTGTGCAAAACTTCCATCCATTCTAGGAATAATCCCCTGAGGTGTCGTTTAATTTATATGCTGAAAACCACTAGATACCACTTACTGAATTTTGTGACATATGCATGCTAACTTCTGATGGTGATTTGGTAGAGCCTAGGCCCGCGGAGTTTGATGGTTTTTACGATACTCTGACAGTGGGGGATGAGAGAGGAATATTTAGTGTCACCGCTACTAGCTTGCATTTTCCTGTTGTGCATTATTTTGCTCTATTTATTGCAAAATGCTTACTTGCTAGAGAGAAGTTAGGTGCACTTAGCGCTCTAGACTTTGCTGTTTTACGTCGCGCACTTTATGGTGACAACACTTATAGCTTGGGAGCTATTGTGGCACATCGCCTTCACATTAACAGATCCAACGGTAAAATAAATGGGGGCATTTACGTTACTCGCTTGGCGACTCGCTTTAACGTGCAGATACGCCAGCATGACCATCGTTTGCCTAAAGTTTACCTAGATAGAGTAGCTATGGAATACCACCAGTTTATTGTTGCTGATTACCCTGATATTGATATTCCTTATAACTTAGTTTTTAGTGAGAAAACTCGTGATATTATTCCATTGCCTGCACCTGCTTTGTTTGATCATGTTGTCAGGGGCGGATACAAGATTATGCCTGAGGACATTGTCGCTTACCGAAACAACCTGGCTGCGGCAGACGAGGAGCCTCAAAGTGGGACCCTCAGGTGCCCGCTCCCCAGCACTTCAACATAGGACCTCATGGATTCTACGAATGGTGATTACCAAGTTAGGCCAAAAGCCTAAGGTTGGGGGAGTACGTATTTCCGCCGACATTACATTCATGTTCACACATTTCATCCAGTTGTCGGTGTTCACACTTTTTCATTGTATTATCCATGTTAAATTTATTTTCTCGCTTTCTTCTTGTGTGTTTGAAAAACCTTGAGAAAATCCAAAAACATATTTCTTGCTTCTTTTTTATTTTTTACTAGTTTAAATTGTTGTAGCACTAAAAAGAAAACCCAAAAAGATTTCCTTGTTCTTCTTTTACTTGTTGGAACTTTCCCGTGTAAATAGTTTTTCTCCTTTTGTTTTTCCCTTTTAATTTGCTTGTTTAAGAAAAACCGAAAACTCCAAAAATATTTCAGTGTGTTTCTCTTAATTTCTCTTCTTTTTATTGAGTCATATCGAGGAGAAGACCACGATGAAAATGTTGAGTGGCTCTCATTTTAATTATTGTTGATCTAACGAAGAGCCCATATTACCTTGTATTCTCCTTTTGAATAAAATGTTTGCATATTCCAGCTTCGTCCACGGTATTCTTGCACTATTATTATTTTCAAATCGTTCGGTTCTGCAAGTGAAAGGCGATAATGACGATATTCGATGAACTGGCCGTGGCAGAGAGAAACGGGTATGAACTCGAATTGTTCTATTTTTGTAAATATGTTTAACCTAGTATCCATGATTCAGCCAGTTATGCTCAAACATGTTTGCAATGACAATTAGAGATTATAGTTTCTCATGCCATGCATAAGTAGCTAGGAGTGGGTAATGATTCATCTTGGATGTCAACATTGCGTTAAAATGATTGTGATGTAGTATGATGATATGGTATCCTCCTCTGAATGTTCAAGTGGCTTGACTTGGCACATGTTCATGCATGTAGTTGAATCAAAACCAACATAGCCTCTATGATATTTATGTTCATGGTGTTCATATCCTACTCATGCTAGTATCCAATGTTACTTATGCATAATGCATGTTCATGACTGTTGTTTCTCTCTAGCTGGCCGCTTGTCAACCTATTTGCTAGCCTTTGCCTGTAATAAGTGGGAACTTTGCTTGTACATCAAAAACCTGAAACCCGAGTTATTCCAGATGAGTCCACCATACCTACCTATATGCGGTATTACCCTGCCGTCCTAAGTAAATTTGCATGTGCCACCTCTAAAAAACTTCAAATAAATATCCTTTTGTGTGCCTGGATTGTTCATAAAGCGACAGGAGGTAGTTGGTATCCTCCATGCTAAGCGGGTTATTCTCAGGATGAGTGTTTATTCACTCACCATTGCACAAGAAAAGGGGCGGTAATAGGGATTCCTAGTCCCAAATTGCAAAGTAACTTATTAATAATCAAACAAAAACTCCTATGGAGCAAAAACCTTTACTTCACCACTTGGGAACCACTACCAATTTGTTTAGCATGGAAGATATTGATAACTGATGGTCGCGAAGTAAACAAGAAGGGTACATGTCTCAAATTTTCATTTACCTCTGTTTTAAGAACTTGAGCTCTGGCACCTCTGCAAATCACTCCTTCCCTCTGCGAAGGGACTATCTATTTACTTTTATGTTGTGTCATCACCTTCTCAAATAAGCGCGTAACACGAGAGCTTTGTCATCATCGATGCATTGTGTATAGCTAATATTGGGTGCATCATGACTGGATCTTTTCTACCATGAATTACAATGTTTAGTCGCTGCTTGAACTTTCGGGGTGCTCTGCATTTATGTTTTGCGGTCTCAGAAAGGGCTAGCGAGATACCACTATTGTCATATTGTATCATGGTTGTTTTAACAACATGTTGCTGTTTGAGATGTCTTATTATTGCTTGCTAGTTGATTATGTCATTGATATGAGTTTATATAATTTTCAAGAGTTATTGCCGACATGGTTAGTTATAATCTTTGCTGAAAACCTGGGTGTTGTTAAGCTTATTTATGGAAACAAGAGCAAAAGAGTTTGTAAAAGTTTTTCTTTTTTACTTTTAGTTTATCAACTGAATTGCTTGAGGACAAGCAAAGGTTTAAGCTTGGGGGAGTTGATACGTCTCCGTCGTATCTACTTTTCCTAACGCTTTTCCTCTTGCTTTGGACTCTAATTTGCATGATTTGAATGAAACTAACCCAGACTGACGTTGTTTTCAGCAGAACTACCATGGTGTTGTTTTTGTGCAGAAATAGAAGTTCTCAAAATGGAACGAAACTTTGCGAGGATTTTTTATACAATAAAAGAGAATATCTGGAGCCAAGATCCACCTGAGGGGGCACCTGGGTGGGCACAACCCACCAGGGCGCGCCACCCCCTGCAGGCGCTCCCAGGTGGGTTGTCCCCACCTGGTGGCTCCGCAGACCCTGAAATCGATGCTATAAAATCCTATATTTCCAAAAAAAATCTGAGAGAAAGAATTATCGCGTTTCATGAGATGGACCGTCGTCGTCTCCTGTTCTTCATCGGGAGGCCAGATCTGTTGTCCGTTTGGGGCTCCGGAGAGGGGGTGTTCGATCTTCGTCATCACCAACCCTTCTCCATCACCAATTCCATGATGCTCCCCACCGGGAGTGAGTAATTCCTTTGTAGGCTCGCTGGTCGGTGAGGAGTTGGATGAGATTCATCATGTAATCGAGTTATTTTTGTGAGGGCATGATCCCTAGTATCCATTATGTTCTGAGATTGATGTTGCTATGACTTTGCCATGCTTAATGCTTGTCACTTTGGATCTGAACCGTTTATGTTATCACCATTATATTCATGTTCTAGATCCGATCTTGCAAGTTATAGTAACCTACTACGTGTTATGATCCGGCAACCCTGGAGTGACAATAGTCGGGACCACTCCTAGTGATGACTGTAGTTTGAGGAGTTCATGTATTCACCGTGTGTTAATGCTTTGTTCTGGTTCTCTATTAAAAGTAGGCTTAACATCCCTTAGTTTCAAATAGGACCCCGCTGCCACGGGAGGGTAGGACAAAAGATGTCATGCAAGTTCTTTCCATAAGCAGTTAAGCATGTATGACTATTTACGGAAAACATGCCTACATTATATTTATGAACTGGAGCTAGTGCCGTATCGCCCTAGGTTATGACTGTCTCATGTTGAATATCATCCAACGAATCACCGATCTAATGCCTACGAATTTACCTTATATTGTTCTTGCTAAGTTACTATTGCTGTTACTGCTATCGTTACTGCTAGAAAACCATTGCTATCATTGTTACCGTTACTATTGTTGCTACCATTACTATCAAAACTATCATACTACTGTGCTACTGATCACTTTGCTGCAGATAATTATTCTCCAAGTGTGGTTGAATTGACAACTCAGCTGCTAATACTTGCAAATATTCTTTGGCTCCCCTTGTGGAATCTATAAATTTGGGTTGAATACTCTACCCTTGAAAACTATTGCGATCGCATATACTTGTGGGTTATCACGCACTCCGTGGCGCGCCACGCCTCTTAATCTCGAATGTCATCAGCTATCTGTTGGTGATGATTCTGAACTCCCAGAGCCATCATCTCCTCCCACCAGGGCTCCGCTCAACGCATCTGCATCCCGGCATGCTACCTGATGGACATACCCTGCATGGTGGCTGCCTGGATGACATTCCATCAATTTGACAAACTCCAGCAGCTTGAGTTCTACCATGACTATGTATGTAACATACCACGAACTGATGTATCTGTGCCCTCACCACCGATATCCATCTCGTGGTTTTGCTCGTCTCTCCACACCGCCACCTTCGCCCGGTGTCATCTAGCAGGCAATCTGGTACAAATGCTTCGACTCCCACTGCTAAAAAAACTTGCGCTTGTGGTGATTGATCTGTCGAAGACCGCACTGCACATCATCATCCACTCCAGCTGCCCTGCCCTGGAGTGCTTGATGCTTGTTTTTGAATGGAAATTAATGTCCGTTGTCTCAAAATAAAGTCACCCCACCTTCTAAGCATGGGAATTTGTTTTTCTGGACATGATCTCATCATCGAAGATGCCCCTTCACTTCAAAGGTTTCTCCTTGATTCTGCTATAGTACCTTCGCAAATAACTGTAGTCTATGCGCCTAAACTGGACACCTTGGGTGCAATTCATGATCCTTTTAGATGGTTCAAGATGGTGTTTGGCTCCACACCTATTGAGGTACTGTATATTATTCATGTAAACTTTTGTAATCTGCTTTTTTCATTTGTGGGCATAAGTATCATCTTAGAGTAAACTTTTGGTACTAATATTATGTTCTATGCTCAATAAAGAGCTTGTCCATCCTATCAGTGGTGGTGGATTCTGCCAAGACCTTACATATCAGTATGTGGTGTTTTGATCTGAACACGATTATTGGCTTGCTGCAATGCTTTCCATGTCTGGAGATTTTGTATATAAAGGTGATGATTTCACGCACATTGAAAACCCATATATAATGTACTATAATTAATCGTTCAGCTATCACTCTTTCAACATAATATTTGTTAGACATTAAGTGTTTTTAATCTTCATCTCTATTTAGGCACTAACACATGGAGAAAAAAGTATAACCAATCGATGACATTCGTTTGAAGATTGTAACGCTGGAAGGATATGCATCCAACAATGCAAACACCAGCTTTGTCACATTCTTCATGTTGAATGTGAGGGCACTATTGTCCGTGAGGATTTAGTTTTCTGACAAGAAATTTCTTACGGCAGCAAGTGTTCAACAGCATAAAAAGAAGTTTGGGGTGGACCTAAGGGCTTCTGATCATGCCCAGCTTCTATTTATAACAGATTGTCATCATGTACCAGTAGAATTTCTAGCCCAAGATCTTGATTTTATGGATCAGACTGATCCATTTGATTGTGAGTGCCGAAAACTTTGGTTGAGTTAGATGTCATTGTCCTGTTCAATCCGGATTTTGTCTAAGATGAGCAATTAATCTTCATGCTTTTGTATTGTTTGTAAGCTGGAGTTAGATATTGTTGCCCTTTTCAACTCGACTTTGACCCATATTTTCTTTCATACTGGGCCAATGGCATGCCATTTCTTTAATTAAGACATAAATATTATAAGCATTCACAACATAGGGAAAGAACCTCACTCTCGCGGGATCCTTGAGATCTTTGTTCATTACAAAACCGCAAGTTCTTAGCGCCCACCAACACCCACAAACTTATTTTCAGCTAGCACACCAAATGGGATGTAATTCTTAATAAGAAAAGCTGCATGGTAGTGACATATTTGGATTTGTCATTTGGGACCCACGAGGAAAAAGCCTATCTAGGGCGGTGCCGACTCGACAGTAAACATTGAGAAACCTAGTTTTAAAATTACTGTAAATCCAAAACTCGCCTCAAAATCATGAAACTTGGCATGGTGTTATGACATAGCATCAACATGCTGTGGTAAAAAATTAGTCCAATTTGGGACAAGTTTTGGTACAAACTTCTTACAAACCGGAGCTTCTCTCAAAAAGGCTCATGGTTCCTAGAGGGACCTTGTCACCTATGTGTGTGAAACGACATACGTTGTCTCCCCCCCCGGATTTATTTTATAGAGGCAACATGCAACTATAGAAATATGAAATTATTAACGGTTCATTTTGCCTTTTTATACATTATTTGAGTTTTCTAGGCATTTTGGAACATACTTTGGTGTGTGCAAAGGTCATGTGTGTACTAGCCACATATGTAATTGGATGTTCAATCCATTTATGGAATCAAGTCCTTATAAGTTATAAGTACATATGTTCTTGTTCTATGTGCAATGACATCGCCCACGGACCATACTAGGGAACCCGTCTGTGATGATTTGATCAATAGCTGACAAATGTATACCACCAAGCATTTTCCCACAACACACACGGATTATTAGCAGCAATCGTTTGTATTATTATCGGTCCTCGCACACTTTTTTGATTACAAACCTGTTTGTCGCGTATCACACACATTCTGTTAAGTTGAACCGTTTCTGTTCTCTTGGCTCAAAGCAAATGGTTCATCCAAGTGAACCGTATGCCATATCGCACACACCTTGATCTAGCTGACCGTTTCTTTTGTGTTGCCTAATCACAAACAGTTCATTTGAGTGAACCGTATGTTGTATATCGCGCACACCTTCATCTAGCTGCCCGATTGTTTTGTTTTTCCTCATTGCAAACAGTTCATTCAACTGAACTGTATGCCCCTCATCGCACACGCAACTAAAATAAGAACCATGTTTGATGTATCCTTCATCGCAAATGTTTTGCATCTTTTTTGACAGTTATTTTCCATCATCGTTTGCGATTAATGCATCACACACAGTTTCGTTGAAGCGTCTCTGATCGTAGTTTCGCGTTAGCAGCATCCTGCAGTAGTGTGTATTGCGAATAGCCACCTCCACTCGCTGCCAACTGTGTGATCGGACCTAGAAGTCCGCTACATGGTGTTCCTCCTGCATGCGCAAATACCATTAGAGGAGGTGCACTTGCGCGCTCCGGCGAACCTGTACGTGGGATATGACAACCGGCTGTTTGAGGGAGATCGGACGAGGAGGGGCCAATCCACGCGACGTGTTGCCCCAACTCTTCTTCCGCTGCACGGCAGTGTGCGTCTAGTGGTAACGATCTGTGGTCCATCTCCCGTAGCATGTTCTTGGTTGTTCTGTGCATAGCAAAATGTTAATTTGCAGTCGACGCACCCTACCGTAGATCCCAACAGTGGTATCAGAGCCTCTGCTATAGGATTTGGATTCGGATCATATGCATATTAGATATGTGGAGGCGGCAGATGAGATCTGTTGTCGTTTATGAGATCGGCTATGTGCAAGGTTGATGAGATCAACTACATATGGGGATCGTTGAGACTATGTTTTTTGTCAATCAAAATCGATGAGGTCGTGACACAACCTACCCCTACCGGTCGGTATCCGCCATTAGGGTTAACAGTGAAATGTAAATCCAAATCATATTCGCCATGATCGATAAGATCGGTCAGATCAGAAATTTTGGCGTGATCAGAGTGCACATGTGATCTGTGATTTTTGTAAACATCGGGCGCTGCCCGCACCCGCGAGGGGCGCTAACCCTTCGAACCCCGCCCTCTAATCGGCTAACGGGACCACTGTCTATGTAGTGCCTTGTATTTCATACACGATCACTCAAACCGGTAGAATGCGATTCTATGCGTAACTTTGTTTTCCAGGTTTGATGTGAATAGTATGGCTCATGTGTATGTGATGCATGTGTGTAATTTATATATGGCCTCTGCGTCATGTTTGTCAGCTGGCAGGAGCCAAAGTGCTGTAATTATAATGTATAACGGCTTGCGTGTCGACTTGTGACTCTATGTAAAATTTATTACTAGTTGTAGTAGTTAGATAATAGAGATCAGGTTGGTGGCTTGGCGTCCCGACATGACAAACAAGATGGAGTTCCTAGATGGTCATGGGAGTCGAAGCTGACCTGGAAGAACTTCCATGAAGGAGCCATACTATTTCACAATATATGTTTATTTGTGATTGTTATGCTTCTTAGTTTCTATGCATGTTAAAATGCTAGAAAGATCCCTCAATAATATCAAGTAAATTGCCATTCCTGATGTTGCACCTTCGCACGTCAAGTACGTCTAGTAGTGGACTCGTAAAATTGGGGTGCTACTAGGTGTCCTTGAACTGAAGGGCCGGTGTCAAACACGGACATGCACTGCATCAGGCTAACTTGACAAGGTTATGAAAACGGTTTTGGGCCTTGTGGCAAAGGAGGTCGGGAGTCGGGGTATAAGATACCTACCCGACCGATAGGAGTAGTATGAGATACAATTAGCAAGGAGTTGCTTACCGGATAAGCATGTTGTCTAGCAGTGATGCTAAATCTCACTAGTTGCATGTGCTAGTCGGATCCTGAATCACTGAGAGTTTGCGGAGGGATGCTGACTTCAGTGGGAGTATTTCTGTTTAAGACCTGAATTACTCTACATAAACACATTGCTTAGTGATTGCATATTTTTCTGTTGTAGATCAATGTCACCACCTGCTCAACCCAACTTTGCATTGAGATCAATTCTGGAAAAGGACAAACTTAATGGAACAAACTGTACCACCTGGTATAGAAATTTGAGAATTGTTCTCAAGCATGATAAGAAGGAACATGTTCTAGAGGATCCACTTCCAGATGAACATGCTGATACTGCTAATGCCACAACCAGGAATGCCTACCAGAAACTCGTTGATGAATCAAACAAGGTCAGCTGGCTCATGCTGGCTTGTATGGAGCCTGATTTGCAGCAGCATTGATGTTGGGGCTTTCGATATGATCGAGGGTCTCAAGAGCATGTTTCAGGTTCAGTCTAGGACCAAAAGGTTCAACGTCTCGTGATCCTTGATGGGTTGTAAGCTGAAGGAAGGTGATCCACTGAGCCCACATGTGATCAAGATGACCGGATATGTGCAAGCTTTGGATCGGTTGGGCTTCCCGCTCTTGGATGAGCTAGCTACAATGCAGTTCTGAGTTCTCTTACACCTAGCTATGAGACGTTCATCTCAAACTATCATATGCACGACATGGATAAGAAGCTCACTGAATTGCATGGTATGCTCAAGGTGGCAGAACAAGATATAAAGAAAGGCACGCATCAAGTGTTGATGGTGCAGAACTCGGCTAAGTTCAAGAAGAGTTGTTCTAAGAAAAAGGCTAAGGCAAAGGGCACAGATAAGGTAATCTCCACCACTACACCGAAGTCTGGACTAGACTCATGGACCGTTTGCTATCACTGCAAGGAGACCGGTCACTAGAAGAGGAACTGTAGCAAGTGGGTTGCAGAGCTTGGCAAGAAGGCCAGGAATGCTGCTTCAGGTAAAGGTACACTTGTTGCACAAACATTTATCTTGCTAACATACCTAGTAGCTCTTGGTTATTTGATACCAGATCAGTTGTTCATATTTGCAACTTGATGCATGGGCTGGTAAGAACTAGGCGTGTGGCACAAGGGGAGATTGACATCAGGGTCGGCAACAAGGCAAGAGTTGCTGCATTGGAAGTCGTCATGATGCAGCTCCACCTTCCTTCTGGATTGATTTTGGAATTGAATAATTGTTATTACATTCCTGCACTTAGTCGGAACATTATTTCTGCCCCATGCTTGATGAGTCAGGGTTATGAATTCAATTTAAAGGACAATGGTTGTTCGTTTTATTTGTGATATGTTGACTATGCACCCATTGTTGACGGGCTATTTATTTTGAATCTGGAAACGGAACATGTCTATAATATGAATGTCAAGAGGCATAAGCCTAATGAGATAAATCCGACATACTTCTGGCATTGCCGACTTGGACACATTAGTCTGAAACGCATGAAGAAGCTCCATGATGATGGACTCCTACCTTCGTCCGACTTTAGGTCGTTCGAGACATGCGATTCATGCTTGCTAGGCAAGATGACTAAGTCTCCTTTTTCAAAGAGTTGCGAGAGGGCCTCTGAGTTGTTAGAGCTTACACACAGTGATGTGTGTGGTCCAATGAGCACAATTGCCCGAGGTGTCTATCAGTACTTCGTGACTTCTACCGATGACTTGAGTAGATAAGGGTGTATCTATTTGATGAGGCACAAGTCAGAAACTTTTGAAAGTTCAAAGAGTCTCAGAATGAGGTTGAGAATCAGCTCGGCAAGACTATAAAGCTTCTACGATCTGATCGTGGAGGTGAGTACATGAGCCAGGAGTTTGATGATCATCTGAAAAGCCGAGATATAGTACCTCAGCTCACACCTTCGGGTATGCCACGAAGAAACAGCGTGTTGGAACGAATGAATAAGACCTTGTTGGACATGGTTCAGTCAATGATGAGCAAATTGGATTTACCCTTGTCATTCTGGGGATACGCTCTAGAAACTGCAGCTTTCACACTTAATAGAGTGCCATCAAAATCTGTAGACAAGACACCACATGAGATGTGGACCGGGAAGAGTCCCAGTTTGTCTTTTCTAAAGATCTAGGGTTGTGAAGCATTTGACAAGCTTAACCCAAGTCGGATAAATTCATATTTGTGGGATATCCGAGGGAAACCTTGGGATATAGCTTCTACAACCGTGAAGAGAACAAAGTGTTTGTTGCTCAGAATGGGGTTTTCCTTAAGAAAGAGTGTCTCAGTTGGGAGGACAGTGGGAGGACGGTCGGACTCAAAGAAATTCGATGACCACTCGGGGACGACTCGGTAGGTGATGAGATCATATCGAAGTCGGTCAGGGAACCCGTAGTGGAAGCGGCACCGGAACCATGGAGGTCGGAAAGATTGCGCACAGTGTGTGATGTATTGTTGCTAGAAAGCGACAAGTCGGCCACGTATGCGAAAGCGATGGTGAGCCTAGATTCCGAGGCATGGCTGGAGGCCATGAGATCTGAGTTAAAGTCAAAGGATGAGAATCAAGTCTAGGACTTGGTTGATCTGTCGCCTCGCATAACGGCCATTGGTAGCAAATGGGTCTTTAAGAAGAAAACCGATGTGGTTGAAAATGTTCAGATCCACAAAGCTCGGCTTGCAGCTAAAGGATATGGACAAGTTCAAGGAATTGACTACAACAAGACTTACTCGCCGGTAGCGATGCTGAAGTCGGTTAGGATCATACTAGCTATAGCTGCATATTTCGATTACGAGATATGGCAGATGGATGTCAAAACGACTTTCCTTCATGGAAATTTAATCGAGGACGTGTATAAGATACAGCCTGAGGGTTTTGTCGATCTTACTAGCGCTGGTAAGGTATGCAAGCTCAAGAGATCCATTTATGGGTTGAGGCAAGCATCTCAGAGCTAGAATATTCATTTTGATGAGGTTATCACTGGTCTCGGTTTCATCAAAAGCGAAGAGGATGCTTGTTTATACAAGCAGTTAAGTGGGAACTTGATAGTGTTTTTGTAGCGACCAGACCTCAAACAGTCTGATCTCTGTGCATCAGTGTCATCCCTGGATCGGTAATGCTGACACACACAGTACTTGAAGGATTTATAAAAGAGTAGCAATCACACAATTATTACATTGAATGTCTCAGAAGAGAACTTATTACAATAAATATGGCTTAAGGCCATCTAATAACGATAACAGCGGAAGGCTTGGAAGATAAGCGAGTCCATCAACTCCAACGGCATCACTGAGTATAAGATCACGACCTAAGGCACCTTACTCGTTGTGTGAAAAGTCTGCAACATGAACGTTGCAGCCCGAAAACGGGTCAGCACATGGAATATGCTGGCATGTAACACATAGAGAGTAATGAACAGAAATATGCTATACTACATGCATATATGGCTGGTGGAAAGCGCTATGGTAACAGTTTTGCATAAAGCCAATTTTCCCCTACTTCAAAGGAACAAATTTTATTTAACTATCATGGTGGTTGTTAAACATTGAGAAGGGTACTCCAACTCAATCCCAATTAAACATCATCATTAACCCAACAAAAATTAAATTAAGTAACATGATGAGATTCACATGATAATACAAGTACCAGATACTCAAAACGTCCATAACTAGGGACATGGCTAACCATGATTAGTTTATACACTCTGCAGAGGTTTGCGCACTTTTTCCCGCAAGACTTGATCTCCTCCGCTTGATATCTCGCACTACGTGATGTTTGAGAAACGGATGACCAAGACACAATCTTTCAGAAGCATTAACTCTCTACTCTGGGTAGACAGTACCAACCTACATCCCCTACATCTGCTAGTCTACCTCTTCAAGAGCTCACGCAACTTAATCAACTATGCTAGAGCCCATAGTATCTTGCGGCTGCACACGGAAGTTTCTAGCATGAATAATCTCATGGTCCCTTTGAGCCTGGGTGGCGGTCCATAGGAGAATCACACTGCACCCTGTGATTTCTAAAATACGATAACTTTGGGTTCCCGGGTGCCTCAATCCACCCAGATGTGAATTTAAGTTGCCACCTTAAGTAAACCATTAATTAACAGTCTCACATCTGTCATGGATACACTCACCCAATCCATGTCTACTAGCATAGCATGGCAATATAAGCAAACGTAGAAGTAACTCCCAAAGGTTGGATAATAAAACAGGTAATAGGTTCTACCTCATCTACTTCCTAAAACCCACATATTAATCAGATCCTAATCATGCAATTGTTTGAGGATTGATCTAATGCAATAAAACTGGGTAGTAAAGAGGTATGATCAAAGTGTTACTTGCCTTGCTGATGATCCGTGAAACCTAGAGATTCGAAGTAGCAAGCGGCGCACTCGGGGTACTCTATCGCAAACAAAGAAGCATACAATAAGCACTCATCTAAAGCATATCTAAAACTCAAATAAGATATCTAACCAGAAAGTTCAACTTAAGAACTCCGGTTTGCAAAAAGAATCAAACCAAACGAAGCAACGAAAGTCAAACAGCGAAAGAAACAAGCTTCGTTTACTAATCTGGACCTAAGTCAAATTATACAGTAGCAAAAACTTGTTTGAGTTGGTTAAACAGAAAGAGGGTTTCGAGACAAAACTCTGGGCGCTTGAATCGCCTGATTCCGATAAACGAGCGAAAAGTTGTACTAGAACGAAAATTGGATCAAAAATCGCGATCGAAAATAATTGCGGAAAAATCCGAGAAAAAGAAAAAATGGACGAACAGGCTAACGAACGAACGTTCGCTGTCTGCGGCTAAAAGACGAAAACCGTTCGTTAAAACGAACGTACGTACGAACGTCCGCTAAATAGACTAAACTGAAAAAAAACCGATCTAAAAAAATTAACCGATTCCTAAAAAACCGTGCGGTATTCTAGAGAAAACACCATGATTTTAAACTATATCCCATGAGGTCTCAAGGGGGGGACAAGGGCGGCGGGTGGCGGCGGGTCGGCGGGTGGTGGCTGTCGGCGTGCAGTGGCGCGGGGGGGGAGGGTGGTTGCGGCGGGCCTAGGGTTTGGGGCGGCTCGGGCCTCGGGCTTTAAAGGCCGGCCGGGCGAAGTCCTAGTCGGGAACGGCCCAGCTAGGTCGGTTCATTTTTTTAATAATTTCGCGCAGAAAAACAAATAAAAGAAATACTAAACGGACTCCAAAAATCCCAAAATAAATTTTCCCCGACTTATAAAATCAAGTCGGAGAATATGAACATTTAATTGGGGCCTAAATGCAATTTTGAAAAATGCGCATTTTTCCTAATTCAAATAAAATAGCGATAAAACTCCGAAATAAAATCTCGTTTGATTTTATTATTAAATCCTCCATATTTATTTATTTTGGGAAAATAATTTTATTCCCTCTCTCATATTTTTATAATAGAAATAATTGAAGATAAAATAATTAAAATCAAATGATCCTATTTTCAAAATTTGAGAAAACTCAAATATGAAAATAACGAAATCCCCAACTCTCTCCGTGGGTCCTTGAGTTGCGTAGAATTTCTAGGATCGAGCCAAAATGCAATTAAAATATGATATGCAATGATGATCTAATGTATAACATTCCAAATTGAAAATTTGGGATGTTACATACCTACCCCCCTTAAGATGAATCTCGTCCCCGAGATTCGGGTTGGCTAGAAAATAGGTGAGGGTGGTCCTTCAGTAGATCTTCCTCTCGCTCCCAGGTGGATTCATCCTCGGTATGGTGGCTCCACTGAACTTTGCAAAACTTGATAACCTTGTTTGGGTGACTCGGTGACATATTCGAGAATCTTGGTGGTTTCTCCTCATAGGTCAAATCACTATCCAACCGAATCGCTTCGGCAATCAGATCTCTCGGTGGTATATCAGCCATCTCTCGTGGCACTTCTTAAAGCGGGAAGCGTGGAACACATCGTGAACTCCTGACAATCCTTCGGGCAATTCCAACTTGTAAGCAACTTCTTCCATACGCTCCAAAACTTTATATGGTCGGACAAAATGTGGCACTAACTTTCCCTAACTCCAAAGCGCTTAACTCCTCGAAGTGGAGATACACGAAGATAAACTCTGTCTCCGACAGCGTAAACTGTCTCCTTGCGTTTAGAATCTGCGTAGCTCTTCTGCCTGCACTGGGCTACCTTGAGCCTATCGCGAATCAACTTCACCTTTTGTTCACGCTCTTTGAAAGTGCTAGTATCGACTAGAGGGGGGTGAATAGGCGATTTTTATGAAAGTCTTCAAAACTTGGAAGTTTCGAAGACAAACAATAGAGATGACCTAATTGTTATGCAGTGGAAGATAAACTACCCTAAGCAAGCCATAGTCAAGTATGCAATGACGTGAATGTACAGGACAATAGCAGCTAGGTAGTAAGGATCAGGATAGAAGATAGTATGAAGCCAATCAACAGTAGTAGTCAAGCAATGAAGTCAAATAGATACACAGATAGGCAATGACTTCACGAAGACAAACTTAAGTAAGGTTGGGAAGGGATAGAACCAGTTGCTTGTTGAAGACACAGATTTGTTAGACCAGTTCGATTCTTTGTGACAACTGTGACGTCTCGTTAGGGAGGCTGAGATTTAACTCAAGACCGTGTCTTCACCTTATTCACCTTGAGCTAAGGACACCCAGTCCTCGCCCAATCACTCTGGTAAGTCTTCAAGGAGACTTCCAAACCTTCACAGACTTTGTTCACCGGCAATCCACAATGACTCTTGGATGCTCGAACGCGACGCCTAACCGGTTTGGAGGATTCACAGTCCTCAAGTGTAATAAGTCTTGGTCACACTGATGGGAAGACTTGATGATGCCTAACACTCTTTGGCTCGGGTGTTTGGGCTTTGTCCTCGCAAGGATTTTCTCTCTCAAATGCTTCGAGGTGGGTTTCTCTCAAACGACAAAAGCCGTGCACTAACTCTGAGCAGCCACCAATTTATGGTGTAGGGTGGGCTATTTATAGCCACCGCAACCCGACCTGATTTGTCCAAAATGACCCTGGTCTTTGAGGATCGACACGTGTTCCAACAATGATTTCAAACACACGCGCAACTTTACTTGGGCTACAAGCAAAGCTGACTCATCCAGCTCTGGATAAGGTTTGCTCTCATTGTCTTCGCTTGAAGACATAGGATTTGAGTTGAGCATCACTTCAGTCACTCTGACTTAGTTCACTTGGACCCCACTTAACAGTACGGTGGTTCCTATGACTCAACATAGAAGAAAAGGAAACTACGAAACCACACAGTCTTCACGCTCCATAGTCTTCACGCAATGTCTTCTCATGTCATAGTCTTCAATATGAATATCTTCTCATACCACCATTGTCTTCAATGTCTTCATACATTTTTAGGGGTCATCTCCGGTAGGTAAACCGAATCGATGAGGGACACTACCTGCGTTATCCTGCAATTCTCACAAACGCATTAGTCCCTCAACCAACTTTGTTGTCAATACTCCAAAACCAACTAGGGGTGGCACTAGATGCACTTACAATCTCCCCCTTTTGGTGATTGATGACAAACTGGTTGAAGTTTTCAACGGGGATAAATATGTGAAGTTGTAAGGATAGGGAATTGTCTTCATAAGTTGCAAGGGCTCCCCCTGAAGATGTGCATATAAGTAATTTGCTTTTGGAATGCAAATGCACATGGCAGGTTGTACTTGTGGAGATCCACTTCAACTTATGAAGATAATTCATCATGCATGAACTGATATAGCAAGTAGAATGACATGCATAATGAAGAATGGACGTCTGCAGAATGATCTAAGTGCGGAAGTTATCATCGCACATGCGGAATTTATCATCACATCACAGTGAAGCAAATAAGTAGCATACGACCATCAAGTTTAGGTGTTACAACTCAGAGAACCAAATGTCTCAAAAGGCAAGAGTTGTAAGCACGAAGCAAAATATAATGCAACCGCCCATATAAACCCGCTTGAAGACTATCAACTCATACGCTTCTCCCCCTTTTGTCAGTAAGGACCAAAAAGGTTTGAAGACATAGAGCATCTACTCGTCATCATGAGTAGGTGAAGCAGCAGGGTTGTCGTCGTTGGTTGGCGGTGCAGATGAACTTGGCGCAGTGTCGATGCGCGCAGTGGTAGGAGGTGGTGAAGTAGCATCATCTTTATCATCGATCACTCTGGCATTTACCGTTGCCGCAGAGGAAGAATATTCAGAGTCTTCAAGAGATGGAGTGCAACGTAGGACAGCAGTCCGTGGAGGGGTGGAGTCAAACTGGAATCTTTCATTAAAGCCATCGTCTTGAAGATCACCAAACCTTCGAAAGGGGTCAAACTCTTCCATGATCGTCGGCAAGTTTCATGAGCAAAAAAGGCATTCTTGGTGGCAAGGTTGCGAATGCGATTGACATCCACCAAGAGGCTTTGCATCTGTCTCTTGAGCCAGAAATGATGCTTATCCTGTTTCTAATGAAGGGCCACAAGAAGTTCTTGGTCATTGAGAACACGAGAA
This sequence comes from Aegilops speltoides, assembly GCA_021437245.1. Classification (NCBI taxonomy): domain Eukaryota; kingdom Viridiplantae; phylum Streptophyta; class Magnoliopsida; order Poales; family Poaceae; genus Aegilops; species Aegilops speltoides. The sequence goes on from CM038141.1 coordinate 120,854,915, forward strand.
CGCTTCCGAGGCCGTTGTGCAATGGTGCTTTCAGTGGCTTCAGTGGGTGCTCGATGAGGCAGACGAGTGTTTCCAGCCAAAGGATAGATTCGTGTCGCTGCTTGAACACCTTCAATAGGTTGAGTGAAGCTTTGGTGCTCGACATTCTGAAGACAAAGAGGCCTCTTGGCAGGGTCAGAGTATATAGCTTCAATCGACATATCAACCTCTGGCGTAAAGATCATATGATTGCGAGTAGAGGGCGATAATTGATGATGAGTGTCTCTTGATGAGGCGCATGACCCATGGAGCATAAAACTTCGGACCAAATAGGTCGAGCCGAAGCGACAAATTGCACGATGAAGAATTCTTGAGTGTTGAAGTCGATGCCATTGAGAATATAGAAGACCAAAGTCTTCATAGCTCCTTCAACCTTGACACCGATGAATGTCCTTTGACAGCCATAGAGTTCGCTGATGATATGATATATGGTGCGAGGCGGATACTCAAGGTCTTCAACAAAGAAATCTGTTGGATATTCGAGGTCGATGGCAAGGGCTTCATCATGCTCAACATCCGGCTCATATTGGGTTACGGCTTATGGAAGATACTCTACAAAGATTTGCGGTGTAGCCGACGATCGAGTTCATATAGTTCTCCAGGAGTGGCTAGCCCTGTAAGCTCGATGATATCCATAGCTTTGGCTTCATGATGAACATTTCCAGTCATCCACTCGAGAACCCATGTCTTGATGTCTCTGTAGTAGCCGCGAATGTGTAGAGTAGCATAGAATTGAAGCAATAGCTATTCATTCCAATGTTCTTTGTCTGTCACAAAGTGGAGTAGACCAGCATCACAAAAGCAATCAAGTGCTTCTTCTAAGCATGGCAGTCCAGCAATGGCTTCAGTATCAAGGCGCATATGAGGGAAAATGCGCCCTTGATCATATAGAACGCATGAGTAATAGATTCTTTGCTGATGGCTCCAGAACCGATCTGATGATATCCTTGGCTTGGAGTAGGGGTTCTTGGCGCTGTCAAAGAAGGTATTGTGGCTTTTGAAGCCATTTGCATTGAAGGACCCTGGTGAGTTGGCAGTACCTGGAAACCTTGGCAACCTAGGCTTTGGCTTCTGGACCTAAGGCCTATGCTCAACATGATAGTCAAATTGAGGTCCTGAGGCAGTAGGCGGAGGCACGAGAATGGGCCATCGAGCGCAGTGGTAAGTCGACCATGTTGTATGCTTGCTCAATGGTGTGAGGCCTTGGTGGCGGAACAGAGCAGGGGCAACAGTGAGGCGTCCAGTGCACAACAGTGCTTCGGGCGGTTGTCTCATTAGCTTCAGTGCAGCAGCCTCGGTGGCTTGAGTTGATGGGCACATTTGCTTCAGGCACACTAGTTGGTGCAGGCTCCACATTAGCGTCAGCCATGACTATGTCAGTGGCTTCATTGGCGTTGGTAGTGGCAGCCTCAACATTGTCAACCTCCTCTTGACGAACAGGAGGGTCGGGCACAGGCACGTTCACATCAGGAACTGCTTCTTCTTCAATTACTGGGGGAGTAGGTACACGTACTTCTTCTTGATTTTCCTCGGCTGATGCAGCCGGAATGTCTTCAGCAGCATGTGCTTCAGACTCGGAGACATTCACAGTTGGAGCAGGTTCAGAAAATACTTGACGTGCAACAGGTGAACGTTGCACTTCTCCTTCTGGAACGCTTGATAGAGGAACTTGAGGCCTTTGTCCTTTGCGAAGCCTGCGAAATGCTGGCAACGCCTTAGGAGATGGAGTTGGCTGGGCCTCAAAGTCTTCATCCTCTTCTTGCATGGGGGGTGTAGCTTGTTGTTGTTGTTGGGGAGTACTGGGGGAGTCTTGTAGTTGTGGGTGATCAGCCCACGATGCATCCTGAGCAATTGGCGTCAGAGGACGACCAATGCTGATGAGTTCGCTGTTCGTATGAACAGGCGATGATACCACGTCATGTTCGATCTGAGGAAGAACTTCATCATCAGCTACATTGTCATCATGACCAATGTCTTCAGCAGCGGTGGGTTCAACTGCTGGAATATCTTCAGCTTCATGAGCCTCTGTGGGAGCAGGCTCATGAACTATCATCCTTCGTTCTTGATATTCTGACGCTGGGAGAACCACTGAAATGGGTTCAATAACTAAGGGCTCTGTGGAAGCAGCCCTAGTCTTCTTGGTCTTGCGCTTCTTGGAGGGAGCGGCATCAGAGGCTTCAGTGTTCTTTCTCTTTCTGGCTTCAGCCTCAGCGGCCCTCGTCTTCTTCTGTTCTGAAGCGGTTGTGGTGACCTTTGGCTTCGAGCCAGTCATGCTGCTTGGGAAGATAATGCGAGGGGCTTCTTGGCTTAAAGGTTCAGGCTGTTCAGCAGGAAGCTTCTTCTTCTTCTTTGCAGCCATCCTGGGGTCGATGCCAGGTTGGCCAAGTGACTTGCGCTTCTCAGCCTCATTGTAGGCGATCACACACTTATCAGCCAAACTCTTCATGCGCTCTCGAGAGCCCTGAGCTTCTTCACGCTTCTTCAGAAAAGCTTCTTTAAGCTCATGTAGCATGACTTTGAAGTTTCTGACGTCTTGAACACTTAGCTTGGCCACATGCTTCTTGAACTGAGCCTTCTCATAATCAATCTTGTTCTTGAGATCAACGATGCGCTGAGCGAGAGCTAGCTCAGAAGCAATGGCGCCATTGAAGGCGACATTGAGGCAAATGGGAAGCTGTAAATCTTCAAAGCTGAGATTGGGGGTGTCGAACCACTCATCAATGAAGTTGTGGGTGATTGCCACATCAAAGAGAGGCAAGTTGTTGAAGATTTCTGCTTCTTCCTTGCTCTTTATCAGCTGCTCAAGGGCATCATCAGCAAGATCTTCATCACTTGACAGATCAATGGGTTCTTTGCGCGGAATGGCGGCAGGAGTCAAGGCTCTTTGATCAGATGGTCTGACAATTTGCTTTTTCTTCTCCATTCTCTTGGAGACACGTGATTGATCTTCAGACTGCACACTGGCTTCAGGAGGTGCAGTGGCCAGTGGCTTCGCACAAGAAGTCTTCGGAGGTGCAGCTGATCTTGAAGCCTTTGGCTTCTTTTGCTTCTGCGGCTTTGGAGGAGGAGCAGGGGCTTCATCGGAGTCAGCATCATTTTCAGAATGATCTACTCTGGCGCCTTGGACCACGATGTAGGTGATGAGGCCGTCAAGGTTGGAGAAGGGGTCGATAACATTGGGATCAACATCACGGGAGCCGTCAGCACGGGGAGCAGAGGGACCTGGGTTAAAGTCCAAGCCCAAGGACTTCTTGTTCTTCTTGGCCGAAGTCACAGCAAACTGGTAGTTGCGCTTGAAGAGAGAGTCGTCACGACACCAGAGTAGTGAGGTGGGATCGGCGTTCTCAGGCTGTGGTCCACGGACCATGCAAGGATAGAAGCCTTGAGCAATGGCTTCACCTCTGTTCTTGGGTTGAAGGCCTCGATAGAGGATATCACCCCAAGGTCTCTTGATGGCATTCTTCTCTGCATATTCCTTCGTCACAAACTTGTACTTGAACCATTCCTCAGCCCAATAGTGCCGAATCCATTGGATTCGCGTCTTTCTCTGATGATAATTCTCTTCGGGATCTGTCTTGTAGAGTTCTGCTAAGTCATCAGGCAGATCTTTGGATGTTCCTTCTCTGTGCTGTCTGCCACCCTTCCTTGCTGATTTTTCTGCAGCCATGAACTTCAAACTGAATGGCTTCAATATGTTCAAAGGCTTCAGAGATTTACGCTTGCTGGTCAAGCGAGAACTGCCAGAGAATTGATATGATGTTGTAAGTATTACGCAAACGAATGCGGACTATGAGAACCAAGGATTCTCCACGGACATGTACTGTGATAAACATTAGAGATGCGAGGGAAGGGGAAGAGGTCATATGCATTCTCAGAAGATTTTGAAGATAAATTAGTTTGAAGACATTGACCTCATGATGCGAAGACATTCACTTATATAGGTGAGTTGTTCCAGATTTGTACCAATCCGTGAATAAGTACAAGTGAGGAATCAAACTAGACAGGAAATCTAAGTGAATTGACTAGGCAGTATGAGATGCAGACAGAATAGATCTAACATTTAGGCAGAAACCACTTTCGGTAAACAGGATGAATCTTGAAGATCAAAAAGGTGGTAAAAAATAAAGTTATAATTACCGCACGAAGAACTGCTAGATGGGATGGATAGGAGACCGAGCAGTTCAGCCCACCGTGCCCTAACTTGGCGATGGAGGACACCTACGATGACAGCGGAGAGGAAGATGTCCGCGACCGGCGTGAGGACGGCGACGGAGAAGTCGCGGCAACTAAGCGCTTCGTCGTCGGCGTCGTCACGAGCTAGCGGTGGCGCTAGGGTTTTGACGGAGGTGGAGAGGTGGAAGAAGGATTTCTTTACCGCAGGAGACAAGTATTTATAAGTAGGTGAGAGACACAACGCAATTACGCTGGTGCCCCTGTCGGTTCACATCTGAGGGGTACGTGGCAGGCATGCAACATACTCAGAGTTGTCCCACATTCCCACGCCCGCCAGGCATGTCGGAGAGTTGTTCCGGCTTCTTCGGATTTCAACAATAAAGATAAGTCAATTAAAACAGATTTAATGTTTGTCTCTTTGTCTTCTGCTGACTAGGATGCAGAGAAGACATTTGACAATTTCAATAGAATGCATATGATTTGGACAGATAGAGTTTGAGATAGGAAGCATAGAGAGGTTAGGGTCCGATCACATTCACTTAGTTCAAAAGATCCAATCTTGAAGACATAGCTATAAGTGAATGTAGAGAGAGAACACTAACATATATATATATATATATATATATATATATATATATATATATATATATATATATATATATATATATATATATATATATATATATATATATATATATATATATATATATATATATCAGGAAACAATCAAATCATCATAGTGTAGAAAGTCATGAAGATAAATTGAAACTGAAGACAAACCAAATGCGAAGTCATTGCAATATAACGCCATGAGTGAAACACTTCAAACAGAGAAAGTTGGTGGTGGCGTTACCCACCGTATAGAAAGTATTAGACCCAGACATGGTGCACAGTTATCGTGGCGCTCCGAAGTCATATTCCATGTTAATGTATTCACACTCAGAGTGTAAATCTTCATTGATTGAAGATATACATTACTTTGTGTGTTGCACATCTAAGTCATCAACATGCATAAGTGTTAGGATGTGTGCCTGATCACAGGACATTAGAGGATTCCAAGATATTTAGCTCACACCGTAACTTTCAAAACCTTTTCTCATCCAAGGGCTTCGTGAAGATATCTGCCAGTTGCTCTTCAGTGTTGACGTGAATGATATCGATATCTTTCTTCATAACATGATCTCCGAGAAAGTGATGACGAATTTCGATGTGCTTTGTCTTCGAGTGTTGGACTGGATTGTTGGCTATTTTGATGGCACTTTTGTTGTCGCAGAAGAGAGGTACTTGTTTCAGGTTGATGCCATAATCCTTGAGAGTTTGCTTCATCCATAGAAGCTGAGCACAACAGGATCCAGCAGCAATGTATTCAGATTCAACAGTTGAGAGTGATACACAGTTCTGCTTCTTTGAAGACCAACAGACAAGTGATCAACCAAGAAAATGACATGTGCCTAATGTAGACTTGCGATCCACCTTGTCACCAGCATAATCAGCATCCGAGAATCCAACCAAATCAAAATTTGAGCCCTTGGGATACCACAATCCGAGTGTTGGGGTGTAAGCCAAATATCGAAGAATTCGCTTCACAGCTAAGTGATGCGATTCCTTTGGTGCCGCTTGGAATCGACCACACATGCATACACTAAGCATAATATCCGCCTAGATGCACATAAATAAAGCAAAGAACCAATCATGGAGCGGTATACCTTTTGATCGAACTCTTTACCATTGTCGTCGGGACCAAGATGGTGTTTATCGGCATTGGCGTCGTGTAGCCTTTGCGTCTTCCATTCCAAATTTCTTGAGACAATCTTTGAGGTATTTTTCTTGAGATATGAAGATGCCATTTCTTTCTTGACAAATTTGAAGACCAAGGAAGAACTTCAGCTCACCCATCATGGACATTTGATATTGCTCTTGCATCATGTACCCAAACTCATCACTATACTTACGGTTGGTGCGGTAGAAGATTATGTCATCCACATATATTTGGCACACAAACAGTTCACCATCATATGTCTTCGTGAAGAGAGTGGGATCGAGGATCCAGGTTTGAAGCCTTTGCTCTTCGGGAAGTCTTTGATTGTATCATACCGAGCACGAGGAGCTTGTTTGAGGCCATACGATTGCTTTGTTTAGCTTGTACACCATATCGGGATGTTTTGGATCTTCAAAGCGGTGGTTGTGCGACATATACTTCTTCTTCAATCTTGCCATTGAGAAATGCACTCTTTACATCCATTTGACATAGCAAGATGTTGTGATGATTAGCGTAGGCTAGCAGTATGCGAATAGCTTCAAGCCTAGCAACAGGAGCAAATGTTTCATCGAAGTCAATTCCTTCAACTTGAATATATCCTTGAGCCACAAGACGTTCTTTGTTTCTGACGACTTGACCATGCTCATCTTGCTTGTTTCGATATATCCACTTTGTTCCAATAATGTTATGCTTGCGAGGGTCAGGTCGCTTGACGAGTTCCCAAACATTATTCAGCTTGAACTGTTGAAGTTCTTATTGCATGGCTTGAATCCATTCGGGTTCCATAAAAGCTTCAAAGAACTTTCTTGGGTTACGATATTGACACAAATGAAAAGTGCCCTGAAGTTTGCTAGCTGTGTTGCTCTTGATCGAGTGAGCGGACCAGTGCATTGATCTTTGTCAATTATCTTCTCTATTTGAACTTCATTTGCAACACGAGGATGAACAGGACGAAGATTTTGCTCTGGCTGATCATTGTCATGATTGGGAGGATTGTCTTCGGTCTGAGCATTTGTCTTCAGGTTGATTTGGTGCAGAGATGATAAGTTCCTCTTTAGGCTGTGCTTCAGAGGGCATGATTTCACCAGTTCCCATCAGCTTGATAGACTCGTTTGAAGGAGCTTCATCAAGTGTACTTGGCATAATCTCTCTCTGTGAACCATTGGTTTCATCAAATCTCACATCCACAGTTTCAACGATTTTGTAGAGGTAAAGGTTGAAGACACTGTAGGAGTGTGAATCCTTTCCATAGCCAAGCATGAAGCCTTCGTGAGCCTTAGGTGCAAATTTTGACTTGTGATGGGGATCCTTGATCCAAAGATCGAGCTCCAAATACTCAAGTAATGGCGATGTTTGGCTTCTTGCCGAGAAGGAGCTCATAAGATGTTTTGTTGAAGCTTATGGATGTACACACGGTTGATGATGTGACATCTTTGTATCAATAGCTTCAGCCGAATTTTCTTGGTGTCTTGTACTCATCTAGCATTGTTCTAGCCATCTCAATGAGGGTTCTGTTTTTGCGCTCAACGATGCCATTTTCTTTGAGGTGTGTATGGAGCAGAGAACTCATGAGTGATTCCCATTGTGTCCATCTGAGATCAAGTCCAAGTGTTCTTGAATTGATGCCATTGTCACTTCGATGTGCTTGATCTTCACGCCATAATTGTTCATTGCTCAATTTGCGGGTTACCAAGACATCTTGCACTTTAGTCTTGTAAAGAATTATATGAACCCATGTGTATCTTGAGTAGTCATCAACAATGACGAAGCCATAGAGGTAGGCAGTTGTTGTGAGGGTGGAGTAGTGAGTAGGTCCAAATAAGTCCATGTGTAACAGCTCGAAGGGTTGAGATGTTGTCATGATTGTCTTCGAGGGGTGCTTTGCCCTTGTCATCTTTCCAGCTTCACAAGCACCACACAGATGATCCTTTTTGAACTTGACATCCTCAATGCCAATGACATGCTTCTTGACAAGTGAGTGTAAGTTCCTCATGCCAGCATGTCCTAGCCTTCGATGCCAGAGCCAGCATTCTGAAGCTTTTGTGAGAAGACATACGGCAAGCTGTGGACCTGCTGAGAAATCTACCATGTATAGATCATCTTTTCGATACCCTTTAAAGACTAGAGATTTGTCAGATTCCATTAGTACAAGGCAACGATATTTGCCAAATATCACAATCATGTTCAAGTCACAAAGCATTGAGATGGACATTAAGTTGAAACCAAGGGATTCAACAAGCATCACTTTATCCATGTGTTGATCCTTTGAGATTGCAACTCTACCTAGACCCAATACCTTGCTTTTACCAAAGGTCAAATGTAATGTGACTCTTGTCGGATGGACGAAGGTTGAGTCCATGAGAAGACTTGATCGCCAAATCATATGATTTGTGCATCCACCGTCCATAATCCATTCAAGCTTTTAGTGATGTACCCTACAAGTGCGATTAGGAGGATAGGCTTCACAAGAGTGTTGTGAAGCATAAGCATTTGACACATATAGGGACATCACGACTTATATCAAAGTTAGGACATAGTATGAGTGATAAGAGATTCAGATGTGAAGTATATAGAATGACATTTTATCGTGCGTCCTAAATGAGTTTTAGGTCCCCAACAATAGTATTGGACGCCATTGATTGCTGGCTGGAGACCGTTTTCTGCAAAAGAGAGTTAGTTCTTCTTTGTCACCCACATCTTCAGTGGTGGCTTAGAAGCAATGAGTCTAAGTGTAGCATCTGAGAATTTTGGCTTTGAAGCCCTAGCAAATAGCCTTGCAGGAGATGAATGATACTCATATGAATAAGCTGAAAAGTTCTTAGTCCTATGAACATAGCAATTCGAAGATACACGCTCATATTCATAAGTCTGAGCATGATTTCCCTGCAAAACATTGGCGTTAGGGTGACTCATGTGAGTCCTCAGATCAGTATGAAGCCTTTGGGCCACATGAAGCTATAGGTCCAGGGTTTATCTTCTTCCTTGGTGGTGTCGTGACAACATTCTGTGTAGATTCTCAATGTACCGCTTAGGTACCAGATCTTCTTCATAGGTGGTCCATTCTGCAGATTAGTACCAATGTACCGCAAACACTTCACCATTCGATTTTTGAACAGCTTATAGTTTGCATCAAAGGATTCATCAATGATAATAGGATTAGCACAGTAAAGCCGGATAAGGTGGATGGATCTACTGAAGGTTCCTTTGCAGCAACCCATGTGGTTTTGGGGTACTGCTCAGGCTTCTAGTACGAGCCATCAACATTCATTTTCCTTTCGAACCCAACACCCTCTTTCCTAGGGTTTCGTTTCAGAATCTGCTTTTTGAGGACATCGCAGAGAGTCTGATGTCCCTTCAAACTTTTGTACATCCTGTTTCAAGCAATGTCTTCAACATAGCATTTTCATCAAACAACAGCGATGGTATCCTCCGCAGAGGGTTAGTAACCACATCAAGTAGGTGAAGACAATGAAATAGTAGCAGCAGTGGAACATTCAGCGATAGATGTAGCGTTATCACGCTCAATGCATTTTAGACATGGTGGTTCAAATCCATCCTGAGCAGAACTGATCTGTTGAGCGCGAAGTAACTCATTCACCTTTTGAAGATCTTCATGAGCCGCTCTCAATTTCTCAAGCTCTTGTTTCCTTTGAAGATAATCAGAGGAGAGCTTTCATAAGTAGTTGAGAGTGATTCATGACGACCTTCAAGTTCTTGGTACTTAGCATGAAGATTTTTTATGTCATCAACTAAGGACTGTGAACGTGTCATTTCAGCGTCCAACAGGTCATCGCTTTTGTCTAACAGTTTTTGAGTATGTTCCATAGCCTTTTGTTGTTCAGTTGCAATTTTAGCAAGTGTTTTGTAGCTGGGTTTGGATTCACAATCAGAGTCATCTTCACTTGAAGTTTGAAAGTAAGCATTGTTGGGGAACGTAGCAGAAATTCAAAATTTTCCTACGTGTCACCAAGATCTATCTATGGAGAAACCAGCAACGAGGGGAAGGAGAGTGCATCTACATACCCTTGTAGATCGCTAAGCGGAAGCGTTCAAGAGAACGGGGTTGAAGGAGTCGTACTCGTCGTGATCCAAATCACCGGAGATCCTAGTGCCGAACGGACGGCACCTCCGCGTTCAACACACGTACAGCCCGGTGACGTCTCCCATGCCTTGATCCAGCAAGGAGAGAGGGAGAGGTCGAGGAAGACTCCATCCATCAGCAGCACGACGGCGTGGTGGTGGTGGAGGAGCGTGGCAATCCTGCAGGGCTTCGCCAAGCACCGCGGGAGAGGAGGAGGACTTGGGAGAGGGGGAGGGCTGCGCCAGAACTTCGTGTTAAGCTCCCATGTGTCTCCCCACTTTATATAGGGGTGGAGGGGATGGTTTCTTGCCCTCCAAGTCCATTGGGGCGTTGGCCAAGGTGGGAGGAAAGAAATCCCATCATTTCCTTCCCCACCGATTGTTATCCCCCTTTTAGGGATCTTGATCTTATCCTTGGGATATGATCTTATTCCTTCTAAGGGGATCTTGGTGCGCCTTGACCAGGGGTGTGGGGCCTTGCCCCACTACCCACGTTCATGTGGGTCCCCCATGCAGGTGGGCCCCACTCCGAACCTTCTAGAACCTTCCGGTACAATACCGAAAAATCCTAAACATTTTCCGGTGGCCAAAATAGGACTTCCCATATATAAATCTTTACCTCCGGACCATTCCGGAACTCCTCGTGATGTCCGGGATCTCATCCGGGACTCCGAACAACATTCGATAACCACATACAAACTTCCTTTATAACCCTAGCGTCATCGAACCTTAAGTGTGTAGACCCTACGGGTTCGGGAGACATGTAGACATGATCGAGACGTTCTCCGATCAATAACCAACAGCGGGATCTGGATACCCATGTTGGCTCCCACATGTTCCATGATGATCTCATCGGATGAACCACGATGTCAAGGACTCAGTCGATCCCATATACAATTCCCTTTGTCTAGCGGTATTTTACTTGCCCGAGATTCGATCATCGGTATACCGATACTTTGTTCAATCTCGTTACCGGCAAGTCTCTTTACTCGTTCCGTAACACATCATCCCGTGATCAACCCCTTGGTCACATTGTGCACATTATGATGATGTCCTACCGAGTGGGCCCAGAGATACCTCTCCGTTTACACGGAGTGACAAATCCCAGTCTCGGTCCGTGTCAACCAACAGACACTTTCGGAGATACCTGTAGTGCACCTTTATAGTCACCCAGTTACGTTGTGACGTTTGATACACCCAAAGCATTCCTACGGTATCCGGGAGTTACACGATCTCATGGTCTAAGGAAGAGATACTTGACATTGGAAAAGCTCTAGCAAACGAACTACACGATCTTTGTGCTATGCTTAGGATTGGGTCTTGTCCATCACATCATTCTCCTAATGATGTGATCCCGTTATCAACGACATCCAATGTCCATAGCCAGGAAACCATGGCTATCTGTTGATCACAACGAGCTAGTCAACTAGAGGCTCACCAGGGACATATTGTGGTCTATGTATTCACACGTGTATTACGATTTCCGGATAATACAGTTATAGCATGAATAAAAGACAATTATCATGAACAAGGAAATATAATAATACTTTTATTATAGCCTCTAGGGCATATTTCCAACAGTCTCCCACTTGCACTAGAGTCAATAATCTAGTTCACATCGCCATGTGATTAACATTGACAGGTCACATCGCCATGTGACCAACATCCAAAGAGTTTACTAGTGTCATTAAACTAGTTCACACCATCATGTGATTAAGACTCAATGAGTTCTGGGGTTTGATCATGTTTTGCTTGTGAGAGAGGTTTTAGTCAACGGTGCGCAACATTCAGATCCGTATGTACTTCGCAAATCTCTAGGTCATATTGTAATGCTGCTTCCAGGCTCCACTTGGAGCTATTCCAAATGGTCGCTCCACTATACGTATCCGGTTTGCTACTCAGAGTCACTCGGATAGGTGTTAAAGCTTGCATCGATGTAACCCTTTACGTCGAACTCTTTATCACCTCCATAATCGAGAAACATGTCCTTATTTACTCCAAGGACAATTTTGACCGTTGTCCAATGATCCATTCCTGGATCATTCTTGTACCCCTTGACTGACTCATGGCAATGCACACTTCCGGTGTGGTACATAGCATAGCATACTATAGAGCCTACGTCTGAAACATAGGGGACGACCTTCGTCCTTTCTCTCTTTTCTGCCATGGTCGAGCTTTTAAGTCTTAACTTCATACCTTACATTTCAGGCAAGAACTCCTTCTTTGACTGATCCATCTTGAACACCTTCAAGATCATGTCAAGGTACGTGCTCATTTGAAAGTACTATTAAGCATTTTGATCTATCTTATAGATCTTGATGTTCAAGTAGCCTAATCCAGGTTTTCCATTGAAAAACACTTTCCAAATAACCCTATATGCTTTCCAGAAATTCTACATCATTTCTGATCAACAATATGTCAATAACATATACTCATCAGAAATTCTATAGTGCTCCCACTCACTTCTTTGGAAATACAAGTTTCTCATAAACTTTTGTATAAACCCAAAATCTTTGATCATCTCATCAAAGCGTACATTCCAACTCCGAGATGCTTACTCCGGTCCTTAGAAGGATCGCTGGAGCCAGCATACCTTTTAGCATCCTTAGGATCGACAAAACTTTCGGATTGTATCACATACAACCTTTCCTTATTAAAACTGGTAAGGAAACTCATTTTGACATCCATCGCCAGATTTCATAAATGCAGCTAATGCTAACATGATTCCGACGGACTTAAGCATCGCTACGGATGAGAAAATCTCATCGTAGTCAACTCTTTGAACTTGTGAAAACTCTTCGCCACAAGTCGAGCTTCATAGGCGGTGACATTACCGCCCACGTCCGTCTTCTTCTTAAAGATCCATTTATCTCAATGGCTTGCCGATCATCGGCAAGTCCACCAAAGTCCATGCTTTGTTACGATACATGGATCCTATCTCGGATTTCATGGCTTCTAACCATTTGTCGGAATTTGGGCCCACCATTGCTTCTCCATAGCTCGAGGTTCATCGTTGCCTAGCAACATGTCCTTCAAGACAGGATTCTTGTACCACTCAAGCGAGACGCATCCTTGTCACCCCACGAGGTACGGTAGTGACTTGATCCAAGTTTCATGATCACTATCATAAGCTTCTACTTCAATTGGTGTAGGTGCCACAGAACAAGTTCACGTGCCTCGCTACACACTAGTTGTAGTGACGGTTCAATAACCATATCAAGTCTCCACCATCCTCCCACTCAACTTTTCGAGACAAACTTTTCCTCGAGAAAGGACCCGATTCAAGAAACAATCCCTATTGCTTTCGGATCTGAATTAGGAGGTATACCCAACTGTTTTGGGTGCCCTATGAAGATGCATTTTGTCCGCTTTGGGTTCGAGCTTATCAACCTGAATTTTTTTTCACATAAGCGTCGCAGCCCCAAACCTTTAAGAAATGACAGCTTAGGTTTCTCTAAACCATAGTTCATACGGTGTCATCTCAAACGGAATTACGTGGTGACCTATTAAAGTGAATGTGGTTGTCTCTAATGCCTAACCCATAAACGATAGTGGTAATTCAATAAGAGACATCATGGTACGCACCATATCCAATATGGTGCAACTATGATGTTCGGACACACCATCAAACTATGGTGTTCCAGGCGGTACTAATTGTGAAACAATTTCCACAATGTCTTAATTGTGTGCCAAATCGTAACTCAGATACTCATCTTTATGATCATATCATAGACATTTCATCCTCTTGTCACGATGATCTTCAACTTCACTCTGAAATTACTTGAACCATTCAATAATTCAGACTTGTGTTTCATCAAGTAAATATACTCTACATCTACTCGAATCATCTGTGAAGTAAGAACATAACGATATTCACTGCATGCCTCAGTACTCATTGGACTACACACATCAAAATGTGTTACTTCCAACAAGTTGCTATCTTGTTCCATTTTAGTGAAAAACGAGGCTTTTTAGTCATCTTGCCCATGTGGTATGATTTGCATATCTCAAGTGATTCAAAATCAAGTGAGTCCAACCGATCCATCTGCATGGAGTTTCTTCATGCGTATACACCAATAGACATGGTTCGCATGTCTCAAACTTTTCAAAACGAGTGAGTCCAAAGATCCATCAACATGGAGCTTCTTCATGCATTTTACACCAATATGACTTACATGGCAGTGCCACAAGTGGTACTATCATTACTATCTTATATCTTTTTGGCATGAAAATGTGTATCACTACGATCGAGATTCAATAAACCATTCCTTTAGGTGCAAGATCATTGAAGGTATTATTCAAATAAATAGAGTAACCATTATTCTCCTTAAATGAATAACCATATTGCGATAGACATAATCCAATCATGTCTATGCTCAACGCAAACACCAAATCTCGATGGTAGAGGGAGCGTGCGATGCTTGATCACATCAACCTTGGAAACACTTCCAACACATATCGTCACTCACCTTTAGCTAGTCTCCGTTTATTCCGTAGCTTTTATTTGAGTTACTAACACTTAGCAACCGAACCGTATCTAATACCCTGGTGCTACAAGGAGTACTAGTAAAGTACACATTAACATAATGTATATCCAATATACTTCTATCGACCTTGCCAGCCTTCTCATCTACCAAGTATCTAGGGTAATTCCGCTCGATGGTTGTTCCCTTATTACGAAGCACTTAGTCTCGGGTTTGGGTTCAACCTTGGGTTTCTTCACTAGAGCAGCAGCTTGATTTGCCGCTTCATGAAGTATCCCTTCTTGCCCTTGCCCTTCTTGAAACTAGTGGTTTCACCAACCATCAACAATTGATGCTCCTTCTGATTTCTACTTTCGCATGTGTCAAACATCGCGAATACCTCAAGGATCATCATATCTATCCCTGATATGTGATAGCTCATCACGAAGCTCTAGCAGCATGGTGGCAATGACTTTGGAGAAACATCACTATCTCATCTGGAAGATCAACTCCCACTCGATTCAAGTGATTGTTGCACTCAGACAATCTGAGCACAAGCTCAACGATTGAGCTTTTCTCCCTTAGTTTGCAGGCTAAGAAAATCGTCGGAGTTCTAATACCTCTTGACGTGGGCACAAGCCTGAAATCTCAATTTCAGCCCTCGAAACATCTCATATGTTCCACGATGTTTCGAAAACGTCTTTGGTGCCTCAACTCTAAACCGTTTAATTGAACTATCACGTAGTTATCAAAACGTGTATGTCCGATGTTCGCAACATCCACAGACGACGTTTGGGGTTCAGCACATCGAGGTGCATTAAGGACATAAGCTTTCTCTCGTCCGCATAATCGCCATGTCAACTTTCAACTATATTTTCTCTAGGAACATATCTAAACAGTGGAACTAAAGCGCGAGCTTACGACATAATTTGCAAAGATCTTTTGACTATGTTTAGGATAATTAAGTTCATCTTATGAACTCCCACTCAGATAGACATCCCTCTAGTCATCTAAGTGATTACATGATCCGAGTCAACTAGGCCGTGTCCGATCATCACGTGAGACGGACTAGTCATCATCGGTGAACATCTTCATGTTGATCATATCTACTATCGACTCATGCTCGACCTTTCGGTCTCTCGTGTTCGAGGCCATGTCTGTACATGCTAGGCTCGTCAAGTTAACCCTAAGTGTTTCGTGTGTAAATCTGTCTTACACCCGTTGTATGTGAACGTAAGAATCCATCACACCCGATCATCACGTGGTGCTTAGAAGCGATTTAACTTTAGCAACGGTGCACGTTAGGGAGAACACTTCTTGAAATTTTTGTAAGGGATCATCTTATTTACTACCGTCGTTCTAAGTAAACAAGATGCATAATCATGATAAACATCACATCCAATCAAATAGTGACATGATATGGCCAATATCATTTTGCTCCTTTGATCTCCATCTTCGGGCTCCATGATCATCATCGTCACCGCATGACACCATGATCTCCATCATCATGATCTCCATCATCGTGTCTTCATGAAGTTGTCTCGCCAACTATTACTTCTACTACTATGGCTACGGTTAGCAATAAAGTAAAGTAATTACATGGCGTTGTTCAATGACACGCAGGTCATACAAGAAATCAAGACAACTCCTATGGCTCCTGCGGTTGTCATACTCATCGACATGCAAGTCGTGATTCCTATTACAAGAACATGATCAATCTCATACATCACATATCTTTCATCACATTCTTCTTGGCCATATCACATCACATAGCATACCCCGCAAAAACAAGTTAGACGTCCTCTAATTGTTGTTGCATGTTTTACGTGGCTGCTATGGGTTTCTAGCAACGTTTCTTACCTACGCAAAACCACAACGTGATATGTCAATTGCTATTTACCCTTCATAAGGACCCTTTTCATCGAATCCATTCCGACTAAAGTGGGAGAGACTGGCACCCGCTAGCCACCTTATGCACCAAGTGCATGTCAATCGGTGGAACTTTGTCTCACGAAGAGTACGTGTAAGGTCGGTCCGGGCGCTTCATCCCACAATACCGTCGAAACAAGATTGGACTAGTAACGGTAAGTATATTGAACAAAATCAACGCCCACAACTACTTTGTGTTCTACTCGTGCAAAGAATCTACGCAATAGACCTAGCTCGATACCCTTTGTGGGGAACGAGCGAAATTCAAAATTTTCCCACGTGTCACCAAGATCTATCTATGGAGAAACCAGCAATGAGGGAAGGAGAGTGCATCTACATACCCTTGTAGATCGCTAAGCGGAAGCGCTCAAGAGAACGGGGTTGAAGGAGTCGTGATTGTCGTGATCCAAATCACCGGAGATCCTAGTGCGACGGACGGCACCTCCGCGCTCAACACACGTACAGCCGGTGACGCCTCCCATGCCTTGATCCAGCAAGGAGAGAGGGAGAGGTTGAGGAAGACTCCATCCAGCAGCAGCACGACGGCGTGGTGGTGGTGGTGGAGGCGTGGCAATCTGCGCAGGCTTCGCCAAGCACCGCGGGAGAGGAGGAGGACTTGGGAGAGGGGAGGGCTGCGCTGTAACTCGTGTTAAGCTCCCATGCGTCTCCCCACTTTATATAGGGGTGGAGGGATGGTTTCTTGCCCTCCAAGTCCATTGGGGCGTTGGCCAAGGTGGGAGGAAAGAAATCCCATCATTTCCTTCCCCACCGATTGTTATCCCCCTTTAGGGATCTTGATCTTATCCTTGGGATATGATCTTATTCCTTCTAAGGGGATCTTGGTGCGCTTGACCAGGGGTGTGGGGCCTTGCCCCACTACCCACGTTCATGTGGGTCCCCCATGCAGGTGGGCCCCACTCCGAACCTTCTAGAACCTTCCCGGTACAATACCGAAAAATCCTAAACATTTTCCGGTGGCCAAAATAGGACTTCCCATATATAAATCTTTACCTCCGGACCATTCCGGAACTCCTCGTGACGTCCGGGATCTCATCTGGGACTCCAAACAACATTCGGTAACCACATACAAACTTCCTTTATAACCCTAGCGGCATCGAACCTTAAGTGTGTAGACCCTACGGGTTCGGGAGACATGTAGACATGATCGAGACGTTCTCCGATCAATAACCAACAGCGGGATCTGGATACCCATGTTGGCTCCCACATGTTCCACGATGATCTCATCGGATGAACCACGATGTCAAGGACTTAGTCGATCCCGTATACAATTCCCTTTGTCTAGCGGTATTTTACTTGCCCGAGATTCGATCGTCGGTATACCGATACTTTGTTCAATCTCGTTACCGGCAAGTCTCTTTACTCGTTCCGTAACACATCATCCCGTGATCAACCCCTTGGTCACATTGTGCACATTATGATGATGTCCTACCGAGTGGGCCCAGAGATACCTCTCCGTTTACGGAGTGACAAATCGAGCCTCGCTCGTGTCAACCCAGCAGACACTTTCGGAGATACCGTAGTGCACCTTTATAGTCACCCGATTCGTTGTGACGTTTGATACACCCAAAGCATTCCTACGGTATCCGGAGTTACACGATCTCATGGTCTAAGGAAGAGATACTTGACATTGGAAAAGCTCTAGCAAACGAACTACACGATCTTTGTGCTATGCTTAGGATTGGGTCTTGTCCATCACATCATTCTCCTAATGATGTGATCCTGTTATCAACGACATCCAATGTCCATAGCCAGGAAACCATGACTATCTGTTGATCACAACGAGCTAGTCAACTAGAGGCTCACTAGGGACATATTGTGGTCTATGTATTCACACGTGTATTACGATTTCCGGATAATACAGTTATAGCATGAATAAAAGACAATTATCATGAACAAGGAAATATAATAATACTTTTATTATTGCCTCTAGGGCATATTTCCAACAAGCATCACGTAATTTTACCTTGGCACCACGTGCCATGAAGCAGTAGGTGGGAGTAGGATTGTCTTCTTCATTAGCTTCAGCATCGGTGTGGAAGTCGTTATCTTCAGTGTTGAAGATAGACTTGGCGACATAGGCTGTGGCTAGAGCTAGACTTGCAACACCAGGGTCAGACTCCTCTCCAGACTCCACCTCCGCCTCCTTAGAAGCAGACTCCTCCTCTGAATCAATTTCCTTGCCAACAAAGGCATGAGCCTTCCCAGATGAGCTCTTCTTGTATGATGAAGACTTGGAAGAAGACTTAGAAGACTTTGAGGATTTCTTCTTCTTCCTGTCATCAGAATCATATTCCTTGCTTTTCTTATTCTTCTTCTCATTGTCCCACTATGGACACTCAGATATGTAGTGTCCAGGTTTCTTCCACTTGTGGCAGGTTCTCTTCTTGTGGTCATGGGTGGAAGCTTCATCATTCCTTGAGCTGGATCGTGATGACTTTCTGAAGCCTTTCTTCTTAGTGAACTTCTGGAACTTCTTCACAAGCATAGCGAAGTTCCTTTCCAATGTCTTGGGATCTTCGAACTGCAATGATTCTTCTTCAGATGAGGAAACAACTTTTGCCTTCAAAGCGCGAGTTCGGCCATAGTTTGGACCATAGATATATCTTTTCTCAGATAGCTGGAACTCATGTGTGTTGAGCCTCTCAAGAATATCAGACGGATGAGTGACTTGAAGTTAGGACGTTCTTGTATCATGAGGGCAAGGGTGTCAAAGGAGCTGTCAAGTGATCTCAGTAATGTCTTGACGATTTCATGTTTGGTAATCTCAGTTGCGCCAAGAGCTTGAAGTTCATTTGTGATATCAGTGAGGCGATCAAACGTGAGCTGGACATTTTCATTGTCATTTCTCTTTAAGCGGTTGAAGAGGTTGCGAAGAACACTGATTCTTTGATCTCTCTGGGTTGAGACGCCTTCGTTGACCTTGGATAGCCAGTCCCAGACTAGCTTCGACGTTTCCAAAGCACTCACACGGCCATACTGTCCTTTGGTCAGATGACCACAGATGATGTTCTTTGCAGTAGAGTCCAGTTGAATGAACTTCTTCACATCAGTGGGGGTGACACCTTCACAGCTTTTGGGAACGCCATTCTTGACGACATACCGAGGTCGACATCAATGGCTTCAAGATGCATACGCATCTTATTCTTCGAAGAGGGATATTCAGCCCATCGAACACGGGCAAGCGGTGGAGACCTTGATTATCCCTGCAGTCGACATAGCTGAAACTCCAGGTGGTTAAACCAAATCACACAGAACAAGGGAGTACCTTGCTCTGATACCAATTGAAAGTGCTAGTATCGACTAGAGGGGGGTGAATAGGCGATTTTTATGAAAGTCTTCAAAACTTGGAAGTTTCGAAGACAAACAACAGAGATGACCTAATTGTTATGCAGCGGAAGATAAACTACCCTAAGCAAGCCATAGTCAAGTATGCAATGATGTGAAAGTACAGGACAATAGCAGCTAGGTAGTAAGGATCAGGATTGAAGATAGTATGGAGCCAATGAACAGTAGTAGTCAAGCAATGAAGTCAAACAGATACACAGATAGGCAATGACTTCACAAAGACAAACTTAAGTAAGGTTGGGAAGGGATAGAACCAGTTGCTTGTTGAAGACACAGATTTGTTAGACCAGTTCGATTCTTTGTGACAACTCTACGCCAGTTAGGGAGGCTGAGACTTAACTCAGAAGACCGTGTCTTCACCTTATTCCCCTTGAGCTAAGGACACCCAGTCCTCGCCCAATCACTCTGGTAAGTCTTCAAGGGAGACTTCCAAACCTTCACAGACTTCGTTCACCGGCAATCCACAATGACTCTTGGATGCTCAGAACGCGATGCCTAACCGGCTGGAGGATTCACAGTCCTCAAGTGTAATAAGTCTTGAGTCACACAGACGTAAAGACTTGATGATGCCTAACACCCTTTGGCTCGGGTGTTTGGGCTTTGTCCTCGCAAGGATTTATCTCTCTCAAATGCTTCGAGGTGGGTTGCTCTCAAACGACAAAAGCCGTGCACTAACTCTGAGCAGCCACCAATTTATGGTGTAGGGGTGGGCTATTTATAGCCACCGCAACCCGACCTGATTTGTCCAAAATGACCACTGGTCACCGAGGAACCGACACGTGTTCCAACAAATGATTTCAAACACACACGACAACTTTACTTGGGCTACAAGCAAAGTGACTCATCCACTCTGGATAAGGTTTGCTCTCATTGTCTTCACTCGAAGACATAGGATTTGAGTTGAGCATCACTTGATCACTCGACTTAGTTCACTTGGACCCCACTTAACAAGACGGTGGTTCCTACGACTCAACAAAGAAGAAAAGGAAACTACTGAAACCACACGTCTTCAAGGCTCCATAGTCTTCACGCAATGTCTTCTCATGTCATAGTCTTCAATATGAATATCTTCTCATACCACCATTGTCTACAATGTCTTCATACATTTTTAGGGGTCATCTCCGGTAGGTAAATCGAATCGATGAGGGACACTACCTGCGTTATCCTGCAATTCTCACAAACGCATTAGTCCCTCAACCAAATTTGTCGTCAATACTCCAAAACCAACTAGTGGTGGCACTAGATGCACTTACACTCTTTAATCAAATCTGGCCCAAACAACTGGCGGTCTCCAACTTCATCCCACAACAATGGTGTCCTGCACCTCCTTCCGTACAGAGCTTCGAATGGGGCCATCTTCAAACTGGATTGATAACTGTTGTTGTAAGAGAACTCCGCATATGGTAAATTGTCGTCCCAACTAGATCCATAATCTAGCGCACAAGCTCTGAGCATGTCCTCCAGAATCTGATTTACTCTCTCGATGCATCCATCATGCTGCGGATGGAAGGCATCTTGAACTCTAGCTTTGGTACCCAAAGTTCCATGCAACTGATTCCAGAACTTTGAGGTAAACTGGGTTCCTCTATCTGATACGATGCTCCTTGGAACTCCATGTAGACATACGATCCTGTTCATGTATATCTTTGCCAACTTAGCACTAGTGTAGGTGGTCTTTACTGGAATGCAATGGGCTACCTTTGTCAAACGGTCGACTACAACCCATATCGAGTCATAGCCTGAACGAGTCCTGGGAAATCCCGTGATAAAATCCATGCCTAGCTTGTCCCACTTCCATTCGGGTATCGGCAATGGCTGTAGCAACCCTGCTGGCTTCTGATGCTCCGCCTTCACTCTCTGACATACATTACATACTGCTACATACTCCGCAATATCCTTCTTCATTCTGGTCCACCAGAAAGTGTTCTTCAAATCTAGGTACATCTTGTTATTTCCTGGGTGAATCGAGTACGGCGAATCATGGGCCTCTTGCAAAATCAACTTCCTGATCTGCGGGTCATTAGGCACATAAACATGGTCCTCAAACCATAGGTATCGTGCTCATCCTCACGAAATCCCTTAGCTTTTCCTTTTCTCATCTTCTCCTTTATCTCGGCAATCTCCTTGTCAGTCTTCTGAGCTTCTCTGATCTTATCCATCAAAGTAGACTGGATCTCTAATGCTGCTACATAGCCTCTCGGAACTATATCCTCGGTTAACTCCCTTGGTAACTCTCCGGTCATGAGTGTGTTGACATGGCTCTTGCGGCTCAATGCCTCGGCTACTACGTTCGCCTTTCCGGGGTGATAATGCAATCTCATATCATAATCCTTGATGAGCTCCAACCATCTCCTTTGCCTGAGATTCAACTCCTTCTGCGTGAAGATGTACTTCAAACTCTTGTGATCCGTGTACACCTCACAATGGTTTCCAATGAGAAAATGTCTCCATGTCTTCAATGCATGCAGTACGGCTGCTAACTCCAAATCATGTGTAGCATAATTCAACTCATGGGGTTTAAGTTGTCGTGAGGCATACGAAACAACTCTTCCCTCCTGCATAAGCACTGCTCCAAGTCCTTGACGAGAAGTGTCGCAATATACTTCATAATCCCTGCGCTGATCTGGCAGAATCAACACTGGTGATGTAACCAAACGTTTCTTCAACTCCTGGAAACTGGCCTCACATTCCTCAGTCCATTTGAACTTGGTGTCCTTCTTCAACAATTCCGTCATGGGCTTTGCAATCTTCAAGAAACTTTCAATGAACCTCCGATAGTATCCTGCGAGTCCAAGAAAACTCCGGATCTCTCCAACTGTTGTTGGGGCTTCCCAGTTTGTCACAATGACAACTTTGGTGGGGTCTACTGCTATTCCTTCTCCGGATATAACATGTCTGAGGAATCCAACTTCCTTCAACCAAAACTCACACTTGCGGAACTTGGCGTATAACTGATGTTCTCTGAGCTTCTCCAGTACCAAACGCAAATGCTCCTTATGCTCTTCTTCATTCTTTGAGTAGACCAAAATATCATCAATGAACACCACGACAAACTTATCCAGAAACTTCATAAACACCTTGTTCATCATGTTCATGAAATAGGCAGGTGCGTTAGTCAGACCAAATGACATAACGGTATACTCATACAGCCCGTACCTGGTGGTAAAAGCCGTCTTAGGTATATCCTGCTCTCGAATCTTCAACTGGTTGTATCTTGATCGCAGATCGATGTTGGAAAATACCTTAGCTCCTTGCAATCGGTCAAACAAGTCATTGATCATCGGTAGTGGGTACTTGTTCTTGATTGTCACTTCATTCAATCCTCGATAATCAACAACCATCCTTAATAATCCATCCTTCTTCTCAACTAGAAGCACTGGCAATCCCCAAGGTGAAGAACTTGGGCGAATATAGCCGTTATCCAGTAACTCCTTAATATGCTTCTTAATTTCCTCCAAATCTTTTGCGGGCATCCTGTACGGTCTCTTAGATATTGGTCCTGTGCCTAGCAAAAGCTCAATCAAAAACTCAATGTCTCTATCCGGTGGCATGCCTCGCAACTTCTCTGGAAATACGTCAGGGAAATCATTCACCACTGGTACTTCCTCCTGTACAACTCCTGATAATAAATTTACTTGAGTCCTCTTTGGCACATGCCGGGATACATACTTGATCCTTCTTCCTTCTGGCGTGGTAAGCAAAATCGACTTACTGGCGCATTCAATGTTCCCTCCATACTTCTATAACCAATCCATGCCTAATATCACATCCAGTCCTTGTGATTCCAATACTATTACGTATGAGGGAAACATGTAGTTACCAATCCTTAATGGTAACCGATCACACCATAGACTAGCCATATACTCTGCTCCTGGCGAGGTTACTAACATGGGTGACCTAAGGGCTTGGGTTGGCAGTTTATACTTATCCAGAAATCCCCTTGATATGTATGAATGCGATGCGCCAGTATCAAAAAGAACGATTGTAGTAAATGACTTAATCAAAAACTTACCTATTACTGCATCTGGCTGGGCTTCAACCTCCTCCACGCTAACGTGGTTCACTTGTCCCTTGTTGAAAGGGATGGGCTTCTTCCTAGAGCTTCCATTGCCATTCCCTTTCTTTGCTTCAGTACATTCAGTGGCATAATGTCCAGTCTTCTGGCATTTGTAGCAGGTGATGTGGCTCAGATCCCTCTTGGCTGGTGTCGATGGGTTGGTGCAGTTCTGTCCGTTGCTTCCCCCATTCCCATTACCATTATTGGGGCCACTATGGTTGTGCGAACTACCTCCTCCATGGGTATGCTGAAAATGTCCTCCTGAGTTCGGGGTAAAACGAGGCTTCTGCTGAGCTCCAGAATTGTACTTCCCTTGTCCATACTTCCTCTTGCGGTTGTCAATCTGCTGCTGCTTCCCTTCAATCATGAGAGCTCGGTCTACCAACTCCTGGTAGTTGTTGAAGGTTGCTACCATCAACTGCATGCTCGGCTCATCATCCAGTCCTTCCAAAAACTTCTCCTGCTTAGCTGCATCCATAGCAACGTCATCTGGGGCATAATGTGCTAGCTTACTAAAGTCATCCACATACTAGCCAACAGTACGTCCTCCTTGGCGCAAGTTGCGAAACTCATGCTTCTTCATGGCCATAGCTCCTGCTGAAACATGGGCAGTACGGAAAGCCTGTTGAAACTAATCCCATGTGACAGTGTTGATAGGATAAGTGGATGTGAAATTCCCCCACCATGATGTTGCGGGTCCATCAAGCTGATGTGCGGCAAAACGCACCTTCTCCGCATCTGTGCATCCTGCAGTGGTCAACTCCCTTCCCATTTTGTGGAGCCAATCATCTGCAACTATCGGCTCGGTGCTACTGGAGAACACCGACGGATTCAACCTCAAGAAACGTGCTAAGTGATCAACAGGGGGTGGTGGTGGTGGGTTGTTGTTGTTGTTGTTATTCCCCTAGTTCTGATTCTGGACTAACATCTGCATCAATGCATTTTGCTGCTGGATCAACTGGGTGAGCTCCGGTGTGAAAGAAAATTCATTGTCACGTCTCGGGGGCATCTGAGGGTTTTAGAAAAGATGAGAAAATAGAATAGAATGAGGTCTAGAGAGAAAAACACTACCCATATGCACATGAGATAAACACAAACAATATCACTTCAATCAAATCAAACAAGGGCATACAATGGTCTAACTATCGTTACAAAAGTGCTCGGACTATACTATATACAAGGGGAAATGCTACTACTATTATGGTGGTCGACTAGAAAACTGCTCGGTCGAAGACTCCATGATATCTGCTCTAGCTTCGTCAACAAAGTCATCATCGCTATAAATGCAGGTCCGAGTCGGTGTAAATGCGATGATGATGTAGTTCTCCGGGCAAGTGAAATCATCGTCTTCTCCTCTAGTCGCGGGAAATCCTATAAATACTTTTAGCTTCTTCTTCAGATCATCATTCTTCTCCACGAGTGTCGCTATTTCCTCCTCATATCCATCGCATGTAGACTTGAGTTCTTCCTCCAACTCCGTGATCTTGGTCATTGCCTTCTTCAGGTCTATCATGCCTGCGCACATCTGGTTCTCCTGGCGACGAATGTGCTGGTTTAACTCCTGGATGAAAGCGGCAATTGATCAATCCTTCCTGGTGCTGATCATCTCCCATTGCTCATGTCGGCGCCCACAAATCTGGTAGATAGTATCCTTGAGATCCTTGTGGTAAACTTCTCCAATGCATCCCATGGTGATGTGAGCTGCCATGCTCTTTCCTAGACTCCAGGTTGGTGCATCAAAGGAAAACTCTATGGGATCAGTGACGGGCATGAACGTCCTTCCTGGAACTTGGACTTGAATCATCCAACGCTCCTCTTCGGGTAAAGCGGCAATGTAGGTCCCGATGAAGCTTGGTACTCTGATGTTCATGTATCTAGTGACTTCCTTCAAGTGGCGTCCAAAGGGTGTATCTTCATCCGGTTACGTGAACTTGTTCCTTGCATCCTCCATCCTAAAAGAGTAGAAAAGATGAGGAGTCAGAAATGAGAAGAGAGAGTAGTGATCTAGGGCTTTAGCTTAGTGGTCATGTCCTATAGTCAGCGTGTGCTCTGATACCATCTTGTAGCGACCAGACCTCAAACAATCTGATCTCTATGCATCAGTGTCATCCCTGGATCGGTAATGCTAACACGCATAGTACTTGAAGGATTTATAATAGAGTAGCAATCAAACACTTATTACATCGAATGTCTCAAAAGAGAACTTATTACAATAAATATGGCTTCAGGCCATCTAATAATGATAACATCGGAAGGCTTGGAAGATAAGCGAGTCCATCAACTCCAACGGCATCACTGAGTATAAGATCACGACCTAAGGCACCTTACTCGTCGTCTGAAAAGTCCGCAACATGAACGTTGCAACCCGAAAATGGGTCAGCACATGGAATATGCTGGCATGTAACACATAGAGAGTAATGAATAGAAATATGCTATACTACATGCATATATGGCTGGTGGAAAGCTCTATGGTTACAGATTTGCATAAAGCCAATTTTTTCCTACTGCAAAGGAATAAATTTTATTTAAATATCATGGTGGTTGTTAAACATTGAGAAGGGTACTCTAACTCAATCCCAATTAAACATCATCATTAACCCAACAAAAATTAAATTCAATAACATGATGAGATTCACATGATAATCCAAGTACTAGATACTCAAAACATCTATAACCGGGGACACGGCTAACCATGATTAGTTTATACACTCTGTAGAGGTTTGTGCACTTTTTCCCACAAGACTCGATCTCCTCCGCTTGATATCTCGCACTACATGATGTTTGAAAAAGGATGACCAAGACACAGTCTTTCAGAAGCATTAACTCTCTACTCCGGGTAGACAGTACCAACCTACATCCCCTACATCTGCTAGTCTACCTCTTCAAGAGCTCACGCAACTTAATCAACTATGCTAGAGCCCATAGTAGCTTGCGGCTGCACACGGAAGTTTCTAGCATGAATAATCTCATGATCCCTTTGAGCACTGGTGGCGGTCCATAGGAGAATCACACGGCACTCGATTTCCAAAATATCTGATAACACCTGGGTTCCCAGGTGCCTCAATCCACCCAGATGTGAATTTAAGTTGCCACCTTAAGTAAACCATTAATTAACAGTCTCACATCTATCATGGATACACTCACCCAATCCACGTCTACTACCATAGCATGGCAATATAAGCAAACGTAGAATTAACTCCCAAAGGTTTGATAATAAAACAGGTAATAGGTTCTACCTCATCTACTTCCCAAAACCCACATATTAATCAGATCCTAATCATGCAATTGTTTGAGGATTGATCTAATGCAATAAAACTGGGTAGTAAAGAGGTATGATCAAAGTGTTACTTTCCTTGCTGATGATCCGTGAAACCTAGAGATACGAAGTAGCAAGCGGCGCACTCCGGGTACTCTATTGCAAACAAACAAGCATACAATAAGCACTCATCTAAAGCACAGGCAAAACTCAAATAAGAGATCTAACCAGAAAGTTCAACTTAAGAACTCCGGTTTGCAAAAAGAATCAAATCAAACGAAGCAACGAAAGTCAAACGGGAAAGAAACAAGCTTCGTTTGCTAATCCGGACCTAAGTCAAATTTTACAGTAGAAAAAACTTGTTTGAGTTGGTTAAACGGAAAGAGGGTTTCGAGACAAAACTCTAGGCGCTTGAATCTCCTGATTCCGATAAACGAGCGAAAAGTTATACTAGAACAAAAATCGGATCAGAAATCGCGATCGAAAATAATCGCGGAAAAATCCGAGAAAAAGAAAAAACGGACGAAGAGGCTAACGAACGAATGTTCGCTATCTGCGGCTAAACAACAAAAACCGTTCCTAATTCAAATAAAATAGCGATAAAACTCCGAAATAAAATCTAGTTTGATTTTATTATTAAATCCTCAATATTTCTTTATTTTGGGAAAGTCATTTTATTCCCTCTCTCATATTTTTATAATAGAAATAACTGAAGATAAAATAATTAAAATCAAATGATCCTATTTTCAAAATTTGAGAAAACTCAAATATGAAAATAACAAAATCCCCAACTCTCTCTGTGGGTCCTTGAGTTGCGTAGAATTTCTAGGATCGAGCCAAAATGCAATTAAAATATGATATGCAATGATGATCCAATGTATAACATTTCAAATTGAAAATTTGGGATGTTACAGTTTTTGATCATGTATGTGGATGATATATTGTTGATCAGAAATGATGTTTCGATGCTGAACTCGGTCAAGGAATCATTGAATGGCAAGTTTTTAATGAAGGACCTTGGTGAAGCAGTTTACATTTTAGGCATCAAGATCTATAGAGATAGATCGAGGAGGCTGCTCGGCTTGAGCCAGAGGACGTACATAGATAAAGTGTTGAATCCTTTCAACATGAGTGAGTCTAATAAAGGGTTCTTGCCTATCTCACATGGCATAAGGCTAAGCGAGACTCAGAGTCCTTCTACATCTGATGAGCGAAGCAGGATGGGTCGGATTCCGTATGCCTCCGCAATCGGATCCATCATGTATGCCATGATATGTACATGGCCTAATGTTGCTTTTGCAATGAGCCTAACAAATAGATACCAGGACAACCCAGGTGAGAGTCACTAGGCAGCGATAAAGACTATTTTGAAGTACCTAAAAAGGACTAAAGATATGTTCCTAGTTTATGGAGGTGAGGAAGAGCTCGTCATAAGGGGTTACACCGATGCTAGTTTCCAAACCAATAGAGATGATTGTCGATCACAGTCCGGATTCGTGTACGTCATGAATGGAGGAACAGTGAGCTGGATGAGTTCGAAGCAAGGTACGGTGGTTGATTCTACCACAGAAGCCGAATACATTGCGGCTTGTGAAGCTGTAAAGGAAGGTGTTTGGATCCGGAACTTCCTAGATGATCTTGGTATTTTCCCAGCCTCAATAAAACTGTTGGACCTTTATTGTGATAATTCTGGTGCCATCACACAAGCCAAGGAGTCGAGGAATCACCACAAGACCAGACACATAGATCGGAAATATCACCTGATACGAGAGATCGTAAAGAGGGGTGATGTAAAGTTATGCGAAGTTCACACAGATGCAAATCTTCTGGATCCGTTGACTAAGCCGCACAACCCAAGCATGAGGGGCACGTTAGAGCTATGGGAATTCAGTGTCTATTTGATTGACTCTATTGCAAGTGGGAGACTGATACGTCCATTTTGCATCATGCTTTTATAGCAATATTTATTGCATTATGGGCTGTTATTACACGTTATGTCACAATACTTATGGCTATTCTCTCTTATTTTACAAGGTTCACATAAAGACGGGGAATGCCGGCAGCTGGGATTCTGGGCTGCAAAAGGAGCAAATATTGGAGACCTATACTGCACAGCTCCAAAAGTCCTGAAACTCCAGGAAAGTCATTTTTGGAATTAATAAGAATTATTCAGCGGAAGAAATACCTGAGGGGGGCCACCCACCATCCACGAGGGTGGGGGGCGCCCACCTGCCTCGTGCGCCACCTGGCAGCCCTCTGGTGCCCATCTTCTGCTATATGAAGTCTTTTACCCTAGAAAAAATCATAAGCAAGCTTACGGGACAAAACTCCGCCGCCACGAGGCGGAACCTTGTAGGAACCAATCTAGGGCTTCGGCGGAGCTGTTCTGTCGGGGAAACTTCCCTCCGGGAGGGGGAAATCATCAACATCGTCATCACCAACGATCCTCTCATCGGGAGGAGGTCAATCTCCATCAACATCTTCACCAACACCATCTCCTCTCAAACCCTAGTTCATCTCTTGTATCCAATCTTTGTACCAAAACCTCAGATTGGTACCTGTGGGTTGCTAGTAGTGTTGATTACTCCTTGTAGTTGATGCTAGTTGGTTTATTTGCTGGAAGATCATATGTTCAGATCCTTAATGCATATTAATACCCCTCTGATTATGAACATGAATATGCTTTGTGAGTAGTTATGTTTGTTCCTGAGGACATGGGTGAAGTCTTGCTATTAGTAGTCATGTGAATTTGGTATTCGTTCAATATTTTGATGAGATGTATGTTGTTTGTCCTCTAGTGGTGTTATGTGAACGTCGACTACATGACACTTCACCATTATTTGGGCCTAGAGGAAGGCATTGGGAAGTAATAAGTAGATGATGGGTTGCTAGAGTGACAGAAGCTTAAACCCTAGTTTATGCGTTGCTTCGTAAGGGGCTGATTTGGATCCATATGTTTCATGCTATGGTTAGGTTTACCTTAATACTTCTTTTGTAGTTGCGGATGCTTGCAATAGGGGTTAATCATAAGTGGGATGCTTGTCCAAGAAAGGACAGCACCCAAGCACCGGTCCACCCACATATCAAATTATCAAAGTAACGAACGTGAATCATATGAGCGTGATGAAAACTAGCTTGACGATAATTCCCATGTGTCCTCGGGAGCGCTTTTCTCATTATAAGTACTTGTCCAGGCTTGTCCTTTGCTACAGAAAGGATTGGGCCACCTTGCTGCACCCTATTTACTTTCATTGCTTGTTACCCCTTACAAATTATCTTATCACAAAACTATCTGTTACCTACAATTTCAGTGCTTGAGAGAATACCTTATTGAAAACCGCTTGTCATTTCCTTCTGCTCCTCGTTGGGTTCGACACTCTTACTTATCAAAAGTACTACGATAGATCCCCTACACTTGTGGGTCATCAAGACTCTTTTCTGGCGCCGTTTCGGGGGAGTGAAGCGCCTTTGGTGAGTGGAACTTGGTAAGGAAACATTTATATAGTGTGCTGAAATTTATTGTCACTTGTTACTATGGAAACTAATCCTTTGAGGGGCTTGTTCGGGGTATCTTCACCCCGACCAGTAAAGCAAAGAGTTGCTCCTCAACCTACTGAACCTACTGAAAATTTTTACTTTGAAATTCCTTCGGGTATGATAGAGAAACTGCTAGCTAATCCCTTTGCAGGAGATGGAACATTGCATCCCGATTTACACCTTATCTATGTGGATGAAGTTTGTGGATTATTAAAGCTTGCAGGTATGCCCGATGATGTTGTTAAGAAGAAGGTCTTCCCTTTATCTTTGAAGGGAGATGCATTGACATGGTATAGGCTATGTGATGATATTGGATCTTGGGACTATAAACGATTGAAATTGGAATTTCACCAGAAGTTTTATCCTATGCATCTTGTTCATCGTGATTGTAATTACATATATAATTTTTGGCCTCGCGAAGGAGAAAGCATCGCTCAAGCTTGGGGGAGGCTTAAGTCAATGTTATATTCATGCCCCAATCATGAGCTCTCCAGAGAAATGATGATTCAAAAAAATTATGCCCGGCTTTCTCTCAATGATCGCACCATGCTCGATACTTCTTATGCTGGCTCTTATATGATGAAGACTATTGAATTCAAGTGGGACTTATTGGAAAGAATTAAACGCAACTCTGAAGATTGGGGTTCCGACGATGGTAAGAAGTCAGGTATGACACCTAAGTTTGATTGTGTTAAATCTTTTATGGATACCGATGCTTTTCGTGGATTTAGCACTAAATATGGACTTGACTCCGAGATAGTAGCTTCAATCTGTGAATCATTTGCTACTCATGTTGATCTCCCTAAGGAGAAGTGGTTTAAATATAATCCCCCCACTAAAGTAAAAGTAGTTGCACCTGTTATAGTTGAAGAAAAGACTATCACTTATAATGATCCAGTTGTTCCTACTACTTATGTTGAGAAACCACCTTTCCCTGTTAGGATAAAGGATCATGCTAAAGCTTCAACTGTGGTTCGTAAGAGTAATACTAGAACTTATACACCTCCTAAGCAAATTAAAGTTGAACCTAGTATTGCTATGGTTAAAGATCTCTTGGCTGATAATATTGATGGGCATGTTATTATTTCTGTGAATAGGCTGCTAACATTGCTAGACCTGATGCTAAGATACATAGACCTGTTGTAGGCATGCCTGTTATTTCTGTTAAAATAGGAGATCATTGTTATCATGGCTTATGTGATATGGGTGCTAGTGCTAGTGCAATACTTTTTTTCCTTATACGAAGAAATTATGGATGATATCGCACCCGCTGAAATAGAAGATATTGATGTTACAATTAAGCTTGCAAATAGAGATACTATTTCACCAATGGGTATTGTTAGAGATGTCGAAGTCTTGTGTGGGAAAGTTAAGTATCCCGCTGATTTTCTTGTTCTTGGTTCCCCACAAGATAGCTTTTGTCCCATTATATTCGGTAGACCCTTCTTGAATACCGTTAATGCTAGGAGAGATTGTGAAAAGGATGTTGTTACAATTGGCATGGGAGATATGTCTCATGAGTTTAATTTTGCTAAATTTCGTAGACAACCCCATGATAAAGAATTGCCTAGTAAGGATGAAATTATTGGTCTTGCTTCTATTGTCGTGCCTCCTACTGATCCGTTAGAACAATATTTGCTAGACCATGAAAATGATATGTTTATGAATGAAAGAAGGGAAATAGATGAAGTATTCTTTAAACAGGGTCCTATTTTGAAACACAACACTACAAAAAAAAAGATACATCCATGACATTTTGGGCCGAACGAAATTTTTTCTGTCATACATATGACACTTCTATGACGAGAATTGTGACAAAACCTGGTATCACCATAGATGTGGTGGGCTCCTACTTCTATGACAAAAAATCATGACAGAAAATGGGCTTTTCGTCCTGTGCAGGCCGGAGACGCAGCTGCATGACATTCTTTGGGCCGTCCATGATGGAAAAAACCGTGGTAGAAGCGAGGGCGAGGAAAATTTCGAGGAGTTCCCGGTTACGGTGGGAGGTCGGGGGCCGAGCAATGCGCATTTCTCTCGTACACGTACGCGCTTGTGTGCGAGGCGTTGGCTCTAACTGAACCCGAGTGAGGCATTGGGCTCTAACTCAACCCGAGCTATTGCACTGCAGGCTATGCGTTACTGAACCCGAGCGATCAATCAATGGCTTTTAACTGAACCCGATCGAGCGATTCTTCGCCTCTGCGCTAATCAAGCCGATCGATTGATGAGCGATGAGCGTTGCGAGGGGTTTGGATGAGCGATGGAGGTGGTGTTGCCTCTGGATGAAGCAGAACCCGTGGTGTGGAGGGCTAGATGAGCGATGAAGCGGTGGAGGGTGCCCATGGAGGGTGGTTGAACAGACCCGTGGTATGGAGGGCTGGATGAGCGATGAGCGGTGGAGGGGTGCCTGTGGATGGGTGGTTGAACAGTAGCCGGTGGAGTAGCACGCGGTGGAGGCTGGATGAACAGGAGCCCGTGGAGGCTGGAGGAGGGCGACGGTAGCCCGTGGAGGCTGGAGGAGGTCAACGGTGGAGATGAACAATATCCCGTGGAGTCCCGTTTTGCACTACGCCACACCCCTCCTGATAAACAGGACCCCCATTTCGATCGTAGCTCTCCAACACAAGTCCGTTTCGTCTGTTTTGCGGTATGCCACACCCCTCCCGATCAACAGGAGCCCTGTTTCGACCGTAGGAGGTCCGTTTCGTCCGTTTTGCGGTACGCCACACTCCTCTCGATCAACAGGACCCTCATTTTGACCATAGGAGGTCCGTTTCCTCCATTTTGCGGTACGCCACACCCCTCCCGATCAATAGGACCCCTGTTTCGACCATAGGAGGTCCGTTTCCTCCGTTTTGCGGTACGCCACACCCATCCCGATCAACAGGACCCCCGTTTCGAACATGGCCGGTCGAACACAAAGATGTTTCCTCCGTTCTATGGTACGCCAGGCCTCGTTTCCATCGCCTATTCCGTCCAAGCCCTCCTGATGAACACGACGACGCATTCCGTTCCGACCTAGCCGGTTGGCTCCCCATGAACACGACGACGACGCTGTTTCTCCGTTCCAACCCAGCCATGTACACGAGCCCTGGTCGTACATATGCGCGAGTAGGCGTTCGAGACCTCGCCCGTATGTACACATATGTGGTCGTATTTTCTTTCTTGCACCGTGTCCGTCGTACGTACGTGTACATGCTACGTGCGCACCTCTACAACGACCAGTATGTACGTACACGTTCGCGACCAGAATGACAATGCTACGTACGCTTCGACCAGGTGGGTCCCGACTGTAAGGCACTTCCTTGCATGCGAAGATGTAGCTGGTGGGTCCCCGCAGTCAGGGGGCGACTTGTTTTTTTTTGCCCGGACGCACTTCCTTGCGTGCGAAGATGTAGCTGGTGGGTTCCAGCAGTCAGGGGGGCAAATCGTTTTTTTTTGCTCGGACACACTTCCTTGCGTGCGAAGGTGTAGCTGGTGGGTCCCAGCAGTCAGGGGGGCGAATCGTTTTTCTTTTGCCCGGACGCACTTCCTTGTGTGCGAAGATGAAGCTGGTGGGTCTCAGCAGTCAGGGGGAAACGTTTTTTCCGCGAAATACAGTGGCCCGTCCGGTGGGTCCTAGCTGTCAGGTGGAGGAATCATTATTTTCCGTGTAATAAGGAGGCACTTCCTTGCTGCGACCATAGACCCAGCTGTCAACCTCTCCACGTACAGTCGACGTCCGATGGAAGTCGTTCCTTGACCACGTTGACCAGGCCGCGCCAAGAGCACCACGGTGGTGGACGATGGCGAGGCCTAGGAAGGGGACAACGCGGAGCCGGGGAAGATGCGGCAGTGGAAGCCCGTGCAAAGAGGAGTACGAGGGTTCACTGGTTCGGCTGCGGTGTGAGGCTACCGTCACCGCAGGGCCTGGCCAGCGATGGGAATAGTAGGGGGAGGTGAGGCCTCCACGGCAGCACAGCCGGCCACGGGACGCAGGAGCATGCGGCACGACCGGCGCTGCTTTGGGTGGCTGGAGCAAGAAGACCAGAGGTTGAAGAAGCACTACGGCTGTCGGATGGACATCGTATGGTCACTGGAGCTAGAATCGTTCATTTTGACTAAGTTGACAAAGCCCTCCATCCCCGTCAACTTAGTTGGCCCACAAGTCATCCTCCCACTATGGTGGGTCCCAGCTAGCAGGGGGTATTCATTTTTTTGTGAGTAATAAGGAGGCACTTCCTTGCGTGCGAAGATATAGCTGGTGGGTCCGACATGTCAGCGGCGGGAACATTTTTTTCATGAAATACAGAGGCCCTTACGATGGGTCCCAGCTGTCAGGTGGAGGAATCATTATTTTGCACGTACAGTCCATGGCCAATGGATGTCGTTCGTTGACCATGTTGACCAGGCTGCGCCGAGAGCACCATGGCGGTGGACGACGGCGAGGCCTAGGAAGGGAACGTCACGGAGCCGGGGAGACTCGGCAATGGTTGCCCACGCGGTGGGGAGTACGAGGTTTCTTCGTCGGCTGCCATCGCGGAAAATAACAGGAGGTGTGGGTGAGTAGAGGAATGGCACGCCAAAGAATGAAGTAGGGTGAGGCGTTGCGGCTCAGGCGGCAAAGACAGCCGGCCACGGAGGCGGAGCGAGCAGTCCCACCGAGCTGGTTTGGGTGGGTGGAGCAAGAAGATCGATATTGAAGAAGAAGACGCGCCGTTGGATTAACATCCAACGGTCATCGCTACTAGAATCGTTGTGGACTAAGTTGACAAAGCCAAAGTACACGCCAACCTAGTAGACCCACAAGTCAGCCTCCAAATCTGTCCCAAACAAACATACTGACCCTAAATTTCTAGCCGATTCAAATTAATTTTAAATCTAAATATACCTTAATTTAAATTCAATGAAATTTTACCCGCACAAAAACAATGAAATTTAAAATATCAAAATCCAAAAGAAAACAGTATTTTGGAACTAATTGCATGTTTGCTGTATTTTTTCATTTTACAGCCCATTTATTATTACTTATAGCCCATTTCTTATTACTTATAGACCATTTCTTATTACTTATAGCCCATTTTCTGGGCAAAATGCATCCCTCCTCGTCTTGAAAGATTTCCAGCCCAACAGGGCGTAGAGAAGCAAGTAGGCCTATGTTGGTTATTCTGCAAAAAACAAAATAGCTGGCTAGCCATTTTTCAGAAAGGAAAAAACAAACTGGGCTGGTCATGTGCTAAACATATGAAATAAAAGCCTGGGCTAGACGGGCCACGGGTCCCGCACAACCCAGTTGATACCCTTCTCCGTCCCGAAAAAACAAAATTACTGCGCGCGCTGTTGGATCCCTACTGTCATCCTCACCATGTACATGCATCTCCTTATTCCTCTCGATTGTTGACCATGTTGACAACACCAGAGGGCGGTGCCGCGGCGAGCGAACCAAGGCGGAGGACGATGGTGAGGCCTCGGACGGGAATGAACAGGAGCCAGGGAAGATCACAGCCAGCCGTGGGAGGCGGGAGCAGGCAGTCCCGCCGGTGCTAGTTTGGCTTTGGCGGCTCGAGAAAGAAGACACTGAAGAAACGCGACAGACGTTAAATGTCAATCCAACGGTCAAGGTTGGCACAATCGTCTATTGACTAAGCGGACACCAAGTAGCATACTTTTTTATATATAGGAAGAAAACTGCGAGGAAAATGCGTTCGTCTGCCATCCTCCTCACAGGGAACGTTCACCACATAAGTGACTAGCACCCTTGGTTTTCAACCGAGAGGTCTTGGGTTCGAGTCCCAGGAACTCTCAATTTTGTCCTCCTTCCTTCCTCGCAAAAAAAGGGAAAGAAAATCAAAGACTTGGGAAGGCATACAGAACAAGCTAGTGTCCAAGTAAAGAGACGTTGCCGAGTTTTTGAAAAAAGAAAGACATGCTCCTGTAGCTGGTTCGAATCCAAACCTAGACTATGACTATATATGGTGCTATGCTACTCTGCAAGTAATGAAACTGACATATCCAACATTCGCTTCTCCTCTTCTCTACTTACTCTATCTAGCATCAGAAGCTCTGGCCACAGCAACCATGTCCGCTGGCTGCTCGTCCACCTGCTCTTCAGCATGCAACAACCAGATATGCGCCAAGTTGCCACACGTACCATCGCCTGTGGGTCTCATCACACCCCGCAGGCACGTGCACCATAGCCGATTGCTCATCGCAACCCGCTGCCATTGGTGTGGTGCCACTGCTGCAAATCACGCAGAGTCATCCATCGCGTCTCATCCACAATCCGCAACCCTAGCCGAGTCTTCTACAAATGCCCGAATCATGGGGTAATAATATGTTTAAGTGTTGTTCTGCTGCTTTCAGTTGCTGATTTTTTAATAGTTTGGTTGATGATCTTCCAATTTGATTCGTGCAGAAGAGGGAAGATTCATGTGATTTGTATTTCTGGGAAGTTGCTGATGTGGGGGAATGCAACTACATTGATTATTTGGTTAGCCGAGGAAGCCCAATACCAGTAGGTTGGGGTGTTGGACAAGTAACTGAAGGAACGGCAGAAGAGGAAGATGCAGGGAAGAAGGTTAAAGATGTAGTTCCTCTGATCATGGCCAAGCAACAGCTGCTAAACGGCCTTGACAATAATGAGGAGATGAAAGAACATGTGAAGATAATGGGCAAAATCGATGTGCTCTGTAGGATAATTGTCTCTTTATTTGAAGTGTATGTAGCACTCGTGATGTATTCAGTAGCTACGACATGAGCACTTTGCCGAAACTAGTAATGAATGAAACCTGTGTAGCAGGCTGGGCGTAGTGTTGTGAACATCTAATGATTTCTATTAACGGAAATTAGGGGGTATCCCCTTTTGCTCATATAAATAAATAAATAGCAGAGGCCCTGTCGGGTTAGCTTTGTTCTCATTCGAAGACGTCGAGCAAATTGCAGTCCAACAGCAAACTATGTCATCAAATTCAAGTTTCACAGCCAAATATGAGTACAACTAAACAACAATGTTATCATGTTTTAGTTGTCATACAATCACCAAACACAAATCAGCATACATAACAAGTGATGTTCTCACAGCAAAATATTAAACACATGTTCATCAGGTTTCAGTTGTCATGGCAAACACAATTTCACATAGTAGATAGAAAAACGTCTTCTGACAGGCAAATACGACAAAAGCAATGTAATCATCATCCACAGCAGCAGTGTCAACATCTTCGTCATGTGTATCAGTCTGAATCATAATTCCCCATGGTGTCATCTTCTTCTTCGTCCTCAACATCCTCGAACGTTGGCTTCTTCTTGATCAACTCTTGTATGTCCACAGCACGACAGGCAATCTTTTCGCCGGCATCATTGACGTGATATTCTCAAAGATATTAGGAACATCTGTGTTATCTTGTACATCAGGAGCAGTGTAAGCATCATCTTGTTGTGCAACTTCATTAAACGAATTCCTCTGCTCAAACCTTTGCAATACTCTCCAGTCATCACTACGTGCAAATGTGTCTTCCAAGAAAAATATCTGTGTTGCTTGATTTGCCAAAATAAAAGGCTCGTCGGTCTGGTATGCCGCCTTGACATTGATGGATTTGAAATAATCATCAGCTCTGGGTTTTGCAATCCTGGAAAACAGATTATACCAATGACAGCACAACAGAACCACACACCGATGATCCTCGAAATTGGAGATATACTGCAACTGAACAATGTCTGTTATGTTAGCATACATTTCAGTTGTCTCTTTGTCATACGTATCTGTGCTCATGATGGCACTGTTTTGTGTCTTCTTGCCTTCGTCTCGTGCAAGGGTGTTGTAGCGCACATCTCCAACAACGCAAGATTCATAACGTCTTACCCCGAGTATCAGGACCCATTGCTAGTGAGTAAAGGGTATCATCAACTGCATGCCCATCCTCCCGCATCTTCTTAACCTATGGTTAGAAAATAGACAAGCTGATCATCTTATGTACTAAATATATTAAAAAAACTGACAGTGCACTTCAAAAGCTTACATGGTTCTTGAACCATTTCGCAAATCCTGCCATAACCAGTTTGTCAATGTTTCTTGGATTTTGCGGCAGTAACTCCTCTTTGTAGATGCTGCACAACATAGTGATTGCGTCAAACAACTAAATATATAAGAATGTGCTGCAAGTTTAGTAGATTATGATGTATAAGTTGCAGTACTGCACTTACTTGATATAAGGTAGTATCTCAGGATAGTTATTCAACACATACCAAACCATTTTGTCCAAATCTTTAGGTTTGTCCTCTTGTCGACTCTTCCTCAGATCTCAAACAGAATAATCGAAAACATTGAGCCCGGGATTGTCTTCACCCACCTCTTTGCTAAGCTGATCAGCTGTTTCAATGTATTTTGAGCAGAATGTCAACGCTTCTGTAGCAATGTAGGCCTCTGCAATGGAACCCTCGGGTCTAGCTCTGTTCCTAACATAGCCCTTGAAAGTACCTAGCCGCCTTTCAATAGGGTACATCCAGCCATACTATACTGGACCTCTAAGTAGTGCCTCATTAGGTAGATGAACAGCCAAATGCACCATCACATCAAAGAAGGTTGGAGGATATATCTTCTCAAGGTCGCATAGGATACTTGGTATCTTGTCTCTAAGATGCTCCAAAGCATATATCCTGATATTTCTACTGCAGAGTTCCCTGAAGAATTGTCCCAACTCGCAATCGCTCAGTATAAGTCGTATGCCCAATCCTCTAAGGATAACAGTAAAACCCTTTGAAGTAGGACGTGGCAGTCACGAGTTTTCAACCCTTGTACCTTGTTTCCATCTGCACTGACTCTCCTTTCAGGGTTGGAAGCAAATCCATGTGGGAATCTCACACGTGACAGGTGGTGCCATATCCCGTGGTTTACCTTCATCTTGCACCTGCAAATCCTTTCTGATACCCAGGTGTGTCAAATCAATCCTAGATTTTAAGGTATCTTTCATCTTGCCGTCAATATTAAGAAGTGTGCCGATAATGTTGTCACATA
Organism: Aegilops speltoides; assembly: GCA_021437245.1. NCBI lineage: Eukaryota > Viridiplantae > Streptophyta > Magnoliopsida > Poales > Poaceae > Aegilops > Aegilops speltoides. Next base: position 120,894,569 of record CM038141.1, read on the forward strand.
TATTTTTCTTGATGTGCGTCACATCAAGATTATGCCGCAGATCCAAATCTTTCCAATACTCCAAGCCCCACAGAGTGGACCTGCGGGTAAACAATAATCTCTCTTCTACCCTGCCATGCTTCCTTTTCCCGCTACCATTACCAGGATGGTTTCCTGGTGTAATATGCATGACGTTCTCTAATTCCACTTGCAACTCATCGACTGTGAGCCTCTTTGGTGCATCACGGTTTTCATGCTTTGCATTGAACACATGTCTTCGGTATTTTCTAGGATGCGGCTTGTCCTTGGCAAGGAAACAACGGTGTCCAATGTAACAGATCTTACTAAGTTTTTATGATGACAATGATTCTCGACACAGCGAACACACGATTGTAACCATGTGTCGCTCATACGACATAGTGCCCAAAGCCGGATAATCATGGATGCAGCAAATTATAACAAAGACGCAGAAAGAAATCAGCTGGTGGGCTGCTATATACAGTCTCAGTGAGAACACCCTTCCATAGCTGTTGAAGTTCCTCCACAAGAGGCTCCATGAACAAATCAAAATCCTTTCCGGGACTTTTTGGACTGGGATGAGCAAGGCCATCATGTAGTTTGATTCTTTGGTGTAGACATTTGGAGGCATGTTGTAAGGATAACAAGCATCGCCACATGCTATATGTGGCGCTCTGGCTGCCAAATGGGTTAAATCCATCCGAAGCTAAGCCAAGTCTAATGTTTCTCGGTCAAGAACAAACTCTTTGTGTTTATCATTGAAGCTTTTCCACTCACTACCATGAGATGGATGGCTCATTACATTCGATCTTTGTACTCTGGTTCCTAGAATGCCACAAGACATCCTCTCTTGTTTCAAAGATCATGAAACAACCTCTGCAATCTTGGTGTAATTGGAAAATGTCTCAGAACATTATGAGGAATCCTCTTCATAGCATCGCCATCTTTCCATCTTGATGATTTGCATTTCGGGCATTCACTTAAGTTGGCATAATCCTTCCGGAACAGAACACAATTATTGTTACAAACATGGATCATATCATATCCAATTCCAACTGCATGAAGGAAATTCTTCATTTTACTGTAGGTGTGTGGCAGCTCAGACGCATCTGGGAAAGATTTGCGGAAAGCAGCCAACATCACATCGAATGATTTGTTAGTCATCCGCTCAGATGTCTTCACCTGAAGAAAGGTGACCATAGCTAACAATACTGACAGCTTATTTCCTAGGGTGACAGCAATGTTGCATTGTTTCAACATGCGGGCCCACCGTTTTTCTTCTGCAGGTCAAAGTTCATGGAATGCACGAGCATTTCGTAGCATTGTTACAATGTTGGTCAAACTCACTGGCTCCGCCACCACCACCTCCTCCTCCTCTTACACCTGAGCATCAGGCAGATCAAGATGGTGATCTGCTGCTTCCATGTAGTCAATAACATTGACGTTCACCGCTTCACCATGATGAACCAACCTAGTATATGTGACCGACATCCCATACAAGTGTAGATGATTTTGCGAAGTTGACTGGGGTCTTGTAACTGAATTCATAAAACTTCTACATGGGAAGAGCACATCTGATTTCGGACCACCGTACTCAGCTCTGATAAAGTTCATAAAGTTTTCAACCCCCTCGACATATCCAGCGGAGAATCTTCGAGCAGAAGTTATCCAAGTCATGTCCGTCTATTAGACATACAAATTAGTTCTTCTACTAGATATTACAGGAAAAACATATATGCTTTTTTTATGAAGTCCAGAAAAAAAATACCTAGGTCGATGTCTAAAGCTATGGCAAGATATTTGGACGAGCAGATCTAAGTAACGAAATATATGTAAAGCTAATTCAGCAAATAGATTTGAGTGCTAAATTATGGCAGGTTGTTTCAGCAGTCAATGAGGCCAAGCACACAGCCATCAAACTATCGAAGGCCATCGCAGCAACAAAGATCGAGTATAAAACGGTGTAGAGCTATTTTACCTAACAGATTGGCTACAAGACCATGGCAATCTACGTCACAATAAATATATGGCAGGATATTTTAGCAACTACTCGGCCTTGGCATGCCATCTCAGCTAAGCAGATTGAGTGCGAGCAGGCAAGGAAGCTTCTAAGCGAGCATATTGACAATAAACTACTTGCAAACAAGCGGTGAGATTAACGGCGTCTATCAGCTAACATTCAGCGCTACACCGACATGAACGGGGCCTCAGTCTAGAATGCATGTACCGTGGGAGAAGCTGACCGCCGTGCGTCTCCACACGAACGTCGCCAGCGGTGGCGGCGCTGACCGTCGTGCGCCTCCACAAGAACGTAGCCAGAGGTGGCGGCGCGGCTAGAGGACAACAGTCTACAAGAGCGTACTGTGGGAGCAAGAGGATCGTCGTGCATCCCCTCAACGAACCGCAGCGCCAACGTATCGGCGTAGTGGGGAGGGTGGCTTTGGCGGAGTGAAAGGAGTGGAGGGGGACGGGGAGGGGGTTTGGGGAATATTATTGGCTAGTTGGCCGAAGGGCGGTTGAATCGGATTTGGGGAATTTTTGTTGGGGGAGGATTTTCGCGGTGGGCGGGGAGTTTGGCGCATGGTCTGTTTCTCCAAGTGCAGTCCCACGTGTCAGTGAAGAGGCAAGCCGAAGCGCGTACCGTTTGTGTGAGCCGTGTGCAGAACCGAACATGTGTAGGGTGCAATGCGACCGCGACAGGAGTGTTGTGAGTGTACCGCCTTTTTTCCTTTTAAACTAGGTGCTTCGCCCCCTCAAAAAAAATTGTTGCTTCACGCGATCCATCGATACTACTACTAGCAATCCGGTAATCCCGACTAAAACGGCGCGGCCGGTTCTTTTCCCGCGCGATATGCTGGGAGGTTGGCTTAGTTGGGTTTTTTAGGACGAGTAATGCTACACCTACATAATCCCAGTTACGTAATTAACGTAATATGAAACATGTGAGCTGTTGATTGTAGATTGGGGGAGGAAGGGGCCCACCACCATGAAAATCAGGGGAGGAGAGAGAGAGGCAATTTACGTTAACCCTTTCGTAGGTTCCCGTAGATGTAGAAAGATGTGAAATGCGTGAATGTGTAGTGGACGTACTATTGGAGTGTCTAAGATAATTTGTGTATGTATAGACCCTATGTGTTTATTTTACTTCGCATGTTAGATTTGTCTCGGTTCAATAAAAAGCAGAGTTGGTGATGATGGTGTGCCTATCATCCTGCAATATAGGCCGTCCGATCTATATCTAACGGATAGGAAGGAAACTATGACAATTTACCCGCACTCCTCTCCACATTTGCAGATAAGGCTTTCCCTCGTTCATCCTTTTCTCCCACAAGATCTTGATCTTCCGTGCAATGCACGGGCATCTTGCTAGTACTCCTACAATATGTATATTATTGTCAAAGTTCATATACATCGGCCGAGATTAATGCAAACAGGGCAAATTTTCATTACATTTCGAACTTTTATAGGACAGAAAAATAAAAGAAACCCGACCCTAAACCTATTCTACGGCAGCGACCGACGTCCTCCATCTGCGATCTCTATGGACGGGGGCGGGGTTCAAGACCCGTGAAGTGAAGGTGCGGTCTCCGGCAAGGAAGAGTAGAAAACGGGATACGGACCGGCCAGTTGGCACACCATGCCCTGCCGCCTCGCATGCCCTACTCATCCTCGGAGTCCCCGACCTCGGCGGTGCCGGACGTTGGACGGCGAGAAGTAGGACGCGTGGCTGACGGTGCTCCCATCGTCGGCCGCCAGCGTGGCCACCACTCGTGAGGTCGCGTCCGCGTCTGGCTAAGCCGCTATTGCGTCGCGAGAGGCGACTTGAGCGAGGGCGGCGACCTCGAGCTTCATCCCCGAAGACAAGCTCTCCCTGTCGGGGGTTGGATACGACATATGCCAACGGGTGGCTTATCATGGTGGGGGCAAGTAGAACGTCGCCGGTGCCCGGAAACGGGATGAGGCGCAGATATGCACGCCGGCGAATCTTACCCAGCTTCGGGGCTCTCCGAGGAGATAACACCCCTACTGCTGCTCTGCGGGGTCTCCGCATGATCACTATGGTATGATAGTACAGAGGTGCTCCTTGAGCTGTTTTGGGGGAAGCAGGAAGGGGCAGGGCTAGCTCCTTTCCTTCTTGCTATGTGTCTAAAACCTATCCAGGGCCGAACCCTTTGCATGGGTGCCCCGGGGGGTTTATATAGGCCTACCCCCCCGGGGGTACAACGGTAATCTGACTGGGCGTGGCCCCCAGCCGTCAGTCTCTCTTGCAGCCATCCTCCTCGCCGGCACGGGGCCCGCTGATTGGCGGGTCCCATGACAAGCGTAACATCGCGGCAAAGACTCGATGACGCGGGCTCGGTCATGGGGTCGTGGGAACAGTGCCGCCGTCTGTCAGGCGATCACTGTCGCCACTCCCCGTCCAATCTGGTTTATGGCTTGTGGGGCCCTGGCCGGGAGGGGGCCGACTCTGGAGAGGCCGACTCCCGCAGGGCCGTCTTCGGGCTCGTCGGCCATCTTCTTCTCCCTCACTGACGGGGGGCCCGGCGATCTCCGGGCCGTACATGCCGCCGTCGTGGGCACAGTACCTCGTGCACTGTGGCTGAAGTCAGGGGAGGCATGGCAATAGTGCCGCGCCTCACCGGAGATCCCCTGGTGATGCGGCTCACTGTAGCCATGCCTTCCTCCCGTGGGTTTTGAGGGGATGGCCACGTTGGGGCCGTACCCTGCGTCGGTCTTCGTGAAAGGTCGTGGGCCGACTCTCATAGTCGGCCCCCTGGAAGGTCACAAGCCCGGAGTCGGCTTGCTTTGGAGTCGCCACTTGGGGATTCGGCTCCTCCGAAGGTCACCAGCTGGGACTTCGCGACCTTCGAAGGTCGCCATCTGGGACACGTGCTGAGGGGCGCAGCTTGCCATGATGTCTTGAAAGATCTTGGGACCCGGGTCGGCCTACCCGTGGCCCATTACTCCGACACTCCCGCAGAGCGTTCGTACTTGTGGTCATGGCGGATGTGGTGCCAGGTAGGAGGACGATGCGCTGTGGTGTGGAGGTTAGCTGGGCGTTGCCGCTTTAAGTAGCGCTTTCCGGTGAGGCCAAGCATCCGGGAGCGTCATTAAGTCGCCGGAGTTGGTTCCTCAGGCACCAAGCCTCTTAACGACGACATACGATCGGACGGCATGAATGCGGGCAGCTGGCGCCGGCTAGGAACGCACCGCGCGACAGCGCGAGGGACGAGGGTTTTGGTGTGCCAGGGTAGTCAGCTGCGATCGTGGCAACGTTGGAGATACCCTTTGCTCACATGCAATCCCCACATGTCATTGAAAAAGCAAGACGACCCGGCATGGTCTCAGGACCAGAGGATGCAATTTTCCGCGCTACACCATTCCGCGGACGCATCGCGGCGCACCGTGCATCCTCGACGAGCCGGGTGTTGGGGTGTGTTTGGATTGTGGCCAAAGTGCACCTTACCAAAATTTTGGTCATGACCCAAAGATCGGCCTTTGTTTGGATGGTTGCCATTTTTTTGGGCATGCCAATGAACTCTAGCCAACTCTAGTTCATTTTTCTTGCCAATGTCGGCCCAATCATGGGCAACCAATACCTCAACCAAAATTTTGGTCATGACCCAAAGATTGGTCTTTGTTTGGATGGTTGCCATTTCTTTGGCATGCCAATGAACTCTAGCCAACTCTAGTTCATTTTTCTTGCCAATGTCGGCCAAATAATGGGCAACCAATACCTCAACCAAAATTTTAGCTACCCAATGCTTTGATGGGGCAACCTTGGGCACAAACCAAACATACCATTGGTCGTGCCACAGGACTAACGCCACCCCCGGCACACTGAAACCAACCGTGTCTAGCAACGATATGAGCGTGTCGCTCACCGCGGTCGCCGTGTCCAGAGGCGGTGCTGGAGCTGCACCCCATTGTTGGCCCCAACGACCCACATGAACGGTTGTCGGTGGCGAGGAGGTCACGGGCCAGCTCCTCCGTTGGACTAGTCTGCGCTACATCGTCCCAACGGGTGTGCCCCACATGTCGGTTTCCCTGTTTTCCCGGCCATATTCGAGCGTCAGTGCTCTGCGTTGCGCATTAGGCCTTTCACTATGTAGGCCAAGCGAGACAACTTATTGTTTATTTGAGTCGTTCAAGTGTAATCATGTGGCGTTTGCTTATTTCTCATTCCTCTCCAACCCTCTTCTCCATCGATCATGTCACCCTCCAATCGAGTCCATCCTCCCGCATGTCTCATTTGAACATTCCGTCGAGTATCATTCGCATGTACCCACCCTAGTCCTCTTTCAATAGATCTCCGGACCCCGAGATGAAATCGAGAGGGAACAAGTGGGGGCACATGATACCTAAGGCGGATTCAAAATTTTGAACCGGTGATCATAGCATCCGCAAATCATATATAAAGGGTATTCAATGTTCGTTTCGTTTTTGAATGTACAATATACTCCCTCCTATCCTTTCTAGTTTACATATAAGTTTTATGTGTAGTCAAAGTATCTCCACTTTGATCAAAAAGGTATCAACATTCAACAACGCCCAATCAATATTGTTAGATTCGTACGTACTCCTAGATGTGTACTCGAGATGGTTTCCAATTTGACTATTGACAAGATTAATAGTACATGAGATGTATAATGTGAAGATTATATCATTGGAAACTCCTTTCACATACGAATTTGACCGTATGCTTTGTGTAAGTTGCATGTCATATATTATTACTCTAACATTTGGTCAAAGTTAGCCTCGAAAAACGATTAGACCCTCAGATGCTTTGTGTAAGTTGCATGTCATATATTATTACTCTAACATTTGTGTAAGTTGCATGTCATATATTATTACTCTAACATTTGGTCAAAGTAGTATAGTGGAAGTGGATCCTCTGACATAGGTATCCCTGCCTTACTCTCCCTTTCGGTCACTTACTGGCGGACCCCATGCTTGCTAGGCCCCGCATGTCAGTTACTCAATGGGTTCGGCCACGTCAGGGGATCCTCATCCGTAGTATACTCGCTCTGTTTTTATTTACTCCGCATAAAACGGAGGGAGTGGTGGTATAATAAATGACGCAGGCGGGGGATGGGAAGGGACGTCGGTTTGCTCTCAAATGCGGTCCCACAAGCGAGCGAAAACGCAAGACGAAGCACGTTCCATTTGGTGAGCGACGTGGAGGGTCCAGCGTGCCGGGCTGCAACGCGAACGCGACAAGAGAGATGTACAGTCAAAACCGATTGACCGGTCATCACCGGAACCACTATTCACACCAGAACCTTCGCTGCTCGGCCTACGCCAGCCACTGCCCTAAAACCACACCAAATCTCCAGCCCATTCCCCCACCTTTCGATCCCCTAGCCCGCATCAAGCGTCCCCTGGTTCACCAGAAAGCCATGGTGCGCCGCAAGATCACTTACTACAAGATGTTGACGCCAGAGCGCCGCGCAGAAATCGCGGTGGCAGTCGGCGTCACAGACCTCTATTCCCAAGCTCGCTTTGCGGCGGGCCAATCCTCGAGTTCTCTGGAGCCAAGATACAAGGAGGAGGAAGCCGATCCAATGTTCATGGCGGAGGTCGCGGAGCAGAAGGCCCCCGATGGGTATGAGACCATGGACGTCGACTTTGTGCCGGCGTCCGAGTCCCCCATGGTGCAGGCGGACCAGCTGTTCAACATGGCGATGCTAAAGGAGGACCGGGAGGCAGAGGCTCAACTCGACGCGGAGCGCGCGCATGCCGCTGCCATCGAGGCTCTCCTGCAGGCGGAACCGGATGTTGTGGATGTGAACCAGGCAGTGGAGGCTCAACTTGAGGCGGAGCGCGTGGATGCCGCTGCCATCGAAGCCCTCCTGCAGGCGGAACCGGGCGTCCTCGACTTGAACCGGGCGGCAGAGGCTCGACTCGACGTAGAGCGCGCGGATGCCGCTCTGATCGACACCCTCCTGCAGGAGGAACTGGACGTCCTGGACTTGAACCGGGCGGCGGAGGCTCGACTCGACGCGGAGCGCACGGATGCCACTGCCATCGAGGCCCTCCTGGAGGCAAAACCGGACGTCCTCGACTTGAACTGGGCTGTGCTCTCGTCCGTGCAGAGCGCCCGCATGCTCTGCTTGAACAAGTAGCTGGAGGCCGAGGACAACCACGGTGCGGACACACACATCGGCAGCGACGGCTGGTTCCCGCCGGCAGCCAAAGACGACGAGGCCGTCTCTTTCCGCGAGCAGTGATAGTTTTTCTTTATGTTGTTGTTTTTATGGATCTTTTGCTGTGTAAAAACATATATTTGTTATGCAAGTCGCCTGACTTGGGTCAGTCTACCATTTCAGGCGGTTTGATGAATATCCTACGTATCCTAACCCTTCTTTCCTTCTTCCTCGCATCTTCTTCTTCCCCAACAGACCACCGCACGGGCCGTACGGATACTCCCCAACATGCGGTTGGATAAACATACTCTATGAACGAAAATTATGTGTCAGCGATAGGATGGATGAGTTTGGTTTGTTCACATGCGACAGCACGTGTCAGTGAGGGTGCGTTCCCTTGGTTGGGTTTGAGGCGTGCAGGAGCGAGTGTGTGAGGGTGCGGTGCGACCGCGGCGTGCAGGAGCGATGGTGTGAGGGTGCGGTGCGACCACGACAGCCGTGCGCAAGTGTACCTCCTTCTCATTTTGAAAACTTTAGGCAAGCTTGGCAAAAATGTGTGGCGAAGTTTGGCAATGCAAGGCCTAGACCCAAAGAGGATAAGTACGTACGTACTAGGAGTACTAGTGTTAAAAAAGAAAGGCGGGGTTTTACTTCACGTGATTTAATCGATACAAATCCTCGTTTCACGTGTCAATTAATGCATATTTTTTTCTCCAAAGACCAAAGATCTAATGATCTCACTCCTCATCGCTTGATTAATGCAGCGCCATGCAAACCAACCTTGTCACTTCCGCATGCATGTAGGGAATATTAATGTCCTTGGTTGCTAACCCCATCAATTTTGCCTCGATTAGTGTTAGTGGCCCTTTGCAAATTGTAATTTTGATATACTGGCCTTGTGTACAAAAAAATGGAGGTAGTAACTATATTTGACTTCCTTCCCCATTGTGGTGACGTCCACGATATCTTTTCTTTTCGGTGGTTTGGCGAAGTGCGTTTGACGAAGAACACCATTGAGGGAGAGCACGGTAAGTCGTTCACAAGTGCCGCCTGCAAGTTGAGACAACCGCCTTATTTGCATCCAAGAAGTCCTTTACTAGTACTACTAGGAGTACTAGTGCGGTGAGATGGTTTCTCGAAGAAGATGATGGAGAAGCAGAGTCAGCGAAGAGTGAAATGATGGTTGCTTTATCCGTGCTTTTGTGATTTGACGCCTCACTGCTTTGTGATTTGTGATAGAAGGGATAGGGGAGTAGACTCTATGCTCTTTACTGTATTACATGTGTCCAAGCATGGGAGAAAGAGGAGAGACGTTGCATTTTTCTATTCCTTCAATCAATCAATCAGGGAGCTTCGGTTCCATCTTTTTGGCTTTGGCAACACCGTCCACAATGGTTCCCACGATGCCAAAAGCTATTTTCACATTTGGCTACACACTGTGGATGCCCTTAACCGTACCACTTGGTTTTGCTCCTGTGTGCTATCTATACAAATCTCAGTTATATTGATTTAAAAAATTATAGAATCAAGATTAGTAAAAAGGAGGTGATTTTGCCGCGTGGATGGCGGGGGAGGTTTCTTATTTCAGCAATGCTACATCCACGTAATGGTTTACATAAAGTTATGAACTGATGTGATGTGGGACTATTTGATTGGATTAAAGGAGAGGATTAGGCCCACCCCACCTGAAAATCAGGGGGGGCATATATAGATTAGATGGAAAGTATACGTAGCAGCTACGTAGCCCTTTGTAAGTCTAGGATTAGGCTTCTTATTTTCGGAGGATGTTGTCCTGGCGGTTTGCTAACATGCGGTCCCACGTGTTAGTGCTTTACCAAGCCGATCCGCGTCCCACATGAGGTAGAACAACGGCAAAAGCAACAAGTGGTTAAGTTGAAGAAGATGTGGGAGAAGCGGATTCAGCAACGAGTGAAATGATGGTTGCTTCGTCCCTCCAACTTCTTTTTTTAGCATTATTACTTCGTCCCTCCAACTTAACTGCGGGAAAGGTGCAGCTTTGTGATTTGACGCCTCATTGCTCATTACTACGTCGGCGCCATGACTGGGGTGCTTCACCCCGGCTGCTCAACACTGTATTCCGGTATGGCACATGGACCCGGTAGCTTGATGTCCCACATGTCGGTGAAAGGGACTAGAAGATTTATGAAAGTGAGCGCTCCACTCTTACGATGGAGGAGTAGACGACACGACGGCCCAGTGAACTGTCACTTGTACTCTATAGTACTATAGTTTTTGCTATTTCGCACGATCCATCAATACAAACCCAATTAAACAGGAAAGGGCGGGATTTTTCCCGCGCGGTAGATGATACTGGCCATACATTTCAAAGGCAATTTTAATGTATGAAAACTGAATAATTATAAGTAACAACATGATATCTAGTACAACTAAAAACACATATGATTTATTGTGTTAGAGTGTAGTAGTAGTGCTGTATTGCATAGTTGTTAGATGTAACATGTGAGAACATGTAGAGATGTAGTTTTGGAGGGCCTACAGAGAGAAAAACGTAATACGGTCACCAAACTTTAGAATAAGCTGATTACGGTCACTATATATGTTTTGCGGTGATTATACGGTCACTTGCTCACAGTTCAGCATCGGATTGCACTCTGTTGACTGGCCAAATAGTCTGCGTGGCGCCATGTTGACTAGTTAAATTGACCATATTCCTTGTGGATCCCACCTGTCAGTTTGCATAGGGAAAAGGTCAGATAAACACAAATTTACGCAGGCGCAACAAGGCTCCAACCCGGGAGTCACCTGGTTGTGTATGTGTCTGTCAGGGCCTGATGTGTGCGCATGCACGTGTAGGTTGAGCACTTGAGCGTGAGAGTGTGTGTTGGTCATGTGGTGTACTGGTGTGTGCATGCATACGTGTGTGTGTGCGTGTGAGTGTTGCGTGCGTGCGTGGCTGCGTGTGTACGTGTGAGTGTTGCGTGCGTGTGTGGGTGCATGTGTTTGTGTGAGTGTTGTGTGGATGCAGTTCGTGTGCATGCGTGCGTGTGTGTGTGTATAATCACCACACTAGCTCCTGTGTGTTAAAACAGACGGCTCAGCATACCAATACAAGGCCACCTTGTCCATGTGCGCACGGTCATGACTTCGAACCACCGTCAAAATATTTTTTTGTCGTTTGTTTTCATTCTTACTAGCAAGATGCCCGTGCGTTGCATGTAACATCAAGATGCATTTATATGACTTGTTTATCTTGTGAGAGAAAAGGATGAACGAGGGAAGGCCTTATTTGCAAAATGGAGAGGTGTGTGGGTACCTTTTTGCAAAATTGCCATAGTTTCTTTCCTATCCGTCAGATATAAATCGGACAGCCTATATTGCAAGATGGCAGGCACACCATCATCACCAACTCTATTTTTTATCAGAGTGTATTTTATGTATTTTATAAGAGTGTAGATGTAGAGTAGATACAAGTCGACAGGTGGGCATGATGGTAGTGAGATAATGTGATGCAACACTAGAGGTGCCACGTGGAGCGTTTAACTGGTCAACTAGTCATGTCATGAGAAAATACAGAGTTGTACGGTGAGCCCGTGACTGTATAATAACCACTAAACGTAAATGGTGACCGTAATGAGTGGATTCTGAAGTCCAATGTATGTATCGTGCTTTCGCTTCAAATACAATGATCGTCATTGCATATATCGCAAGAGAAAGATGAAACATGTGTGAATTTTCTGGGGGCTTACTTTTAGAGGACCTGGAGATAGTTTTGTGTGCATACGTGAAAGGGGCATGCAGGGGGGTATGCGATGGAGAGAGAGATGCTCTTCGTTTCTCTTTATTATGACTAACTTTGTATATAGTATAAAAATATACAAATTCACAGTGCGGAATAAATATCATTGTGGGCACCATGCAATGCAAATTAGCATACTTACTCCTCCATATAACTTTGTAATGTTGTATATATGTAAAAACTCTAAAATAATTTTTTGACCACACTTTATTCAAAAGGAATGTTGTATGTGAAATAAACGTGAAGAGAGGGCTTTTTAGATCAATGAGGTACATGATGTAACATGTGTGAATGTGTAGTTCATGCATTTGGCAGGGCCTAGAGAGGTATGTGTGTGTATTACGTATTCGAGAAAGGCATGGATAGATGGGCCAACGGGGGGCGTGGGAGAGATAGCACGAGAAATGAGAGTGGTCTAGAGAGAAAGACGAATATGATGTCACGACAAGAGATTCCATTCCCTTGAGTGTGTATATGCAAGGGAGAGGGAATAGAGGCACCAGGAGAAAATTTTTGTGTGTGTGGTGTTTGTGTTGGTATGTGTGGGTGTGAGAAGATAATGAGACGTGGGGGCAGAGGGTGTGTCACCGCGTGAGGTCCGGTGGGTCGAGGTGAGGCCCTTCGTTCGGTTCCATCCTACGCCACATTGGTTGGCCTGTGACGCATTTAGGAAGACCCATGGATGACTAGTCGTACAAGACAAAGATAGCAGAATTGTGAAGGACTCTGTGTCCACTGACAAAGCCGGCTAGCATTTGTAACCCTAGGTTCTCGGACTAAGGTAACCCCTTTATCTCTGATATTACTATTCATCCAACCTAACTTTAAGGGGCATCCTACAGAATGCTCTGCTAGAATCATACTCGTCGATTAGGAAGAGAGGTGTGAGACAATGCGTGAGAGACAGGCGTAAAGATAATGTGCGTACGTAGGCAGGTCCATGTATATAGAAAGGGTCGATGAGGATTGTGCGTGTGTATGTTTGCGAGAGGAAGAGTGCGTGTGATAAAGGTTAGTGAAAACAGTTGTAAATGGTTACGAGAGGGAGGGAGGGTTATATCTAGAGCATGTGTGCGAGAAAGACACCTCGGGAGAGAGTGCGTGAGCATGTGTGAGAGACCACTGATGGAGAGTGAAACTACATGTAAAATACTGCTCTACACATTGATTAAACATATAAATTGTATCCAAATATTAGGATGGGATCATGATATTTGCAATTCGCGTAAGGAGCGATCATTGATCCATCAGACATCTAGATTCTATCGAATTTGAGCATGTCTATGTTATTATTCGACACAATTGATCCACATAGTTAGTATTTTGAACTCCAGACAATGCATCGCTTTAGCAATCGAATATAAGCGTGAGTATAGTTCATGTTGTGTGTGTAAAGCACATTATACATACGAAAGTTACACAATGGACATTATAAATAGCTACCTATGAACTAGCATACATTTGAATTCAACTTAAGGTGGTTTAAAAAATCGAATTCAACATGAAGTCCATTCAATTATTTGAATTTGATATCATGGCATTTGTAAACCATACCTAAATTATGGGGGCACCAATCTTTGCTCTGATTTTGAACATAATAGCATATGTAGTCGTGTACAAAATAGATTCAAATTTAGCTCCTCCATTCCAAAATAATCATAGTTATAGGATTTTCAAGTGTCAAAATTTCAAAAAGAAGCGGATAATTTAATGAAGTTTTCAAACATACAAGGTCAAATATAATGTTGTCTATTTAGGTCAATCCTCATAGTTCAAGAGTACTCTAAATGTGAATGCTTGTGTTTCAAAATTTTGAACGAAGCGCCAAAAGAGCCTCTACTCGCCCGAAACCGCGTGAGATCAATGTTTGGTAGTACAAGGAAATTACTTTCCTAATAACTCCGACCCGTGAAACCTACCGGCCCGACGTCCAAAGGTCTAAATCGGGGTAGGTTTGTAGCTTCATCTAGACGCCACGCAATCGCCTCCGAAAAACATTCATACACAATGGCCACCTAAGCACACATGCACGCGGCCGAAATTGCTCCCGCCCACTATTTGGGACACCTGGGATTACTATCCTACCCACGACCCACAGTAGGTCCGAAATTTAAGAGGGGGGCAAAGTTTGTACTTTCCCCAAAATTCAAACAAGCGCGTCTCATCTTCTGTTCAAAAAAGCCAAAAACAAGCGTGTCCGAGACTGAAACATGGTCCCCCCCACCCGTCTGATTCCCCATTCATACTCCATGGGCGCCAAAACTACCTCTCCACCAGCCGCGAAACTCCGGCGTCCTCCGTCCGCCACCCCATCCCACCCATCAACCGCCACCCTCCTCCATCACGCCGGAGCCGATACCCCGATGTCGTCGTCCACCGCAACCTCAACTGCAACACCCTCCACGGCTAGTAGTTGAAGCCGAGGCCGAGCCGTCCGTACCCAAGCCAGTGCAACCACGTCGTCCTGCGCCTCATCGCTGCCGCTCCAACTTCACCACCCTCCACCGCACCAGAGTTGTTCCTGCTACGCCGTCCTTCGCCACCTCGGATCTGCTTCCCCTCCACCGACATACGGCCATGGCAACACAGTCAACATTTTGGCCATGGGTTCGTCCAAGCCTGCACCCTCCAGAACATCGGTTTCCCCGGTAAAAAGAAGAAGATCGGTGCGACATGTGGAGGTGACCACACCGGCAACTGAAAAAGGTACTCCTCTTCCCTTATTCATGCAAATCTTACGTCTCTGCTTGCATGGTATTCATCCCACAGAAGACACTAGTTGACCGCTTCTTCTTGATACTAGATGTTCCAAGTAACTCGCGATGCACAAGGTTTCTCCTCATACACTATTTCACCTTAGCTAGAGGTCCGTCGCCCCCTTGAATTTCAATTTCTGGCCAGTTGATTCCCAATTAACAAAAGCATTCCCCGGCGTAACAGGCGCTAGTACGCCTATTACGTCGGGGAAGCAGCGCCTTGGTGTTTATCTTAGGGGCGTGTGCGGCCTAGAGCTACTGGTGCCCGATCTGGAGGTCGTTCAGGATTAAAGGGATGGCCTGGGGGTGCTGCCAAGCACGGCGGTGGTGTGAGGTTGATGGGAGGGCGGGGCGGCGGAGGCAGGGGTCTGGGCCGGTGGTCACTGGCGGTTCAAGAAAGATCGTCAACAGTGATTGGCAAGAGGTAGACGAAGGCCATCTGCCCGTTCCTTATAGATCGGACGGTTCACTAAAAAAATCGACTGACCTATTTATTTTTAGTCGATTGTTATCTTAGATATGACCACATGTGGTGGTGTGCTGGAGGAGTACCTGCATTTCCTGTGCTCATATATTACAAAATCATACGGAGTAGAATCTAATTTTGTTTGCCATGCAATGTTGTAGAGCTATCATATGTCTCATGTCATTTATTTTTCAGCCACCTGCTATCTGCACTTTTACAGTACCCTAGTTCTGCACACACTGCACCCATACTCTCACTATTGTGTTTTTATGCAAGGGTATTTCAGACTCTGCCTTGAGAGAAGCAGAAAAGAAAAGAGAGAAGTCGCTCCAGCTTCGTATGCGAGTAGGCAAGACACGTTACAACGCTATAAAGGGTGTAGTGTCAGCAGATGGAGATGGTAAACGTAGCTCTGGAGTTGATGACCTCGCTCGCAATGAACCACCATCCCAAGTGCTTGCTTTAACTTCGTGGTGTCATATGTGGTTGCATGTTCCATATGGTGTCTAGCTTGTATTCGAAAGGCCGAAGTCGGTAAGATAAGGAAAGATATTTTTTTACATGAACCACTATCCCATGAGCACTAGAAGACAAATAGCTAGTCAGGGCACTGGCCAAGCCAGTGACAAGCCCAGCAAAGATAGGCATCACCTGGAAGCTAACTAAAAAGCTGCGATGGTGGCGAAGCAGCCCGCCTCCCACCAGGCTCTCAGGTCCTAGATGATCATGCTCACCACTCCAGCCGGATGTCTAGCTTGTATTGCTTCCAATTTGGTTAAATTGCATCTGCTTAGCTTACACATTATACCTTTGAATATGACATGCCTTTCTGTTTTTGGTACATACTAGTACATTTGTGTATTAACCATGTTCTTACATCAAACTAATGTTCTTGTGTATCCCTCATCAATCACTTATGACGAGGCGGGCAGGCAAGGGGACTACTCCTCATTTAAAGAATGCAGCGTCAGCCTCCCGACATGATTCTCAAGAAACAGAAATGCTAGATGAAGATAGTGAACGTAGCTCTGTAGTTGATTACAACATTTCCCCTACACTAGCATCGCAGGTGCTTGCTCTAACTTGGCAGCGTGATATGTGGTTGCATGTTGCATATGGTGTCTAGATTGTAATTCTTCCAATCTGGTTAAACTACATGTGCTAGTCTGCTTAGCTTATACATTATACCTGTTAATGTGACATGCCATCCTGTATTTAGTACATAGTACATCTGTCTATTAAGCATGTCCTTACATAAAACTATTGTTTTTTTGTATCCCGCATCAATCAATATGACGAGACACCTTTAGTATATGTAGTGCGATATTCGTTGCATCTTTCATATGATTTATAGCATGCGCCACTTCTAATTTGTTGAAATTCCATTTATGATGGGACGCTTTTAACTTGGCAGAGTCATATTGGTTGCATCTTTCATGTGGTGTCTAGCTTGCATTGCTTCTTATTTGCTGGAATGGTTTCTGCTTATTTTACACAAACAGTTGTGAACAAGCCATGCTGTCCTGTTTTTCGTACATATTCCATCCTGGTATCATGTGTTTGCCTTACATCAAAGTAGTGATTGTCAGTATCATGCATGAATGAGTTCTGAAGAGAGAACTGTATTGCTTTTTCTTGTCGGTTTTACTTGACAATTCAAAATCAATAAAGCAGAAGGAAGTTAGCAAGGCAGCAGACAAAGGTGCTCCTTTCAAATGGAGGGCCTCCACAGTTTCTACTCCTCCACACCCCCAAGATGATTTCCAAGACAACACATGCATAGACACTCAACAAAGTTGTGTTTATGATGAGCACGTCTCCCCTAGTGCAGCATCACCGGTGCTCCCTCTAACTTGGCACTGTTATATGTGGTTGCATGTTATGTGTGATGTCTAGCTTGTATTGCTTCTAATTTTGTTGAATTCCATCTGCTTACTTTACACATTGTACTTGAATAAGACACGTGTTCCTGTTTCTAGAACATATAATATTTGTCTATCACACCATGTTCTTACATCAAATTACTACTGTTGTGTAACCTGCAACAATCACTTATCATACGACACGTTTGACTTCGGAGTGTGATATAGGTTACATCTCACATTCTTTTCTAGCTTGTACTACTAATTTGTTGAAATGGCACTTATGACGAGACAGCTTTAACTTGGTAGAGTGATATTCATTGCATCTTTCATATGGTGTCTAGCTTTCATTGCTTCTAATTTGTTGAAATGCCTTCTCCTTAGTTTACACATCATAAGCTGTGAATATGTAATGTTGTGAATATGCAATGGCACTAATGATGAGAGACCTCTAACATGGTAGTGTGATGTTGTTTGCATCTTGCATATGATTTATTTCTTGTACAGTTTCACATTTGTTTAAACGCCATTTATGATGAGACACTGTTAACTTGGCAGAGCGATATTTGTAGCATCTTTCGTATGGTGTCTACCTTCCATTGCATTGCTTCTAATTTGGTAAAATGTCTTCTTCTTAGTTTACACATCATAGTTCTGGTTATCTCTTCCGTCCTGTTTTTCATGCATATTACATCCTCCTATCATGTGGTTGTCTAACATCAAAGTTCAGTTCATCTGCATCACGCATCAATTTGTTCTGAAGAACTAAATTGTTATTCGTTTTTCTTGTCGGCTTGACTCAACATGGCACAGAGAAAGAGGAAGAAACATGGAATGGCAGGGAATGAGAAGCGGAAGAATCCTGCAGATTCTGCTGGTACTGATGGTGCAATAGAAGGTCAAAGTCTAGCGGAAAATTCTACAAACACGGCATCCCATGCTACACGAGTTGCAAAAAAGCCAAACAGAAACAAATAGCTGCCACCAAACAAGCAGTGACAGCCCTAGTTCATGCAACACCTACCACAGTACTACCAGCTGCACGACTTACTCGTGCGTCAACTGAGCTAGCAGCACGTTCCCAAGATCCCTTGCCACCTGACACTACTGAAAGTGCAATCTTGCTCTTAAAGAGTATTTTTGATATTGATGACAAACCTACATATAGGGGACTAACCTTGTTTGCTAAGTATATACACAGGCCGTCTGTCCTCTGGTTTTTCTTTAGTGAGCATCATGATCGCATCATATGAGATTTTACTCAAGCAAATTATCAATGAGGAAAGGAGCAAACAAAGATGAAGTATTGTGCTCTTTTTATATTCCTTGAGTAATAGGAACCCGCACTATTAAGAGGGGATCCGAAGTGTAGGTTCAAGACTTGCTCACATTTTGTATCATAAACAATTCTTTCACAATAGACCAAAATCCCTAGCAATATCCCTTAGCCAAAACCTACCACTTCTCCTAGCCGGATCATCCGGCAAGCTACCCAGATCATCCGGGCTTCACCCGGATCAGCTGGACCCTGCACCGGATCATCCGTATAATAGGTGATCTCCATCACAGAACGGTGTGGCTGAAGCCGGATCATCCGGACGTTCCTTCGGATCATCCGGGCTGTTCCCCGGATCGTCCGGATTCTCTTCCAGATCGTCCGGATAACAGTGCCCTATTTTCACAGAAGCCATATGTTGTAGCCGGATCGTCCGGTCAGGCATCCGGATCATCCAGGGTTTGTCCGGATCATCCGGGCTTGCCTCCGGACTGTCCGGGCTGCTCGCAGCTCGGCTGCAACCATCTGCATCCGGGCCTTCTGCCAGATTTATCCGGACAAATGTCCGGATCATCCGGATGGTGTCCCAGATCATCCGGGGTGGTCAACTTGTGTCCAAACGGCTCTATTCTGGACATGGTATAAATAGCACCTTACCCCTTCGAGATAAGGTTGAACACTCCACACAAACACGCCTCAAGAACACCAGTGCTTCCCCTCTCTTGCTCACACACTAAATCCTGTGTCCGGCTTGATTCTTGAGAGTTTGAAGAGTTGTTCCAATCAAAGAAAGATCTTCTTCCTCCCTTCTTGTGACCAAAGCAAATCGAAGTTTGAGCAAGTCTTGAGTCTTTCCCCTCGGATCTTGTTACTCTTGGAGGTTGGAGACTCCTAGGCGGTAGGAGTCATTCGGTGAGGAATCAACTATTGTGATTACCCCCGGAAAGTTTGTGAGGGTTTGGAGACCACCCCAAGGTCTACCACTAGTGGTTGAGAAACGCCTTCGTGGTGTTGTCTCAAAGGGAGAATAGGGTGAGCCTTCGTGGCGTAGGTGTGCCTTCGTGGTAACATCCGCCCCTCTAACGGTGACTAGCTTCCCTCCAAGGAAGTGAACATCGGCATACATCATCGTCTCCCGGAGTTGCGGTTATTCCTAACCCTAACTCTATACTTGTGGTTACTTGTTGTGATTGCACTTACTTACATCTTATTGTGCTTGCTCACTTATATGCTTGTGTT
This sequence comes from Aegilops speltoides, assembly GCA_021437245.1. Lineage (NCBI taxonomy): Eukaryota > Viridiplantae > Streptophyta > Magnoliopsida > Poales > Poaceae > Aegilops > Aegilops speltoides. Next base: position 120,914,090 of record CM038141.1, read on the forward strand.
ACTTGCCTAGTACTTTGTACTTACTAGCAATTGTTAGGCTCACCTTCATATTCCGCTCTATTGCCTAAAATTGCTTAGTAATAATTAAAATTTGTAATTGTACCTATTCACCCCCCTCTAGGTCTATCTCGATCCTTTCAATTGGTATCAGAGCCCCATGCTCTATTCTTGTGGCTTAACCGCCCTAGGCGAGATGAACCCGGATGGGACTCCACAGTTGTAGATCCTAAGGATAAAGGTGAGGCTTCCTCTGAAGTCAAGACCTTTACGTCGGAGGATCTAGAACGACCCTGCTAAGCAAAAAGAGGAGCATGATGCTTCTCTTGAGGCCTTGGTCCAAATGAGATTAGCCACGTTGTCCACAGTGCTTGCACCACTCTCGGGTGGTGCTGCTTTGAGGCCAACTGTGCCTACTCCATCACTTGGTCAACAACCTCCTAGCAATGAACACGCCAGTGTTCCTTGGCTTTATGCAAGACCTCAGGTTGAGAAACCAAGATATAACCCTCAAGGCAAACCTCCTTTACTAAGTGCCACTTTCGATTTTGCCTTGTGGAGAGTTGCTATGCAGGATCATCTTCGACATGGAAATGACGAGATGCTGGAAATCTTGGAGTATGGCTATCATGTGGTTGATCCAAACAACCCCACACCAAGAGAAATATATGAAAAGAACCTCAATGACACTGCTATCATGTGTATAAGGAGAGGCATGGATGAAAAACAAAGGAGACCGTTCATACACATCACAAGTGCCAAGGAACTATGGGAAAGTATCATACGATCCAGGACTGGCACCTCTACCCTCCGGAGTGCTCAATATGAAATTGCCAAGGGGCAATTGCAAAACTTTTGTATGGAGAAAGGTGAAACCCCCAATCAACTCCATGAGCGCCTCATGACTCTCACTATCGATATTGAGTCATGTGAGTGTGACAAGACACAAGATGGATTCAACATGACTAAGAGATTCCTTGTGGATAAATTGCTTCATGCTCTTGCTCCATATCACCATCAAATGGTGTGGGACATAAGACAACACCATAATTTCGAGGAAATGACTACAAATGACATCATATCCACCTTTCAACTATTTGAAGAGTCAAAGGCTAATGCCACAAAACATCTTGCCATGCATGGTTCCCCATCATCAAAGGTCAATCTTGCATTGAAGGCCAAGCATGTATGTGAAGATGAGCAAAGTGAAGAAGAAGAAGAAGATGATGATGATGAAGATGGTGATGAGATTGAATCCGACGAGGGCCCGTCATATGAAGACATGGCTCTCTTTGTCAAGAAGTTTAGCGCGGGAAAATTCAAGGGAAGATTCCAAAAGAAGAAAGTAAGAAAATGCTACATCTGTGAGGAAACCAACCACTTCTCAAATGAGTGCCCTTATGAGAAGAGAGAAGATAAACCAAGGTTTCCCAAGACCTTTCCTAAGAAGAAGTTGCCAAATCCTTTGAACTCCAAGCTCAAGAAGAGAGATGGGAAAGCAATGGTTGCTCAAGAAGAATCCGATCTGGATGATGTTAGTGGTGTTGCCGGAGTTGCTCAAGATTCGCAAAACACGTTGAGGCTAGTCAATAAGAGTGGTGAAGTTGTCACCTACAACTACATGAAGTATTACAAGGGCAACGCTCACAAGTGCCTCATGGCGAAGGCCGTGGTAGAAGATGGAGAGGATCAAAACTCTCCTGACAAGGTCAAGGTAACCCCACGATCAAACCCTCCTCTTCTCACTCCTCCTATTTCTAGTGATGAGTATCTTGATGCGGAGGATAGTTATGAGGATGATGATCTAAATGATCCTATGCTTGCTAAACTTAATAAATTCATGTGCTCCCTCAAAGGAAAGAAGCTCACTATGTTTCGTATGCTTATGGAGATGGTGAGTAAGCACACCATCACCATTAAGGAACTCGAAACCCTCGTCACCGAGGAAAGGAAAATGTGAAATCCTTGAGCGAAAAGTCCAATATGAGGAAACACGAAATGATGAACTATGCTTAAAATTGGCACAAATATTGATGTTCATACTAAAGATCTTGCCTCCTTGAAAAAGGCTATTGGCTCTTGTGAAGAGTTGATGAATGATAAAAGTAAGCTTGTGAAGTCTCATGCTTCTCTCTCTAAGGATTGTGAGCTTCTATCCATGTCCCTCAAGACTAAGGAAGAAGAGCTCACCCTTCTTACAAAGAGTTTTGAGACGCTCAAACTTACTTATCTTGAAACTCTAGCTAAGGCCTACTCGTCTCCTATTATAAATGTTGATGCTTGTTCTACTAACTCTAGTAGTGATCTAGCATCTATTCTTGAGGAAAATCATTTTCTCAAGGCTCAAATTGAGAAAGGGCTCATGACATGTGCTCAAGGGCAAAAGAACCTTAATGAGGTGTTGAGCCAACACAATGAAGTGTTCGCCAAAGAGGGACTCGAGTTTGACCCAAGCACAAGCAAGAAGAAGACATTCTCTCAAAAGTGCACCAACCCTTTAAAAGAAACTTTTGTACGAGAAGGACACAAGGAGAAAGGTAAGGTTGCTAGTGGGAAGGCCACAAGAGGCATGCCCACTCTCAACAAGCCAAAAGAGTTCATGCCTCCATCCTATGTACTTCGTAAGACTAAGGATGGAGAAGTTTATGCAAAGTTTGTTGGTCCTCGAAATGCATTTCGGTTTTATGCTATTTGGGTCCCTAAAACCCTTGTGACTAACTTGAGAGGTCCCATTGCAAGATGGGTGCCTATAACCAAGTAATAATTGTGTGTAGGTTTCCTTCTCCGGTGGAGTAAAATGGGTGATTGATAGTGGGTGTACCAATCATATGACTGGAGATAGCAAATTGCTCTACAATTTCATGGAAGCTATTCAACCATTTCTGAGCATTATGTTTGGTGGAGGATTAAAAGGACAGGTACTTGGGTTGGGGAAGGTGTAAAAGTGCAACTAATCCCCGGGTGGTTTTGGTAATTAATAACAACATATATATCATTGAACTAATAGTTACTTGAGAATCATTTCAGAAAGTTCAGTGATATGGGTATGGCAAGGACTGAAGAAGTGGACCCCTCAAAATGCTAAGGCAAGCATTGGCAAAAGCTCAAGACTCCATTTTGGTTTAGTGATCCAAGATCACATTGAGTCCATAGGAAAAGCCAATACTATTAAAAGGGGATGAGGTTATGATGATGATCTGGTTGCTCAAGTGCTTAGTGATACATCTCCTAAACTATCAGCAACTTTCACTGCCATATACACTCATAAGTAGTCTTGGTCCCACCGATATTCCAAACTCAGTCACACCGAGATGAACCACCTCAGCCATAAGCCAAACCCTAGAAAACTCGGATTTTCCGATTCTGAACTCGGTCTCGCCGAAACTTCAGTTGCCAAGCTTCTGTAACCTTCTGTCATCAAATCGGTGTCACCGAGATGATGAAGTCGGTCCCACCGAAATTGGCAAGCTCTTGTCTTTGCACGAATCGGACTAACCGAGATTGTATTTTCGGTCCCACCGAAAAATCCCAACGTTCACATTATTTGAACTATCGGTCTCACCGAGTTGTCAACTTCGGTCCCACCGAGATTTCTCAAATGTGTGTAACGGTTGGATTTTGTGTGGAGGCTATAAATACCCCTCCACCCCTCTTCATTCGTGGAGAGAGCCATCAGAAAGAACTGCCACTCCTACCTTACATTTCTGAGAAGAGAAGTACCTACCCTTGTGTTGAGATCAAGTTGCTCCACTCCCACCATATGAAGCTTGATCTCTAGCCTTCCCAAGTTGCTTTCCACTCAATCCTTTCTTCCACCACAGCCAAATCAGTGAGGAGAGTTGAGTGTTGGGGAGATTATCATTTGAAGCACAAGAGCAAGGAGTTCATCATCATCAACAACATCTATTACCTTTTGGAGGGTGGTGCCTCCTAGATTGGTTAGGTGTCGCTTGGGAGCCTCCGTCATCAAGATGTGGAGTTGAACCAAGAAGTTTGTAAGGGCAAGGAGATCGCCTACTTCGTGAAGATCTACCCCGAGTAAGGCTAGTCCTCCGTGGGCGTAGGCCATGATGGAATAGACAAGGTTGCTTCTTTGTGGACCCTTCGTGGGTGGAGCCCTCCGTGGACTCTCGCAGTCGTTACCCTCCGTGGGTTGAAGTCTCCATCAACGTGGAAGTACGATAGCACCACCTATCGGAACCACGAGAAAAATCACCGCGTCTTCAAAATTGCGTTTGCTCTTCTCCACCTCTCTTTACTACATGTGCAATTTACTTTCCGCTGCCTATACTCTAGAATTGCATGTGTAGGGTGATGCTTGACTTGATCATAATCGTGAATCTTCCAAAAACTATTCTTTGTCAAAAGGCAGAATTTTTATATTGTCAAGTAGTCTAATCACCCCCCCCCCCTCTAAACATACTTTCGATCCTACAAGTGGTATCAGAGCTTTGGTCTCCATCGTATTGGTTTCCATTGCATTGGACTCCATAAGCTTGGTTTCACAACCTAGGTGAGTATGGCGTCTAGTGAGGGTAATTTTCGTAGAGGTCCTTACTTTGATGGTACAAATTTTGCTAGTTGGAAGCATAAAATGAAAATGCATATTCTTGGTCATAACCCAGCCGCATGGGGCATTATTTGTGTTGGTATGCAAGGTGAATTCTTGAGGAAGGAAAAGTTCCGGATCGTGGCTTACAGCGGAAGAATTGCGGATGTTGCAAAACAATGCTCAAGCTTGTGACATTCTCTTCAATGCCTTGTGTCCCGAGGAGTTCAACAAAATCAGCCGTCTTGAGAATGCAAAGAGATTTGGGATACTTTGGTTGAAATGCACGAAGGTACCGAGTCCGTGAAGGAATCAAAGCTAGATATTCTTCAAGGTCAACTTGACAAGTTCAAGATGAAGGATGGTGAAGGAGTCGCTGAAATGTACTCTAGGCTTGCTCTCATCACAAATGAGATTGCCGGCTTAGGAAGCGAAGAAATGACCGACCGATTCATCATCAAGAAGATTCTCAGAGCTTTGGATGGAAAGTATGACACCGTGTGCACTTTGATCCAAATGATGCCAAACTACAAGAATCTCAAGCCAACCGAAGTCATTGGAAGAATTGTTGCTCATGAGATGACACTTAAGGATAAGGAAGAGCTTCACAACAAGTCAAGTGGTGCTTACAAAGCTACAAGTGATGCTCCCACAACCTCAAGTGACAAGTTAGTTTCCAATGAAGAGATAAGCCTAATGGTCAAGAACTTCAACAAATTCTACAAGAATAGAGGCAAAAGAGAAGCTCAAAGTCTAGATCATATGATGAAAAGAGATCTTCTAGTCGTGATCGAAGCTGCTACAATTGTGGAAGACCGGACACTACTCAAATGAGTGTACGGCTCCCCACAAGAGAAGAGAAGAATCTCCAAGAAGAAGAAGCTCAAGAGATGAGTCACCTCGGAAAGAGAGAAGGAGCAGAGATGATCGTTATGAGCGAAGACCCTCTCGGAGAAGCAAGGATTCGGAGAGGAAAGACAAGTCATCAAGGAGCTACACAAGAAGAAAACATCAAGCTCATGTAGGTGAATGGGTCTTGGCTCCGACTCCGACAATCAATCCGAAGGAAGCTATCACTCCAACTCCGACTACTGATCAAGATGAAGGTGTTGCGGTCTTGCTCTCGTATCCTCCAACTCCAACTCCTACGACTTATTTGATTCACCAAATGAGGGAATTGGAAGATGCTTCATGGCTAAAGGCCCCAAGGTACCACACCCTGAATTCATTGACTTCGATAGTGATGAGGATGACTTGCTTGGTGAAGATGAGCTCTTGCTTGATAAATCCAGTGAGCCTAGTAATGATGAACATGCTAGTAGTCTTTATAGTCGAGAAGAGTCGAATGACAATGCTATGAAGGAGATTGAGCGTCTAACTAAAGAACCAAACACTCTTAAGTTAGCTCATGAAACAACTCAAGAAGATCATAGAGAGCTCCTAAGATCTCATGAGAAGCTACGCTTCGAGAAGGTCACTCTAGAGCAAGAACATGAGTTTCTAAAAGCAATCAATGACGATCTTCGAAAGAAGAGTTCTTCATATCTTGCCAAACGACTTCTCTTGTCTAATTTCTTGCCACCCATTAAGACTAAGCATGACAAGCATAAGAAAAATTCTTTCTCTAGTAGTAACAATAACCATGCTAAATCAAATGTTGTTGCTTCTAGTAGTTCTCTTGATTCCACTAACAATGTTTCAAGCCAAGTTACACTTGAGCAAGAAAATAGTTTATTGAAAGGGATCATAGAGAAAGGTGTCTACAAGAGCCTTGCGGAAGCAAGAACTTTGAGGAAATTGTTCGCAAGCAAGGAAGGCACCGGAAGAATCAAGGAATTGGTTTTGAGCGAAAGTTCAACGCCGAAGGTGTTGAATGGGAAGAAGGTCAATATCCTACTCCACAGTTTGTTTCTCAAAAGGAGAAGTATGATCCTACTTCTTCCAATGTGGAACAAGCTCAAGATGACCTTCCACCACAAGACCACAAGCTAAAAGGCAAGGACAAGCTTCAAGAGGAGATTGATGCATTTGTTGAAGCACCTCAAGCCATGGTCAAGTGGGTTCCCAAGGAAACGTCAAGGTCTACTTCGTCAAGCTCAACTACAACCCCAAGGATTCCCATCAAGATGATGTGGATCCCGAAGAAGAAGAACTAGAACGTTCTTGAGGGTGACTCCGCCAACATACTTCACTCACATTCATTTTGGCAAAAACTTGTGCAATCAACTTCCACATCGTGCACTAGTTCATGGAGTCTGAAAGTGCAACTAATCCCCGGGTGGTTTTGGTAATTAATAACAACATATATATCATTGAACTAATTATTTCTTGAGAATGTTTCAGAAAGTTCAGTGATATGGGTATGGCAATGACTGATGATGTGGACCCCTCAAAATGCTAAGGAAAACATTGGCAAAAGCTCAAGACTCTATTTTTGGTTTAGTGATCCAAGATCACATTGAGTCCATAGGAAAGCCAATACTATTAAAAGGGGATGAGGTTATGATGATGATCTGGTTGCTCAAAGTGCTTAGTGATTTATCTCTCAAACTATCAGCAATTTTTCATTCCAACATAAACCCATAAGTAATCTCGGTCCCACCGATTCCATAAACTCAGTCACACCAAGATGAACCACCTCAGCCATATACCCAAACCCTAATAATTTTGGATTTTCCGATTCCAAACTCGGTCATACCGAAATTGGTGTTGCCAAGCTTCTGTAACCTTCTGTACTCAAATCGGTGTCACCGAGATGAGAAAGTCGGTCCCACCGAGATTGGCAAACCCTAGACTTTGGAAGAATCGGACTAACCGAGATTGTATTTTCGGTCCCACGAAAATCCCAACGTTCACAAGATTTGAACTTTCGGTCCCACCGAGTTGTCAACTTCGGTCCGACCGAGATTGGTCAAATGTGTGTAGCAGTTGGATTTTGTGTGGAGGCTATAAATACCCTCCACCTCCTCTTCATTCTTGGAGAGAGCCATCGAAAGAACTACCACTCCTACCTTACATTTCGAGAAGAAAACTACCTACCCTTGTGTTGAGATCAAGTTGCTCCACTCCCACCATATGAAACTTGATTTCTAGCCTTCCCAAGTTGCTTTCCACTCAATCCTTTCTTCCACCACAGCCAAATCAGTGGGAGAGTTGAGTGTTGGGGAGATTATCATTTGAAGCACAAGAGCAAGGAGTTCATCATCACCAACACCATCTATTACCTTTTGGAGGTGGTGCCTCCTAGATTGGTTAGGTGTCGCTTGGGAGCCTCCGTCAAGATGTGGAGTTGAACCAAGAAGTTTGTAAGGGCAAGGAGATCGCCTACTTCGTGAAGATCTACCCGAGTAAGGCTAGTCCTCCGTGGGCATAAGCCATGATGGCATAGACAAGGTTGCTTCTTCGTGGACCCTTCGTGGGTGGAGCCCTCCGTGGACTCTCGCAGCCGTTACCCTCCGTGGGTTGAAGTCTCCATCAACGTGGATTGACGATAGCACCACCTATCGGAACCACGAGAAAAATCTCCGTGTCTCCAAATTGCGTTTGCTCTTCTCCACCTCTTATTTACTACATGTGCAATTTACTTTCCGCTGCCATAACTCTAGAATTGCATGTGTAGGGTGATACTTGACTTGGTCATCATTGTGAACTTGCTAAAAACTTGTCCTAATCAAAAGGCTAAACTTTTAAGTTGTCAAGTAGTCTAATCACCCCCCCTCTAGACATACTTCCGATCCTACAAGTGGTATCAGAGCTTTGGTCTCCATTGGATTGGTTTCCATTGCATTGGATTCCATAAGCTTGGTTTCACAACCTAGGAGAGTATGGCGTCTAGTGAGGTAATTTCGTAGAGGTCCTTACTTTGATGGTTCAAACTTTGCTAGTTGGAAGCATAAAATGAAAATGCATATTCTTGGACATAACCCCGCCGCATGGGGCATTATTTGTGTTGGCTTGCAAGGTGAGTTCTTGAGGAAGGAAAAGTTCGGATCGCGAAGCTACTGCGGATGAGTTGCGGATGTTACAGAACAATGCTCAAGCTTGTGACATTCTCTTCAATGCTTTGTGTCCCGAGGAGTTCAACAAGATCAGCCGTCTTGAGAATGCAAAAGAGATTTGGGATACTTTGGTGAAATGCACGAAGGTACCGAGTCCGTGAAGGAATCAAAGCTAGATGTTCTTCAAGGTCAGCTTGACAAGTTCAAGATGAAGGAAGGTGAAGGAGTCGCTGAAATGTACTCTAGGCTTGCTCTCATCACCAATGAGATGGCAGGCTTAGGAAGCGAAGAAATGACCGACCGATTCATCATCAAGAAGATTCTCAGAGCTTTGGATGGAAAGTATGACACCGTGTGCACTTTGATCCAAATGATGCCAAACTACAAAGATCTCAAGCCTACCGAAGTCATTGGAAGAATTGTTGCTCATGAGATGACACTTAAAGATAAGGAAGAGCTTCACAACAAGTCAAGTGGTGCTTACAAAGCTGCAGTTGAAGCTCCCACAACCTCAAGTGACAAGCTAGTTTCCAATGAAGAGATAAGCCTAATGGTGAAGAACTTCAACAAATTCTACAAGAGTAGAAGCAAGGAAAGAAGCTCAAAGTCTAGATCATATGATGAAAAGAGATCTTCTAGTCGTGATCGAAACTGCTACAATTGTGGAAGACCCGGACACTACTCAAATGAGTGTTCGACTCCCCACAAGAGAAGAGAAGAATCTCCAAGAAGAAGAAGCTCAAGAGAAGAGTCGCCTCGAAAAGAGAGAAGGAGTAGAGATGATCGTTATGAACGAAGATCCTCTCGGAGAAGCAAGGATTCGGAAAGGAAAGACAAGTCATCAAGGAGCTACACAAGAAGAAAACATCAAGCTCATGTTGGTGAATGGGTTTCGGCTCCGACTCCGACAATCACTCGAAAGAAGCTATCACTCCAACTCGAATCTGATCAAGATGAAGGTGTTGCGGTCTTGCTCTCGTGTCCTCCAACTCCAACTCCTATGACATATTTGATTCACCAAATGAGGGAATTGGAAGATGCTTCATGGCAAAAGGCCCCAAGGTATCACACCTGAGTTTATTGACTTTGATAGTGATGAAGATGACTTGCTTGGTGAAGATGAGCTTTACATGATAAATCTAGTGAGCTTAGTAATGATGAACATGCTAGTAGTCTTTATAGTCGAGAAGAGTCGAATGACAATGCTATGAAGGAGATTGAGCGTCTAACTAAAGAACTAAACACTCTTAAGTTAGCTCATGAAACAACTCAAGAAGATCATAGAGAGCTCCTAAGATCTCATGAGAAGCTACGCTCGAGAAGCTCAATCTAGAGCAAGAACATGAGTTTCTAAAAGCTATCAATGACGATCTTGAAAGAAGAGTTCTTCATATCTTGCCAAACGACTTCTCTTGTCTAATTTCTTGCCACCTATTAAAACTAAGCATGACAAGCATAAGAAAAATTCTTCATCTAGTAGTAACAATAATCATGCTAAATCAAATGTTGTTACTTCTAGTAATTCTCTTGATTCCACTAACAATGTTTCAAGCCAAGTTTCACTTGAGCAAGAAAATAGTTTATTGAAAGGGATTATAGAGAAAGGTGTCTACAAGAGCCTTGCGGAAGCAAGAGCTTTGAGGAAATTGTTCGCAAACAAGGAAGACACGGAAGAATCAAGGAATTGGTTTTGAGCGAAAGTTCAACGCCGAGGGTGTTGAATGGGAAGAAGGTCAATATCCCACTCCAAAGTTTGTTTCTCAAAAGGAGAAGTATGATCCTACTTCTTCCAATGTGGAACAAGCTCAAGATGACCTTCCACCACAAGACCACAAGCTAAAAGGCAAGGACAAGCTTCAAGAGGAGATTGATGCATTCATTGAAGCACCCAAGGCCATGGTCAAGTGGGTTCCCAAGGCAACTTCAAGTTCTACTTCGACAAGCTCAACTACTACCCCAAGGATTCCCATCAAGATGATGTGGATCCGAAGAAGAAGAACTAGAGAGTTCTTGAGGGTGACTCCGCCAACATACTTCACTCACATTCATTTTGGCAAAGAACTTGTGCAATCAACTTCCACATCTTGCACTAGTTCATGGAGTCACAAACCCTCATGTTGGTAAGTCAAGGGACAAGGTAATCATTGCTTTCATGGACATCATCTATTGTGTACTTCAATCTATGTCCATGGATATTCTTGTTTGTTCCTTGTGGGACTAACCCATGTAGGTATTGAAAGTGCCGAATCCAAAGGATTGCTCCCAACTCTTGATGATCTTCATCAACATTGAGCATCCACATCTTCAACATCTACATGAAGTCTTCAACGACAACCCAAGGTTAGTTTGACCCTTTAAAAGGGTTCTCACATCAAGGGGAGCTTTGCTCTAAAGAAATGAGCTAAAGCATCTTCAAATGATGTGAACACATTAATGCTTTATGTAAAAGTGGTAACCCCACTTGTGCTTAAGCGATGAGTATGACCTATGATCAAATGTTCTCATTTGACTCCTAAGTCAATATACTCATATATAGATGACCTAGTCATCGCCAAATTGTGTGCTAGCAGCTAGTGTTTTGTTTGTGCATGTTTGACACATATTTTATTTGCTATCTTATTGTGTGAGCATGTTGGATGCATGATTTTATCCATTCGAGGACATCCATTTGTTGCTTTGGTCTTTTGGATTTTCTTTTTGACCAAATGGATGGACAAGAATGCCTAAGTTCCTCCCCTAGCTATCTATGCTTTCTTGTCTCAAACTCTATTCATGCTTATATCACAAACTTTGAACAAGACTTTTTCGGACGGACCGAGTGAGGAGCACTTTGAGCCACCGATCCGTCAAAAGCCTAAATTCCAAAACCTTCTAAGTACTTTCGGTCAAACCAATATACTCAAATCGGACAGACCGAAATCACTTGGATTGATCTAGGTTTTCACCTCGGTGAAACCGAGTTACAAATTCGGCGTGACGATGTGTAATCGCTTGCGATTAACCATCTCGGTCCCACCGAAGTTTTCAACTCGGTCCCACCGACAACCGAAGAAGGTATATATACCCAAGGGCAGCGCGTTGATTACTCCTTCAAAGCGCCTCGCCTCAAACCCTTCGCTGCCGTCGCCGTGGTCTCCGGATCGTCTCCGCTGTCGCTCAGTGCGCGCCGCGGGTCTCCATCGCCGTCAGCGGACATCTCGTCGCGCCGTTGCCGCCGTGAGTGAAACTCCACCAAATTGGGTGAGTTTCATCCTCTCGTGCTTCAACCTCTAATTCTATGCACGATAGGTTTTGCCTAGCTTCTTGCCAAGATTGAAATCTTCCTATCCAGCAGATTAGATCATAGAACAAAATTCGAGTGAAAATTTTAGGGTTAGGTTCCGCGAACACATCTCGGTGTGACCGATTCTACATTCTCGGATCGACCGATTTGGCTTCGGCCATTACCTTTGCACTTTTTCGGTTAAACCGAAGTTGTGCAAATCGGTAAGACCGAAATGAGGATTCTGTGAAACCCTAGTGCTCTCGGCTAGACCGAAACCCATTTCGTCCAACCGAAAGTGGTGTGTATGGTCTGTTTAGGCACTTCGGATTCACGAATTTTAGACTCGGTCGGACGAAATGCATTCTGTGAAAACCTAAAACTGAAGTTTGAACTCATTTATTTTGCAAAATCCTCTGCAGTTTGTGATAACTCTTCTATTCTGCCTATACCTATTCTTTTCACAGGTTGTCAGTCATGTCTGATGCAAGTGACAGCCAGAACAGGTCTGAATCACCAGTTGAGATTCCAGAGGCAGTCACAAGTCCTGAAGCAAGCAGTTTTTCAGATGATGGAGAGAGGAGCACTCCAAGTGGAGGAAGAAGAAGAATTCTGATGAGGAAGACTCTGACTTTGTTGCAGATGAGGAGATAACTTCCAAGCCTAAGAGGAAAGTGGTTGCCAAGGGCTATCAAGGGCAACAAACAAAGAAAGGCACCAGCAAAGAGAAGAAATCCACAGTTGCAAAGAAGCTGAGCATGGAAGAAGAAACCTCCAGCAAGATCAAGAAAACTTCCAAGAGGAAGAGGCTAGTTCATGAAGAAGCTGATGATGATGACTCTGATGAGGAAGCACCCCAGCCTCCTCAGAAGCAAAAGTTGATGGGAGATGCCATCAGGGCAGGAGCACCCACAAAATCTAAGCCATCAGCTCCAGCAAAGGCAGCCCAAGCCAAACCTGCTGCCAAGCCAAAGAAAACTGTGAGAAACATACCTGCTTCAGAGAAGAAGAAGGACAATGTGCCACCTGCTGAATCTGATGAAGAGGCACATGTTTTCTTCAAGCTCGACGAAATTGCAGTTCATAATGATGCTCATCCTCGAGCTGAAAATATGAAGGAAAGGAAGGACAAAGGTCTCAGGCTATGGAGGCAAGTTGATCCATATGCCACCAGGAGAAGGACAGCTGTTGACTCTAGGTTCCACACCAGAGAGCAACAAGATTTCTATGAGACAGTGCTCATGGACAAGAAACCAATTATTCTTGACACGATATGTAGACCGGAAATACATTGTGATGAAGAGCACAGAGACTATTTCCCACATGTGCATGAAAGATTCACCGCATGTGGAGTTGCAGAGTTCGTTGGTCAGAAATTGACTGCTTGGAATGATGAGATGATCATGCAGTTCTATGCCACCGCACACTTCTATCCAGATGGCAGAATTGTATGGATGACAGAAGGACAGAGATTCTCCTCAACTGTTGAGGAATGGAGAGCGTTGCTGAATGCACCAGTATCCAGGGATGATGATGTTGATGTTTATGGCATTCCAAAGAAGAATCACGAGTCTATGAAGAACATGTACAATGAGGTACCTGACAAGGATGTTGAGATATGGAAGCTTGGATCAGTTTATCATCTTCAGGCAGGTCTCCCAACCACTAACACCATTCTGAGGCATACTTTGATGCCCAAGTCAGGAGACCACCGCATGATAAGAGGCTATTCTATCAACATGCTGCACATTCTGGATCAGAAGACACCTTTTAAGGTGATGGACCTGATAGTAGAGACTATCAAGAGGACAGCAGCAGACCAGAAGAGGTCGTGTGGGTTTGCTCCGCATATTCAGATGCTCATTAATGCCAAGTTTGGCACGGACACCTACCTGTTGGATAGACCCCACTTGCCACTGCAGCCTGAACATGAAGATAATGAAGTTGTGATGACTGAGGATGCTCCCACATCTGTTGAAGGACACGCTAAGTCTGAAGCTGCCAAACAAGCTAAAGCTGAGAAGGAAGCAGCAGCAAAGCCCAAGAGCGTTGGAGAACAACTTCTTGAAGCCACTCAGAGAATTGAACTACGCCTGGCCAGCATAGTGCAGTCTCAGGAGAGTCTTGAGAGGATAGTTGAAGATAAGTTCCATGCTCTGGATGTCAAGCTGACTGAAGTGCAGGTCACCGTCAACAAGCTTGAGGCAGACGTTGAGGAAGCGAAGAGGGAGAAGGCAGAGCTCATGAAGGAGATGGAAGGTGATCTAGTCCAGGATGACTATGAGCAGCCTGCTGCTGTGCCCACAAAGCCCAAATCAGCTGCTATTCCAGTGACAGACCCCAGGGCTACTACATCAGCACCTCCCACAGCTCCATCGGCCCAAAGACCAGCTCCAGTATCACTCCTCCAGCTCCACAGACTTCAGCAGAAGCTTTTGCAGATGCAGCTATCTCCACTCCATCGACGCAGACAGGAGCCGCCAGCAGAGTCCCTAGTGACGATTAGCTCTATACCTTGTATGATTACTTACTCATGTCTTGGTGATTGGGTGCATGCTATTCATTCTTATCATTTTGTGCGCTCCACCAAGATGTATGTGACATGGAAGAGTGACCCATGATCCTAATCGATTGTGCATTTGCATTCAAACACAAATCTTAAATAATGCACAAATTTAGGGGGAGCTCTTGCTTATCACATACTTCTCAAAGCGACGATGTTATTCATTGATTATATCATTTGTCGAAGCTTTGATCTATATGTTGTCATCAATTACCAAAAAGGGGGAGATTGAAAGTGCAACTAATCCCCGGGTGGTTTTGGTAATTAATAACAACATATATATCATTGAACTAATTATTTCTTGAGAATATTTCAGAAAGTTCAGTGATATGGGTATGGCAATGACTGATGATGTGGACCCTCAAAATGCTAAGGAAAACATTGGCAAAAGCTCAAGACTCTATTTTTGGTTTAGTGATCCAAGATCACATTGAGTCCATAGGAAAGCCAATACTATTAAAAGGGGATGAGGTTATGATGATGATCTGGTTGCTCAAAGTGCTTAGTGATTTATCTCTCAAACTATCAGCAATCTTTCATTCCAACATAAACCCATAAGTAATCTCGGTCCCACCGATTCCATAAACTCAGTCACACCGAGATGAACCACCTCAGCCATATACCCAAACCCTAAGAATTTCGGATTTTCCGATTCCAAACTCGGTCATACCGAAATTGGTGTTGCCAAGCTTCTGTAACCTTCTGTACTCAAATCGGTGTCACCGAGATGAGAAAGTCGGTCCCACCAAGATTGGCAAACCCTAGACTTTGGAAGAATCGGACTAACCGAGATTGTATTTTCGGTCCCACCGAAAATCCCAACGTTCACAAGATTTGAACTTTCGGTCCCACCGAGTTGTCAACTTCGGTCCGACCGAGATTGGTCAAATGTGTGTAACAGTTGGATTTTGTGTGGAGGCTATAAATACCCTCCACCTCCTCTTCATTCGTGGAGAGAGCCATCGAAAGAACTACCACTCCTACCTTACATTTCGAGAAGAAAACTACCTACCCTTGTGTTGAGATCAAGTTGCTCCACTCCCACCATATGAAACTTGATTTCTAGCCTTCCCAAGTTGCTTTCCACTCAATCCTTTCTTCCACCACAGCCAAATCGGTGAGGAGAGTTGAGTGTTGGGGAGATTATCATTTGAAGCACAAGAGCAAGGAGTTCATCATCACCAACACCATCTATTACCTTTTGGAGGTGGTGCCTCCTAGATTGGTTAGGTGTCGCTTGGGAGCCTCCGTCAAGATGTGGAGTTGAACCAAGAAGTTTGTAAGGGCAAGGAGATCGCCTACTTCGTGAAGATCTACCCCAAGTAAGGCTAGTCCTCCGTGGGTGTAAGCCATGATGGCATAGACAAGGTTGCTTCTTCGTGGACCCTTCGTGGGTGGAGCCCTCCGTGGACTCTCGCCGTTACCCTCCGTGGGTTGAAGTCTCCATCAGCGTGGATTGACGATAGCACCACCTATCGGAAGAACGAGAAAAATCTCCGTGTCTCCAAATTGCGTTTGCTCTTCTCCACCTCTTATTTACTACATGTGCAATTTACTTTCCGCTGCCATAACTCTAGAATTGCATGTGTAGGGTGATACTTGACTTGGTCATCATTGTGAACTTGCTAAAAACTTGTCCTAATCAAAAGGCTAAACTTTTAAGTTTTCAAGTAGTCTAATCACCCCCCCCTCTAGACATACTTCCGATCCTACAGAGTCACAAACCCTCTTGTTGGTAAGTCAAGGGACAAGGTAATCATTGCCTTCATGGACATCATCTATTGTGTACTTCAATCTATGTCCATGGATATCCTTGTTTGTTCCTTGTGGGACTAACCCATGTAGGTATTGATAGTGCCCGAATCCAAAGGATAGCTCCCAACTCTTGATGATCTCCATCAACATTGAGCATCCACATCTTCAACATCTACATGAAGTCTTCTACGACAACCCAAGGTTAGTTTGACCCTTTAAAAGGGGTTCTCACATCTAGGGGGAGCTTTGCTCAAAAAAATTTGAGCTAAAGCATCTTCATATGATGTGAACACATCAATGCTTTATGTAAAAGTGGTAACCCCACTTGTGCTTAAACGATGAGTATGACCTATGATCAAATGTTCTCATTTGGCTCCTAAGTCAATATACTCATATAAAGATGACCTAGTCATCGACAAATTGTGTGTTAGTTGCTAGAGTTTTTGTTGTGCATGTTTGACACATATTTCATTTGCTATCTTATTGTGTGAGCATGTTGGATGCATGATTTTATCCATTCAAGGACATCCATTTGTTGTTTTGGTCGTTTTGATTTTTCTGACCAAATGGATGGACAAGAATGCCTAAGTACCTCCCCTAGCTATCTATGCTTTCTTGTCTCAAATTCTATTCATGCTTACATCACAAATTTTGAACAAGTCATTTTGGACCCTCGGGTGAGGAGCACTTGAGCCACCGATCCGTCAAGGGCTAATTTCCAAAACCTTCTAATTGATTTCGGTCGGACCAACTCACTCAAACTAGGTCGAACCGAAAGCATTTAGACTCGATCTAGGTTTTCATCTCGGTGAAACCGAGTTGTGATTTTAGGCGTGACGAAGTGCATAAGCGCCTAGCGAGTTATCCATCTCAGTGCCACCGAAGTTTACAACTCGGTCCCACCGACAGCAATGACGGTATATATTCCGAGGGCAGCGTTGATTCCTCCTTCAAACGTTTCGCCCCACACCCCTTGTCGTTGCGCCGCCTTGGTCTCCGGATCGTCGCCATCGTCGCCTGTGCGCTCTCGCCGCAGGTCTCCGTCGCCGTCAACGGACATCTCCTCCGAGCCGTTGCCGCCGTAGAAAAACTCCACCAAGTTAGGGTGAGTTTTGATCCCACTCGTGCTCCCATCTCCGATTCAATGCACGTTTGGTTTGCCTAGTATCTTGCCACGATTGAAATCTTCCTGTACACCAGATTAGTTCGTTTGGACTAGATTCGAGTAAAAGTTTTAGGGTTAGGTTTCCGCCGAACACATCTCGGTGAGACCGATTTTACATTTTCGGTATGACCGATTTGGCCTATGGCCATTGCACTGCACCCTTCGGTCCAACCGAGTTGTGCAAAATCGGTGTGACCGAAATGAGGATTCTGTGAAACCCTAGTGTTTTTGGCAGGACCGAAACCCACTTCGGTCAAACCGAAAGTGGTGTGCCAAGCTCCTGTTTAACACTTCGGATTCACCGAATCTTAAACTCGGTCTGACCGAAATGTCTTCTGTGAAAACTTAATACTAGAATTTGAACTCATTTTTTTGCAAAACTTCGCAATTTGTGATGACTCTTCTCTCTGCCTACACCTTATCTATTCACAGGTTGTCACCATGTCGGATGCAGTGTGATCGTAACAGGTCGAGACACCCATTGCAGACATTCGAGGCAGGCACTAGTCCCGATCCTAGCAGCTCATCGATGATGGTGAGAGGAGTACACCAAGTGGCTTGCCTCCTGCAGCCACCAGAGCTAGAAAGAAGAGGAATTCAGATGATGAGGACTCAGATTTTGTCATTGAGGAAGAGGTGACCTCAAAGCCCAAAGGAAGGTTGTTGCCAAAGAGCAACAAGGTCAACAGACTAAGAAGGGCACCAAAGCAAAGTCAAGCGATCAACTGTTGCTAAGAAGCTGAATTTGGGAGAGGCAACTGCAAGCAAAGTGAAGAAAACTTCCAAGAGGAAGAGGATAGTGCATGATGCAGCAGAAGAGGATGAGGATGAGGAAGCACCCCAGCCTACTCCTCGAAGCCAAGCTCATGGGTGATGCCATTAATTTGGAGCCACATCAAAGCCCAAGAAATCTGCTCCAGCTAAGGCAGCTCCAGAAAGCCTGCTGCCAAGCCCAAGAAGACCGTCGAAACATTCCAGCGTCTGAAAAGAACAAGGATGATGTGCCACCAGTGTGTCAGACGATGAAGCACCGTTTCATGTAAACTTCGTCCAAAACTGCCACTACATAATGATGCTCATCCTCAAGCCGAGGATATGAAGGCAAGGAAAGATAAAGGTCTCGAGGCTATGGAGACAAACTGACCCATATGCCGTGAGGAGAAGAACTGCTTTGTAGATCCCAGATTTCACACGAGAGAGCAGCAGGACTTCTATGAGGCGATCTTGATGGACAAGAAGCCCATAGTCGCAGACACCGATATGTTATTTGGAAGTACATTGACAGTGAAGAGCACAGAGATTTCTTTCCACATGTGCATGAAAGTTTCATTGCATGTGGCGTTGCAGACTTTGTAGGTCGAAATTGACCAGTTGGAACGATGAGATGATAATGCAATTCTATGCCACAGCTCACTTCTACCCCGATGGAAAGATTATATGGATGGTGAAGGTCAAAGATTTTCTTCTTCGTTGAAGAATGGGCAGAAATTCTGAATGCTCCAAAGGCAACGAGAAGATGATATTGATGTATATGGGATTCCAAAGAAGAATCATGAATCCATGAAGAACATGTACAAAGAGATTCCAGCAAAGGATTTGGGAATCTGGAAGCTCGGCTCAGTCTACTATCTCCAGGCAGGCTTACCTACCACTAATACCATTTTGAGGCATACCTTGATGCCCAAATCTGGAGATCATCGCATGATCAGAGGATACTCTATCAACATGCTGCACATACTTGATGAGAAAGCACCTTTCAAGGTGATGGACTTGATGGTAGAAACCATTAAGAGGACGGCGGTGACGAGAAAAGGTCATGTGGATTTGCCCATGATTCAGATGCTTATCAATGCCAAGTTTGGCACGGGCACATTCTTGTTGGATAGAGAACATTTACCGTTGCAGCCAGAGCATGAAGACAATGTTGTTGTGATGGATGAGGAGGATCCGACATCTGTTGAAGGTCAGGCCAAGATCGAAGCTGCTAAGAAAGCAAAAGTCGACAAGGAAGCAAAGAAGCAGCAGCCTAAACCAAAGAGTTTGGAGAGCAAATTCTTGAAGCTACCCAAAGGATTGAACAACGCTTTGCCAGCATTGTGCAGTCTCGGAGAGCTTAGAGAGGATTGTTGAGGACAAGATCCACGCTCTGGACGTGAAGTCGATCAAGTACAAGTGACCGCCAACAAGCTCGAGGCGACATTGAGGAAGCAAAGAAGGAGAAGGAAGAACTTATGCGTGAGTTGCGGGATGACTTAGTCCAGATTCTCGACAACAGATCGCTCCGGTTCCCAAAGGACCCCGATCATTGCTATTCGATGTGATGACACGGGACTACAGACTTCAAAGACACCTCCACAGTTCCAAAGAATTACTCCAACTCCAGCTCCGGTGACCACTCCTCCAAAGACAGACATCAGTGAAGTCTTCGCCAATCTGTCATATCCACTCCGACATCAACCTGCAGACGGAGCCGCCAGCAGAGTCCCCAGTGGACGCTTAGCTCTATGCTTTTTGAACTTTTGGTAACTTGTTGCCAAAGGGGAGAAATTGTATAGATCATAGGACTTCGAGAGAGAGAGTGCTGTTGTCTTTGCGCTTTTGCTCTTTCGTTCTTTTGCGATTTCTTTGAGATACTTTTGGTTTTCGAGACATTCAGTGTGTTTGATACTACGTTTGATTCTACCTTAATGAGGGCTTGGTCGTACTATGCTTTAATGTGTGCTTAATGCTTATCATATGCCATTCCTATCTTGTATGACCATTTACTCATGTCTTGGTGATTGGGTGCATGCTGTTCATTCTTATCATTTTGTGCGCTCCACCAAGATGTATGTGACATGGAAGAGTGACCCATGATCCTAATCGATTGTGCATTTGCATTCAAACGCGAATCTTAAATAATGCACAAATTTAGGGGGAGCTCTTGCTTATCACATACTTCTCAAAGCAACGATATCATTCATTGATTATATCCTTTGTCGAAGCTTTGATCTATATGTTGTCATCAATTACCAAAAAGGGGGAGATTGAAAGTGCAACTAATCCCCGGGTGGTTTTGGTAATTAATAACAACATATATATCATTGAACTAATAGTTACTTGAGAATCATTTGAGAAAGTTCATTGATATGGGTATGGCAAGGACTGAAGAAGTGGACCCTCAAAATGCTAAGGCAAGCATTGGCAAAAGCTCAAGACTCCATTTTTGGTTTAGTGATCCAAGATCACATTGAGTCCATAGGAAAAGCCAATACTATTAAAGGGGATGAGGTTATGATGATGATCTGGTTGCTCAAGTGCTTAGTGATACATCTCCTAAACTATCGGCAACTTTCACCGCCATATACACTCATAAGTAGTCTCGGTCCCACCGATATTCCAAACTCACCACACCGAGATGAACCACCTCAGCCATAAGCCAAACCCTAGAAAACTCGGATTTTCCGATTCGAACTCGGTCTCACGAAACTTGAGTTGCCAAGCTTCAGAACCTTCATCATCAAATCGGTGTCACCGAGATGATGAAGTCGGTCCCACCGAAATTGGCAAGCTCTTGTCTTTGCACGAATCGGACTAACCGAGATTGTATTTTCGGTCCCAACGAAAATCCCAACGTTCACATTATTTGAACTATCGGTCTCACCGAGTTGTCAACTTCGGTCCCACCGAGATTGCTCAAATGTGTGTAATGGTTGGATTTTGTGTGGAGGCTATAAATACCCTCCACCCCTCTTCATTCGTGGAGAGAGCCATCGAAAGAACTACCACTCCTACCTTACATTTCGAGAAGAGAACTACCTACCCTTGTGTTGAGATCAAGTTGCTCCACTCCCACCATATGAAGCTTGATCTCTAGCCTTCCCAAGTTGCTTTCCACTCAATCCTTTCTTCCACCACAGCCAAATCGGTGAGGAGAGTTGAGTGTTGGGGAGATTATCATTTGAAGCACAAGAGCAAGGAGTTCATCATCATCAACAACATCTATTACCTTTTGGAGGTGGTGCCTCCTAGATTGGTTAGGTGTCACTTGGGAGCCTCCGTCATCGAGATGTGGAGTTGAACCAAGAAGTTTGTAAGGGCAAGGAGATCGCCTACTTCGTGAAGATCTACCCCGAGTAAGGCTAGTCCTCCGTGGGCGTAGGCCACGATGGAATAGACAAGGTTGCTTCTTCGTGGACCCTTCGTGGGTGGAGCCCTCCGTGGACTCTCGCAGCCGTTACCCTCCGTGGGTTGAAGTCTCCATCAACGTGGAAGTACGATAGCACCACCTATCGGAACCACGAGAAAAATCACCGCGTCTCCAAAAGTGCGTTTGCTCTTCTCCACCTCTCTTTACTACATGTGCAATTTACTTTCCGCTGCCTATACTCTAGAATTGCATGTGTAGGGTGATGCTTGACTTGATCATAATCGTGAATCTGCCAAAAACTGTTCTTTGTCAAAAGGCAGAATTTTTATATTGTCAAGTAGTCTAATCACCCCCCCCCCTCTAGACATACTTTCGATCCTACAAGGTGGCTATCACAAATGACATGTCTCTTGCAAATGTCATGCTTGTCCAATCCCTTAAATATCATTTACTTTCTGTTCATCAATTGGCATCTGTTGGTTATGATACACTATTTGGACTAACGGATGTGAAAGTCTTTAAGAGATACTCTCAAGTGGCCTTTGTTGGAGAGTTGGATGGCAACCTTTACACGGTTGATTTCTCGAAGAGAGCACATTCCATGCAACTTGTCTAATGGCCAAGGCCGACAAGGTGGCTATGGCATCGCCGGCTAGCCCATGTCGGCTTGAGAAATCTTCAAGATCTCTTAAAGGGAAATCACATCCTTGGACTAACAAATGTCTCTTTTGAGAAAGATCATGTGTGTAGTGCATGTATAGCCGGGAAGCAACATCAATCAAAGCACCCACCCAAGAATATTGTGTCTACTTCAAGGCCTTTGGAGCTCCTTCATGTGGATCTTTTTGGTCCTCCTTCATGGGATAGTCTTGGTGGGAAAAAGTATGGACTTGTCATTGTTGATGATTACTCAAGATATACATGGGTGTTTTTCCTCAAGTCCAAGGACGAGACGAAGATCACTTTCATTGACTTTGCCAAGCAAGCACAATGCAAGTTTGACAAAGAAATCTTGGCAATAAGAAGTGACAATGGATCTGAGTTCAAAAACTACACCTTGGAAGAATTCCTTAGTGATGAAGGGATTGAGCATCAATATTCAGCTCCATACACTCCTCAGTAGAATGGTGTAGCCGAAAGGAAGAACCGCACCCTTGTGGAGATGGCAAGGTCTATGTTGGATGAATACAAGTCACCACATAGTTTTTGGGCCAAAGCTGTCAACACCGCATGCCATGCATCAAACCGGCTCTTCCTCCGCACTATATTGGAAAAGACTCCATATGAGCTTCTAACTGGAAACAAGCCAAATGTCAAGTACTTTCGTGTATTTGGGTGCAAATGTTTCATCCTCAACAAAAGAGAACGGTTAGGAAAATTTCAATCCAAAACGATTGAGGGTATATTTGTTGGCTATGGATCAAACACTCACACCTATAGAGTCTACAACAAATCCAATGGATGTGTTGTAGAAACTTGTGACGTGGTGTTTGATGAATTTAATGGCTCCCATGGGCAGCAAGTTGATCTAAGTGATGTAGGTGAAGAAGATTCTTCTCATGACATTTTGACCATGGGTGTTGGTGCACTTCTTCCTATGGAACAAGAACCTCATGATGATGAAGAAGAAGATGGAAGTCTCACACATCATCAAACTACTTCAACATCCATACCACCACAAGCTCCTATTGTTCAACCGATACCCTTAGCCCAAGTTGAAGAGGATGATCAAGTTCCTCCTCATGACAATCTTCAAGAACAAGAACAAGAAAATTCAATCATTGATGATGAACCTCAACAAATGCAATATGAACAAGAAGATCTTCCTCCACACATTAATGATCCATATGTTGAGGATGTGGTGATGGACATGAAGTTGAACCTCGTGAAACCCTTACCTCTATCATGCCATGAGTGGCCGGTTGTGTTGATGTTGACAAAATACTCACCGGCATATCGGAAGGTAGGGTCACTCGTAAACATTTGACCAACTTTTGTGCTCACTTTTCTTTTGTGTCTAGTTTTGAGCCCATCAAGGTACAAGATGCATTGATGGACAACGATTGGCTAGTTGCTATGCAAGAAGAGTTGAACAGTTTTGAACGCAACCAAGTGTGGTCATTAGTCAAGAGGCCACCTACCGAGCACAACGTCATTGGAACAAAATGGATTTTCAAGAACAAACAAGATGAGAATGGTGTGATCATCGAAACAAGGCAAGGTTAGTGGCACAAGGGTACTCACAAGTTGAAGGTTTGGACTTTGGTGAGACCTTTGCCCCGTTGCCAATCTTGAATCCATTCGCATCTTACTTGCTTATGCTGCTTTCAATGGTTTTACATTACATCAAATGGATGTGAAGAGTGCTTTCCTTAACGGTCCTCTACAAGAAGAAGTATATGTATCACAACCACAGGTTCGTTGATCCCGATCACAAAGACTATGTGTATAAACTTCATAAGGCTGTGTATGGCCTCAAACAAGCACCTCGTGCTTGGTATGATCATCTTAAGAAGTTTTTACTCGATGATGGTTTTGTGAGAGGGTGATCGATCCACTCTTTTTACTAAGAGGGATAAGGGTGATTTGATCTTATGCCAAATCTATGTAGATGATATCATTTTGGTTCTCCTAACATTCATTTGTGCAAGAAGTTTGCGGACTCAATGACCAAGAATTTTGAAATGTCACTCAATGCGGATTTGAAGTTCTTCCTTGGATTTCAAATTCAACAATTTCAAGAAGGAATTTTCTTGTCTCAAGCAAAATACCTCAAGGATATCTTAGAAGTTTGGTATGTCGATGCTAGTCCATGTGGACACCAATGCCAACAAAATAACTCTCATTGAAGACACAAGCGGTATCCCCTTGACCCATCTAAATACCGCTCTATGATTGGTTCATTGCTTTATCTTTGTGCATCTAGACCGGACATCATGTTTAGTGTATGCATGTGTGCTAGATTTCAAGCTTCCCCTAGGGAAAGTCATCGTAAGGCGGTTAAGCATATTCTTAGATACCTTGTTCACACCCCAAAGTTGGGTCTATGGTATCCCAAGGATGCTAAGTTTGATCTCATTGGGTACACGGATGCGGATTGGGCCGGAGACAAAGTGGATCATAAGTCCACTTCCGGTGCATGTCAGTTTCTTGGACGCTCCTTGGTAAGTTGGTCATCGAAGAAAAAAAAACTGTATTGCCCTCTCTACCGCAGAAGCTGAATACATTGCTGCCGCCAGCTGTGCAGCTCAGTTATTATGGATGAGGCAAACTTTGAAGGATTACGGTATCACCTATAGAAATGTGCCTCTTCTATGCGATAATGAAAGTGCCATCAACATTGCTGAGAACCCCAAGGATCATCTCCGCACCAAGCACATTGATATTAGGTATCACTTCTTGAGAGATCATGTTGAGAAGGGTGATATTCACATTGATCACATTGGTACAGATTTGCAACTAGCAGATATTTTCACCAAACCATTGGATGAAGCAAGGTTTTGTCTACTTAGGCATGAACTTGGTATCTTGGAGCTTGACAACAATATGTGAAATCTCGTACTCATGCATGCATTTTCATAATGTCTTGTCTTGATGTAGGCATATTCTTAGGGGGAGACATTCAATTTATGAGTACTCTCTCCCTTACATAATTCATAAATAGAACCAACACTCTCAAAGTCACTATGACACTTACTTTGTGTCCATAGTACTTTAAAATGATGGAGTAATAACCATGGGTCCAAAAGTTCAAATTTTTGGTCTCCAAAGTTATATATACTCATACATGGTGACTTAGCCTAATTATTATTTTTTGGTGTTTATATGGGTTTGAGATATTGTTGTGACTAAGGCTACTTATATATATATATACCTATAACAAACACACACCAAATATATATATCGTCATCACCCCATCACTCTTCATCACATCCAAACCAAATCTCAGAATTTTGGCTAGCCGGATCATCCGGACTTACATCCGGACGTCCGGGCTGTGTCTGCCCGGATATCCGGGCTCACTTCTGGACATCTGTCCCTGCCCGGATCATCCGGGGCTCCTTCCGGACATCCGGGTGGGTCTTCGACTTGCCCAGTAGCATATCGGGCCGTGGGGGGCACAAGGAGTTATCCCTTTACTTTTCCCCTCGACCTCACCCTCTCACCCCGCCGTCGGCGGCTGCTCATCGGCCCGCCCCGGCAAACTAGCCCGATCTCGTGCTCACGGGCTACCATCGCCTTGATCTACTCCCTCCTTGCGCCGTTTTCCCCAGGGGCCGATTGGATCCTCTCCAATCTCGGCCTCCGCCCCCAAACTCCGCCATGGTGGTCGGCCGTGGTGGTACTGGCTAGAGCTTCAAGTCGACCTCCTCGGGTCCCTCTCGTGGTATCTCATCTGCGTCCTTCCTCGTTTTTCCTCTATTACTCATCTAGGGTCAGTTACTCGTCGAGCTCACCGATTTTTTTTCTTTGTTCTTTTCGTTCCAATGTGTATGCATAGAACCACGTCGCCAAGCATCAACGGACTCCGAGGAAGCTGCTCGTCCACTCAAGAAAGCACCAGGTCGTGCTCGTCCCGCCCTATGCAGGCGGGGCGATCCCGATTATGAGGACGATCTCCGGAGGACGAGCTCGTGCCGGTTCGCTCAACGACCAAGGCCAAGAAGAAGAAAGCGGCTTCTACCTCAAGCTCATGACTGCCGCACCTACGGTCTCATTTTGTCCATGGCCAACCCCACCAACCGTGGCCGTCGTACTATCAGCTATCAGTCCATGGATCCATCTGAGTATGCAGCTTTAAGGAGTGAAGTCAACCAATTTGCTGCCTCGGCCAATGCAACCGATCCTCGGTTTCGCACCTTGGTTCAACAAGACATCTATCAATCGGTCATTGCTCATCTAGGGTTCTCTCCTCAGCATTATGTGAACTTGTATTACATTGAGAACAATCCAACCAAGTTCGATGGTGTGTTAGAGAAGATTGAGGGCATGGGGCTGCGTCGTGCTATGACTCTCCACTGTGATTAGAATGAGGCTGCCATTCGGCAATTCTATGCCACGTGTTTCTTCCATCCGGATCGTTCGATCACTTGGATGACTCATCATTCTCAGTTCACTGTCTCTTTTGAGGAGTTTGCTGCTGCCTTGGGCATGCCTGGATCTGAGGCAAGTCTTTTTCGAATCCATGAGGTGAATCCAAAGTTTGAGGATATGCCTATCAGTGCTTGCAGTTGTCTCACCATGCCTCCTACTCAGCTATCCACAGTGTAGCAAAGCAAGGAGCTTAATGACATCAGTATCTTCCGTCTCAAATACCGGTGGCTTTTTCAGTGCATCCTCAACTCCATTGCTCCCAAGAAAGGGATCGTGGGATGGTGCGAGCTTCTGACATTGACTTGATGTACTACTCACGGAAGAATCCCACTCGTCCCATTGACATGGCAGATTTTCTTTGGCATGAGATTCACATGGCTAGTTGTCTGAAGGTTCGTACTCTTTCGCATGCTCCTTTCATTCAGACCGTCATTGACTCTGTCTTCACTTGCCCCATCAAAAAGACCAACATTCATGTGGACTCCGCGTGATGACACTTCTAGGGGCAAGGCTCCTGCTCCGTCGTGTGGTGAGAGCTCTTCTTGCCACACCAAACCTTTCGTCAAGCCGTTTGACCGCCTTGCTCGCTTTATTGGGAAGTCCCATAAAGCCATCTTTGACACCTGCCGCTACACTGCTACTCACATTGCTACCGAGGAGGTTCGCCGCATCTCTGAGGCAAATGCCATTAGGGCTCGTCTTCGTGCGCGTCCTGGCAGTCCTGTCGAGCCTGATGAGCCTATTCCTGCTCGACTTCCTCTTCCGAAGGTCGGTTTTCCTTCTGCAACTGAGTTTCCCGATTTCTTCCTTGTACCTGCTGATCTGAGTGATGATGATGATGATGATGATGCTGAGGATGAGGATGCTGCGTGATTCTCCTACTTTCTCGGCCGTCTTTCCCTTTTTCGGTACTTGCTGTCAAGGGGGAGATGTAATTCTTAGGAGGAGTTTCAGCGTGTGTCTGGTATGCTTAGAGCTTTAGTTAAGTGGACTCATTATTATTATTGTAATGGTACTATGGTACTTTGGTCATGAGTTATGAGTCTATGTCACTATGCAAGTGCTTATTGCAATGGTACTATGGTACTTTGGTCATGAGTTATGAGTCTATGTCACTATGCAAGTGCTTAAGTATGTTGTCTTTATTCATTGATTATGTTGATTTTAATGATGTATGCCTATACTATATTCCGAATGTGGGCATCCACTTCATATGTGCATGATTTTGTATTTTTTTATCACCTTATTCCATGAATACATTAAGGGAGAGCTCCTCTTAAAACACATTCATATGCATAAATTAAGGGGGAGCTCTTCCTAAAACACATACCGGTCTACTCTCCTAGAATCACTCGTATCACATTTCACTTGTTAAATGCTATATGTAGTTTGTCATCAACTACCAGAAAAGGGGGAGATTGAAAGTGCAATCTTGCTCTTAAAGAGTATTTTTGATATTGATGACAAACCTACATATAGGGGACTAACCTTGTTTGTTAAGTATATACAGGCCGTCGTCCTCTGGTTTTCTTTAGTGAGCATCATGATCGCATCATATGAGATTTTACTCAAGCAAATTATCAATGAGGAAAGGAGCAAACAAAGATGAAGTATTGTGCTCTTTTTATATTCCTTGAGTAATAGGAACCCCGCACTATTAAGAGGGGGTCCGAAGTGTAGGTTCAAGACTTGCTCACATTTTGTATCATAAACAATTCTTTCACAATAGACCAAAATCCCTAGCAATATCCCTTAGCCAAAACCTACCACTTCTCCTAGCCGGATCATCTGGCAAGCTACCCAGATCATCCGGGCTTCACCGGGATCAGCCGGACCCTGCACCGAATCATCCGGATAATAGGTGATCTCCATCACAGAACGGTGTGGCTAAAGCTGGATCATCCGGACGTTCCTTCGGATCATCCGGGCTGTTCCCCGGATCGTCCAGATTCTCTTCCGGATTGTCCGGATAACAGTGCCCTGTTTTCACAGAAGCCATATGTTGTAGCTGGATCGTCCGGTCAGGCATCCGGATCATCCGGGGCTTGTCCGGATCATCCGGGCTTGCCTCCGGACTGTCCGGGCTGCTCACAGCTCGGCTGCAACCATCTGCATCCGGGCCTTCTGCCAGATTTATCCGGACAAATGTCCGGATCATCCGGATGGTGTCCCAGATCATCCGGGGTGGTCAACTTGTGTCCAAACGGCTCTATTCTGGACATGGTATAAATAGCACCTTACCCCTTCGAGATAAGGTTGAACACTCCACACAAACACGCCTGTGCTTCCCCTCTCTTACTCACACACTAAATTCCAGATCCCGGCTTGATTCTTGAGAGTTTCGAAGAGTTGTTCCAATCAAAAGAAAGATCTTCTTCCTCCCCTTCTTGTAACCAAAGCAAATCGAAGTTTGAGCAAGTTTTTAGTCTTTCCCCTCGGATCTTGTTACTCTTGGAGGTTGGAGACTCCTTGGCGGTAGGAGTCAATCGGTGAGGAATCAACTATTGTGATTACCCCCGGAAAGTTTGTGAGGGTTTGGAGACCACCCCAAGGTCTACCACTAGTGGTTGAGAAACGCCTTCGTGGTGTTGTCTCAAAGGGAGAATAGGGTGAGCCTTCGTGGCGTAGGTGTGCCTTCGTGGTAACATCCGCCCCTCTAACGGTGACTAGCTTCCTCCAAGGAAGTGAACATCGGCATACATCCTCGTCTCCGGAGTTGCGGTTATTCCTAACCCTAACTCTATACTTGTGGTTACTTGTTGTGATTGCACTTACTTACATCTTATTGTGCTTGCTCACTTATATGCTTGTGTTACTTGCCTAGTACTTTGTACTTACCAGCAATTGTTAGGCTCACCTTCATATTCCGCTCTATTGCCTAAAATTGCTTAGTAATAATTAAAATTTGTAATTGTACCTATTCACCCCCCCCCCCTCTAGGTCCATCTCGATCCTTTCAGCTACTTCCCAAGCACTCTTGACACAAGGCGAGTTGGCAATATCGAGATGAACCTTGTGAGCTTCAACAAAGACAAGAAGGTAGTTCTTTGGAGTCAAATTCTGATTGCATGCTTCTTTATATGTAGTCTCACGGTTTGATGTACACTAACACTTCCTATGTTCGTTGTTGGACTAGCACCTAGGCACAAGAGGAAACAAACATCAGGGATAATGCGCGATAGGTTAAGTAAATCTAGAGGAGGAAGAATGGAGATCCGTTTTGAGACAGGTTTAAAAAGGCCACGTGATGCTACAGAGTCAGCCAAGTTAGTATCAGAGGCAGCGGTTGCCAATAGGTGTCATGTACGTATCCTCCCAACATGGATTCAGTACAGGAATGACAAAGACGAAACCCAGTTCAACACCTTCCTCGACCATTTATCTGTAAGTATGGTTATGTATGGAAACTAGTAATATCGTCTTGCTCTGTCCCATACTTTCTAGGTTGCTGATAATGAGACTCCCATAATTTTCAACAGATGAGGTTCAAGTTGGATGGCCAAGATGATGCAACCAGACAAGCTTGCACCCATGTTTTCAAGTCTGCTCTGCGATAGTATCGGTATAACTTGAGGAAAACTCACTTTGAAGGCAAGGCCAACAGTGAACTTTCCCAAACATCTCTAGTGGAAAATATATTGGATGAAGACTGGAGGGGCCTTGTTAAACACTGGTCTGATCCGAAGTATCAGGTACATTATATATATGTGATCAGATCACATGTTGAAGTCCTATTTACGCATGTGCCACACAAATCTATCTTCTTGTAGGTGGACTGTTCAAAGAACAAGGCCAACCGTTTAAAGTGAAATTCAACAGGCAGCGGGATCTCGTAGCTATATTGCACACTGTGAGGCTCTTGTAATTAGTTGTTGTTTCAATCTTTTCATTGTACCATATTATCAGATCTATATTGACTTGTTTGAAATGCAGAGGAAAGCCCACGAGGACCAAAAAGTACCTGAACCAAATGATGTGAAAATCTTCAAGGACTGTCACACCAGCAAGAAGGGCATGACTACACCAGTCAAAGCCGTTGTTGTAAGTCCTTAATCCCCACGCCTTTTAACTACTACTTACTCTGACTTGTGCCTTGAACTGCATGGTTTGCAGCCAATGTCTATTACTCTTTTCAATTTTATACACAATTGTCTTAGCGTATCATTGCACCTTACAAGGTTTAAAAGAGAGGAGTGATGTTCCTTTGATCTTGACCCGTAATCTAGTTCCATGCTGGACTTGCCCACACAATGCTACAATTGCCTGTTTGTCTGTTCTCAGTTGTTTTGTGATATGAATGATGTCATACTATGCTTACCGTATTATAAACTTCGTCTCTTTATCCTTAGCCCTCAATACAATGTGAAGAAATAGACAATACATTAGCGATGGTACATGGTCATATGTTTGGAACCTGGTTTTATTATGTACTTTGCAATAAAATACAACTAATATTTTACATGGGTTCACCAGAATAAGTTCTGTATATAGACCAAAGCTATTTTGTTTGGTTTTGTTGCCTCCTTAATATCTTCTGTTCTGGTACTACTAATGTAAGACCTCAATTTTTCAGTGAGCTATGGAAAAATGGTGGAACCGCCACCTTTTGAAGGTGGCGAGGCAACTATAACCGCAATGTCAGCTCTTGCTGCAGTGGGTCAGTACCTGTCCACTAACAGTGCCAAAAGCACGTTCCTGCGTAATGCTAGGTTGGTTGTTAAGGCAATATCGTTCAAACTGCCTCATGATCAAGATATGCAAGCTCAAAGCAATGTTGTATCTGTGCTCCAGACACAAGTCCATTCCCTAACAGAGACCCTTTGTGAAACAAGGAGAAACATTGCTCAATGTTGTCAAGATATGCATGGTTTTGAAACCAGATTACCAGACATTTGCTATGTTGTTCAGGAGCCTAGGGGAAATGACGGCAAGAGTTATGGTGCTCCATCGGACAATACAAACATGAAAGCGTGTGATCGGTCAAATGGTGAGCTTCGAACTTCGGTGGTGCATTTATCGCGAGACTATTAAGTTTTATGCCAAGCTTCCTTTTGTTATATAGTTGTAATTTGTTTTGGTGCGATACAAAATTTATTCTTAACGTGCAGCCACCGTGAAGAAAACAACTAGCCATTTTTGTATAGTGTAGGGTGTTCCTATATTTGCACTCGTGGCGATCTTTGATGCCGAGTGGATGTAATCTGTCAATCGCCTTAATAGCCTAAGCGTTAGTTTCGCCTTATTTATTTCCTAGTCTTTTTTTCCTGGTTTGCTAGTGGCAGAACTACCATGGGCCATATCTGAGCCGTAGGATCCATGGGTCTCCCACGGGCCGTCGATAAATGGGCCTGTAATCGGTGGGCCTCGGGCCGTCGATAAATGGGCCTAGAATCGGTGGGCCTCGGGCCGTCGGATAAATGGGTCTACATGGGCCGTAATCGGGCGTAATTGGTATCGGCCCAGCATGGTAACGGGCCGTTAACAGGCCGTAGGACAGCAAAGGCTTAATTCTATCACAGGCATAACGGGTCATTAATGGGCCAGAATATAGGACGGGCCGAAGCGGCATAGCAGTTAACGAGGCGAAGCGGGCCGACTCTTGCCATATAATAATTTGGCCCATTAGGGTGCTGAGCGATGTGAGTGAATCTTGCCATGGGCGAATTTGGCCCATTAGGGGAACATGCCGATGTGGTCGACTCTTGCCATGGGCGAATTTGGCCCATTAGGGGAACGAGCGATGTGGTCGGAATGTCGAGGGCGAAAAGGAGCCCAAGAACGTATGGGTCGTTAATAGGCCGAAAGCTAACACGGGCTGGAAACGGCCCATGTAAATCACGGGCCGTTAACGGGTACAAAGAAAATTACTGTTCATTATGGGCTAGAGTCACCGTGGGCCTGTAAATGGCTGAAAGATACGAAGGCGTCATATGGGCTGAAAGATGTCGTGGGCCATACATGGGCCAAAAGTGAAATGGGCTGGTGTTATATTCGACGGCCCACATGACGTTGTTGGGCCGATTTCCTTTAGGGCCTAACGGGCCGTAAAATGTGCTATTTGCGAAGAGACCGTTAACAGGCTTTTCATGGGCCAGCCCGTTAACTTTTGACCAGGTCAAACGGGCCGGCTTTGTAAGCTAAATGGGCCAGTGGTGGGCCGTGGCACGTGTCGACATATCATAGGCGCCTATATAACCCACTGACGAGCTGACACGTGTTTCGTCCGGCCAATAAGAATTTTACACGTGGAAATTTCCCATTGGTCGGGGCTGTTAATGGGTTATCGGATCCAAAACCCGACCCGATAGCTTAACGGCGTTCCGTTACGGTGGATGCCACGTGTCGGTCACCCTTGACGAAAGCACTTCTGTGACGCACGATTTATCGTCATGGAAGTGGACACTTCCGTGATGATCATTTTGGTAATTTCATGGAACACTTCCACGACAGCACAAGTATGACTATCTTGATTTTGTCATAAAATTGTCATGGATGTACATGCATGACAAAAATGCGACCTACTGTGAAAAACACGTATCATCACGGAAGTGTCTTTTTTTGTAGTGCAACTTACCTATTGAAATCCTAGGGGATCCTCCTCCACCCAAGGGTGATCCCGTGTTTGAGCTTAAACCATTACCTGATACTCTTAAATATGCTTATCTTGATGAAAAGAAGATATACCGTGTTATTATTAGTGCGAACCTTTTAGAGCAGGAAGAGGAAAGATTATTGAAAACTTTGAAGAAGCACCGTGCTGCTATTGGATATACTCTCAATGATATTAAGGGCATTAGTCCCACTCTATGCCAACACAAAATAAATTTGGAAGAAGATGCCAAACCAGTTAGAGATCATCAATGACGGTTAAATCCTAAGATGAAAGAAGTGGTAAGAAAGGAAATACTAAAGCTCCTCAAGGCAGGTATAATTTATCACATTGCTGATAGTCAATGGGTAAGCCCTATCCATTGTGTCCCTAAGAAGGGAGGTATTAATGTCGTTCCTAATGATAAAGATGAATTGATCCCGCAAAGAATTATTACAGGTTATAGGATGGTAATTGATTTCTGTAAATTAAATAAAGCTACTAAGAAAGATCATTACCCTTTACCTTTTATTGATCAAATGCTAGAAAGACTATCCAAACATACACATTTCTGCTTTCTAGATGGTTACTCTGGTTTCTCTCAAATACCTGTGTGAGCGGATGATCAAGCAAAGACTACTTTTACTTGCCCTTTTGGTACTTTTGCTTATAGACGTATGCCTTTTGGTTTATGTAATGCACCTGCTACCTTTCAAAGATGCATGATGGCTATATTCTCTGACTTTTATGAAAAGATTTGTGAGGTATTCATGGATGATTTCTCTATTTATGGATCCTCTTTTGATGATTGCTTGAGCAACCTTGACCATTACAGTTTTATTGCTATTACTTTCTTCATGACTTATACATGTTCCTCTGACTATGAGATTATGCAACTCCTGAATGCCGTAGGAACACCTTCTGTGCTATCAAACGTCACAACGTAACTGGGTGATTATAAAGATGCTCTACAAGTGTCTCTGATATGTCTCCGTCGTATCTAATTTTCCAAGCACTTTTTCCTTTGTTTTGGACTCTAACTTGCATGATTTGAATGGAACTAACCCAGACTGACGTTGTTTTCAGCAGAACTACCACGGTGTTATTTTTGTGCAGAAATAAAAGTTCTCGGAATGACATGAAAATCCATGGAGCAACTTTTCAGAATTAATAAAAAATATTGGCGAAAGAATTAGCGTCAAGGGGCCCACACCCTGCCCACGAGGGTGGGGGCGTGCCCCCTCCGCTAGGGAGCGCCCCCTGCCTCGTGGGCCCCCTGGACATCCACCGACCTCAACTCCAACTCCATATATTTGCTTTCGCGGAGAAAAAAATCACAGAGAAAGTTTCATCGCGTTTTACAATACGGAGCCGCCGCCAAGCCCTAATCTCTCTCGGGAGGGCTGATCTGGAGTCCGTTCGGGGCTCCGGAGAGGGGGACTCGTCGCCGTCGTCATCATCAACCATCCTCCATCACCAATTTCATGATGCTCACCGCGGTGCGTGAGTAATTCCATTGTAGGCTTGCTGGACGGTGATGGGTTGGATGAGATTTACCATGTAACCAAGTTAGTTTTGTTAGGGTTTGATCCCTAGTATCCACTATGTTCTGAGATTGATGTTGCTATGACTTTGCTATGCTTAATGCTTGTCACTAGGGCCCGAGTGCCATGATGTCAGATCTGAACCAATTATGTTTTCATGAATATATGTGAGTTCTTGATCCTATCTTGCAAGTCTATAGTCACCTATTATGTGTTATGATACGACAACCCCGAAGTGACAATAATCAGGATACTTATCGGTGATGACCATAGTTTGAGGAGTTCATGTATTCACTATGTGTTAATGCTTTGGTCCGGTACTCTATAAAAGGAGGCCTTAATATCCCTTAGTTTCCACTAGGACCCCGCTGCCACGGGAGGGTAGGACAAAAGATGTCATGCAAGTTCTTTTCCGTAAGCACGTATGACTATATTCGAAATACATGCCTACATTACATTGATGAACTGGAGCTAGTTCTGTGTCACCCTATGCTATAACTATTACATGAGGAATCGCATCCGACATAATTATCCATCAATGATCCAATGCCTACGAGCTTTTCACATATTATGCTTTGCTTATTTACTTTACCGTTGCTACTGTTACAATTACTGCAAAACTGCTGCAGTTACTTTTGCTAATGATACCGTAACTTCCATACTACTTTGCTACTAAATACTTTGCTGCAGATACTAAGTTATCCAGGTGTGGTTGAATTGACAACTCGACTGCTAATACTTGAGAATATTCTTTGGCTCCCCTTGTGTCGAATCAATAAATTTGGGTTGAATACTCTACCCTCGAAAACTGTTGCGACCCCTATACTTGTGGGTTATCAGTCTCCGAAGGTGTTTGTTGGGTTGGCATAGATTGAGATTATGATTTGTCTCCGTGTATCGGAGAGGTATCTCTAGGCCCTCTCGGTAATGTTCATCACTATAAGCCTTGCAAGCAATGTGACTAATGAGTTAGTTACGGGATGAAGCATTACGAAATGAGTAAATAGACTTTCCGCTAACGAGATTGAACTAGGTATGATGATACCGACGATCGAATCTCGGGCAAGTAACATACCGATGACAAAGGGAACAACGTATGTTCTTATGCGGTTTGACCGATAAAGATCTTCGTAGAATATGTAGGAGCCAATATGAGCATCCAGGTTCTGCTATTGGTTATTCATCGGAGATGTGTCTCGGTCATGTCTACATAGTTCTCGAACCCGTAGGGTCTGCACGCGTAATGTCCGATGACGATTTGTATTATGAGTTATGTGTTTTGATGACCAAAGTTTGTTCGGAGTACCGGATGAGATCACGGACGTGACGAGGAGTCTCGAAATGTTCAAGACGTAAAGATTTATATATTGGAAGGCTATATTTGGACAAACAAAAGGTTCCGAGTGATTCGGGTATTTTTTTGGAGTACCGGGGAGTTACGAGAATTCGCCGGGGAAAGTTAATAGGCCTTATTGGGCTTTAGTGGAGAGAGGGAAGAAGGGCCACGAGGTGGCACGCGCCTCCCCCTGCCCAAACCGAATTGGACAAGGGGTGGGGGTGCGGGCCCCCCTTTCCTTCTCCCTCTCCCTCATTTCCTTCTTTCCTACTCCGAAAAGGAAAGGGAATCCTACTAGGACTTGGGAGTCCTAGTAGGACTCCCTAGACCTGGCGCGCCCCTAGGAGGGCCGGCCTCTCTCCCTCCCTCCTTTATATATGTGGGCAGGGGCACCCCAATGACACACAAGTTTCTCTTAACCGTGTGCGGTGCCCCCCTCCACAGTTACACACCTCGATCATACCATCATAGTGCTTAGGCGAAGCCCTGCACCGGTTACATCATCATCACCGTCGCCACACCGTCGTGCTGAGGGAACTCACCCTCGTCCTCAACTGGATCAAGAGCACTAGGGACATCATTGAGCTAAACTTGTGTTGAACGCGGAGGTGTTGTACATTTGGTACTTGATCGGTTGGATCGTGAAGAAGTTCGACTACGTCAACCGCGTTATTGAAACGCTTCCGCTTTCGGTCTACGAGGGTACGTGGACACACTCTCCCCTCTCATTGTTATGCATCACCTAGATAGATCTTGCGTGATCGTAAGATTTTTTTGAAATTACCGCGTTCCCCAACTGTGGCATCCGAGCCAGGTCTAAGCGTAGATGATTTGCATGAGTAGAACACAAAGAGTTGTGGGCGATAATAGTCATACTGCTTACCACCAATGTCTTACTTTGATTCGGCGGTATTGTTGGATGATTCGGCGGTATGTGTTAATGCTTTGGTCCGGTACTATATTAAAAGGAGACATTAATATCCCTTAGTTTCCACTAGGACCCCGCTGCCACGGGAGGGTAGGACAAAAGATGTCATGCAAGTTCTTTTCCATAGGCACGTATGACTATATTCGGAATACGTGCCTACATTGCGTTGATGAACTGGAGCTTGTTCTGTGTCACCCTATGTTATAACTATTACATTAGGAAACGCATCCGACATAATTATCCATCACTGATCCAATGCCTACGAACTTTTCACATATTGTGCTTTGCTTATTTACTTTACCGTTGCTACTGTTACAATTACTACAAAACTGCTACCGTTACTTCCATACTACTTTGCTACTAAATACTTTGCTGCAGATACTAAGTTATCCAGGTGTGGTTGAATTGACAACTCAACTACTAATACTTGCGAATATTCTTTGGCTCCCCTTGTGTCAAATCAATAAATTTTGGTTGAATACTCTACCCTTGAAAACTATTGTGATCCCCTATACTTGTGGGTTATCAAGACTATTTTCTGGCGCCATTGCCGGGGAGCATAGCTCTATTCTTTGAGTCACTTGGGATTTATATTTGCTGGTCACTATGGGGAACTTGAAAGAGGAAAGAACTAAGATTTATCCCTCAACTACGAGGGGAGGTAAGGAACTACCATCTAGCTCTGCACTAGATTCTCCTTCTGGTATGAGTAAGCTTGAGACACCTAAACCTGCTTCTGCTATTAATTCTGATATGTCGCATGTTATTGATGATGCCACTTCTACTATGCATGATACTTATGATGAAACTACTTTTGTGCTTGAAACTACTGTGCCATTAGGTGAATTTCTTGATGAACAACTTGCTAGGGTTAGAGAGAATGAAATTATTGAAAATGAAATTATTGAAGATAGTGATGATGAAGGTTCTCCCCCTAAGTATGAATTGCATGTTATTCCTGAGGGTTATGTTATGGATGAAGAAACTGCTAGAGATTTTCTTGCTTGCAATGATAGATCTGATCTTAAGAAGTTATTAGCTAAACTAAAACAGAAAACTCTGAATGCTAGAATGAAATATGACCCTGCTTTTGCTACTTCACCTATCTTTGTTACTGTTAAGGATTATGAATTCTCTGTCAATCCTGAGATAATTGCTTTGGTTGAATCTGATCCTTTTTATGGCTATGAATCTGAAACTGTTGTGGCACATCTTACTAAATTAAATGATATAGCCACCCTATTCACTAATGATGAGAAATCTCGCTACTATTATATCCTTAAGATATTTACATTCTCATTAAAGGGTGATGCTAAAACTTGGTTTAATTCTCTTGATCCTGGTTGTGTGCGTAGTCCCCAGGATATGATTTATTACTTCTCTGCTAAATATTTCCCCGATCATAAGAAACAAGCTGCCTTAAGGGAAATATATAATTTTGTGCAAATTGAAGAAGAGAATCTCCCACAAGCTTCGGGGAGGCTTCTCCGGTCACTTGATGCTTTGCCTGATCATCCTCTTAAGAAAAATGAAATACTTGATATCTTTTATAATGGACTAACTAATGCTTCCAAGGACCACTTGGATAGTTGGTTTTGTTTTCAGGGAAAGAACGGTCAAGCTAAATTGCTATTGAATAATATGTTGACTAATGAAAATAATTGGACTCTTCCTGAGCCAATTCCTGTGCCAACTCCTAAACCAACTCCGAAGAAGAGGGGTGTTCTATTTCTCAGTTCTGAAGATATGCAAGAGGCAAAGAAATCTATGAAAGAAAAAGGTATTAAAGCTGAAGATGTTAAGAATTTACCTCCTGTTGAAGAAATACATGGTCCCTATATACCACCTATTGAAGAAACACATGGTCTTGATAACCCAACACAGGTAGTAAAGGTAAATTCTCTCTATAGATATGATAAAGTTGAAATCCCGTCTACTAAGTTTGCTAGCAAATGCTTGGATGAATTTGATGACTTTATGGCTAGACAAGAAAACTTCACTTATGTTGGTAGAGAATTAAAGAGTAATTCTTACATGATTGGATGCTTGAGTGATTATATGGCTAGAGTTAAAGGTGAACTTAAACTCATTAGTAAATATGCTTCTATGGTTACCACTCAAGCAGAACAAGTACTTAAGGCTCAAAGTGATTTTCTCGATGAATTAAATAATAAACATGATTTTGTTGTTCGAGTGGCTACTAGAACTGGTAAAATGACTCAGGAACCTTTGTATCCTGAAGGCCACCCTAAGAGAATTGAGCAAGATTCTCAGAGAAATAATGTAGATGCACCTAGTCCTTCTAAAAAGAAGAAAAAGAAAAATGATAGGACTTTGCATGCTTCTAGTGAACCTCTTGTAGACACACCTAAGAATCCCAATGATATTTCTATTTCTGATCTGAAACACAATCTGGTGATGAACATGAACCTAGTGATAATGCTAATGATAATGTCCATGTTGATGCTCAACCTAGCAATAATAATGATGTAGAAATTGAACCTGTTGTTGATCTTGATAACCCACAATCAAAGAATCAACGTTATGATAAGAGAGACTTTGTTGCTAGGAAGCACGGTAAAGAAAGAGAACCATTGGTTCAGAAACCCATGCCTTTTCCTCCTAAGCCATCCAAGAAAAAGGATGATGAGGATTTTGAGCGCTTTGCTGAAATGATTAGACCTATCTTTTTGCATATGCGTTTGACTGATATGCTTAAAGTAAATCCTTATGCTAAATACATGAAAGATATTATTACAAATAAAAGAAAGATACCGAAAGCTGAAATTTCTACCATGCTTGCTAATTATACTTTTAAAGGTGGAATACCTAAGAAACTTGGAGATCCGGGAGTACCAACTATACCATGCTCCATTAAAAAAACTATGTTAAAACTACCTTATGTGATCTTGGAGCCGGTGTTAGTGTTATGCCTCTCTCTTTATATCGTAGACTTGAATTGAATAAGTTGACACCTACTGAAATATCTTTGCAAATGGCCGATAAATCAACTGCTATACATGTCGGTATTTGTGAGGATGTGCCTGTTGTGGTTGCAGACGTTACTATTTTAACGGACTTTGTTATTCTTGATATTCCCGAGGACGATAGTATGTCGATTATCCTTGGTAGACCCTTTTGAATACTGTAGGGCTGTTATTGATTGCAACAAAGGCAATGTCACTTTTCATGTTAATGGTAATGAGCATACAGTACACTTTCCGAGGAAACAACCTCAAGTTCATAGCATCAATTCTATTGGAAAATTCCAACTATAATTATTGGAGGTTTTGAATTTCCTCTTCCTACTGTCAAGAAGAAATATGATATTCTTATTATTGGGGATGTGCATATCCCCGTTGAGGTAACGTAGAGTTATTCGAAATTTCTCCGGTTCCATGTTATTCGGAATGATTTGTTAACAAGACTTGATCAACCTTGTTAGTGGATTCCTTTTGATGATTATGAGATGGATGAAGTTAGAAGGCACAACCTTCTGTACCCTCCTTTTACTTTCTGTTATTTAGTTTAAATAAAGCAAAAATAGTATTTTTCTATCTGTTTTCTGAATTATCCATGCAATAAAAAATACCCCAAAAATAAAAGTTCTCCAAATGCCTTGCAAATTTAATATGATTTTTTCTGGAATATTTGAGAATATCTCGCATTGAGAACACAACAGGGGGAGCTGGCACCTGGCCACAAGGGTCCAGGGCGCGCCCAGCCCTACAGGGCGCGCCCCCTGCCTCGTGGGCCCATGGTGGGCCCCCTCCACTTATTCCTGCACCCACACACACTTCTTCTTCCTCCCAAAAAAATCACTATCTAGCTCAAGCACAAGTTCTAGCTCACTTTGCTGCCATTTTCGATCTCCTTGCTCAAAGCTCCATTCACAAGACTGCTTTGGGGGATTGTTCTTTGGTATGTGACTCCTCCAATGGTCCAATTAGTTTTTGTTCTAGTGCTTTATTCATTGCAAATTTTTGCTGCCTAGGTGACCCTGTTCTTGAGCTTGCATGTCAAATTTATATGGTCCCAAGTAATTCTAATGCATGATATAGGCTCTAGGCACTTGTGGGAGTAGTTGCTATCAATTTTCTTGAGTTTGATTCACTTTTATTTTGAGTTACTAAAAAATTCAGAAATTTTTTAGAGGAAGAAATGTGTCCAGGAAAATGTACCAAGGTGGTTCTTCAAGGAAGAAAGGACCTAGGCTTGCAATATGTGAGCAAGATGACGAACCACCAAGGGAAGATGACGTGCGGCCTTGTGAATGGCCGTCAGAGGAGTTCATGGTCAAATCTGGCATCAAGGATGAATTTGATACATATGTGTGTGTGATGCCAACCTTGAGGACTTCATGCAAGATAAGTGCCCGCAATACTACTATTTGACTGACTCCTTTGTGAGAAGGTTTAAATTTACATCTTCGCGTAATTCTCAAAATGTCCTATTTGATATTTATGATAAGTCATATACCATGGACCTAGAAGATTTCACTACTTCTTGTAAACTTCCACAGTGGAGCAGTGTTAATGAACCTCGTAAATCTGAATATAAAGATTTTCTTGCTAGTATCACTGTGGGAGAATCTAGAGAAATAGCACAAGCTACCATAGGGAGCATTCATTTTCCTGCTATACATTATTTTGCTCTCTTCATTGGTAGATGCATTAATGGTAAAGATGAAGCATGCCACATGAGTGTTCCTGATCTTTGTGTTCTCAAGAGTGTTGTATTAGGTGATAACAATACAACTTGGGGGCAATTGTTGCACGTACGTTGCATAATAATGGTTTAGTTGGAGACTTGTTCAGAGGGATTTATGCGGCCCGTGTGGCTAATTATCTTGGCATACCTGCACATGAAAATGATAGGGAGTTGTCTCCCGCTTATTTAGATTATAATGCCATGGTTAATCATCATTTTCTTGAGAGGAACGAACAATTCCTCCAGTATCGACTAATCTTTGACACACATCGCGATGTCCATATTACTCTCCCTGCTCTTTCCCTCTTTAACTATCAGGCAAAAGGAAGATATGTTATATCCAGGGAGGAGGCGCATGAGTACGAGAGGAGGACGGAGGCAGCTCGCCGCCATGCTGCAGCTCAAGAGGCAATGGCTGCTGCATCTTAGTACGACCCCAGTTACAACTGCGGATATCAGCCAGGCTACCCATGGCCATAGACCAACTGTCGGTGTCAAAACCGGCGAATCTCGGGTAGGGGGTCCCGAACTGTGCGTCTAGGCGGCTGGTAACAGGAGACAAGGGACACGATGTTTTACCTGTGTTGGGCCCTCTCGATGGAGGTAAAACCCTACTCCCGCTTGATTGATATTAATGATATGGGTAGTACAAGAGTAGATCTACCACGAGATCAAGGAGGCTAAACCCTAGAAGCTAGCCT
Organism: Aegilops speltoides; assembly: GCA_021437245.1. Classification (NCBI taxonomy): domain Eukaryota; kingdom Viridiplantae; phylum Streptophyta; class Magnoliopsida; order Poales; family Poaceae; genus Aegilops; species Aegilops speltoides. The sequence continues at coordinate 120,956,410 of CM038141.1, forward strand.
ATGGTATGATTGTTGTAATGGTTGTTAGCCCCACGGACTAAAACCCTCCGGTTTATATAGACACGGAGAGGGCTAGGGTTACACAGAGTCGGTTACAATGGTAGGAGATCTACATATCCGTATTGCCAAGCTTGCCTCCCACGCCAAGGGAAGTCCCATCCGGACACGTGACGAAGTCTTCAATCTTGTATGTTCATAGTCTTGGAGTCCGGCCGATGATGATAGTCCGGCTATCCGGACACCCCCTAGTCCAGGACTCCCTCAGTAGCCCCTAAACCAGGCTTCAATGACGATGAGTCCGGCGCGCATATTGTTCGGCATTGCAAGGCGGGTTCCTCCTCCGAATTAATTCATAGAAGATTGTGAACACCAGGATAGTGTCCGGCTCTGCAAAATAAATTCCACATACTACCGTAGAGAGAATAATATGTACACAAGCTCAATCTGCTGACGTATTTTGTGGCGTGACATCACACCACTGCCAAGCCTTTACTTGAATCGTTTTTGCTATACCACCTTAGCATGTTTAGCGAAGCGGTTTCCTTGGCACGTCTTGTCGAAGCAGAGATCGTGTTCCCCTTATTCCGGGATTCCCATCAATACGGACGTGGGTAACCCAACCGTGCCCATTGCCGCGCCCCCTCTATCGAAGGCGAGTCCCAAACGGTCATGGGGACGGCTCTTGGTATTCTCCCTCTTTATAATGAGACCAAGGCTCATTCCTTTTCTTCAATCCTCAATCATATCTGCCCCTCACCCCGAGTTCCAACACCCAGAGCCTTAGATTCGAGCGCCTCGGACCTTCAACAATGTCCGGCCTCGACCAACAGGGCCGGTGGATGCCCTCCTCCGTCACGGAAGAGGACGTGCAAAAGCTGAGAGAAGCCAAGTACCTGGCCTACGAGATTTCGCATAGGTTTCCCGCCAAAGGGCAAGTCATTCCCACTACCGAGCCCGGCGAAAGCGTCGTGTTTGTGTCCCACCTCCGTCGGGGTTTAGGCTTCCCGATGGATCCTTTTGTGAGAGGGCTTATGTTTTACTATGGGTTGGAATTCCACGACTTGGCTCCAGAGTAGATCCTCCACATCTCATCATTCATTGTCGTCTGCGAGGCCTTCCTCCGCACTACCCCCCACTTCGGTTTGTGGCTCAAAACCTTCAACGTGGAGTCGAAGATGATCGAGGGGCATCAAGCAGAGTGCGGCAAGGCGGTTGTAAGTAGGAGGGCCGATGCTCCATGGACCGAGGGCTCTTTCCAGGAGGAGCTCGGCTTGTGGCAACAGGAGTGGTTTTATATAACCGCTCCCAGGGGCAGCAGGCAGAAGCCGCCGCCCATCTTTCGCTCGGGCCCCCCACAGCGGCTGATGTCATGGGTCAATTAAGGGCTCAGCTGGGGCCGTCAAAGGGCGTACCCTATTGCGGGCGGATTCGAGACCTCCAAGAGAGGAGATCAATCTGGTCGTAGTGATGCGAGTTATGCTGATTCGGTGTCTCCTGCCTCGCAGCGTCGCCCCCTCCGTCTGTGGGAGTTCAATCGGAGGGACCACAAGCTCTTTGACACTTTATGGAGTGCGACACCCGTGGAGATGTATAAATCGTTCTTTGGATCACAAGAAGTGTGTCCGGAATTGACCGAGGATGCCGGTCTAAGCTGCAATCGCTCGGATGCTCAGGTAAGTAGCCCTGTGTCCGGACACACCGTTTGTTTGCGCTTTCTTGAATTTTCTTTTTAACGATCGTCCCTTGAATAGGAGTGGATAAGCATAATGGCCCGTCTGACACGGTGTCCCCCCTCCCGGAGACCGCGCCGGATCTGTCTTTGGTCGGGATGTTGGAGGTTCGCCTTGAGAGGAAGGCGAAGGGGAAAACAGAGGAACTACCACCTCTACCAAGGAGGCTTTTGAGAAAGGAGGGATCGAGAATCCCTCCTTCCAAGGGGAGAAGAGGACCGCTTCCGAAAACCCGGAGGCCAAGGCCTCGAAGCGGGGGAAGAGATCTTCACCAGAGGGTCCTGCGTCTGGGGAGGCCCCGGCTGCACTATCTCCCCTAAGGAATCAGCCTTCTAGCGAGCCGTAAGTAGAAAAAGGGGAGTTTTGTAATAAGGGACATCCCTATTTTTGCTTCTGAGGATAACCGAAGTTTTTACCTTGTAGTTCAGATCTCCGTCCTTCTCAGCTGAGTTCGTCTTCGGGGGAGCTTCGTCCGGAGATGATGGAGAGCGAAACACCTCCATCTGCCGCACCGTCAGGCGGGGCGGACGACCCTGAGGTGTCATCACGGAGGGTATCCCCGAGTCCGGCCGGGCCGGAGAGTTTGGCGCCAACTGGTGTACGGCCGGGGGAGCTGAGGGATCTGCTCGAGAAGGCGTCTATCTCAGAAGGTCACCGTACATTGATGAGTACGGTGATTGAAAGAATTTCATCCGCCGAGGGCGGGTTGCATGATGCCGTCAGAAGTTTGCTGGCGGGGTTTGAGGTACGTAAAAATGACATACCTTTTGACAGTTTTACACATAAAGTATGCCTTGTATAGATAGTAGCCCCTGAGACTCGGTATGTTGTCGAAAACGACAGCGTGCCGAGGATCATAATCTCAGGCATTAATTTTCGCCTTTCCTACACAGGTGGCGGATAGTCCGATGGCCAGCCGGACTGATGGAGTTGCTGAACTAAAGCGGCAACTCGACGTTGCGGATGCGGACATCGCGGTGGTCAATAAACGACCTGACGAGTCGCAAGGTAGGTTGTTCCTCCGTGGTCACCTAGTAAGGGAGCCAAAGCTCACTCCTTACAACATGTGTGTTTGATGCAGATGGTGCCGCTGCTGTGGAGGACCTTCAAGCAGAGCTTGCTCGAGCCAAGGAGCAGGCCAGAAGGAGTGATGCGGCTGCCTCGAAGGCGGTCGAAGAGCTGGAAGCCGAAAGGGCTGCTCACTGCCGAAGCAGGGAGGACATGGCCGAAATGGCCGTGAAGCTGAAAGATGTTACCGACCACTATGAGGTTCTTGAAAAAGATCGCCGAGCGGATCAAGAAAGCCTGAAGAAGGCCACCGCCGAAGTTAAGGATGCCCGTTCTGCAATGAGGGCTATAAAGGAGGAGCTGCGCCAGGCCGGAGATATTACGGTTGGTAAGCCCTTTCGCTGCGCAGAGGTTCAAAGATCCAGTATGCTCGGCTTGGCCATTTGTGGGGTCCGGAGGATCCTTATATGGATTTAGCGGCGAGTCCGGCAGATCTTTGTTGTGCACTTCAAGTCAAAAGGATCACGAGACGGAAGAGCTTTTTGGTCTCAATTCCACGGTCCGGGCGTTCACTTCGTGACCGATCGGTTGGCTGAGTGGGCTGAGCTGAATAGATTGTCCAGACTTGCCATGACGGATATCGTGGCTCATGTCTGGCCGGATAGGCCCAAGCCGAAGAGTTATTTTGGCTTGTTGCCGCAATTCCTTGGGGCGGTGCCGCATATCAAGGTGATGAAGCGGTCGGCTTGTATAGAGGGTGCACGGATGGCCCTCGCCCGTGTGAAGACATACTGGACGGAGATGGATGCCACCGATGTTGCAACCTGGGGTTCGGACGAGAGCCGGTTACCCGCTGAGCACTATTTTGGGGAAGTTCTGCGAGGTGCACGTGCAATAGAGTCGCAGTGCTCAAAGAATGTCACGTTAAAATGATCTTTATGATTTGTAAAACGATATTTATAATATAAGTGCTTTTTATACTTGTGCGTTCAAGTATTGATATATCTCCTGTGCGGCCGTTAATGTATACTTGTGTATAACTTTGAAAGATGGCGTCTTGACTTCATCCCCACGCACATGGTGCGGGGGTGTTTGCAAAAATAGCGCATTTTCACACTTAATCCAACGTCTTGGTCCTGTGAAGGAGGTGGTAGCGTAGCAAACGAGGCAACCGGACTATAATGCTTTATCACTTCCACTTAGCCATAGGAGTTCGAGGGTGGGGCTACGATATAGCCCCTAGGGGCACCGCACTCTCCGAATTTGGGGCGCGTTTGTGCCTGACCAGGAAACGGTCCTTCGTCAAAGCGGAGGAATTCTAAACATTCCGGTTGTCGATCGAGTGGTTGACCAGTCTCTCGCTATATCATGATAGTCCATTTTTGGCTTTCTCTACTGAGGTGCTCGCTCGCGGCGAACCGGGCACAATCGCGATAGTTCTCCGATGCGCGTTAGCCGATGATCTGAGCGTAAGGCAGCAAAACACGTGAGCCGCAAACCCAACATTTGACCAAAGACATGATTCGGAGCTGATGCATATAAGGCCTAGCTCGAGACGCCGAACACTCCCTAAGGTATTCGGTCTTTATGATAACGGGCAGATCAATGCCCTAAACCCCTAGTGTCCAAGTACAGGCGAAAATTTCTGACACGGCCGATGCCAAAACGCCAGTTCCTCGTCGGTTATGGTGAAAAACCGGTGGATGTGAATCAACAAGAGACAGTAAGAAAGGTTTACGCAGGGTCTTAATCTGAACAGAATCCTTGCCACGGGTCCCTGCTGCACATCTGCACCTGTGTCTCCGTTCTGCCGTATCCTGGACGGGTGTACACGTTGTTCATCTGTAAAAGAGAGGAACTTAGTTTGAAAAGAAATCGTGCAAAAAATGTATTGAAAATCGAAGTATGAATGAATGAATAAAGCTGAGCTTTTATTGGCTCTTTATTGCTCATATGCATAGCCCCTTGTGAAGGGGTGTGCGGCTAGGGAGCCCCTAGTTTATTTATGCCGGACTCGCCTAGCCGTGTCCGGGGTCTTGAACGACCTTTTAATGAGATGATGTCGCGTGGACCGGGCATTTTAAGTGTAAGAGACGCGTAGTGCGGTATTGCGTTAAAGCGGACAAAAGCTTCACGTCCCAACAGTGCTTGATGGCTACTTGTGAATGGGGCGACATGAAAGATTAGCTTTTCGCGGCGGAAGTTGTCGGGTGATCCGAACACAACTTCTAGTAATCTGAACCAGCGACTTGGCGTAAGGGAACTGGCGTCACTCCTTTGAAGGAAGTGCGGCTATGGCGAATTTTAGTAGGGTCTATCCCCAACTTGCGGATTGTGTCCAGATATAGCGAGTTTAAATCGCTGCCGCCATCCATTAGGACTTGTGTAAATTGTAGTCCGTCGATTATAGGATCAATATCGAGCAGTCCATCCTGCGTTTGAATATACGGAATAGTCCAAGTGGTCGAAATTAATTTGTTTTGACATCCAATCTCGGGGTTCCGCTGGGGTGGACCGTGCGACACGTACATTAGCGGGTGCCGCACTATTGTTCCGTATTATCACATGAAGTGAGTTTACTGTTTTGACTTCTTGTGGGAAAGTCTTTTGTTTTCCGGCGCTCTGCTGGTGGGGTTCGTCGTCATCCTCGCTTGGCACGTCGAGCCCCTTGTGTTCGGCGTTGAGTCGGCCGGACTGTTTGAAGACCCAACAATCTCGGTGGGTGTGGTTTGCAGGCTTCCCGGGGGTACTGTGGATTTGACATATCCAATCCAAAATTTTGTTTAGGTTGGATAGCTCGTCACTGTTGTCCTTAAGAGGCAGTGTTTTGTTGTTCAGCCGCGAGCTTTTGAATCCGGCGTTGACTGCCGTGTTCTTTGGGCTTTTTTCTTTATTTCGGCGCTGGTCCTTTCTACGCCGTGATTTTCCGTTTCCATCTCTGATCTCGGATGTACTCAGGTCGCTGGTGCTGCATCTTGCTAGCCAGCTATCTTCCCCCGCGCAAAAGCGGGTCATGAGGCTTGTTAGCGTGGCCATTGTTCTTGGCTTTTCCTGGCCGAGGTGTCTGGCGAGCAATTCATCACGGACGTTATGTTTAAAAGCTGCTAAGGCTTCGGTGTCCGGACAGTCGACTATTTGGTTCTTTTGGTGAGGAACCTGTTCCGAATCTTGCGCTACCGACTCTCCGGGCTGTTGGGTTATGTGACTTAAATCGTCTGCATCCGGAGGGCAGACATAAGTCCCCTGAAAATTTGCTCTAAACGCGTCCTTGAGCTCTTCCCAACTTCCAATGGTATTTTCTGGGAGGCTTTTGAGCCAATGCCGAGCTGGCCCTTTGAGCTTGAGGGGCAGATATTTTATGGCGTGGAGATCGTCTCCTCTAGCCATTTGTATGTGTAGGATGTAATCCTCAATCCAGACTCCCAGGTCTGTTGTTCCGCCGTATGCTTCTATGTTTACGGGCTTGAATCCCACTGGGAATTCGTGATCCAGCACCTCATCGGCGAAACATAGTGGGTGTGCGGCGCCCCTGTATTTAGGCGTGCGGTTGTCTTCGAACACTCGGCGTGTTGTGTTGCTTCCTGGGGCCCTATTTTTTGGCCCATAAATGGACCAGACTGGGCCATCTGTTTTGCGAGGATCAAGTGCCGGCTTGTGTGCGGCGCCGCTTGTCGCTCTTGGCCTGTCATCTGGTCGTCTATCCGCCAGCGGCCTCTTGCTTTTTTGACTGTGGGGCTCTCGGCCTCCTCGTCGGTCGAGCAGCAACTTGCGCTGGGTAGCTCTTTGTTTGGTGGATGTTGCCATATTTGTCCATTTGTCTTGAGTACTTTGCTCCACCTCATTACGAGTATGTCTTCCTTTGTTTTGAGCTTTCGTTTACGCTTCTTCAAGCTTCTTGCGATGGCGACAAGCCTTTGTGAAGGTTTTATTCTCCGGTGGTGTGTCCGGCGTGAGATCGTCTGGACTATTGTTTTCGCCGGGGATGGGTTGATTATCCGATTCATCCTGTTCGGATGGTTGCTTGGTTGCATGTTCGTCACCCACTGGTTTGCCCTGCTTTACGGCTGGGTCATTATGAGTGCTGTTGTTATCGAGGCGGGACTTGGGGAGGCGCTTGCGTCGCCGTTTTGGTTGTTTCTCGGGGGAATTATCCTTCGCCGCGTCCCATTGTTCCTCATTATCGCTCCCTTTTTGGGTGTCCACCATATATACATCATGAGTTGAGGTGGCCTTCCAGTACTCGGTAGGCGCTAGTTCTTGGTCGTCTCCGACGTCGTCGCCTATACCGTCGATGTCTTCGGAGTCGTAGTCTAGCATGTCGGTTAAATCATCGACAGTGGCTACAAAGTGGGTGGTGGGTGGGTTTTGAATTTCTTCGTCATCCGCATCCCAACCGCCCCGACCGATCCGCCAGGCTCTCTCGATAACGAGAGATGCTTTAGCGAATTCAAGATGTCGCCAAAGGGTGAGTACTGAAAGATGTCCGCAGCGGTGAACTCCATGATTGGCGCCCAATCGGATTCGATTGGTAAGGGCGCAGGAGGTTCGGAGTCCGGCACCTCGAAGTCACGAGCTTTACGAGGGACAAGGTCAGTTTTCGGCTCCATTGCCATAGAGATTGCAGCTCCCGAGGCGGTGTCCAGCCACCTGTCCTCGATCTGCGCGGTTGGCTCCGAACTAGGGGTCGAAGCGGACTCATGTGCGGCCTCGAGGCTTTGTCCGTGGCAGAGCTAAATCATGCCCATCGTCGTGATCTTGGGCGCTCGGTCGTGGCTCGAATCCATCGAAGATCAAGTCTCCGTGGATGTCGGCCATGAAGTTTAGGCTTCCAAATCGACCGACGGCGGGCGTAGCTTCGATCTGCTCCGGATGGCTGCTTAATTGGCCCGCAATGCAAAGCCGCGAACACGAAGATCTGTCCGGGAGAAAAGTCTCACCTCGATCTGCGTGGTTGTTGACGATTGAAGGAGCCATCAAGCCTATCGGTGGCGACATAGAGGAACTCTCAATGAAAGCACCAATGTCGGTGTCAAAACCGGCGGATCTCGGTAGGGGTCCCGAAGCGTGCGTCTAGGCGGATGGTAATAGGAGACAAGGGACACGATGTTTTTACCTGTGTTCGGGCCCTCTTGATGGAGGTAAAACCCTACTCTGCTTGATTGATATTGATGATATGGGTAGTACAAGAGTAGATCTACCACGAGATCAAGGAGGCTAAACCCTAGAAGCTAGCCTATGGTATGATTGTTGTAATGGTTGTTAGTCCCCACGGACTAAAACCCTCCGGTTTATATAGACACCGGAGAGGGCTAGGGTTTACAGTCGGTTACAATGGTAGGAGATCTACATATCCGTATTGCCAAGCTTGCCTTCCACGCCAAGGAAAGTTCCATCCGGACACGGGACGAAGTCTTCAATCTTGTATCTTCATAGTCTTGGAGTCCGGCCGATGATGATAGTCCGGCTATCCGGACACCCCCTAGTCCAGGACTCCCTCACCAACATAGGCCAAAAGCCTAAGCTTGGGGAGTACGTATTTCTCATCGACATTACATTCATGTTCACACACTCAATCTAGTTGTCGGTGCTCATACTTTTTCATTGTACTATCCATGCTAGTTTAACTTCTTTTTCTAGCTTTTCTTCTTGTGTGTTTGATAAACCTTAAGAAAAAACAAAAAAATTAGTTAGTTTAATTTCCATGCTATAGTAGTAGTAAATTAAAGAAAACCCAAAAAGATTTCTCGATTCTTCTTTTGCTTGTTGGGAGCTTTCCCATGTAAATAGTTTTATTTCTTTTCTTTCTTTGGGGGTCAAGAGGATGAGACCACAATGAAAATGTTTAAGTGGCTCTTATATGCATGATTGTTGGTTTAACCAAGAGCCCATATTACCTTGTCTTCTCCCTTGAATTAAATGCTTGTTGATTCCAGCTTAGTCCAACGCACGTGCACTATTATTATTATACACACCATTCGGTCGTGCGAGTGAACGGCAATAATGATGATATATGATGGACTGATTGAGATGAGAGAAGCTGGTATGAACTCGACCTCTCTTGTTTTTGTAAATATGATTAGTTCATCGTTCCTAGTTCAGCCTATTATGAATAAACATGTTTGCAATGACAATTAGAGATTATAGTTGCTTATGCCATGCTTAATTAGCTAGGAGCTTATAATGGTTTACCTTGCGTGCCAGCATGCTATTAAAATGGTTGTGATGTGGTATGATAGGGTGGTATCCTCCTTTGAATGATTCGAGTGACTTGACTTGGCACATGTTCACACATGTAGTTGAAACAAAATCAACATAGCCTTCACGATATTTATGTTCATGGTGGATTATATCCTACTCATGCTTGCACTCGGTGTTGATTAATTTTAATGCATGTTCATGACTGTTGTCGCTCTCTCAGTTGGTCGCTTCCCAGTCTCTTTCTAGCCTTCACCTGTACTAAGTGGGAATACTGCTTGTGCATCCAAACTCCATAAACCCCAAAGTTATTCCATATGAGTCCACCATACCTTCCTATATGTGGTATCTACCTGCCGTTCCAAGTAAATTTGTATGTGCTAAACTCCAAACCTTCAAATGAAATTTTGTTTTGTATGCTCGAACAGCTCATGTATCAACTAGGGTTGTCTGTATCTTCCATGCTAGGTGGGTTATTCTCAAGAGGAGTGGACTCCGCCCCTCATTCACGAGAAAATGGCTGGTCACCGGGATGCCCAGTCCCATGCTCAAATCAAATCAAAATAATTGCAAACAAAACTCCCCCAGGATTGTTGTTAGTTGGAGGCACCCGTTGTTTCGGGCAAGCCATGGATTGATGCTTGTTGGTGGTGGGGGAATATAAACTTTACCATTCTGTTTGGGAACCGCCTATAATGTGTGTAGCATGGAAGATATCGAGATCTCTCAGTTGTTATGTTGACAGTGAAAGTATACCGCTCAAAATTTTATTTATCTCTATTTCCAAATCGAGCTTTGGCACCTCTACAAATCCCTGCTTCCCTCTGTGAAGGGCCTATCTATTTACTATTATGTTGAGTCATCACCCCCTTATTAAAAAGCACCCGCTGGAGAGCACCATTGTCATTTGCATGCATTACTATTAATTTATATTGGGTATGACTATGACTGGATCTCTTTTACCATGAATTACAATGTTTAGTCAGTCCTTGATCTTTAAAGGTGCTCTTTTTGCGGTCTCGGAAAGGGCTAGCGAGATACCACCTTGTTATATCATATTATGATTGTTTTGAGAAAGTGTTGTCATCCGAGATTTATTATTATTGCTCGCTAGTTGATTATGCCATTGATATGAGTAAACATGAGACCTAAGTGTTATTGTGCATATGGTTAGTTCATAATCTTTGCTGAAAACTTGAATGCTGGCTTTACATATTTGCAACAACAAGAGCAAAGAGACACTACAAAAAAAGACACATCTGTGACATTTTGGGTCGAACCAATTTTTTTCTGTCATACATATGACACTTCTATGACGATAATTGTGACAAAACCCGGTATCATCATAGATGTGGTGGGCTCCTACTTCTATGACAAAAAATCATGACAGAAAATGGGCTTTTTGTCCTGGGCGGGCCGGAGACGCAACTGCATGACATTCTTTGGGCCGTCCATGACGGAAAAAACCGTGGTAGAAGCGAGGGCGAGGAAAATTTCGGGGAGTTCCCGATTACGGTGGGAGGTCGGGGGCCGAGCGATGCGCGTTTCTCTCGTACATGTATGCGCGTGTGTGCGAGGCGTTGGCTCTAATTGAACCCGAGCGAGGCGTTGGGCTCTAATCGAACCCGGCGATTGACCGCTGTTACTACGCGTTCGAACCCAAGCGATCGATCGATGGTTGTTAATCGAACCAATCGGCGATTCTTCGCCATCGCGCTAAGCTGAAGCCGAGCGATTGGATGAGCAAATGAGTGTTGCGGGGGTTTGGATGAGCGATGAGCGGTGGCGTTGCCTCTGGATGAACAGGACCCCGTGGTGTGGAGGGTTGGATGAACAGTAGACGATGGAGGGGTGCCCGTGGAGGGGTGGTTGAACAGGACCCCGTGGTGTGGAGGGCTAGATGAATAGTAGACGGTGGAGGGGTGGTTGAACAATAGCCAGTGGAGTAGCGCGCAGTGGAGGCTGGATGAACAGGAGCCTGTGGAGGACCCCTCCCGATGAACAGGACCCCCGTTTCGACCCTAGGCCTCCAACACAAGTCCGTTTCGTCCGTTTTGCGGTACGCCACACCCCTCCCGATCAACAGGACCCCCGTTTCGACCATAGGAGGTCTGTTTCCTCCGTTTTGCGGTACGCCACACCCCTCCCGATCAACAGGACCCCCGTTTCGACCGTAGTAGGTCCGTTTCCTCCGTTTTGCGGTACGCCGCACCCCTCCTGATCAACAGGACCCCCATTTCGAACATGGCCGGTCAAACACAAGGCCGTTTCCTCCGTTGTGCGGTACGCCAGGCCTTGTTTCCATCGCATGTTCCGTCCAAGCCCTCCCGATGAACACGGCGGTGCATTCCGTTCCGACCTAGCCGGTTGGCTCCCCATGAACACGACAACGACGTTGTTTCTCCGTTCCGACCCAGCCATGTACACGAGCCCTGGCCGTACATATGTGCGAGTAGGCGTTCGAGACCCCGCCCGTATGTACACATACGTGGCCATATTTTCTTTCCTGTACCCTGGCCATCGTACGTACGTGTACATGCTACGTGTGCTCCTCTACAATGACCAGTATGTACGTACACGTTCGCGACTAGAATGACAACGCTACGTACGTTTCGACCGAGTGGGTCGGATCGAGCACTTCCTTGCTGTGAAGATGTAGTGGTGGGTCCCAGCGGTGGGGCGTCGTTTTTTGCGGACGCACTTCCTTGCGTGTGAAGATGTAGCTGGTGGGTCCCCAGCGGTCGAATTGTTTTTTTGCCCGGATGCACTTCCTTGCGTGCGAAGATGTAGCTGGTGGGTCCATGCAGTCAGGGGGGTGAATCGTTTTTTTTTTTGCCCGGACGCACTTCCTTGCGTGTGAAGATGTAGCTGGTGGGTCCCAGCAGTCAGGGGGAAACATTTTTTCGCGAAACACAGTGGCCCGTCCGGTGGGTCCCAGCTTTCAGGTGGAGGAATCATTATTTTCCGCGTAATAAGGTGGCACTTCCTTGTTGCGGCCGTGGACCCAGCTGTCAGCCTCTCCACGTACAGTCCACGTCCGATGGAAGTCGTTCCTTGACCACGTTGACCATGCCGCGCTGAGAGCACCAGGGCGGTGGACGACGGCAAGGCCTAGGAAGGGGATGATGGGGGAGTGGGAAGACGCGCAATGAAGCCCGCGGAGAGAAAGTCTGAGGGTTCTTGGTTCGGCTGCGGTGTGAGGCTGCCGTCGCCGTAGGGCCTGGCCAGTGGTGGGAATAGTAGGGGGCGGTGAGGCCTCCGCGGTAGCACATCCGGCCACGGGAGGCAGGAGCATGCGGCACGACCAGCGTTGCTTTGGGCGGCTGGAGCAAGAAGACCAGAGGTTGAAGAAGCACTACGGCCATTGGATGAACATCGTATGGTCACTGGATCTAGAATTGTTTATATTGACTAAGTTGACAAAGCCCTCCGTCCCCGTCAACTTAGTAGGCCCACAAGTCAGCCTCCCACCAAGGTGGGTCCCAGCTAGCAGGGGGTATTCATTTTTTGTGCGTAATAAGGAGGCACTTCCGGTGGGTCCAAGCTGACAGCAGGGGGAACGTTTTTTTCACGAAATATGGTGGCCCATCGGGTGGGTCCCAGCAGTCAAGGGCAAACGTTTTTTTCACGAAATACTGGTGGCCCGTCTAGTGGGTCCCTGCTGTCAGGTGGAGGAAAAATTATTTTTTGCGTAATAAGGAGGCACTTCCTTGCGGCTGAAGTGGACCCAGCTGTCAGCCTCTCCATGTACAGTATTCTTCCGATAGAATTTGGTCGTTGACCACATTGACCACGCCGCACCGAGAGCACCATGGCGGTGGACGACAGTGAGGCCTAGGAAGGGGACGACGCGGAGCCGGGGAAGACGCGGCAGTGGATCCCCACGCAGAGAGGAGTACGAGGTTCTTTGGTTCGGCTTGCTGCCGCCGCCCATGAGAATAACAGGGTGTGGGTGAGTGGAGTGAGAGATGGCACGGCGGCGGTGGGAGTAGTATGGGGCGGTGAGGCCTCCGGCGGCAAAGATAGCCGCCACGGAGGCGGGAGGCGGCGGCACGACCGGCTCTGCTTTGTAATTTGGAGCAAGAAGACCAGAGGTTGAAGAAGCACTACGGCCGTTGGATGGACATCGTACGGCCAGTCGAGCTAGAATCGTGCATATTGACTAAGTTGACAAAGCCCTTCATCCCTGTCAACTTAGTAGGCCCACTATACTGGGTCCCAGCTAGCAGGGGGAGGATTCATTTTTTTTGTGCGTAATAAGGAGGCACTTCCTTGCGTGTGAAGATATAGCTGGTGGGTCTGAGCTGTCAGCGGCGGTAACGTTTTTTTCGCGAAATGCAGAGGCCCTTTTGGTGGGTCTCAGATGTCAGGTGGAGGAATCATTATTTTGCATGTAATAAGGAGGCATTTCCTTGCATGCGACTGTGGACCCAGCTGTCAGCCTCTCCATGTACAGTCCACTTCAGATGCATGTCGGTCGTTGACCACGTTGTCCACACCACGCAGAGAGCACCAGGGCGGTGGACGACGGCGAGGCCTAGGAAGGAAATGACACAGAGGCAGGAAAGACTCGGTAGTTGTTTCCCACGCGGAGGGGAATCTGTTGCACGAGGGTTCTTGGTTCGTTTGCGTCCGCCGGAGAATAAGCAGTGTGGGACTGTGGGTGAGTAGAGGGATGGCTAGGCCAGCGATGGGAGTACGATGGGGTGGTGAGGCCTGCGCGGCAGCACAGCCGGCCGTGGGGAGGAGGGAGGAGGCAGTCCCGCTGGCGCTTGTTTGAGTAATTTGGGAGCAGGAAGAGGAGAGATTGAAGAAGACGACACGTTGGATGGACATCCAAAGATATCTGAGCCATCTGTGGAAAGCCTCAAATCTGTGGAAAATAGCATACTGACCTATCGCCATTATTTCAAATAATTTATAGCCCATTTGCTAATTCTTACGGGGTTTTTGGAGCCCATATTCTTTTTGTTAGCATTACAGCCCATATTGTTGCCACGGTTAAAAAGTTATACAAAATTTTGCATATGTCCGTGCGGTCTGAACTGTTTTTAATCCCAAATTTGAGTCACATTCAGGTGATTTTAAAATAAATGTATATCAATATAAAATCCAATAAATTGTCCACGCATAAAAATCAATGCAATTTAAAATCTCGAAATGAAAAAAAAAGATATTTGAAACTAATTGCCGGTTTGATGTGTTTTAAAAATGTACAACCCATTTCTCATTACTGATAGGCCATTTTCTCGGCCAGCCGAATGAAGCTCTCCTCGTCATGAAAGATTTTCAGCCCAACAGGCCTGATAAAGCGACTTACTTGACAAATCACAAAAAAAATGGGTTAGCCATTTTCAGAAAAAAAAACTACTGGGCTGGTCTGTGGTAAACATAAAAGAAAAGGTTGTCTACACAGGCCAGAGTGTCCCGCATAGCCCAGTTGACACCCTGCTTCTGTCTCAAAAACAAATTAGATAAATGCCACTCCAATTATGGAGATTCATAAAAATGCCACTGCAATTTCCAAACTTTGAAAAATGTCACTGTAATTTTTGCAAACTTTGAAAAACACCACTCCAGACTTCGAAAAATGCCACTAGAAATGGCATGAAATGGCATTTTTCAAAGTTTGGAAATTGCAGTGGCATTTCTCGGATACACCAGATTTGGAGTGGCATTTATCAAATTAACAAAACAAAATAATCGGGCGAGCTCTTTGGGTCCACGGTGTCGGCCGCTCGTTGTGCAATTCTCTCGTTTATTGACTCGTTGACAATGGCATGGGACCCGGATGTCGAAATCCACTAGGAGGAGCCATTGTTTTATTGGCTTGAAATAAGGAGGCACTTGCTTGCGTCTTGCCATGACCTTGGCGGGTCCTCTTTGTCATCCTCTCCACATACAATCATCTCCCGATTGTGTGTGCGTCAACTTGCTAGGCCCACAAGTCAGCCTCTAAACCCGTGGAGGACAAATACAACCCATTTAAAAAATAACAACCCATTCCATGCGTTCAAACGGAAAGTTCAACATTGAGCAAAGTAATGTGTCCGATCCACATATAAAGTCTTGAACTTCCACGTTGACAACCATCATAGCCAAGTTAACTATCTACTCCCACTAATACTCTAGTAGCGTACAAGTACTAACTTACTCTTAGCTAACTAGACGATGTCGGCCGCCATCTATGGTACACGCTAAATGCCAGCACCGGCGTCCTGCGCCTCGCCTCGGACTTGTAAGAGGTGCGATAGGGCGCGTTGCTCGCGCGTGTTGGCTCTTTCCATGCCGGCGTGGTCCACCGAAGCTTCGGCATCCAAGCAGGAAACCCACTTGACGAGCTGGTAGTAAAAATCGGCGTCGCGAATGCGTGCATGCCCGACAGCCCCAGGGCTATTTGCCGGGCACCGGCCTCCACATAGTCGGCCCAGTTGTGGGCGCTCTTCTCGCAACTCAGAGCGTCAGTGCGCTGCTGCTCCATGTCCCGCTGGCGGCGCAAATCGGCGATACGCTGCTCCTCCGCTAGGCGGCCGCGCTCCAACAACTCCTACTCCTCCGCCATGCGGTCGCGCTCCAACAACTCCTCGATCTCCGCATTGCCATCTAAAGACAGATAGAATGCCTCCTCCCTTTGTCTGCCTTCCGGTGAAAAACCAAACACTAGTTCCGGCGGTGACCGCCTCCGGCATCGCCTACCACGGACGGGCGGGGGCATGGCGGACGTGGCAAGCAACGTCGGGCCGGTGGGGCCTTACGAGGATATGGCGAGTTGGGTCACGGTGGCACCGGAGAAGGCCGGGACACAATATTTATAGGCGGAAGGTAGCGCGACGGTCATCGAAATTCAATGCATAATGGCTTAGCGCGCTAGCTTGCCGTGGAAAACTAGAGAAACTGAAATTAGGACTGTGTCTTCCCGTCCCATCTGGGTCGCACGTCGGCATGGCGGTCAAACGAGTGCACTCGAATCATCTCCCTCCTTGTCAATAATGATTCCACGGATTTAAAAAGCCCGCAACAATTGAAGTGTATCTTTTTTCCCATCAGTTAGCTGCCTTCATTACGGCCGGCTGCAATGCAGGCACTCAGAATCGCTCGCAGGCAGTACGCGAATCAGCATGCAACGAGTCGCAGCCGAGGGCACGCATGCAGCCACTTAAATCGCTGGAACTAATTAGGCTTAAACTTTTGCATGCCGTTAATTATTGCCATGCCTTGGTCTTGATGCTTTGCTCACGGGACTAATAAACCCAGATGGAGGGAGTACCTTGGTTGGTGAGAGGTTTGATTTAAAACCTGCAAGCCGGAAAGGAGGTACTAGTACGTGTGTGATCTGCTATTTATTCGTGTAGGATCGAGTAGGTCATTTCTTGAATTGAGCCCTGCAAACTGGAAAGGAGGTAGTACGTGCGTGATCCGCTATTTATCCGTGTAGGATCGATAGTGTAGCTTGTCAGTTTCTTCAGAGGTAGGCATTTTTATCCATGTAGGATCGATAGTGTAGCTTGCCAGTTTCTTCAGAGGTAGGCATTTTTATTCAAAAACCTGCCACTTCGCATCTTGCGTCGCAAATAAAACTGCCAGGAGCGCATTTGTAGGCTAGCTAGTGATCGATTAGTAACTTGTAAACACTGAGCGAACAGAAATAAGTAACTGTTAATGCATCTCAATGATTCATAGATCATATACAAATATGTAGCTCCAAAAGCAAAGATCAGCCACTTCGAATCTTGCGTCACAACTAAAACTAACTAGTATGATTCCCATACATAAGATCAACATGTTAATGCATCTCAATGATTCACAGATCATATACAAATATGTAGCTCCAAAAGCAAAGATCTAGAAAAAACATTTGTTCTTCCTACTAACATGGATGCTTCTCTTGGCCAACATTCAGTACAGACTGAAAGACAAATTTGTTTGTGAAGTTTACAATTCCTCTTCCAAATGTAAGTGGTTTCACCAACAGCTGGAACCATGAGAATGAACCACACATGATGGAGGAACATCCACTGCAATATGATTTGGTCTTCTCTCGATCACACCGCGAGACTATTTTCGGAATACAAACTTTAACTTAGGCAAAATGATGCCCATTGTATAATCAGACCAAAGCAATGAAGCACCTAGTGTTGGCCAATAAATAGTACAATACTACTTTTCTGCAGTCCATGAAGTGACTATCCAATCTTTCTGTGTCTATTTTCAAATGGCACTGCATGTAGTGACTATACTATTCTCTTGTGCAGTTCAACCAAAATTGCGGACACTTTGTTTGTTTGCCAAATAGCAATGGGCAGACATCTCTATCTGCACAAATATCAAGCAGCTAGTAAACATATACCACACCATGTATTTTTAGTTTAAACATGTCTCTTCCGCTTAGCATCTGTCATGTTCTCGACTTTGGACAATCTAATCTGATTATGTTTTGCCTCGACAATTTCATATTGAATTGATTTGTCGCTTGAGCAGAAATATAGCGCCTATTCTTCATTAGACCAAGGATATCCATGTTTGCAATGATGGAAGAGGTGAAATCGATACAACCAAAATTGAGCATCCAATCATTGAATCCTGTCCCCGCACCTCCAATGTAGGTCCACCGCCGATAAATTCACATGCAAACCACTAGTATTACTATCTAATGACAAGACAAAAGAGTAGCAAGATAGTAGCAAACCATGTACCTTCGTAATGAACAGCTCATAGTGCCACCAATTGGATATAAAGGTTTGGAAAAAAACATGCTCCTAATGTTGAACCAGTTGGACTTTTTGTGCAGTTCCACTAAAATCGAGCATCCCTGTTTGCATAGATATTGAAAGTGTGATTACTATAAAAGTGGCACTAGTTGAAGCATAGACTCACAAATATAAGCATTCCAATTTCTTAATGGGAAAATGTAGCAAGACTGTTTCTAGCCACCTGTTTGAAGGAATAAATAAAGCAACAGCGGCTGATTTCAGGAAAGCATACATAGTTTTTTCTAAAAAACTGAGCCATTCCTGACCTTTCCTCTTCTTTTGAGCAAATTTTGTGTAGTTCTACTAAACTAAAATGCCATCACCGCCTTGACAATTCAGTGACACTATACAAAAGAAAATGACTTGACATTACATCATGATGTCAGGTATGTAGTCGACAGGCATTAGAGACAAACATACAGACCTCCTCCGATAACATAATGAACATTAATTTTAACAAAGGTGTGACTAGCTTTACCGGGATAATTTGAGTGAACTCTACACCCTCTGTTCCTTAATATAAGATGTTTTCGCGGTTCAATTTAAAGTACGCAAACGTCTAGTATTTAGAAAAACAGGTAGTAGTTTTCTTGAGCACATATCTGGGAAAGCTTGCCACACTTTATTTATGTCCATACGCTAATGCAATACCATTCGAATACTACAAATATACACTAATCCAGTGGCTAGTGCAACAGTAGAGTAGTTAGTTTATTACAAGGTACAAGACAATGGTTTTCTTGAACAGATTTCAATAAACTCTAGCTTTGGAAGGTTTCTATAAGAATTAACAATACAAAATGTAAAGGTAACAAGTTTCAGCATTGGTATACTAGCTGTGCATGAGCATTAAACCAAATACAAAAGTCTGAAGGTAACTAGCATTATTAACTAATGACAGTATAAAAAAATTGCAAACCATGTACCTCCAAGGTAAATATCATTTCGAACTCAGGGGGACCTTAAAAATTGCTATCCCAATCTTGATAATCAATCAAACATAAAAACTTGATCGAATGAATCAAGAGAACAGCCGGAGGCGGAGGTGCCCACTCTTGACCTTTCCTCTTGTCTTCATAATTGTCTGTGCAGTTTAACCAAAATAAAATGACATCAGCGCCTTGGCATTTTGGTGACATTGTACAAAAAAATTAACTTATCTCATGACAGCGAGGTATGTAATCTATAAGCATTAACAATGCAAAAATCTGAAGGTAGTAACAAGTTTCATCATTGGTATACTGGCTGTGCAACAGCATTAGAATGCCTTAGCTGAAAAATCTTTAATACATCCACAATCAACATCTAACCCTGGAATAATCCAGTGACATTAAATGGCATTGCTTAAATTTATCGGTGGCATTAGACTGAGAGCGGCATTAGTTAAATGTGGCATCACTTTAGCAGTAACATTGCTTGACTTGACTGCTGGCGTTATACTAACAGCAAAAAAAGTGGCAATAAGAGCATGGGAGGCCCATTAGGATAGTGGCGCGACCAAGACGATGTACCTCCGCAGACGCACGAGTGGTGAGGGAGGTATGGTTGCCCAGAGCAACAAATATCCAGGCAGCATATGTGGATTACGTCCCATTTTTGTTCTCTTTAGCCACCTTTTTCCTATGTGAGGACAACAGACCGATCGACCTGGTCATTCTCTATTGCGTTGTCATGCCTTTCTACCCTTCTTCAACCAAGAGACACGAGACTCGTTCCTTAGCTACTGATTTTCCCCTTTTCAACCAAGATGCGGGTTCGATGCTTACTCTCTTGGACAGTACAGTCTCCCTTCCTTTCCTTATTCAACCCAGACATGGATTAGTCTGCATGAAGTAGGGTTTCCTTTAATAGTGCAAATTATGGTTTTCGTCTGCGTGGCCAGCAGAGCAGAGGATAGCAAATTGGGAAGATGGTGAAGTGGAAAAAGATCCACATGCAACGACGTGGCAGATGGGGCAATAGAACAAGGGTATGGTTCGAAAAGAGGTAGCATACCTGAGGGTCGGCGGGAAGTGGCTTCGCTCGTGGTCGTCGTCCTCCGCACACACTACGATAGCGAGCTTGGGGACGGAGGCCATCCCGCGTGGGCGCTAGGTCTGAGAGGACGGCCTTGTCGTCAGTGCGTGACCTCGCTCGCCGACAACGAGTGCGTCAAAGCTGCACGTCCTTTTCTTCCCCGGTGGATCTATGACCACCGGTGAGGAGGGAGAGAGGGGCCGTCTTTTTTAGATCTGGAGAGAGGGTCGTAGTGTGAGAAGCAAGTGGGCAGCCCTTAGCAAGAAAGCGCTGAAGCTCCAGCATATATATCTTTTTATACTACTAGTACTGGAGGTGTAGTGGTAGAGTAGTTTATATTTTCTCTGCGTACAGTACCACTTAGTCATGCTTCAAAACTAAACGGCATGCCATTAAAAAAATAAAGGTCGATAACTAATGCGGCACCTCGGGCCAACGCGGCCAGATCGCATTTTGCACGAGAAATTACACACCATGTTTCATTGACATGTGGTCCCGTTCCAACATATCAGTGAGACGACAGCGAGTAGTAGGACTATTTTCGAACGGACGTGTAGGCTGGGGTGCCTCTTCGTGAACCATGGCAAACTGGCAACCGTCCATCGACTCTTCGCCTTTCCCTCTCGATTTGGAACTGCTGTCGCACGCTCTTCCTCTCCCTCCTCCATTTTCCTTCAGCCCTTCACCTTTTCTTCTACCATTGTTCGACCGTCTTCTCCATGGAGGGAACAGGCCGGAAACGACCCCGTTATTCTTGCCCCGGTCTGAAAGATGACGTGGTGGAGGAACTCATTGATCGGTGCGACGTCATCACCTCGGCTAGCATGGCAGGTTCGTTCAAGCCCATTCTCGACTCAGCTAATAACATCATTACAAGGAACCCAGAGTCAAGGCGGTTTGATCTCCCTATCTTCTTTGCCGTGACCACGATGATGGGGCGGCCGCACGACGGAGGCCTTGCCTGTGCAAGTTGATGCCGCTTGATAATGATACGTATGATGTTAAGATGCCATCGCTGAGGGCAAGGCTTGGGCAAAGCAAATGGAGATTGGGTTGTTTACATTGGGTCCAACTGCGAGTGGGAACTTGTGAATGTGTACACTCATGACCGGGTTCCACTTCCAAAAATCTCAGCAGACTGCCCAGAGATTGAGCACACCGGTATGTATGCACGTTCAAATACGATCATGGTGATTGTCTTCTATGGAACATAGCAATTTGTCGAGTTCCCAACCGCTCTTGGAATTACAACAACTATGAAGTTGTTGCTACCTTCGACAAGCTTGTTGCCGTCCTTGGTGGTTTGACTCGATGGATATTGCTCAAAAATCAGTTTCTGTACACGGATGAGTACTGTGATGCAATTCAATACGAGGGCCTTGTGTTTGCTGCCACCACTCGTGGCACTGTTTTTGCATGGCATCCTCGTAGTTTCGATACATTTTTCTTCCACCGTAATTATAATTGTTTCATCCACATGCATGCGGGTTAGCAAGTTTTCCTTTACTAATTAACCTTCTTCTTGTGTTTCCAAGGTCCTGTGAACATTCCACCACCTATACTTGAAAATTTTTATAACCAATGGGCAGATGGCGATGGTGATGATCACGAGCATGAGGACGAGCAGCGCCCATATACTCTTTGGTGCCTGGCAACTAATTCCGATGGATCACTTCTTCTTGTGTGTATACAACCCACTAATGATGTTACTGCTAAGGAAGCAGGTGTAGTCTCCCATGGTCGCACTCTCCGGACCTATTCCAACACCCATTGCATGGTATTCGGGATGGATACTAATGTGCTAGCGCCAACTCCTTCTCCCTGGTACAGAATTGATAGTCTTGGAGAAAACTTGCTCTTCCTTGGACAAAACTATCCAATAATGGTGAAAGGCGATCCAACTGCTGTTGACACAATGTTACTACCATTTATGAGAAGCAACTGTGTCTATACCTCGGACATTTGGGTGGTTCCCTACCCCGGCATCGATATAGTAGGCCGCTTCACTGGATGATCGATCATTCGTTGGTCTCGGATCGACAATGGATGGCCCGTCGAGAGAATCACTTGTGGTTCAAAGCAAGCGTTTCAACGCCGAGGAATGGTTGAGTTGACGTTCATTTCATTGCTTGTTATTTGTTGTGTGGTGAAAACTTTAGTATTTATAATGTATCCTCGTTGTCGATGTGGGTTGATGACCTGTTGTATGTAATAAAATGATATGCCTGTGATAAACTTACTAGATTTATGAATGGCTTTCGAGTCGCTTCTCTGAGTGAGTGGTGCGACGAGGCAAAAAAATATTTTCCGAATACATAATTGTACGTGCATTGCAACAGGTTATTGAATGAGGCCAATCAACAATAGTAGTACACTATTTGTACTAGCTTCACATGCTTCGCGCGTCGGGCGGGTGTTTTTACTATAGCCATATGTTAATGTGTTCGTTGTACGTAACCAGCACCTCGAATCCTCGATACTAGTACTATATAGTAGGAGTAAGTACAAGGAGTAGTAGGGTGGCATGGGCCAGAACAAGCATTCACGTCCAGGAGTACGGCACACGCCACCACCACGACATCCATCTGACACTATAATATTTCTTGGAGTCCGTGCTAGAGCAATCTCTTCAACCTCGTCGTTTCTCTATCTTCAACCATCGTGCGGCGGACGAGGTGGGGGTTTGCCGATAGTCGGTTTCCTTAACTGCGGTCCCACTTGTAAGGCCAACTCCAACGCACGACCCCAAATGGACCTCCGTTTTGCACGAACTCCGACGATAATTTTGACTAGAAAAGCTAGACCAAAGAAAACAAGAACCACAAGAATACATTTTACTACTCCTGTAAGTTGGATTAGTGCCTTCTCAATGCATT
Source organism: Aegilops speltoides (assembly GCA_021437245.1). Lineage (NCBI taxonomy): Eukaryota > Viridiplantae > Streptophyta > Magnoliopsida > Poales > Poaceae > Aegilops > Aegilops speltoides. Next base: position 120,978,985 of record CM038141.1, read on the forward strand.
CATTGTTGATCTGCGGAGGCTCGATCTTGCATGCTTCTTTCTTCTTCGAGTGTAAAGAAGTAGACGATGCTTCCTCGCATCTAGTCTCATGTCTAGCCTATATTCTAGTAGGAGTATCAACAAGTGCACTAATCTAATCTCTAGCCTCTGTGCTAGCTAAAAGTGATAGAACAACTACTAAATTGCGCTCTATCAATATATGGATGTACTCTTCTTCCCAATACAAAAACTTGCATCCATTCTACTCCCTCCGTTGCACAATACATGCCTTCTATTTGTCAAAATATATATGTATCTAGACATGTTTTTAGTATATAGGTACATCCATTTTTGGAAAAATAGAAGTCAAGTATCTTGGAACGGAGGGAGTACACAATAAAAATTTTAAGTTAGCACAACTAGTCTAATCCGAGAGCACAACCGAAGATTTGTTCGGCTTCTTCCTCCTTTTGCCGACACGTGGGACATCAAGCATCCAGGTCGTGTCATGAAAGAAAATAGAGTGGTAGTTGAAGCCACGAGATGTGCATCTTGGATTAAACTGTAAATAGAATCTTACTACTCTTGAGTAACTCCAAAAGCGGCCATCGAAGATCTTTATTGGATTTGTTTTTCATCACCAGCACGTCGAGGTGAAAGATGTGAAGGTTCAGTGGGTCCTCTTGCGTTTTCACTGACATGTGGGACGGCATGTGAGCAAACAGACGATGGGCTCCGCGCGTCCGCTGGCTAGCTGAGAAGAGAGATAGAGGAGGGCTGAGCACGGACTGCAGGAAATTTGTTCTACGTACCTCGATATAGGCTCGATATAGTGGGGTGGCATGGGCCATAACTAGCATTCACGTCTAGCAGTACAACACACGCCACCCACACGAGTCCCATCCAACACCAATTTTCTTGGAGTCCGTGCTACAGCCATCTCTTCTCTCTCTTGTTTTCTCAGCCATCACGCGGTGGGCGGGGGGGGGTTGCCGATAGTCGTTTTGCTCAACTGCGGTCCCACTTGTAAGTGAAAATGCAACACCGCATGCATTCCCGCTTGAGCGGTGTGCCGGACCAACCGTGTGGGGGTGCGACGCGAACACGGCAGGCTTTTCCATTTGAACTCGTAACTTGTAAAATTTGATTTTGCTCCATGGCGCGACCGATAGATAGAAAATAACGATCTTGCCTAGAGTAATGAGAAGTTTGGTTCTGGCGCCGTCCATGCATGGAGTACGTACGAAAATTATGAAGTTGATGCGAAAGGTAAGATAATTACTGTAGTATCATATACTACTACATGGATTTGACGGAAAGATAAAAATACATACGGATCCATCAACGACATCCTCACGCCCTAGTGCGCCGAGTCACCAACCGACGTGTGAGGAGCAGCGGCATTGGCGGCGAGCTCAACGTGCTTCTGAACAATGTCGTCCAAGGTTGCCCTGCGGTCCAAGAAGGCCAGCGTCCTATCGTCCTCCTCTTGCATGTAGTAGTCCTTGTGGACGATTTGCACGTAGATGTGGGTGATTATGTCGATGGTGTCTTGCTGCTCCAGGCGTTGCGCGATGAGCGCGACCTCGAGGTGGACATTCTCCGGTGCGACGGGGGGCAGTCACAGGGCCACTAGTGCGTCGAAGAGGTTGCCACCATAGTGGACATTGAGGGTGGCGGGCATCGCAGAGCCTGGGCGCGTCAGCTGGATGCTTACGTCAAAGTCGTTTGCGAGCTTCTTGATGACGGTGAACTTGTCGAGGAAACCGACGAGGACCTTGTCGAACAAGGAGACGAAGCTGTCGTCCAAGCGGCCCCTCGCCCTGGCAGCCTCAAGCAATACTACCTGGAGACGTTCCTCGGTGTCGGGCCGCAGGCCGGCGTCGTGGACCATCTGGCACAGCCGGCTGATGCTCGCGCTCATCGCCTCCATGGGTCTATCTTAGCTTCTAGTCAACTGATCTTGCGATTCGAGTGATCACTCTTGCCCTTGGTTAGCATGCGTAGGTGCGTAGGTGCGTAGGATTTCGTACTACTCCTCAGCCCTCTACTGCACCTGCCTTTGGTTGTATGATAGGTGGGCCAGCCACCCCCTGGGCCCACGTGTCATTCACCCAAAGGCAGTTGTCGTAAGTCAATGAAGCTGCGTCCCCCTCTGTGCCGAGGTAGTATAGTCATCTCACCGGACCTCTAGTTGGGGCCAAATGAGAGAAGTTTGATGTTTACTGGTTTATTGGTCCCCTTTGCATTTTGCGCCAAGTTTTGACCTTTGATTTAACTAATAAAATGTTAATGCATGTAAACAAAAATGTTGTGTAAGTCACCTTACGAAAAACAAATAATCCCAAAACACTTAGGCATGGTGCATTAACTCCCTCCTTGTTTCTTATTTTGTGACATATCAACCAATGAGAGATGTGGGCCGTGCATGCTTTCAATGACTTGAGACTACCAAACATGACATGCAGTGTTTAGTTCATTGCATGTAATCCTATTAGTACTCTAGTTAGCAAAAAAAAAATTAAGTTCTCTCGCCAATAGGAATAAAACACCATGTATTTATTTACAAAGGGAGTAGTACATTTTTTGTGACATGCATTACTAGATACTGCTAGTCAAATACTAAAATCTAGATGGACGTGGTAGTAGTCCTAAATCCAGACAGTGGTGCTACTAGTACTAGTAGTAGTACTACCAATGTAGTAGTAGGAGTACTAGCACTGTACTACCCGTTGGTCAAATTATTACGTGTTGCTCCTCACAGTGAAGTGACAAGACCCTGTGCCGGAGATGACACCTAAGTATAGGCGCCGTGTTCGGCATACCATAGTCAGCCTCACCGTCTGCAGTCACTATCATCATGGCTGTAGAGCTAGCCTGCTTACAACTAGCCCTGTTCGACATAATTTCTCGTGCGCAGATGCCCGTGCATTGAACGGAACACCAAGATTGGGGGTGGACGGCGCCGGCAGCGACCATTGCGCCAAATTTTTCCACGGCCTTCTAGATGTGGTGGGGAGGAGATAAGGCTGATTGTGAGAGACAAGGACTTGTTTGTAAATAGGGAACAAGTGTGGGCATCTTTTTGCAAAAATGGAGAAGCTTGGTTTGTATGCGTCAGATCTAGATCCGACGGCTATTGGTGAAAGATGGGAGGCACAACATCATCACCAACTCAGGACCTGTTTGATTCGCAGGATTTTGAAAACGCAGGAATAGGACACGACAATATTACAAGTTTCAAACTGATATTACAAATGTTAGGAGTAATGCTGCACCTACGAAGAGGGAATTACTAGGAAGTTTACGAAGAACTTTCGTTACTTTAGGTGGATGCAGATTATCGTACAAACTAAAATCCACCATACGACAAGTCGCTAATGGGCAAATAAGTTTTCGAGTCTCCGCCACTTGATGTTTCAAAAACAAATTCAGCTTGCGGAGACTTTGTCATTTAGGCTTAGATGCTTGCGGTGATCAAGACGCCATTCATTGTTGCGCCAGAGAACGCCAAACCTCATTACCTTGAGCACACTTGCCTCGAACAAAGAACTCGCCAATTTAATCTCAGATGTGCTGCCTTGGTAGTCGATCAAATCAATTTCTGTAAGATGAAGATCAAGGCATTCGATGAGATTGTTATAGTGCAGTACATTTTTCACTTTCGGGTCTTTTTTTATCTGCAAAAGAAGAGAACATATTAGAGCAGCTGGTTGCATAAGATTGTCGTGTCATCAAGAGGTACCAATGTCATTCGCTCATACGATAGGGTTGGCTGGCTAGTGATATTTTTTCACTCTCTTTCTCTCTCTTTCTGTTTCCTCTCATTTAACTAGGAGCATGTGAAGAGCTTGGGCATCTGTTGCCTTACACTATGTGGCCGATGCCATATTTCGCAAAAGTATGTCACATAATACGCATCGATGTCAAATCAAAAGATTTTGGCACCGCTCTCGCGATGTGAGAGAGTTGGCACCGTTGTGCACATAGACCCACATGTATAAACAAATCAATCAAACCAACTACACCAGCCTCTCACTCTCCCAAACTAGTGTTTTTTTATTGCCTCGGTCCTCTCTCTCTCCCACGCAGTGTTTTTTCATTGCGTGAGTTAATTTGGCATCGGAGCAAAGTAGGTGATCCAGATTGGGGCACCAGGTGAGCAATGGAGGGGCATCGATGCCAAATGCATCACAAGTGAATTTGGCACATGTTTTGGCCTACATAGCCCACTTTTGTACTCCCTCCGTCCCAAAATTCTTGTCTTAAATTTGTCTAAATACGGATGTATCTAGTTATATTTTAGTGTTAGATACATTTGTATCTAAACAAATGTAAGACAAGAATTTTGGGACGGAGGGAATACTACCTCGTATTTAGTAGAAAATTTTGACCATAGATTTACCTAAGAAAATGCCAATGCATGTCACTAAAAGTTACACCATTTGAAATTATGTTCAAATACGAATCCAACGATATAGTTCCTAGTGACATGCATTAACATTTTGTCAGTTAAATCTATGGTCAAATGTTGATACTACAAAATTGGAAGAGTAAACCAGGACGGAGGTAGTACTTGCTCTTAGGGTAACCATAGAGTTACTGGAGTAGTCTAAGTTACTTTCCACTATGACTAGCCTAGGCTACTATAGTAGTACAACTTAAAAAGCGATGCAGTGATCACGTGAGAAAAAAATACTAAAAACATTTCTTTTGGTGCAGTGCGTAGATGCAGTTTTGAACACTACACTTGTCATCGTAATTTGGGAAAATTATGAAAAAATTGAGCTACGTTGTGATTGCCGTTTACTTATAGGAAAGAAGTTTCACCTCGATGAGTAACTTCTCCGTGCACGGAAAGCATGTAAGGAATCCAACAACTTGATCCAGATTGGGGCCGATAGATTTTAGTGCTAAGATCTTCACTGTGCGCATGGACTGGGTCAAGCTTGTGGGAATCATTTTCTGGAAGACGGTCGTAAATACATCAGGAAGAAAATTAAAAATGTGAATTTCAAGAAGACGGAGAAGAAGATGAGTGCTATACCTAAACGATTACGGATCCAATAAAGAGTTCGGAGAATTTGGCAGATGAGTACACCAACGCTGTCAATTTTGGCGCATCAATGACCCTTATTTTTGTTGGACCTTCTAGATCCGATACAAGCAATCTCTCAAGGAAAGGCGCATTCTCAATGACCATAACGTGGAACAGCTAGAGTGATCTCTTCCCAATTGATGTCTTGTTGCGGGGCCAGCAAGACAAATAAATCCATCGGAGATTCGTCGAGGCGATGTGGAGGCTAATGAACCCGTGGATCTACTCAAGATGAAGGTACTCAGCGCAGTACAGCTGCGGAGCAGGTGCTCCATAGCCTTCTTCGAGATGACAACGTCAAGAGGTCGAGCTGCTTGAGTTGAGGGAGAAGAAGGGCGGCACGGCATTAACTGGGAAGATAGCAGAGCTGAAGCCGGCGCGGAGCAGCGTTGGCGTGAGGTGGAGCGCCGACGGCGGCAGAGAGCGACATCGTCTAGCTTCAAAGCTGAGCTCCTCGAGGTGATCTAGGGCGGGGGAATAAGAACCACTCGTCGAACTTGGGTTGGACCTTGCAGTTGGTACTGAACATGCGGATACCAAGGCGTCTGGCTGGCCCAGGGTGCGATGAAAGGATCTTGGAGACTGCGGCCATGCGTTTGCAATCCCCGTTGCAGAGGCAGCTGTCGACGATGAGGTTGAGGGGGACGCAACGCCAGAGGGGGCGCCACCACCGGGAGAGCAGGGCGGTCCGCATGGTAGATTTGGTGGGGAGGAGGCTGATGATGACAAGCAGCATGTCGTCGGGGAGGCTGCTGATGAAGTCCAGGCTCGCCGAATGCGGTTTTGCCTTGAGCCGCCTCCGCTTGTTGGCTGCCTCGTCGTCCATCTCAACCGACGGCGACGCTGGTGTACACGTGTGCTGTTGTGTGTTGTGTGCTGGGTGTGCGCGAGTGTGTCCTTCTGTGCATGCCGCTGCACAGTGGTGAATTGTGCGCGAGTGCGTCCTTCGCGCGCAAGAAGTTTGTCCTCAATGCGCCCTCAATTTACTAGCGTGCGGGGTGCTACCCCGAGTGGTTTCAACTTTGTTTACTTCACCGCGTGTCAGATGGGCCTCTAGTTTACTTGTTTTCACCCACTGCCACACGGGCCAGCACACGAAGATACAGAACACGAGCTGACAAGGCAGCATGTGGATTGGTTGACCGGTCAACTAAACAATATACGGAGCTATATCTTGACACGGGAGCGATAATCCGTCGGTATAGAGAGTTCGAGTGAGAGAGGAGGCCCGTGAGAGATAGCGAGAGAGAGAGAAAGAGTTACTCCTCCGCTCGATAATGTAGTTCCAACATTTTTAAGTCAAATTTTGAAACTTTGACCAAGTTTATAAAGAAATTACTTATATCTACAATACCAAAGATAAATGATAGTATGAAGTAAGTACATGTTGTGATGAATCTAATGATCGTTCTAGATGTAAATGTTTTTCTCCACATATACCTGGTTAAACTTTCCTGAGGTTTGACGTTTCAAAACATCCATATGCTTATGGATGTGACAGAGTCCCTAACTAGAGAGAGAGAGAGAGAGAGAGAGTGAAAAAAGTGTGTGTGTGTGTGTGTGTGTGTGTGTGTGTGTGTGTGTGTGTGTGTGTGTGAAAGAGACATGGACAACACACGATAAAAGTAGAGAAAAAGCGTGCGTGTCTTATGCAAACATATCACACATGCATCTTTGACAACGGAGGCAAGGTGAGGAGATAGTGTGTGGTTGTTTGGAACCGAGAGAGCAAGACCCCTAGCACGTGGCCAAGAGGGGTCTGACAAACAAGGGAGAGAGGTCGAGAGAGACGTACGGAGAAAATGCAGACATGGGGAGGAGAGAGTGTATGTTTTTCATAAAGAGATTCCCTAGAGATCGTGATGGGACTACATGGGTGGGAGATCGAGTGACAAGGTGTGTGCGTGATAGAAGATGCCCTGAGAGATATCAAGATAGACGTATGGATGGAAGGAGACAATACGTGTGTTCCTGATGGCTAGTAAGAGATAATCATACTTAGGAGGGGGAGTGCTTGTGCCTATGATGGAGTGAGGGATTATGGTACTTAGGGGGTGCGTGTCACATGGAGGGGGGACAAGGGAGGAGAGTGTTGGATGGGTCTATATGTATAGCGCGAGCGAGACATGTGTATGTGTGAACCAGGGAGATATAAGGCTAGTTTGGCTTGCGCCCCGGCATCTTTTGCTCGGCCCGGGTTGTGGCTGGATTTCATGCACGCTTGTTTGGTTGCTACCACGTGGAAAAGAAAGCCCGCTGGCCGGGTTCCTTGCACTTTAATTAGCTGGCTAAACTCCAAGCATCGCAAGTAGCTTCGCCCAGCGACCGATTTTGAACGCTGGTCGTGCTCGGTCGTGCGGCCACGAGGCTAACAAACAACATGGATGGATATTAGCATTAAATAATTGATGCATGGATTGATTGATGGGACGTTGATGCTTTGCTCGCCTGCATGAACCAAACGCTCAAAGACCACACAAGCTGGCCAGGCGTAAATATTTTACATCTCACGCCCACACCAGCAAAGACCGACCATCAAGGCATGAGGGTCGGTCATGAACCAAACTGACCAATAAAGTTTGAGAGAGATTGAGGAGCCCGATAAGGCTGAGTGGTGCGCCGATAGCTGGGAGGGGAAAGAGATATTCCATCCGCCGATAATGCAAAGGCATGTAAATTTTTAGAAGTCAAACTTTGGAAACTTTGATCAGGTTTACGCAAATGTTATTTATATCTACAATACCAAAGATACATCATACAAAACTACATCTCATTGTGAATCTAATGGTATATGTTTGCCGTACTAGATGTAATTCTTTTTCTCCACGTACATGGTCAAACTTTTTGATGTTTGACTTTTCAATAAATCTATATGCTATGGACCGAGGAGACTGCCTCAGTCGAGACAGATCAAGTGCGTGTGAAGGAGAATGAGTAAGTGTGCAAAAAGAGTATGTGTGTGAAAGAGAAAGTGACAACAAACGATAAATTAGAGAGAGAGTGTGTGTGTGTGTGTTTTTTTCGTTTCTTATGCAAACATATCACACATGCATCTCCGAGATGGAAAAGTGAGGCGAGGAGATACACGAAGATAGCTAGTGTGTGATTGTTTGCAACGGAGAGAGACACCCCTGTAGCACATGTCCAATAGAGGTCTGGCCAACAAGGAACAAAGGTCGAGAGGGACACATGGATGGCATGGACGCATGGGGAGGGAGAGAGGGTGTGTTTGTGATAGAGAGATCCCCTCAAGATCGTGAGGGAACTATATGGGTGGGAGATCAAGGGAGTGCGTGCGCGATAGAAAGATGCCCCGAGAGAAATCGAGATAGACCATGCACATGTTTGTGATGGAGACTAAGATTAGCTAGTCATATACATATAGGGGGGACTGTGTGTGCCTACAATTGAGTGAGAGACCATCATACTTGGCTAGCTGGGCATGAGATTGTGTGTGTGTGTGTGTGTGTGTGTGAGATGGAGATGGAGAGAGAACAAGGAGAGATATAGAGTTTTAGATGGGCCTATCGAAAAGTGCAGTGAGATATGCATGTGTATGTGTGACCTGTGGATGGAGAGTTTGAGAGAGGGGAAGAGCTCGAGACGACATAGTGGTGCGTGAGAGAGTTACGGGCAAAGAGTCAAGGAATTTGTGTGCGACGATGAGTGCACCCAAGATATCTAGCTTGGACTAGCTAGAGTATCATACATAGTGTGTAGAGAGACCTATAGATGGTGTATATATGCATGCGAACTAGAAAGACCCCCCCACACACACACACACACAGAGAGAGAGAGAGAGATGGAGAGAAAGGAGAGGAACCAGGAGATATAAGGCTAGTTTGGCTTGCGCCCCGAGCATCTTTTGCCCGGCCCGGGTTGTGGCTGGATTTCATGCACGCTTGTTTGGTTGCTACCTGTGGAAAAGAAAGCCCGCTGGCCCGGGTTCCTTGCACTTTAATTAGCTGGCTAAACTCAAGCCTCGCAAGTAGCTCGCCCAGCGATCGATTTTGAACGCTGGTCGTGCTCGGTCATGCGCCACGAGGCTAAAAAGAACATGGATGGATATTAGCATTAAATAATTGATGCATGGATTGATTGATGGGACATTGATGCTTTGCTCGCCTGCATGAACCAAACGCTTCAACACCACACAAGCCTAGCTGTGGCAGAAATATTTTACATCTCACGTCCACACCAAAAAGACCGACCATCAAGGCATGAGGGTCAGTCATGAACCAAACTGACCAATAAAGTTTGAGAGAGATTGAGGAGCCCCGATAAGGCTGAGTGGTGCGCCGAGATGGGAGGGGAAAGAGATATTCCATCCGCCGATAATGCAAAGGCATGTAAATTTTTAGAAGTCAAACTTTGGAAACTTTGATCAGGTTTACATAAATGTTATTTATATCTACAATACCAAAGATACATCATACAAAACTACATCTCATTGTGAATCTAATGGTATATGTTTGCCGTACTAGATGTAATTCTTTTTCTCCACGTACATGGTCAAACTTTTTGATGTTTGACTTTTCAATAAATCTATATGCTATGGATCGAGGAGCCGCCTCACGAGACAGATCAAGTGCGTGTGAAGGAGAATGAGTAAGTGTGCAAAAAGAGTATGTGTGTGAAAGAGAAAGTGACAACAAACGATAAATTAGAGAGAGAGTGTGTGTGTTTTCGTTTCTTATGCGAACATATCACACATGCATCTCCGAGATGGAAAAGTGAGGCGAGGAGATACACGAAGATAGCTAGTGTGTGATTGTTTGCAACGGAGAGAGACACCCCTGTAGCACATGTCCAATAGAGGTCTGGCCAACAAGGAACAAAGGTCGAGAGGGACACATGGATGGCATGGACGCATGGGGAGGGAGAGAGGGTGTGTTTGTGATAGAGAGATCCCCTCAAGATCATGAGGGAACTATATGGGTGGGAGATCAAGGGAGTGCGTGCGCGATAGAAAGATGCCCCGAGAGAAATCGAGATAGACCATGCACATGTTTGTGATGGAGACTAAGATTAGCTAGTCATATACATATAGGGGGGACTGTGTGTGCCTACAATTGAGTGAGAGACCATCATACTTGGCTAGCTGGGCATGAGATTGTGTGTGTGTGTGTGTGTGTGCGTGTGAGATGGAGAGAGAACAAGGGAGAGATATAGAGTTTTAGATGGGCCTATCGAGTGCGAGTGAGATATGCATGTGTATGTGTGACCCAGGTGGACGGAGAGTTTGAGAGAGGGGGGAAGAGCTCTGAGACGACATAGTGGTGTGTGAGAGAGTTACGGGCAAAGAGTCAAGGAATTTGTGTAAGTCAGACGATGAGTGCACCCAAGATATCTAGCTTGGACTAGCTAGAGTATCATAGATAGTGTGCGAGAGAGACCTATAGATGGTGTATATATGCATGCGAACTAGAAAGACCCCCCCCACACACACACACACAGAGAGAGAGAGAGAGAGAGAGAGAGAGAGAGATGGAGAGAAAGGGAGAGGGACCAACAAGGTTTTTGGTTTTGTAATTGAAGATTGTCGAGAGAGAGAGAGAGAGAGAGAGAGAGAGAGAGAGAGAGAGAGAGAGAGAGAGAGAGAGAGAGAGAGAGAGAGAGAGAGAGAGAGAGAGAACAGAGTCCTGAAAGGGGAGGTCGTTTTATGCATCAAAGACTGATATAAACCACGTTTCGATATAAACTTGCATTCAAATATTTAAATTGGAGAACATGTTGTCTGCAATCCACACATGAACGGATATATGCATATATCAAACAAGTTCATTAATTTGACTTTCAACATGTTCATGGAGTACTATAATACTGTACAACATGCTACTCAATTGAGGTGTTTAATTTTGGATTTATTTCACTATTTTGACCTACTGAACAAGCTACTTCATTGAATCGAGATATTTCATTTTGGGTTTGATTCGCGTTTTTGAGTGGGTCAACTATTTGTCATATAGTAAATCGCTAGCAACGAGCATGTAAAAACACATTACTCCTGAGCATCATCTCTCCATCTAAAAAGGAAGTGGCAAGCTAATATTTCAAAATTTGATTCGAATCGACTTGGTAAGGTAGACGTGGATGCTCGTTCTCCCAAAATATGAACGAACCGTTAAAATCCTCTCTGCTCGGTGGAATTCGCCCGAGCAAATAAATGGGAGACGTGAAATTACCGTCCTATGTGGGACACGCATCAATCGGCCCGTTGTACATCGAGGGTAGGTTCGTAACTTCATCCAAGCGCGCCTTCTCCTCGGCCGAAATGACATGTGCCGAATAATTCATAAACCATGGTCGGCAAAACACGCTCTCCTCGCCCAAAATAGCTCGCGCCCACTATTTCAAAACACGCCTCCGCTTCAAATCGCCGCGCCCACTATAGTTCAAAACACGCCTCCTGCCTCAAATCGCCCCGCCCACGATTTGGGGAGAAGCAAAGTTACTCTACTATCCCGACCCTCAATACACGACCCAAGCCGAGAAGCCTATAGGCAAGGGTAGAACTATAACTCCCCTCACATTTCGAGACAAATGCGTCAGAAGACATAGTTCCACTCCTCCCAATCCCCCCCCCGCCCCATTCATACCTCGTGGGTGCCAAATCACCTTCTCCCGGAAGCTCCTTCTCCCGAGCACAAACCTCAGCCCCACCTCCATGGCGCCCCCCACCGCACCAATTTCACAGCCGCCCTCCTCCCTAATGCCGGAGATGCTGTCCATTTGCCGTCGTGCACTGGGTCGTGAGCCTCTTACTCCGTGCTGCTGGTGCTGCCTCGACAACGGCCGCGTGAACCGTACCGGAGTCGATTCACCCCCGCCATTGTTCACAGTGCGGGAGCGGCTCCAACTTCAGATCTGTCCAGAGTCCTGGCGCTGCTTCCTCGTAGCCGTCGATCGTCGCGACATCACTCTTTCCCTGCCGCCGGTCGCCACCGCAACCGCGTCGGCCTCACCGACTCGGTAGCTGGACCTACCTACTTCACCATGCCGCCAGATAGGTCGCACCCTCATCTCAAATCACTTTATTTAGGCGTCAGTTGTCTGAATTTTTATTCTAGGCCAATCGATTCCCAATGGGAAGCGGCACCCCTCGAGGCGGAGGAGCTCCTAGGCTGCCGGTTGGCTGGTGTCTAACGTAAGGGTGTGGGGCCGCAAGTTCGCTACAGAAGCAGTGCTTAGATGGCTATCTTTTAGAGCTGTGTGGGTTGAAGGTACTACCGCCGCCGGATCTGGATGACGGGGAGTCTTTGTGGGTTGGCCCGGGGGCGGCGCAACCACGACAGTGCGATGGGATGGGGAGCAGGGTTTTGCCGGGGCCACGAACGGCGGAGGCAGGCTGCTCTGCCGTTGGTCGCTGGCTCTTCGGGGAAGATTCCGAACAGTGTCAGCCGGGAGGCACAAGATGGCCATCAAGCCATCCGGTGTAGATCGGACAGTACCAAAATAAAATAAAATCGTGTGACCCCAATTTAGTCTTCATTCAACATACGTGTGACCACTCTCATACCTTGTTGTTGATCTCTTAGTGTATTTCTTCAGATCAAAGAGATATGTCGTTCTTAACATTATGCGTTATCTGCATCTTCAGAAACACCATCTTCCGACTCACCGCAGCTGCTCCAACAAGGGAAGCATATACCAGAAGGGAGCTATAGTCCCCACTCAACAGTTCCCTGCATCGAATGTGCGTGCCCGACATGGATAGCCACAACAACTGCAGGGCCATCGACAAGTCAGCACATGATGCTCACTCCTATGGATGGCAGCCAGATAGGTTGTACCCTCATCTTACTTGTGTGCAACATTTATGGCTTTGTTATTCATCTAAGCATGGAAAATAGATCATCACATTTCACTGTATATTCATGCTGATCTCTTACGGGTCTTGTTCAGGAGTTAACGTTGTTCCATAGTTCAGCTAAGATACTTGTTCTTTATGTAACGTTGTTCCATAGTTATCATCCATCAGCCAATGCTATCCCACAGGCTGGTGATTATAGTATTATACCACTTCTAGTATTACCTATGTTGTTCTTTAATACTTTTGTGTGCTATCTAGTTAATCTCGAGTACAAACGATACATATTCTGTAGCTTTCATCTGTGTTCTCCCTTTAGTTTATGAGACCTGTTGCTGCTAGTTAACCCCGGTCCTACTATTTATGTCGTCTCCTACAGGCACTCATTACATAAATCTGACTACTAGTTGTCTCCCATGCATGTCAGATATAATTGCACACACTGATATATCCACAAGAACCTCACGGAGCAATGTAAAGGCCAATAAACTTGATGTCAATGATACCCAATATGATGGAACATGTAAAGGCAGTTCTTCAGAAGACTTGTAGAAATATGATGAATCCTCTTCACCCCACAAGGTCCTTGCTCTAACTTGGCCTGTGATATGGGTACAACATGCATATAATGTCCTGAAGTGTATCTACTTTGTTGCAATTCCATGTGCTTAGCATGTTGATCATGCATGTAAATATGTCATGCCTTCCTGTTTTTCAGTACCTATTCCATTCATGATAACATGTTTTCAAATTCAAGTACTATCATTCTACTCTATCGCAATGCCATCTGCTTAATTTGGACATCATGCTTCTGAATATCTTATGCATTGTTATTCATCAGTATGTACTTCATCTGTCTACCATACCATTTTTTTTTACATTGAAGTGTTGTTCTAGTGCTTTGTTGCAATGCCATCTTATTTTCCCAATCATACACATGTATGTTGCCTTAGTTATTTCTGTATGTATTCTACTAGCATTCAATTTTACATTCAACTAGTGTTTTTTCTGCTATGTTGTCCTGTCGTATCCCTAGCTCTTACACCATACTCCCTCCGTCCAGATTACATGTTGCCGAAATGGATAAAAAAGGATGTATCTAGAACTGAAATACGCCTAGACCCATCCATTTTTTTCCGGATGGAGGGAATACATGTCAGTATGTCATGCCTTTCTATTCTTCAGTACCTATTCCATCTCTCTGCTGTCGCATGTTTTATAATTAAAGCACCATTCTTCTATACAAGTCATGCAAGGGGAAGACGACTATGTTAGAATCTGAAGGGTTACAAACAAGGCCTTTGCAAAAGATCCAAACGCCAGAGATAATAAACCAACTCCGCTTTTATAGATACCGCTCCAAAGACAGAAAAACCCAACTCCTACCGATAATAAGCGATTCCATTGGCCAAAGAACTAGTCCGCTCCGATCAAAGCAAAAATATGTCAACTCCATTCTAAGAAGCGTGTGCGTATCCTTGCATCATGAAATTTTATAGCATGCTGATCATATTTTCTACATGTTTCTTACCCATCTCTCTTTTAGAAAATAAGCTTAATAGATAGAAGAATTTTTGCAATGTTATCATTTATGAGGAAAGATTCTTGCAGGAATTCTCTGTGCTCCAATGTAGATGTAAGTACCTGTTGTATATCACTATATTTTTACATTAGCATGTATTTTGTTAATCGGCGTGAATCCAACCTTTATCTGATCTAAATTTAGTTGTAGCAAAATGTATGATTAAAGGCCACAATGTTGATTTTTGTAAGGAAAACTGCTCGGTAGTTTTGCATCCCGAATGCATGAGTGTACTATCTCATATCGATGGGTTTGAATACTTTGGTTCTGCAGTGGGTTTTTCAGGTGTTTTTTTCTTGTGTTGTCTGTCAGATCCCTAGCTCTTACATCATACTCCCTCCATCCGGATTACATGTCGCAGAAATGGATAAAACTGGATGTATCTAGAACTGAAATACGCCTAGACCCATCCATTTATTTCCGTATGGAGGGAATACATGTAAATATGTCATGCCTTTCTATTCTTCAGTACCTATTCCATCTCTGTTGTAGCATGTTTTATAACTGAATCACCATTCTTCCATATAAGGCATGCAAGGGGAAGACGACTATGTTAGAATCTGAAGGGTTACAAACCAGATCTTTGTAAAAGATCCAAACGCCAGGAGATAATAAACCAATTCCATTTTTCATAGACACCTTTGCTCCAAAGACAGAGAAACCCAACTCCCATCGATAATAAGCGATTCCGGTGGCCAAAGAACTAGTCCGCTCGATCCAAAGAAAAGAATGTCAACTCCATTCTAAGAAGCGCAGCGTATCCTCGCATCATGAAATTTTATAGCATTCTGATCATATTTTCTACATGTTTATTACCCATCTCTCTTTTAGAAAATAAGGTTAAACGATAGAAGACTTCCTCCATTGGGATCATATTCGAGGAAAATATCTTGCGGGAATTCTCTGTGCTCCACTGCTGATGTAAGTATCTATTGTATATCACTATATTTTTACATCAACATGTATTTTGTTAATCGGCGTGAATCTAACCTTTATCTGATCTAAAATTAGTTGTAGCAAAATGCGCCAATGTTGATTTTTGTAAGGAAAACTGCCTGCTAGTTTTGCATACTGAGCTGCATGAATGTACTATCTCATATCACGCACATTACTGAATTGTAGTGCTTCTCTGGTTGCCCATTCATTCATTGTGTCAATATTGCTTTCGTGTTACCTTACCTGGCTAGTGATAGTTGTGCCATATTGTGTTAATTTGGTGTAGGCTAGTTCCCAAACGTTTGTTGTGTCAATGTTGCTTTCCTATTATCTGACTTGGCCAATGATAGCAATGCTAGTGTGTTAATTTTGTGCAGTCTTTGAAGATAAGAAGACAAAAAACGAAAGCAAGGCAACCCCATTGTTTCTTTCCAAAAATCTAGGCCGTAATAATGCCAATAACTCATGATTAATCTGTTTGGTTCCGTCCTAATTTATGTTATGATGCGATGGTGAGACACTCTCCACTATCAATAATACAAGCTCGCCAAAATCGCCATCTGAATCTATTCAAGATCCTCATCTCGAATGCAACGGAATAAATGTATGTTTGTGAACCAATTAATGGCTGAAGCAATGATGGAAATGGTGGATGAATCAGAGGTGCGAGTCGTGCGACACAACAAGCGATCAATGTTTTCGAGACGAGTAGCAAAGCAGCAAGAACTTGCCCACATGCTTATGGGTGTCATCTGTGCTGAGGTTGCAGATTGTGACGTTCTAGATGGTTAGGTTCTGCTCATTTATTTGCACTAGCATCAATATTTGATTGCCCAGTAGATATAATTTCCTGTAATATATGCTGGATGTGCAACATTATTCCCTGTATGTCGTACCTTTGCTTGATCAATTTTGGTCCTGTGCATAATTGCTCGTCGTAATGGGCTCAAATTATCTAATTTGGCCTAAAGACATGTATGAACTTTAGTGGGCCCATTAAGTTAATGGGCCATTGCTAGGCCGAAAGTTAATGGTCGGCCCTCTTACCTTCCGGGTCGTCAACAGGCCGACATCGAAGCGGGCAATAGGTGGCCCCAATTTATTTCGCGGGCCGTTAACAGGCCGTTACTAAGTTTAGGCTACATATGGCCCAACTATACTGTAGGCATTTAGCAGCCGAAGAGACAATGGGCTTGTCTTTGGACCATGAAGAGCATGGGCCGCTAAGAGGCCGAAAGTCAGGTCGTATTGTAAATGGCCCAACTATGTTGTGGGCCTTTAGCGGGCCGAAAGAGAAACCGGGCTGGTATTGGACCATGAAGGGCATGGCCGTTAAAAGGCCAAAACTAAGGTCCGACTATAAATGGCCCAACTCATTTATGGTCCGTTAACAGGCCAAAAGGCACACAGGGCCAGGAATTGGCCCAACACTTAAATGGGTCGCTAAAAGGCCAAAACTCAGGTCCAACTACAAATGGCCCAACTAATTTATGGGCCGTCAACAGGCTAAAAGTGACACCGGGCCAAAAATTGGCCCAACACTTAAATGGGCTGCTAAAAGGCCGAAACTCAGGTCAGACTACAAATGGCCCATCAGATTTATGGGCCGTCAACAGGCTGAAAGACACACCGGGCCGGAAATTAGCCCAACATTTAAATGGGTCGCTAAAAGGCTGAAAGATGTACATCCTGAAAATTGGCCCATCCATTAAATGGGTCGTTAATAGGCCGAAATCTCATCGGGCCGATATTGAGCCCAAATATATAGCAGGCTGTTAACGGGCTCGAACTGACGATGGGCTGCAATGGTGTCAAATCTTTAACGGGCCATTGACGGGCCGAATTGGCACATCTCATATGGGCCATGGGCTTAAATGGACCTGACACAAGTAGGCCTTATATGGGCCAGCCTGCTAATTTTTTGGGACGGCCTTTTTCACCAGAATGGGCCACTGTTGGGTCGTGCCACATGTCAACCTATCATAGGTGCCTCCTGTCCAATGAGTGGATGACATCTGTCCCAACGGTGAGGCAACACGTGTTTCCTGCGGCCAATGATGATTTTACACGTGGAAAATCCCCATTGGTCCGGGCTGTTAACGGGTTATCGGATCCAAAACCGGACCCGATAGCTTAACGGCGTTCCGTTACGGTGGATGCCACGTGTCGGTCACCCTTGACAAAAGCACTTCTGTGACGCGTGATTTATTGTCATGGAAGTGGACACTTCCGTGATGATAATTTTGGTACTGTCATGGAACACTTCTATGACAGCACAGGTATGACTATCTTGATTCTGTCATAAAATCGTCATGGATGTACATGCATGACAAAAAACGTGACCTACTATGACAAACATGTATCATCACGGAAGTGTATTTTTTTTGTAGTGAGAGTTTGTAAAAGTTTTTCTTTATCACTTTTAGTTTGTTAACTGAATTGCTTGAGGACAAGCAAAGGTTTAAGCTTGGGGGAGTTGATACGCTCCGTCGTATCTACATTTCCAAACACTTTGGCCCTTGTTTTGGACTCTAACTTGCATGATTTGAACGGAAGTAACCCAGACTGACGTTGTTTTCAGCACAACTGGCATGGTGTTATTTTTGTGCAGAAATAAAAGTTCTTGGAATGACCTGAAAATCCACTGAGCAACTTTTCAGAATTAATTAAAAATACTGGCAAAATAATCAGCGTCAGGGGGCCCACACCCTGTCCACGAGGGTGGGGGCGCGTCCCCTCCCCTAGGGCGCGCCCCTACCTCGTGGGCCCCCTGGACGTCCACTGACCTCAACTCCAACTCCATATATTTGCTTTCGCGGAGACAAAAATCAGAGAGAAAGTATCATAGCGTTTTACGATACAGAGCCACCGCCAAGCCCTACTCTCTCTCGGGAGGGCTGATCTGCAGTCCGTTTGGGCCTCTGGAGAGGGGGGTTCGTCGCCGTCATCATCATCAACCATCCTCCATCACCAATTTCATGATGCTCACCGCCGTGCGTGAGTAATTCCATCGTAGGCTTGCTGGACGGTGATGGGTTGGATGAGATTTACCATGTAATCAAGTTAGTTTTGTTAGGGTTTGATCCCTAGTATCCACTATGTTCTGGGACTGATGCTGTTATGACTTTGCTATGCTTAATGCTTGTCACTAGGGCCCGAGTGCCATGATTTCAAATCTGAACATATTATGTTTTCATGAATATATGTGAGTTCTTGATCCTATCTTGCAAGTCTATAGTCACCTATTATGTGTTATGATCCAACAACCCCCAAGTGACAATAATCGGGATACTTCTCGGTGATGACCATAGTTTGAGGAGTTCATGTATTCACTATGTGTTAATGCTTTGGTCCGGTACTCTATTAAAAGGAGGCCTTAATATCCCTTAGTTTCCACTAGGACCCCGCTGCCACGGGAGGGTAGGACAAAAGATGTCATGCAAGTTCTTTTCCATAAGCACGTATGACTATATTTGGAATACATGCCTACATTACATTGATGAACTGGAGCTAGTTCTGTGTCACCCTATGTTATAACTATTACATTAGGAATCGAATCCAACATAATTATCCATCACTGATCCAATGCCTATGAGCTTTTCACATATTGTGCTTTGCTTATTTACTTTATTGTTGCTACTGTTACAATTACTACAAAACTGCTACCGTTACTTTTGCTACTACTACCGTTACTTCCATACTACTTTGCTACTAAATACTTTGCTGCAGATACTAAGTTATCCAGGTGTGATTGAATTGACAACTCAACTGCTAATACTTGAGAATATTCTTTGGCTCCCCTTGTGTCGAATCAATAAATTTGGGTTGAATAGTCTACCCTCAAAAACTGTTGCGATCCCCTATACTTGTGGGTTATCAGTCTCCGAAGGTGTTTGTTGGGTTGGCATAGATTGAGATTAGGATTTGTCTCCGTGTATCGAAGAGGTATCTCTGGGCCCTCTCGGTAATGCTCATCACTATAAGCCTTGCAAGCAATGTGACTAATGAGTTAGTTGCGGGATGAAGCATTACGGAACGAGTAAATAGACTTACCGCTAACGAGATTGAACTAGGTATGATGATACCGACGATCGAATCTCGGGCAAGTAACATACCGATGACAAAGGGAAGAACGTATGTTGTTATGCGGTTTGACCGATAAAGATCTTCATAGAATATGTAGGAGCCAATATGAGCATCTAGGTTCCGCTATTGGTTATTCACCGAAGATGTGTCTCGGTCATGTCTACATAGTTCTCGAACCCGTAGGGTCCGCACGCGTAACATTCGATGACGATTTGTATTATGAGTTATGTGTTTTGATGACCGAAGTTTGTTCGGAGTACCGGATGAGATCACAGACGTGACGAGGAGTCTCAAAATGGTCGAGACGTAAAGATTCATATATTGGAAGGCTATATTCGGACATAGGAAAGGTTCCGGGTGATTCAGGTATTTTTTGGAGTACCGGGGAGTTACGGGAATTCGCCGGGGAAAGTTAATAGGCCTTATTGGGCTTTAGTGGAGAGGGGGAGAAGGGCCACGAGGTGGCACGCGCCTGCCCCCTGCCCAAACCGAATTGGACAAGGGGTGGGGGCACCCCCCCTTTCCTTCTCCCTCTCCCTCATTTCCTTCTTTCCTACTCTGAAAAGGAAAGGGAATCCTACTAGGACTTGGGAGTCCTAGTAGGACTCCCTAGACCTGGCGCGCCCCTAGGAGGGCCGGCCTCTCTCCCTCCCTCCTTTATATACGTGGGCAGGGGCACCCCAAAGACACACAAGTTTCTCTTAACCGTGTGCGGTGCCTCCTCCACAGTTACACACCTCGATCATACCATCGTAGTGCTTAGGCGAAGCCCTGCACCGCTAACATCATCATCACCGTCGCCACACCGTTGTGCTGAGGGAACTCACCCTCGTCCTCAACTGGATCAAGAGCACTAGGGACATCATTGAGCTGAACGTGTGCTGAACACGGAGGTGTTGTACATTTGGTACTTGATCAGTTGGATCGTGAAGAAAGTTCGACTACATCAACCGCGTTATTGAAACGCTTCCGCTTTTGGTCTACGAGGGTACGTGGACACACTCTCCCCTCCCGTTGTATGCATCACCTAGATAGATCTTGCATGATCGTAGGATTTTTTTTGAAATTACTGCGTTCCCCAATAGTGGCATCCGAGCCAGGTCTATGTAACGCCCCGGATTTGATACGCCAGGTGTCTGCCAGTTATTCACCGTCTTTGCCATGTCATTTTCTTGCCTGTTGCACTTTGCCATGTCATCATATGCATTTCATATCATGTCATCATGTGCATCGCATTGGCATACGTGTTCATCTCATGCATCCGAGCATTTTTTTCCCGTTGTCCGTTTTGCAATCCGGCACTCCTATGTCATCCGGCGTCCCCTTCTTCTCTCCTGTTGTGAGCGGGTGTTAAACTTTCTCGGAATGGACCGAGGTTTGCCAAGCGGCCTTGGTATAGCACCGGTAGACCGCCTGTCAAGTTTCGTGCCATTTGGAGGTCGTTTGATACTCCAACGGTTAACCGGGTAACCGTGAAAGCCTCTTTTGTTGCAGCCAACACCCCTTCCAAAGTGGCCCAAAACCCATCTAACTTCCCTCCATGCTCTCGGTCGTTCGATCACGATCGCGTGGCCGAAAACCACTCCTCATTTGGACTCTCCTAGCTCCCTCCACCTATAAAAACGTCTTCCCCTCTCCATTTTCGGATCATTTCCCCCCGTATTCCACTAAGTCCTGTAAATTTTGCATAAACATGCCATGTTCATCGCATCACATCTCTGCATCTGTAGCTCCGTTTCGTGCGTATAGTATGTCAAATTGTTCGCCTCGACGAGTAGATCATTTCATTCCATTGCATCATTTTCATTTGAGCTCATCTTGATGCCCGAATTTCTGTTGGAAGAGTGCATGTTGATGTTAATCTGCTGAAACTGTTATAACTTGCTCATTTATCATTTTTGCCATGATTGATGCGTGCATCCTATGAGGTTGATGTCTTCATGTATGTTTATCTATGCCATGCCATCTTTCCAGAGGTGCCAACCATGTATTTTTGTGAGTTGTGTGCTGAGTGCATCGAGCTTGTTAAGTAGGGTAGTTGCTGTTGCTGATTTCCTGACAGATTCTGTTATATTTTGTTGCTATGTTAACATGCTTCTACTAATCATTCTATGCATAATCTGGAGATGCTCTATAAACATGTTTTGATCTACATGTCATGCTCTATCTATTCATGCCCTTGGTTGCAATTATAGCCTGCTGGAACATGTTGATATCTTGCTCCAAAGTTGCTTGAAAATGTTGCTGTCAGCCTGTTAACATTAAGTTCACTTGTTTCCATGTGTTTTCCTAGTGATCCATGTATCCTATGAACTTGTTCTTGCCATGCTTAGCTTCATAAACATGTCTTCTTACTGTTGGTTGCCTTGCCATGCTATGTATTGCTCTGTGGTGAGTTGTTCAAGCTCACCAACATGCCTACTTATTGTTGTTCCTGCCATGTTTAAATCTGTAATATAACTTGCCATGTTTACATGGGTGCCATCATATTTTCTGATCCTTTTTGGCTCATGGTCAGTAAGGGACTTTTGATCTATGAAATTAGTAGATTCATTCCATGCCTTTGTTTGACATGATATGTTCCTGTAACATGTTGTTTGTTCGCTCTAAACATTGCAACCTGATGTTATGTCCTGTTAAGTCTGAAACTGTTATTATTTGCAATATCTCCATGTGTTTTTGAGCATGTTCTAGTTGTTTCTGGAGATAGCTCAGTGTTCATGTTTTGTTATGCTTTACCTGTACTTCATGCCCATGCCTTTTGTTATTATGTTGGGGTGCTGTAGCTTGTTGTTTTGATGCTTGCAAGATGCCTAGTTGCTGTTATGGACAGATGGTTGTTATGACTTGTATAGTGTGTGTGTGTGTGTGTTGCACCGTTGCTCCGTTTTGAGTGTGCTCTATATGAAACTTGCTTGTTTTTGCATGTAGTTTCATATTATCATGTTGCATCCTTGTTTTGGTGTGTTTACTTGATGTTTGGGTGCATTTTGCATCAATGCCATGTTTAACTTGTTTTGCTCATATCTTCTAGGCCGTAGCTCCGAATCTAATGAACTTTATATGTAACTTGACTAGAATTTCATGTAGATCATCTTGGTGCATCTTAACTTGATGTTTAACAACTTCAACTTAATGTTTATTCAGTTCTGGACCAATTTCGAAATTTGCATATGAGGACTTACCGGAATTGTTATATGTTGTTCCCGGCCTCATTTAAACTTGCCTTGATGTGTTGTTCTTGTTTGCATCATCCCTTGCCATGAGTAGCTTCATGTAGCTTTGTCATGCATCATGCTTGTTGTGCATCATGTCTTGTTCATGTGTGGTGTGTTTACCTATGTTGTGTGCTTCTTCTTGTTAGTTCATGTTTCGTTGCGATCGTGAGGATTCGTTCGTCTACGGTTGGTTCGGCTTCATCCGTTCGTCTTCTTCATGGACTCGTTCTTCTTCCTAGCGGGATTTCAGGCAAGATGACCGCTACCCTGGATCTCACTACTATCATTGCTATGCTAGTTGCTTCGTTCTATCGCTATGCTGCGCTACCTATTACCTGTTTATCAAGCCATCCCATATTGCCATGAACCTCTAACCTTTGACACCATTCCTAGCAAACCGTTGTTTGGCTATGTTCCCGCTTTGCTCAGCCCCTCTTATAGCGTTGCTAGCTGCAGGTGAAGTTGAAGATTTCTCCATGGTGGACAGGGTTTATGTTGGGATATCACAATATCTCTTATATTATTAATGCATCTATATATTTGGTAAAGGGTGGAAGGCTCGGCCTTATGCCCAGTGTTTTGTTCCACTCTTGCCGCCCTAGTTTCCGCCATACCGTGTTATGTTCTGGATTTTATGCTCCTAACGCGGTCGGGTGATTTATGGGACCCCCCGACAGTTCGCTTTGAATAAAACTTGTCCAGCAAGGCCCAACATTGACTTTTACCATTTGCCTCACCACCACCTACCTTTCCCTTGGGAGTAATTAACCCAAGGGTCATCTTTATTATAGCCCCCCTGGGGCCAGTGCTTGTCTAAGCGTTGGTCCAAACTAGAGCACCGTGCGGGACCATCCCTTGGCAACTTGGGTTACGTCGGTACTGTGACGCTTAGCTTATCCGGTGTTGCCTCGAGAATGAGATATGTGCAGCTCCTATCGGGATTGTCGGGCGATCGGGCGGTCTTGTTGGTCTTGTTTTACCATTGTCGAAATGTCTTGTAAACCGGGATTCCGAGACCGATCGGGTCTTCCGGAGAAGGTCTATTCCTTCATTGATCGCGAGAGCTTGTCATGGGCTTGTTGGGACACCCCGCAGGGTTTAAACTTTCGAGAGCCGTGCCCGCGGTTATGTGGCAGATGGGAATTTGTTAATGTCCGGTTGTAGATAACTTGACACTTGATCCGAAGTAAAACGCATCAACCGTGTGTGTAGCCATGATGGTCTCTTCTCGGCGGAGTCCGGGAAGTGAACACGGTTTCTGTGTTATGTTTGACGTAAGTAGGTGTTCAGGGTCACCTCTTGATCATTGCTAGTTGTCGACCGTTCCGCTTGTTCTCTTCTTGCTCTCATTTGCGTATGTTAGCCACCATACTTGCTTAGTCGCTGCTGCAACCTCACCACTTTACCCCTTCCTTTCCCATTTGGCTTTGCTAGTCTTGATACCCATGGTAATGGGATTGCTGAGTCCTCGTGGCTCACAGATTAAAACTACAACAACAGTTGCAGGTATAGGTTATGCGATGATCATGACGCGAGAGCGATGCTTGCTTGCATTGAGTTTCTTCTTCTGCTTCTTCGATCGAGGATAGGTTCGGTCGGCTGCACTGGGCTAGGTGGTGGATATTGTTTGAGTTTCTGTTTATGATTCATCCGTAGTCGGATGTTGTTCTTGTATGACGTATTGTTGTATTCATGTGGCATTGTATGCCTTATGTATGTAACCCCATCTATTATGTAATGTTGATGTAATGATATCCACCTTGCAAAAGTGTTTCAATATGCGGGTCTATCCTTGGTGGGACCTTCGAGTTCCTTTTGGATAGGGTCGCATATTGGGCGTGACAGTCTATGTGTAGATGATTTGCACGAGTAGAACACAAAGAGTTGTGGGCGATAATAGTCATACTGCTTACCACCAACGTCTTACTTTGATTCGGCGGTATTGTTGGATGAAGCGGCCCGGACCGACATTACATGACCGCGTTCATGCGACTGGTTCTGCCGACGTGCTTTTGCACACAGGTGGCTAGCGGGTGTCTGTTTATCCAACTTTAGTTGAATCGAGTTTGACTACGGCAGTCCTTGTTGAAGGTTAAAACAACACACTTGACGAAAAATCATTGTGGTTTTGATGCGTAGGTAAGAACGGTTCTTGCTAGAAGCCCGTAACAGCCACGTAAAACTTACAACAACAAAGTAGAGGACGTCTAACTTGTTTTTGTAGGGCATGTTGTGATGTGATATGGTCAATATATGATGTGTTGTATGAGATGATCAGGTTTTTGTTAAAGTTATCGGCAACTATCAGGAGCCTTATGGTTGTCTCTTTATTGCGTCAGATGCAAGACCATATAATTGCTTTACTTTATCGCTATGCGATAGCAATAGTTGCAAAAGCAATAGTTGGCGAGACGACCATGTGATGACACGTTGATAAAGATCAAGATGATGGAGATCATGGTGTCATGCCGGTGACGATGGAGATCATGATGGTACTTTGGAGATGGAGATCAAAGGCACAAGATGATGATGGCCATATCATGTCACATATTTTGATTGCATGTGATGTTTATATTTTATATTCTTATTTTGCTTAGTTCGCGGTAGCATTATAAGATGATCCATTACTAAAATTTCAAGGTATAATTGTTCTCCCTGAGTATGCACCATTGCGACAGTTCTTCATGCCGAGACACCATGTGATGATCGGGTGTGATAATCTCTACGTTCACATATAACGGGTGCAAGCCAGTTTTGCACACACAGAATACTCGGGTTAAACTTGACGAGCCTAGCATATGCAGATGTGGCCTTGGAACAATAGAGACCGAAAGGTCGAGCGTGAATCATATAGTAGATATGATCAACATAGTGATCTTCACCATTGAAAACTACTCCATCTCACGTGATGATCGGACATGGTTTAGTTGATTTGGATCACGTGATCATTTAGATGACTAGAGGGATGTCTATCTAAGTGGGAGTTCTTAAGTAATATGATTAATTAAACTTTAATTTATCATGAACTTAGTCCTGATAGTATTTTGCAAATTATGTTGTAGATCAATAGCTCGCGTTATAGCTTCCCTATGTTTTTTTATATGTTCCTAGAGAAAACTAAGTTGAAAGATGATAGAAGCAATGATGCGGATTGGGTCTGTGATATGAGGTGTATCCTCATTGCTGCACAGAAGAATTATGTCCTTGATGCACCACTAGGTGATAGACCTATTGATAGAGGCAAAGGTGTCCCGTCTTTCGATGAGATGGTGGATTTCGCTTTGGTGGAAGTCGACTTTGATGATCCGACTACGAACGTGCGAGGACGTCGTGCCTTAGCAATCGCTAAACCAACTCCGAGAGGTTATTGACCACGCCGGAGCACGATCAACGACCACGAAGGTCATTTCTGCGAGCAAACGAAGAACAAGCAAGAAACTGAGATTGCAATCTGGATATTGCGAATATAAGATGAAAGCTTTATTGATCAAGGTGGGGTTCTGTGACGCCTTTGTCTGGTCGTTGAACACAAACGAAGTACGCGAAGTTGCAGCTATGGCGAACTTTTAATCTAAACAAAACCCAAAGTCTAAACGGTGCCCTAAGGGCTGTATATATGGAGGAAGAGGGGGTGAATTTCGTGGCCCTTGGTGGAGGGGTCCGAAACTAACCCATCTCTTGTTTCCCCACACATACGGACTCTAAAAATAGCCTATACTTATGTATTTCGAAATTACATGGGCTGGCCCAATAATAAGGTGACGCAAACACCTAGAATAGCCTCTGGACTAAATTTATGAAGTGGCATCTTGTATATTTCGTCCAAGGCTTCATGCACTCATTATGGTGGCTTCAAAGTCCGAAATCATCACTTGTAACTCCATTCTTGTCCCCTTGCATGCCATCATCTCCATGCTTGTTCTTGCTCCAATGTTCATCCTTCTCCAAGCTAGGCCCTTCATTTGTAAGCAAAACAAATGTATCCAATTTAGGCAAACATCATATTCTCATGAACATTAGAATCATTTTCAAGAAATGAAAGTACAGTAATTTAGTTGGCGTCTGTGAGCTCTAGTAATTGGTCCAAGATGTATAGCAAAGCGGGGACTATGGGTGTAACAATTGTATTGATGTCCTCATCATCCTCCCTTCTTGAAATGAAGTTGTCCTCGACGGAAGTTCATCTTCCTCACCCAAATATGGCTTCAAATCTGCAATGTTAAAAGTGGGACTAACCCCAAAATCTGCAGCAACTCAAGTTTATATGCATTATCATTTACTTTCTCCAACACCTTAAAGGGACCAGAACACTTGGCATTAGCTTTGATTTGCGTAAATCAGAAATCTATCCTTACGCAAATGTAACCAAACAAGATCTCCGGTGCAAACACAACATGTTTTCTACCCTTATCTCCAAACAAGTTTATATTTAGCATTCATACGCTCAATGTTTTCCTTAGTTAACTCATGCATTTTAAAATCAATTCAAGACGTTCTTTAGCATCAAAATTAACCTTCTCCAAGATGGAAGAGGCAATAAATCAATAGGTGCACGAGGTAGGAAACCATAAACAACTTCAAAAGGGCACATCTTAGTAGTAGAATACAATGAACGATTATAAGCAAATTCAATATGAGGCAAGCATTCCTCCCACATTTTCTTATTATTCTTTAGAACAGCCCTAAGCATAGTAGACAATGTTCTATTGACTACTTCAGTTTGTCCATCGGTTTGGGGTGACAAGTAGTACTAAAAAGCAGTTTAGTCCCCAACTTAGCCCATAAACATCTCCAAAAGTGGCTAAAAATTTAGTATCATGATCTGAAACAATAGTATTTGGCACACCATGCAAGCGAATAATTTCACGAAAGAACAAATCAGCAACATTAACAAAGATCATCGCTTTTATGACATGGTATAAAGTGTGCCATTTTTAGAATCTATCCACGACAACAAATATGCTATCCTCCCTTCTTTGTTCTAGGTAAACCTAAAACAAAGTCCATAGATATATACTCCCAAGGAACACTAGGTACAGCAAAGGCATATATAAACCATGAGGATTGAGTCGTGACTTAGCTTTTTGACATGTAGTGCAATGAGCAATAAAACGCTCAACATCCCGCCTCATCTTTGGCCAAAAGAAATGTGTAGCAAGTACGTCCTCCGTCTTCTTCACGCCAAAGTGTCCCATTAGTCCTCCTCCATGCGCCTCCTGCAACAACAAAAGACGAACGGAGCTAGCTGGAATGCATATCTTGTTAGCACGGAACACAAATCCATCATTAGCGACAAACTTGTTCCATGTTCTTCCTTCTTTACAATTCTGCAATACATCTTTAAAATCAGCATCATACACATATTGATCTTTGATGGTCTCCAAACCAAATATTTTGAAGTCAAGTTGTGAAAGCATAGTATAGCGATGAGACAATGCATCAGCAATAACATTTTCTTTACCCCTCTTGTGTTTAATGACATAAGGGAAAGTCTCAATGAATTCAACCCATTTAGCATGTCTACGATTCAGTTTAGCTTGACTTTTAATATGTTTCAAAGATTCATGATCGTAATGTATAACAAATTCTTTGGGCCATAAATAATGTTGCCATGTTTCTAAAGTCCTAACAAGAGCATATAATTCTTTATCATAAGTAGAATAATTCAGACTAGGCCCACTCAATTTTTCGTAAAAGTATGCAACAGGTTTGCCATCTTGTAATAACACACCTCCTAATCCAATTCCACTAGCATCACATTCAAGCTCAAAAGTCTTATTAAAATCGGGAAGTTGGAGTAAAGGAGCATGTGTCAACTTATCTTTCAATACCGTGAAGGCTTCTTCCATGCAAGTACCCCAAACAAAAGGCACATCCTTCTTTGTAAGCTCATTGAGAGGTGCAGCAATGGTGCTGAAATCTCTCACAAAACGCCTATAGAATCCAATGAGGCCAAGAAAACTCCTCACTTGTGTGACCGTTTTGGGCTGCGGCCAACTCTCAATAGCTTCAATCTTGGCTTTATCAACTTCAATTCCTGTGGAGTAACAACATAGCCAAGAAAAGACACTGGTCGGTGCAAAAGGTGCACTTCCCAAGGTTACCAAACAAACGTGCATCACGAGAGCAATAAAAACAGCACGTAAATGTTCCAAATGTTCCTCCAAAGATCTCGCTATAAATCAATATGTCATCAAAGTAAACTACCACAAATCGTCCAATGAAAGCACGTAAAACTTCGTTCATTAATCTCATGAAAGTACTAGGAGCATTAGTTAACCCAAAAGGCATGACTAACCACTCATATAATCCAAACTTAGTTTTAAATGTTGTTTTCCATTCATCCCCCAATTTCATACGAATTTGATGGTATCCACTACGCAAATCAACTTTGGAGAATATTGTAGAGCCACTCAATTCATCAAGCATATCATCTAGCCTAGGAATAGGATGACAATAACGAATAGTAATATTATTAATGCCTCTACAATCAACACACATACGCGATGTACCATCCTTTTTCGGCACTAGAATAATAGGAACAGCACAAGGACTAAGGGATTCGCGTATATAACCTTTGTTGAGAAGCTCTTGTACTTGACACATAATCTCCTTCGTCTCCTCTGGATTGGTACGGTATGGCGACGGTTTGGCGGTGAAGCACCGGAATTAAGTCAATCTGATGCTCAATCCCTCGAATAGGCGGTAATCCGGTGGCACGCCTTGTGGAAAGACGCCGGTGAACTCTGCAAAATGTTAGTGACAGCGAGGAGGCAAAGAGGAAGGCACGTCCTCGAATGAAAATAATGCCTCTTTGCACACAAAAGCATAGCAAACAGATTTGCTAAAATCTAGCTCATCAATATCGATTTAGTGGCAAGTAAACATGCACTTTTCAATTTAATTTCGTAGCAACACTAGATGGTTTACTATTAGGCTTCATATGTTGCTCAAATTCTTTTGCCACAATCTGATTTTCACTCTTATTGTTCTCCTGTTTTGCTTTATTAGCTCTATTAATATCATCTTTCAAAATGCACTTAGGAGTCATAGGAAGCAAAGTAGTATTTTTATCCTTATGAACAAGAGTATACTGATTGTTTCTACCATGGTGTACAGAATTTTTATCAAATTGCCATGGTCGACCAAGTAATAAGGAACATGCTTGCATAGGTACCACATCACAATCAACATAATCAGCATTTGTAGAGATACTAAAATGCACACGAACAAGACGTGTTACCTTAACTTGCCATTTGTTGTTGAACCATTGGATGTAGTAAGGATGTGGATGTGGTCTTGTGGTGAGAGATAGCTTCTCCACCATCTCCATGCTAGCCAAGTTGTTGCAGCTCCCTCCGCCTATGATGACGCCGCATGTAACGTTCCTTCACAACTCCCTTGGTATGGAACAAATTGTGCCTCTGATTTTGCTCACTTGTGTGACTGCACACTCAAAACACGTTGAGCAACTAAACATTCATACTGTCGGCGTCTTGAGGAGCCATGTATTGCGCCTCATGATCGTAATCATCTCCACCGTGTTCTTCACGTGTAATAAGAGCCAACGTCTCCTCATCATAGTCACTAGCGACTCATACCCACCATCCTCGTGAGCAATCATCACACGCTGAGATTTGCATTCTCTCGCATAATGACCTCTTCCCTTACAACGACGACAAATAATATCACTGGTGTGCCCGTTGATGCCATGGAAGAAGAAGAGCTCTGTAGGCCCGGCAGTGCGCTCTTGGCGGATAGTGGAGGTTGTGCACCTTTCTTGTATCACGGTGGAGGTAGCGGTGATGGAGGTTTGGTGTAGTGGAAGTAGTGGATGCACGCGGTGTCCATGATGAAAGTCGACTGCAGAAAAGTTAGTTCGCGCCAATGCTTGTCGATCCTGCACTTCACGCTCAGACTTTACAAGCAAGATGGAATAAATGAGTGATATTAGTATACTCCTTATACTCTAGAATGGTCGAATCTCTATTTAATCCACCTATAAAACGTGCAAGCATAGCTTCATTCTCCTCAACAATACCACATCTAATCATGCCCGCTTGTAATTCCCGATAATATTCTTCTACGTGAAATTTTTCCTTGTCTTAAACGCTGCAATTTTTGAAGCAATTCACGTTGATAATATGGTGGAACCCAACGAGTACGCATAGCAGTTTTCAAAGCAGCCCAAGTAGCGGAATAGGATATAATCTACAATGTTCGCACCACCATACACATGCAAAACTAGTGAAAGCACAAACAAAGAAGAAGAACCCGCTCTCCTCGGGATATTGTAAACATGTAAAACGTTGTTCAGTTTCTAACTCCCAAGTAAGATATATATCAGAACATATCTACCCTCAAATGGTGGAATATTCAATTTCAGTTTAGGAATATGGACATCATCTCGCACACGAGGTGGTGGTGCAAGCCTACCATTACGAATATATACCGAGGTCGACTGCTTTGGTGGTGGTCTTTGGTGGTGCACGTAGTTCGATTTTGATCAACCTCATCCTCATAATCGCCAGATACTCATCATCCTCCTCGGTACAAAGCAGCAGCGAGAGCGTGATCCAAAGAAGCACTAACAATGATGGCAGCCGCACCGAATTTTGTCTGGCTCAATAGGAACACGTTGAGCTCGCCCATACCGATTCGAAGGGGCGTAGTTGTTGTCGCTGGCAGAGGTGCGATAGGTGCAGCCGGCGGTGGTTGTGGAAAACGCAGCGAGCAATTCATTAAACTTGCTATCAAGCTTTGTTTCAAACGTCTTCTCAATGCCATCTATCTTCTCCATGGCCTCGTCAAATCTGTTTAGCACATCTTGCACTGTCCACTCATCATTTGCTGAAATTTATCATGTAGCTGTTTGTTCGTCAGTTCTCCCAATCAGTCTCATCGGCTTGTGATCCTACCATGGTTAGCAAAAATAGAAACACACAAGAATATGATCCTACAGACTACTAAGAAGTGGTGGTGGTGTATCACAAACCCGTCAAGCAAATCTCAAATTCTTACCAGTTCTTACCAAAGAAGCGGTGGTGGCGGCAACCGTTGTAGTCAAAACTCTCAAAGCTTGGATATAGCGATTACTGTGGAGAATCAAACGCACGACGAGATGTATGTGGAGCTGGGAAGGCTTATAATATGGTAGCAAAAAGGTCAAGAATAATCAATTCAGAGATGCAAAGTTGAATAAACGCTCAACGACGGTACTATGCTGGTCCTAGGCTAGACCGTACTAGAGACGCGAGCCTAGAACACTAACAAACTCACGGCACAAGACGTAAACAAGGGAAAAGCACACTGGAAAAAAATCCGCTCCTCTTTTTTTTTGCGCTGATTTTTTTTTTGCTTTTTTTTTTGCGAAAAATCACTATAATGGCGAGTGTCTCAAAACTCTTCCTGTGTCAAACCGACAGATGGGCACGAAATTTTTCGACCAAATTTTTTTCTTTTTTTTTTTCGCTCGACCCAAAACTGGAAAATGGGTCAAAAAACTTTCTATAACGGCGATCGCCTCAATACGCTTAGAAACACCTAAAAATAGGATAGCCGAATTTTTTTGTCAATTGCGTTTGCGGAAAATTTTGGGCCTAAACGGAGGGTGGTTTCGGACTCTTTTTTGGAAACCAACCTCTTCTACGGACGGCAAAAGATTGCTGGAATCAAACCTACTCGCATAAGGAAACACGAATCGGAAATTAGATGGATCCCAAAACAAACCTAATATGCAAGGAACTTCGGATTGGTGGTGGATATATGGTTGTAGGATGGTGGCGGTGGTGGTATATGATAGCGGCGGTGGTATATGGATACGGATTCAAGCGGTGGCGGATAAGCGGTGGTGGTAGATGGCGAGGCGATGATGATGGTGCGGCGGTGGCGTGACAACTTATGACTAGAACTCAAACTCTAAAAGACTAGACTCAAGACCAAAGAACTAGACACGACGATGCAACCGCAAATTCAACAACGCAAATACGTGAAAAAGATTATGCAAAGGCTCGATTGGTTCGGATATGATGAACTAACCCTAATTTTTTTGTGGCTTTTTCGTGGACTGTAGGTATGAAGAATGACTCGATCTAAACTACGAAAAATCTGTAAAATCTCACCGAGCAACCCGGAAATCTGATACCACTTGATAGAGGCAAAGGTGTCCGCCTTCGATGAGATGGTGGATTTCGCTTTGGTGGAAGTTGACTTTGACGATCCGACTACGAACGTGCGAGGACGCCGCGCCTTAGCAATCGCTAAACCAACTCCGAGAGGTTATTGACCACGCCGAGCACGATCAACGACCACGAAGGTCTGTTTCGCGCGAGCAAACGAAGAACAAGCAAGAAACTGAGATTGCAATCTGGATATTGCGAATATAAGATGAAAGCTTTATTGATCAAGGTGGGCTTCTATGACACCTTTGTCTGGTCGTTGAACACAAACGAAGTATGCGAAGTTGCAGCTATGGCGAACTTTTAATCTAAACAAAACCCAAAGTCTAAATGGTGCCCTAAGGGCTGTATATATGGAGGAAGAGGGGGTGAATTTCGTGGCCCTTGGTGGAGGGGTCCGAAACTAACCCTATCTCTTGTTCCCCACACATACGGACTCTAAAAATAGCCTATACTTATGTATTTCGAAATTACATGGGCTGGCCCAATAATAAGGTGACGAGCACCTAGAATAGCCTCTGGACTAAATTTATGAAGTGGCATCTTGTATATTTCGTCCAAGGCTTCATGCACTCATTATGGTGGCTTCAAAGTCCTGAAATCATCACTTGTAACTCTATTCTTGTCCCTTATGCATGCCATCATCTCCATGCTTGTTCTTGCTCCAATGTTCATCCTTCTCCAAGCTAGGCCCTTCATTTGTAAGCAAAACAAATGTATCCAATTTAGGCAAGATCATATTCTCATGAACATTAGAATCATTACCAAGAAACAAAAGTACCTGGTAATTTAGTTGGCGTGCGCGAGCTCTAGTAATTGGTCCAGTATGTATAGCAGCAGGGACTGTGGGTGTAACAATTGTATTGATGTCCTCATCACCTATTGCAGGAGCAGATGCAGACGTTATGAACGTTTGGCTAGCTCAATATGATGACTACTTGATAGTTTAGTGCACCATGCTTTATGGCTTAGAACCGGGACTTCAAAAATGTTTTTGAAACGTCATGGAGCATATGAGATGTTCCAAGAGCTGAAATTGGTATTTCAGACTCATGCCCGTGTTAAGAGGTATGAGACCTCTGACAAGTACTTTGCCTAAAAGATGGAGGATAATTGCTCAACTTGTGAGCATGTGCTCAGAGTGTCTGGGTACTACAATCACTTGAATCAAGTGGGAGTTAATCTTCCAGATAAGATAGTGATTGACAGAGTTTTGTAGTCGCCATCACCAAGTTACTGGAACTTCGTGATGAACTATAGTATGCAAGGGATGACGAAAATGATTCCCGAGCTCTTCGTGATGCTGAAATCGACGAAGGTAGAAATCAAGAAAGAGCATCAAGTTTTGATGATTAAACAAGACCACTAGTTTCAAGAAAAGGGCAGAGGGAAAGAAAGGGAACTTCAAGAAGAATGGCAAGCAAGTTGTCACTCCCGTGAAGAAGCCCAAAGCTGGACCTAAGCCTGAAAATGAGTGCTTCTACTGCAAAGGAAATGGTCACTAAAAGTGGAACTGCCCCAAATATTTGGCGGATAAGAAGGATGGCAAAGTGAACAAAGGTATATTTGATATACATATTATTGATGTGTACCTTACTAGTGCTCGTAGTAATCCCTTGGTATTTGATACTTGTTCGGTTGCTAAGATTAGTAACTCGAAATAGGAGTTGCAGAATAAATAGAGACTAGTTGAGGATGAAGTGACGATGTCTGTTGGAAGTGGTTCCAAGATTGATATGATCATCATCGAGCACTCCCTATGCTTCCGGGATTAGTGTTGAACCTAAATAAATGTTATTTGGTGTTTGCGTTGAGCATGAATATGATTAGATCATGTTAATTGCAATACGGTTATTCATTTAAGATAGAGAATAATTGTTATTTTGTTTACATGAATAAGACCTTCTATGGTTATACACCCAATGTTGATGGTTTATTGAATCTCGATCGTGGTAATACACATATTCATAGTATTAATGCCAAAAGATGCAAAGTTGATATTGATAGTGCAACTTATTTGTGGCACTACCGTTTGGGTCATATCGGTGTAAGGCGCATAAAGAAACTCCATAAAGATGGAATTTTGGAATCACTTGATTATGAATCATTTGATGCTTCTGAACCGTGCCTTATGGGCAAGATGACTAAAACTCCATTCTCCGGAACAATGGAACGAGCTAGTGACTTATTGGAAATAATACTGATGTATGCGTTCCAATGAGTGTTGACGCTCGTGGCGGGTATCGTTATTTTCTGACCTTCACAGATGATTTGAGCAGATATGGGTATATCTACTTAATGAAACAAAAGTCTGAAACATTTGAAAAGTTCAAAGAATTTCAGAGTGAAGTGGAGAATCATCATAATAGGAAAATAAAGTTTCTACGATCTGATCATGGAGGAGAATATTTGAGTTATGAGTTTGGCTTTCATTTACAACAATGTGGAATAGTTTCACAGCTCACGCCACCTGGAACACCACAATGTAATGGTATGTTCAAACGTCGTAACCGCACTTTATTGGATATGGTGCGATCTATGATGTCTCTTACCGATTTACCACTATCAGTTTGGGGTTATGCATTAGAGACAATTGCATTCACCTTAAACAGGGCACCATCAAAATCCGTTGAGACGACGCCTTATGAACTGTGGTTTGGCAAGAAACCAAAGTTGTCGTTTCTTAAAGTTTGGGGCTGCGATGCTTATATGAAAAAGCTTCAACCTGATAAGCTCGAACCCAAATCGGAGAAGTGTGTCTTCATAGGATACCCAAAAGAAACTGTTGAGTACACCTTCTATCACAGATCCAAAGGCAAGATATTCATTGCTAAGAATGGATCCTTTCTAGAGAAGGAGTTTTCTCTCGAAAGAAGTGAATGGGAGGAAAGTAGAACTTGATGAGGTAATTGTACCTTCTCCCGAATTGGAAAGTAGTTCATCACAGAAATCAGTTCTAGTGATTCCTACACCAATTAGTGAGGAAGCTAACGATGATGATCATGAAACTTCAGATCAAGTTACTACCGAACCTCGTAGGTCAACCAGAGTGGTACGGTAATCCTATTCTGGAAGTCATGTTACTAGACGATGATGAACCTACGAACTATGAGGAAGCGATGATGAGCCCAGATCCCATGAAATGGCTTGAGGCCATGAAATCTGAGATGGGATCCATGTATGAGGACAAAGTGTGGACTTTGGTGGACTTGCTCGATGATCGGCAAGCCATTAAGAATAAATGGATCTTCAAGAGGAAGGCGGACGCTGATAGTAGTGTTACTATCTACAAAGCTCGACTTGTCGCAAAAGGTTTTCGACAAGTTCAAGGAGTTGACGACGATGAGACTTTCTCACCCGTAGCGATGCTTAAGTCTGTCCAAATCATGTTAGCGATTGCCGCATTTTATGATTATGAAATTTGGCAGATGAATGTCAAAATTGCATTCCTGAATGGATTTCTGGAAGAAGAGTTGCATATGATGCAACCAGAAGGTTTTGTCAATCCAAAGGGTGCTAACAAAGTGTGCAAGCTCCAACGATACATTTATGGACTGGTGCAAGCCTCTCGGAGTTGGAATAAATGCTTTGATAGTGTGATCAAAGCATATGGTTTTATACAGACTTTTGGAGAAGCCTGTATTTACAAGAAAGTGAGTGGGAGCTCTATAGCATTTCTAATATTATATGTGGATGACATATTGTTGATTGGAAATGATATAGAATTTCTGGATAGCATAAAGGGATACTTGAATAAGAGTTTTTTAATGAAAGACCTCGGTGAAGCTGCTTAAATATTGGGCATCAAGATCTATAGAGATAGATCAAGACGCTTGATAAGATTTTTCAATGAGTAAATACCTTGACAAGTTTTTGAAAGAGTTCAAAATGGATTAGTCAAAGAAGGAGTTCTTGTCTGTATTACAAGGTGTAAAGTTGAGTAAGACTCGAAGTCCGACCATGACAGAAGATAGAAAGAGAATGAAAGTCATTCCCTATGCCATAGTCATAGGTATAAAAAAATCCTATAAAGTATGTGGTGCTGTGTACCAGACCTATTGTGTACCTTGCCATGAGTTTGGCAAGGGGGTAC
This sequence comes from Aegilops speltoides, assembly GCA_021437245.1. Taxonomy (NCBI): domain Eukaryota; kingdom Viridiplantae; phylum Streptophyta; class Magnoliopsida; order Poales; family Poaceae; genus Aegilops; species Aegilops speltoides. Next base: position 121,015,965 of record CM038141.1, read on the forward strand.
AATAGTGATATAAGAGTAGATCACTGGACAACGGTCAAAATTATCCTTAGTGAGGACTAAGGAAATGTTTCTCGGTGATGGGGGTGATAAAGAGTTCATCGTAAAGAGTTACGTCGATGCAAGCTTTTACACCGATCCAGATGACTCTAAGTCTCAATCTGGATACATATTGAAAGTGGGAGCAATTAGCTAGAGTAGCTCTATGCAGAGCATTGTAGACATAGAATATTTGCAAAATACATACGGCTCTGAATGTGACAGAGACGTTGACTAAACTTCTCTCATAAGCAAAACATGATCACACCTTAGTACTCTTTGGGTGTTAATCACATAGCAATGTGAACTAGATTATTGACTCTAGTAAACCCTTTGGTTGTTGGTCACATGGCGATGTGAACTATGGGTGTTAATCACATACAGATGTGAACTATTGATGTTAAATCACATGTCGACGTGAACTAGATTATTGACTCTAGTGCAAGTGGGAGACCGAAGGAAATATGCCATAGAGGCAATAATAACGTTTTTATTATATTTCCTTATATCATGATAAATGTTTATTATTCATGCTAGAATTGTATTAACCGGAAACTTAGTACATGTGTGAATACATAGAGAAAACAAAGTGTCCCTAGTATGCCTCTACTTGACTAGCTCGTTAATCAAAGACGGTTATGTTTCCTAACCATAGACATGTGTTGTCATTTGATGAACGGGATCACATCATTAGAGAATTATGTGATGGACAAGACCCACCCGTTAGCTTAGCATTATGATCGTTACAGTTTTATTGCTACTGCTTTCTTCATGACTTATACATGTTCCTCTGACTACGAGATTATGCAACTCCCGAATACCGGAGGAACACCTTGTGTGCTATCAAACGTCACAACGTAACTGGGTGATTATGAAGATGCTCTAGAGGTGTCTCTGAAGGTGTTTTTGGGTTGGCATAGGTTGAGATTAAGATTTGTCACTCCGTGTATCGGAGAGGTATCTCTGGGCCCTCTTGGTAATGCTCATCATTATAAGCCTTGCAAGCAATGTGACTAATGAGTTAGTTGCAGGATGAAGCATTACGGAACGAGTAAATAGACTTGCCGCTAACGAGATTGAACTAGGTATGATGATACCGACGATCGAATCTCGGGCAAGTAACATACCGATGACAAAGGGAACAACGTATGTTGTTATGCGGTTTGACCGATAAAGATCTTCGTAGAATATGTAGGAGCCAATATGAGCATCCAGGTTCCGCTATTGGTTATTCACCGGAGATGTGTCTCGGTCATGTCTACATAGTTCTCGAACCCGTAGGGTCCGCACACTTAACGTTCCATAACGATTTGTATTATGAGTTATGTGATTTGATGACCAAAGTTTGTTCGGAGTACCAGATGAGATCACAGACGTGACGAGGAGTCTCGAAATGGTCGAGACGTAAAGATTCATATATTGGAAGGCTATATTCGGACATAGGAAAGGTTCCGAGTGATTCGGGTATTTTTCGGAGTACCGGAGAGTTACGGGAATTCGCCGGGGGAAGTTAATAGGCCTTGATACGTATCAACAAGCAAGGTCTAAGCTTGGGGGAGCTGATGTGTCCATTTTGTATCATGTTTTCCTGCTATTATTTATTATGTTTTGGTTTGTTGTTTCACTTTATGATGCAATTCTAATGCCTTTTCTCTTTTTTTTTTGCAAGTTTCACATGAAGAAGGAGATTGTCGGCAACTGAATTCCAGACCTGAAAAAGCTACAACAGAGATAGATATTCCCCACAACTCCAAATGACCTGAGAATTTACGAAAAATTATTTTGGATTGTATAAAATATACTGCCAGAAGAAATACCAGACAGGGCCCAGCAGAGAGGGACGAGTTCAGAGAGCGCCCCCTAGGGCGCGCCTACTGAGCTCGTGGCCCCACCAGCAGGCCTCTGGGCCCATCTTTCTCCTATATGATACAATTTGCCGTAGAAAAAATTTAGAAGAAGACTTTTAGGATAAAGAGCTGTCGTCTCGAGGCATAACCTGGGCAGGAGCACTTGTACTCTTTGATACGTCTCCAACGTATCTATAATTTTTTACTGTTTCATGTTATTATAGTATCAATATTGGACATTTTATATGCAAATTTATATCATTTTTTTGGGAAACCTATTAACCTAGTGCCCGGTGTCAATTCATATTTCTCGCTTGTGTTTGGATTTTCAGAAAATCAATATCAAACGAAGTCCAAATGGGAAAAAAAATCTTTGGATTAATTTTTTCTAGACCAGAAGGGACCATAGAAGGTTCGGGAGGAGGCAGAAGAGCTACAAGGGAGCAACAAGCTCGTATGGCGCGCCCAAGGGGGTGCCCCTTGAGCTTGTGGGCCCCTCGTAGCACGTCTTGACCTAATCTCACCACTAGAATTTCAGAAATATTCCCAAACCAACAAAGAGCCACCCGAAACACTTTTTCCGCCATCGCAAGCCTCTGTTCTTCCGCGATCCCATCTGAATGCCTTCTTCGGTACTCTGCCGGAGGGGGGATCGATCATGAAGGGCTTCTATATCAACCTTTCCTGCCCTACCGATGAAGCGTGAGTAGTTTACCACAAACCCACGGGTCCATAGCTAGTAGCCAGGTGGCTTCTTCTCTCTCTTTGATCTTCAATACCGTGTTTTCCTCGATATTTTTGGAGTTCTACACGATGTATTCTTCTTTTTGCAGCATGTTTGTTGGGATCCAATGAATTGTGGGTTTATGATCTGAATATTCATGAGAAGTAATTGAGTCTTTTCTGAACTTCGTTATGCATGATTGTTATAGCTTTGTATTTCTCTTCGATCCATCTGTTTGGTTTGGCCAACTAGAGTGATTTATCTTCAGTGGGAGAGGTGCTTTATGATGGGTTCAATCTTGCGGTGTTCTATCCCATTGAAAGAAAAGGACAAGAAACGTATTTGTATTGTAGTCATTAAGGGTAAAACGATGTGTTTCATTCATATTGAATGAGTTTACTTTGTCTACATCATGTCATCTTGCATAAGATGTTACTCTGTTTCTATTAACTCGGTACCCTAGATGCATGCTGGATAGCGGTCGATGGGTGGTGTAATAGTAGTCGATGCAGGCAGGAGTCAGTCTACTTGTCTCGGACGTGATGCCTATATACATGATCATTGCCTTGAATATCGTCATAACTATGCGCTTTTCTGTCAATTGCCTAACAGTAATTCTTGTTTACCCACTGCATGCTATGTGTTCAAGAGAGAAGCCTCTAGTAAAAACTGTGGCCCCCGGGTCTACCTTCATCACATATAAAAACACAAAAATACCTTGCTGCTTGTTTTCTTTTGTAATTTATCTATCTACCACTATAAGATTTAATCCTTGCAAGGAACGGACAAGGGGATTGACAACCCTCTTGTTCGCATCGGGTGCAAGTATTAGCTTTTGTGTGTGCAGATGTTGTTCACGAGGCTTTGCGTGATTCTCCTTTTGGTTTGATAAATCTTGGTTCTCACTCAGGGAAATACTTATCTCTATTGTACTGCGTGATTCTCATTTTGGTTTGATAAATCTTGGTTCTCACCGAGGGTCTCTACTGTACCGCATCTCCTCCCCTCTTCGGGGAAAATCCCAATGCAGCTCACAAGTAGCAGGAATAATTTTTGGCGCTGTTGTCGGGGAGACATCATCGAAACCTATCAAGTACTTTCACACAAACTATCGTCTACTTGCTCTTATTTTTATTTGCCTTTGCCTCTCATTTTCATCTCCCTCACTTCTTTTTTTTTAAACACAGAAATATTTTTGTTTGTTTGCTTTGCTCGAAGTTACTACCACGTGTGAACTTGTTATTGCTAAGAGCGAGAGCGAGGATAATAAAACTCCTAAGATGGAAATTCCCGTAAATTTATACCTTCGTCCCCGAGCCCGCGTGAGCCAGATCCTTCCGCTAAATTTTTGCCACAACTCCCGAACTATCTTGATATGTCTTTAAAGCCCCAAACCCTAGCCACCCGAGACACCAGCCAAGGCGAAGGTTAGCCTAGGAGGCAGCGTGGGGGCAAGCTTGAGTGAAGGAAAAGTCGACCAATCATATCGTCGGACATGAAAACTCGTGATGACGTGACGACAGATGGGCTGGAGAGCCGTAGGTCGCAACCCTATGGAGAGTCGTGGGGTTCTACCCATCCGAAAAGGATATATTAGTATAACCTTTAAGCAAACACTAATGTCTACCATACTCTTCCACAATATCACTTTCCAAACATGACCTAATTTATCTCCATTGTACAGTAGGCCTCTGTTTTGCTTTATCTTAGGGAAGCACAGGCATTGGACCTGCAATTTTTAAGCCAAAAACAAGGTCACATCAGTATCCGGACAACATCACAAAAACCTCTCCTCATCTCCTCTGCCGGCCTCTTTTTATTCTCCAGCAAATCCACACAAGCCCTCCCCTTCTCTCTCCCCTCTTTCTCGGTGTGAGTCACAACAGAGCGAGAGAAAGAAAAAAAAAGATGGAGATGGCCATCGACACGCCATCGCCGTCGCCGTCCGTCTCGCCGGCGCCGTCGGCGGCGGCGGGCCGGCAGACGCGCGCGGCCGAGTCGGTGCGGCTCGAGCACCAGCTGGTGCGTGTGCCCCTGGAGGCCCTCAGGGCCACCGCCCGCACCAACCACCGACTCGCCGAGAAGGAGATCGCAGCCGTCCTCTCCTCCGCCTCCTCGGCCGCCGCTCCCCCCGGAGAAAGCGGCTCCGCCGCCGCCGTCGACCACCTCACCTCCCTCGTCTCCCGCCTCCACGGCCTCAAGCGCAAGGCACTGTGCCCCCAAATCCCACACACATCCTCCCATCTCTCGCGCAATCATACTTGCCTCAGAAAGGATCCCAACTTTCTAGCTAATCAGTTCGTGCTTCTCGATTCTGCTGCAAAGATCGTGTCTCTTTTGTTGTTCCATTTGCTGACAATTTGGTTCCTGATGATGACCATCAGATGGAGGAGGGTGCGAGGGCGGAGGAGCTCCAGGTGCAGAGGTGTCGTGCGCGGCTGGACCGGCTGGCCGCCGCCAGTGCCGGTGACGACGCCGAGTGGGAGGACATACGTCTGAAGCGCATCCTAGTTGATTACATGCTCCGGATGTCCTACTACGACACCGCCACCAAGCTCGCCGAAACCTCTGGCATTCAGGTATAAGAATGGTGCAAGAAGGGCATCATTCTGGTTGATTGCTCGATTCATGTAGCTACATGCTTCTTTTTAGGAAAGTAGAACTATGCAAACCGTGACTAGGGTGAACAGAACCTGGCAGCGAAAGTGCGTCGATGTCTATTTTGCCAAGAAAAATCATGGTTGTTTGAGGATAATACTATATTACTGTAATATATGATATAGAAGCAGCGAGTAGATGGATACCCTGGAGGCCTGTGCTCGGCACGGCTGCCCTGGATGCATCGTTCTGGCACGGGTGAGCTCCCAAGCAAAAGCTCCACGCTTTGGCGGCGATGCCTGCCGCTATCCTTTTCCAGGACGTAGTTGTGGTTCTCCTCTCCGAATCAGAGTACCGGGTGAGGGGTGACGACTCGTGTCTGTTTAGGGCTTGGCAGCGGCGACGCTTGCGCCGTTCTCCCTCTTGAGGGCGTTGTCGTGGAGCTTAGGTGTTCTAGGGCGTGATGTGGCGTTGTCTTCAGACCTTTCTGTGTTCTTTGTCGGCAGCGAAGTTGTGTGCGTTTTATGTTGTCCGGTTATCCTAGGATCGGCTGTGTGGGTTGCCTCACTACCTTCTCTTGTTTGGCCGTGTACTTTGGTTTGTGATTTATCTATAAAGCGGGGCGAAAGCCTATTTCGAGAGTAGGTGGATACTAGACTGGCTGGCATATAATTTTGATCTGCATTTAAGAAAATAGCGCAGGGACTGCTCCTCATTCTAATGGAATTACATATCAGTTAAAGCCCAGATAAAATTGAAGAGTCCCTGGACCAACTTCCTTTCCATGGGTACTCCGTCAACTGGTGGTGTTATTCTCTGTATTTGGCTGGGGATCAAGTGTCTCTATGTTGGTGGGGGTGCACTGACACTAACCCACCAGGGTTCGTCTCCTTTGAGGAATTTATTCTGCAGAGTGAATCATTTACTGGCATCTTGGTTCTTCCTCTTTAAGCAATGTCACCGGGTGCTGGTGCCTAGTAGGTCGAGTACTGACTATTTTACTGATGTCTTGACTAGCTGCATGAATCTACCCCAGTCAAGTTTTGATCTTCTAAGGGTTCCCACTAACCGCCCTCCTATATAAGGAGATTTTATCGGTTTCTTATTGCTATATAGGCTTGCAATGCCTTTCTTAGAAGACAGTTGGGTTGTGTTATGTCTATTTAGTCTGCGCTACATCACGGTTTCTGCTTTCATTTGCTTGGATGGTTTTATACAAATTATGCGTAATGGAGATGGCATAATTTAATTTCTCTTCCTTTTGCACCTACCATTATTATTGAGTTGTCCAGCTATAATCCTGACATTCTGCTTTGTGCTTTTGTTTTTCCATAAGGGTTCCACATAACCTCCCTCCTAAATAAGGAGATTTTATCGGTTTCTTATTGCACTATAGACTTGCAATGCCTTTTGTTGAAGAGAGTCGGTCGAAGACAGATGGGTTGTGTTATGTCTATTTATGCTGCTAGCATCACTGTTTCTGCTTTCATTTGCTTGGAAGGTTTTATTCAAATTATGTGTTAATGGGGATGGCTTTATTTAATTCTCTTCCTTTTGCACTTACCATTATTATTGAGTTGTCCAGCTATATTCCTGACATTCTGCTTTGCGTGATTTATGTGCCAGTAGACCATGGCATGTTGCTTTGTGCATGCTATTACCTAAACAAGAAGCTAAAATATGAGTTCTCTGTATCGGTTCTAAATGCCTTTTGTGATTATGATAATGCGAGAGTTGTTATCTATTGGATCATGTTTACAAGATAGAACCTATAGCATTTATCTGCACTCACAGATACTCTTCGGTTCGGAACATAATCATTCAACTGTTTATATGCAGGACCTCGTTGATATTGATGTTTTTCTTGATGCAAAAAGAGTAATTGATTCTCTTCGGAATAAGGAAATAGCTCCTGCTTTAGCTTGGTGTGCAGAAAATAAGTCCCGGTTAAAGAAATCAAAGGTTTGTGTTACTTGTGCTATATCATTATTGATGTCTGCCGTTCCCATACCAGTGAGATGGAGTAAAGAATCTCTCCATAGAGCATTGGTGAATGGGATGCTTGCATCGTTTATTAATGATAGTTCTGATAGCTCATCAATCATGTAGGTTGCTTGTTGAAATTATTCACCTTTGTAACTTCTTAATCACTTTATGCGGTTACAGATAATCTCAGTAATTATAATATTGTGGCATGATTTTTGTGAAATGCCCGCCTTCATATACTCGAAATCGGAGGATGAAGGTGATTTGTTACACCTTCATGCGTGAAAACATACTCCCTCCGTTCCTAAATATAAGTCTTTGTAGAGATTTCACTATGGACTACATACAGAGCAAAACGAGTGAATCTACACTCTAAATGCATCTATATACATCCGTATGTGGTTCATAGTGAAATCCCTACAAAGACTTATATTTAGGAACGGAGGGAGTACAAGCCTAAAGAAAAACTATTATGGGAGGATGCATGGTATATAGCCGAGTAAGGCATCAGTGTGTTCCTCTTTACATTTTTCCATGTAAATACGACAAAACCATATTTTGCTAGCTTCTGGCTGCCATATAGCACTTCTTTATCTCGACACTTTATTTTGTTCTGGTACATCATAATGTCTTGTTATTGTTTACCCTGCAGAGTAAGCTCGAGTTTTTACTGCGGCTTCAGGAGTTTGTGGAACTAGTCAAGGCTAAGAACTTCCTGCAGGCTATATCATATGCTCGGAAATACCTTGCTCCCTGGGGGTCTACCCACATGAAAGAATTGCAGCGTGTTACGGCAACACTGGTTTTTAGAAGCAGTACAAACTGTGCTCAATATAAGGTTAGCAGCATTGTCTATGTCCTCTTGTTTTGTTGTGCCTGCATCAGAAATATGATAGCAGCTGGACTAAGATGTTGGTGCTTAAGTATCATTGGAAAATTGGGCTCCTTGTACCTTGCTGATATCGTCTGTTTTACTCACAGGTCTTATTTGAGCAAAATCAGTGGGATTCTCTTGTGGATCAGTTTAAGCAAGAATTCTACAAACTATATGGCATGACGCTTGAGCCGTTGCTAAACATCTACCTGCAAGCAGGCCTGACAGCTCTCAAGACTCCGTATCCTTTACATAATCGATATTTTTCTTTTCTTTTTCACTGGTTACAAGCTCCAAATCTGCTTCGAAGCCAATATCTTGTTTACCCTCCTTGACCTTGCAAAGATTCTGCTTTGAGGGCAACTGCCCCAAAGAAGACCCCTTGTCACTGGACGGCTTCCGGAAACTCGCAGAGCCGCTGCCCTTCTCAAAGCAGCACCACTCGAAGCTTGTCTGCCACATAACCAAGGAACTGATGGACACCGAGAATCCGCCGCTTGTCCTGCCCAACGGCTACGTGTATAGCACCAAGGTACGTGCCGAGCCGACCCACTTCTGCTCCCCCCAAATCTTGATACCTCAACCATTCACACTGAATCCAGAACTTAAAATTTGCTGCTTGTGTTGTCCGGTGTTGCAAATCCCAGGCCCTTGATGAGATGGCCAAGAAGAACGGGGGCAAGATCATATGCCCAAGGACAGGAGAAGAATGCAACTACACCGACCTCGTCAAGGCTTACATCTCATGATCATGGTGACCCCTTCGTAGCTCGTCTCGGGTGATGGATGATTGATGAGAATTGCCAGTCTGGATGTACATAGAATGAATGGATGGATCTGAACATTGTCGTGCGGTTATTTTGAGTTGTAGTGCAAAGCAAAAGAACCCACCGAAATTGAAACCGCAGATTGCGCTTTTCCATCGGTTAATTTTCCTGGTTGAATGGATGAATTTCTGCCGAATTTAAACATTCAAAAGGATGTTAGGGCATCTCCAATGCCGACCCTCAAACCGTCCTTACTTTCATCCCGCCGCTCTTCACTAAATTCCCACCCTTTTCTTCACTCTCTTTTTCCCTCCCGCCACCGACCAATGGACCCGAAGGAGACCCTGCCAGAGACAGAGGTGATGGAGGATCCGAGCATCTCGATGGAGGATCCGAGCATCTCGCTCGCCCGAAAGATCAACTCAGAGACACGGCAAAAATCGTGTCAAATCGAAGGCCGCAAAGAAGAGAAAACTCAAGAAGCAGAAGGCCGGCAGAAGGCGCGCTGGTGGCGGACGAGGCGGTGTGCGTGCGGTCGCGAACGTGGTGGAGGTCGAGGCGGCGGGGCCTCGTCGACCGTGTAGACACTGCCACGGGCGAAACATTATAAGGCCTCGTACTTCTACGCCGCCAAGCAGCTTGGTAGGCAGTCCCCGGCATCCCCTGCCGTGTCGTTCACCATCGATATCAACGCGGCACCGCTGCTTTTCTTTGAGTGTTCGTCCCCGCCGCTTGTCCGGACGCGGACGATGGGTGTGGAGCAAATGGGTACCCGCACGCTGTTCGCTAGTATGCCAAAAGTGAGAGAGTCGGCGTACGACGACGCGAACAGGGAGATGTACGGGATGATCCACAAGGGAGGCGGCGGAGCCCACCGAGGACGGGTAGGTGGATGACTCAGAGCCCACCGAGTCCAGCACCTACAATCAGCCGGGTACGCGGCAGTACACCCAGTCCGGCACCTACACTCACCCCGAGCACGCATCAGAACTACAACCAGTTGGGCACGGACACACAACAACATGGCTGTGCCACGAATAGCAGGAGGAGAAGGAGGACGGCGAGGATGATGATCCACATGATTTCAGTGGCGATTCAAATAAGAGGGGTAGAGGAGAAAGCTTCAACATGCGGAAGGACGAGCTGTTGTGCGATGCATGGTTGGCCACTAGCCTCGATCTGATCCATGACACAAAGCAAAAGGGCACAATCTTTTGGGCTAACTTCATGCTTGGTTCCATGAACACAAACATTTTGCGCCCTACTCCGACGCGGTCATCCCCAACCGTAAATCGAAGTCCCTGAACCATCGATGGTACACCATCCAAGAGCTGTGTCGAAGTATTGCGGCTACTTGAGACAATTCATGACGCGGTGGCCTAGTGGTGCGCAGATCACCGAGCAAGTAAGTTGTTAATATGTGTACAACACTTGTCGAACATGGATTGTTTTGTAGATCATTTGTAGCCGGATATGCATAGTTTTGTAGCCGGATATGCATAATTTTGTAGCCGAATATGTATGCGTTATTGTGTAGATCATGTGTAGCCTGACATGCATAGTTGTGTAGATATGCATAGTTTTGTAGCCGGATATATACGCATTGCTGTGTAGGTCATTTGTAGCCGGATATGCATAGTTTTGTACTTCCTCCATTCCACAATGTAGTGCGTATAGATTTTTTGGGAAGTCCAACTTTATAGACTTTGACCAAATTTGTAGAGTAAAACATATTCATGTAGAATACTAAATATATATCCTTAGATACATCACAAGACGTACTTTCATATTGTATATATTTGGTATTGTTGATATAAATAGCTTTCTCTACAAACTTGGTTATAGTTTGTAAAGTTTGACTTTCTTGAAAATTTGTATGCACTACATTATGGAACGGAGGGAGTATATCATTTCTAGCTGGATATGCATAGTTTTGTAGTCGGATATATATGCATTGTTGTGTAGGTCATTTGTACCCAGATATGCATTTTTTTAGATCATTTGTAGCCGGATATGCATAATTTTGTAGCCGGATATGTATGCATTGTGGTCATTTGTAGCTGGATATGCATAGTTTTGCGGCCAGATATGTATGCACTATTGTGTAGATCATTTATAGCCGGACATGCATAATTTTGCAGCCGAATAAGCATAGTTGACAATGTTTTATTTTACAGTCTTCTCGTGCGTGTAGTGTGTTCAAGAAGTTGGAGAAGAAAAACAAATCACCATCATGCATTGTTGGTTGAAGTTGAATGGACAACCCAAGTGGAACCTACATATTGCCAAGACCGTCGTCCAAGGCATCGAGAAAGAAACCGATGACCCAACCGACCCAACAAATGAACCGCCTAAGAAAGTTATAAGAGGGTTCCGGAGAAAGAAATGGGAGGAGGAAAAGGCGAAGCGAGAAAGTGTGGCGGTCAAGATGACAAAGAGGTTTGAAGACATCTTGACAAACAAGGAGGCATACATCAAGCGCTCTGACATTAAGAGGAAAAAAAGGTGGAGAAGTTTGAGTTGTTCATGAAGGCGACCGAGAAAAAAATACAAGCTTGAACAGAAGAGGGCCATGATCGAATAGAAGAAGGCCAAACTCGAGGAGAAGGTGGAGATCGCAACCACTTTGGAGGACATGAAGATGCTCACCTTCAAGGTGACATAATTGAATGACGACGCAAGAATGATCAAGCAAGCCGCCCGCTTCAAGATGCTGCAGTGGCAGGAGAATGATATGGAGAGGGCGGAGCAGGAGGAGATCGAGGCGATAGAGAAGTAGGCGGATGCCGAAGCGGAGGCGGCCTACATGGCGGCGACGACATATTGAACGTAGAGGCTCGGATTGACGATCCAACAAGACAAATGCACGGACTGCCATACTGATATTCTTTCGTGATCGAACATGTAAAAGTTAAGCATACTTGTCTCCTTTGGATAGTGATCATCTGATGATGTAATCCGACGCACACTATGAATCAAAATCAAATTGCCTTTTACTGGTGGACATATATATAGTGGCTAGCATTGGATGACCGGCTCTCGCACTCGTGTCCACGTTGGCCCCCATTCCTCGGTCGAATGCAGTGTTCGGTTTACGGGTTAGTGTTGGAGCACAGTCGTGAGAAATCAACTCCTCTGCGAGAAATAAAACTTCTTTTCTTTTAGGAAATTCTGTAGAAATGAATCCCCTTCAGTGAACTTCTTGGCGTCTATACGGAGTTTTTTTTTTTTTTTTTTTTGAGAATGGACATATTTTTCTTCGAGGACAATAAAACGAACTTTTTTTTAGGGAAATAAAATGAGCTGATTGACAGTGGAAATCTTGGAGCCAAAGCCCACATAAAATGGGCCACCCAAGCCTAGTCAATCCACACGCCAGCCCAAAAGTACCGTCCACGGAGGGAGCCCAGACGCCCATTCTCCTTATAAAGCTAGACTGCTCCAGGCCTCCCAAACCCTAGCCTCCACTCCGCCCCCCAACCCAAACCCTACCCCGCCGCCGCCGTCGCCGCCGCAGCGCGCGGAGGCGACCTCCCACCGCCGCCAAGATGCAGATCTTCGTGAAAACCCTGACGGGCAAGACCATCACGCTGGAGGTGGAGTCCTCGGACACCATCGACAACGTCAAGGCCAAGATCCAGGACAAGGAGGGCATCCCGCCGGACCAGCAGCGCCTCATCTTCGCCGGTAAGCAGCTCGAGGACGGCCGCACCCTCGCCGACTACAACATCCAGAAGGAGTCCACCCTCCACCTGGTGCTCCGCCTCCGTGGCGGCGCCAAGAAGCGCAAGAAGAAGACCTACACCAAGCCCAAGAAGCAAAAGCACAAGCACAAGAAGGTGAAGCTCGCCGTCCTCCAGTTCTACAAGGTCGACGACGCCACCGGCAAGGTGACCAGGCTCAGGAAGGAGTGCCCCAACGCCGACTGCGGCGCCGGCACCTTCATGGCCAACCACTTCGACCGCCACTACTGCGGCAAGTGCGGCCTCACCTACGTCTACAACCAGAAGGCTTAGAGGTGGCTCGCGTTTGCTCTGCTCTTTTTACCTACCTATCGAGAGTCGAACTCATTTAGATGTGTCCTGTTTGTCGTTTAAACTGAAACCTTGAGTATTATGTTTCCTGAATATTTCATCGCCTACTGCTGTAACGCGATGCGTGCTTAAATTTTGGTATCCGTGTGTTATCAGTCTAAATGCTTTTAATCCATTCCATGTCGGCTATCTTAATCTATTCCTTGTTGATCTTAATAAGGTGGTGCGAGCACGAGACAAGTATCCTGTTGATACATGTGTTCTTTGGCTTATAACCCTTTATGGCAGGTGTTTGTAGATTAGTCAATAGCTATGCAGGGCTTACATGTGGATGACGAGTATTTTTGCTATTGCTGTTCTGTTATGTGTTGATTCTTTGAGGTGTGTGATCTTTGTCACTCGCAAGTAGAATTCAGTTCAATCCAAGCGATTTTGAGGTTGGTTTGTTCTTGATATGTGTTAGTTCATACTCCCTCCGTCCAGAAAAACTTGTTGAAGAAATGAATAAAAATCGATGTCTCTAGAACTAAAATATTTCAGGACGGAAGGAGTACATAGATGTGTCAGATACTGCTATATGTAGTCTGTTATCCTGGCTGTAGACAGTGGCAGTGCGATGATTGCTAGTGTGGAGCATAGTGCTGCCTTGTGGTTTAGCCATCAGTTTGTGTGTAAACCATTCACCATTGCCAGCCTTTGGTGGTAATATTGGTTTGGTCTGCCGTGCCAATATGCCTATCGGTTTACAGTTGTAGATGTGAGTTTTGCTGTCCTCTTGGGATGTGACGAGGCATCAGTCACTCTACATAAGCTGTAGAGATCAGCGAGCTGGTTCAGTATCTCGGTAGGTTTAGCCAACTTGGTTTCAAGAATTGGCTCAACGCTGTTTAGGCAACAGTGTCAATGCTGGCGATGTTGTTTGCGGATGAAACATGTGACAAATTTTCACACGTGTCTCCGTGTAAGCTTAGGGCTGTTGTTTATGCAAGTCTGTAGCATGAAGTTGTAGCTTCAGAGTAGAACCCGCTTCTAGATTGTGGTCGTGCAGTTTCATTGACGCTCCAACCAGCGTCAGCGTTACTAAACCAGCGAGAACCCAGTTGGTGTTATTGAAGGGATTGAAGGGATTTATCCCTCGCCTGTTCTAATCGCAGGCAGTTGCATTGGTTCCTCGTAGTGGTGAGTAAAACTTAGCAGTAGACATGTTTGGTAGCTCTGGCTCGTAACTCAGCTTAGCCGGGGCAACTCCTAGGTGTTTTGGTTCGACATTTTCAGCCCCTTGCCTGATTACACCGTAAGCGTTACATGCGTTTGTTTCACATGTGCTGTAATTAGGCCCCATGTAATCCAATCACATCATAGTTCAAGGTCGATACCCCGCTCACCGCCAAGCTGGATCAAAAACAAGGCCTCAGGCCTCCCCCTTTCCGTGCATTACAGTAGGTCTCTATATACAGCCCGGTGAGATCTGCGTTAGGGAACAGAATACACAGCCCGGAGCAAGGGAACACAGCTGGGAGGCGCGGAGGCTCTCTTCACAGCTAGGAGGCGATCAAAGCTTCACGGGCTCACGGCTCTCGATCCTGGCCGCCACCGCCGTCACATGGTGCCGAGCTGTCTGAGCCGTAGTTTTTGCCACAGTGCTGCCTCCTTTCTGCTCCTGCCCTTGTGCTGTAGCGTTGTCGAGTTTTCCTCTCACATTAACGAGGGCAACATGTGGCACCCAAAATCCATTAGCTGGCATATCATTGAGATACCACTATAGAGATGAATCAAATCAAGTTTGTGTTTGCGTTTACAGTTCCCTGAGTTAAAAAAGAAATCAAAGAAGCGAGAGACTCTAATTACATCGCCGACAAATTCACTGCACCTAATCTCACAACGCCTCCCTCATCGAGCTCACCATTCCCATTCCGTCTCATTATGCATTCGACCTGGGATGCGTTGCCACTACGCCTACGACTTACCATTGACATACTTACCATTCGCTGTCCACCGCCAGAGTCACAAAGCTTGTCGTCCCTAGCACCAGTTGGTCGTCGTCGCCATTGATGCTTCAAGCTCGGAGGTGAGCTCCTTTGGCCGATTGAATGCAGAGTCTTCCTCTTGCCATTGTCTACCTCGTCGACGCCTTGGTGCATCGCCTCTACGTGCGGAATGAGATAGTGATGTTCAACTAGAAGAATCTGGGGTGCAATTGCCACCATTCCCTAACCGGGCCACATCAAAGCAAAATGAGCCGCCAACCCATGCTAGTGCTCGGGATCGAGAAAAACATTTCTTACTCTGGTTTTAACGGGATGTTGGGCGGAGGAGTTGAGGATCCGAGTATCCAGAGGGTTATCAAACATGCCCTTATTACTTCGTAGAGTCATTTTTCATTGTGAAGTGCTATGTGATGGTAACATCTTATATTACTCATTGTCTCCCTCTTAAATTACTTACTTACCACATCATCTTTCTATGCCTATGTGTCGTGCATATAACTATATATGTTGCTCTCAATATTAGTCTAATTGCCATCTCTCCCAAATGGATGCCTCTTCAACGCATCATAAATACGTAGAATCATTTAATGAAAGATCAATTGCTATTTCATTTTACATCTGTGTTGAACGTCTCTTGTTTACTTTGGTCATAAATGACTATGAATTGTCCTCGGCGGCAACGTCCGCCCGTCCTCTGGCTTCCCATGATCTGATCCAGCAACGTTCTCATAGTAAGGTAAGCCCAACGACAGAATCAAGCACCTAATCGAAAATGGCATACCTCAAAACTTACAAGTTTTCTAGGTTGTGCCCCCCCCCCCCTCTCTACACAATCTCTCTTCCACGCCGCTCCACCTCTAGTTCTCCGGTTGCTCTTTGTCCCGGACGATGAAGTGCTGTTGAATCGCTGATACGATACACGCGGATACTGCAGAGGGGTTGTGTTATCGACTCTCGATTGAGGAAAAATTCTTGCGGCTAGGAGGTAATACCTAGCTATGGGATCTGCACATCTTCATCTCCGCCGCGTTGTGTTGGTGAGATTTCGTCCATTCATTTTCATAGTGTTATTGGATGCGTTAGTTATGATATATTTTTGGTTTTATTTTATGGACCTTTACTCGTCCAAATACATATGGCCCCAAAATGGGTCGAAATTAAATGGGCCAAACAACATGAGATGACCCACTAAATTCTAATAAGCCTTTGTTGGGCCAACACTTCCTTGATGGCTAGGATGACAAGTTGACTAACGACACTATCACGACGCCGTTAACAGCGGGTGCCACATGCCAGTCTTCTACCATGTCAACGGTCACCCGGGAAAAAACACTTCCATGACACATCATTGAAGTGATCTACGACCGACAAGGTATAACATCTTGAATCTGTCGTAGATTTGTCATTAATGCACATCGATGACAAAAACCACCTTCTATCATGAAGGTGTATTGTCATGGATGTGTTTTTAGTGTAGTAGATATATGACACCAATGCTCTAAAGTCTCACGTCAGTTTATGTGATGTTGTGGGGCAAACGTTGGGGTTGCCCAGTGTCTCTGTAAGGATGACATTCTTGGTCATATCCGGGCCCTTGATCAACCCTCAGACTCCTATGGCCTTACCGCTGAAGAGTGCTTCAACGACATGCCTTGAGGTCTCCCTTTTGGAAATCTACAAGGGTGATGAGATATTCTAGCAGCAGCGGAGCCGCTAGAATTGGTTTCTGAAGGGTGATGCAAACACAACCTACTTTCATGCCATTGTGAATGGGAGAAGGCGGAAGTGCTCCATCTCGTGCATGTGAGTAGACGATGTTCTCCCAGAGGAGTCCAAGGACATTTTCTCCTACATTTACCCCTTCTATAAGGAGTTATTCTCGGTAGAACCCCGATCAATGGTCAACGACTACTAGCATGAGGGGGAAAGGTCTCGGCCACTGAGAATGCAGATCTCACCTTCCCATTCTTGATCGAGGAAGCTAATCGGGCTATCATGGAGATGAAGGCACCCCTCTCTTTAACCTTCTAATTGATGCTTTTCCAGTTATCTTGGAGAAGGCCAAGATAGCTAGTTACATATCTGATGTGGTAGGGAAAATTGTCCCAAGCAGGGTATCACCTCAAGTTCATGGTAACACCTTGGTCATGGTAGAGGGAACGAAACCTAGCATTGTCTACCTCAAGTTACCACTTATACTTTGAGGCTATGTGTGGTCTCAAGATCAACTTCAGAAGAGCGAAGTGGTGGTCACGAGTTACCCTCCCAAGGATCAACCACAAATGCATGACACTGGGAACAAAAGATAGGCAAATCGATTCCAATGTGATACATGCATGAACGGTACCTAAAATTAAAATTTAAAATAAAATTGAAATAATTGAACCATCTAATTTCCATGAAGTCAACAAGCGTAGACCAGCGTGAGTATGACAATGGTGAGTAGATTATGCTTCAGTTGGCACTAACTAGACTCATGGATGGTACCTAGAAGCAACAATGAAATAGCAAAATATAGGGAAAAGTGTATGAAAACCCGGTGACAAACATACGTGCCACCCGGCAAGAAAGATTGGCGGCTCAATTCCAGTGTGATACATACCGTGAGAAGGAAGCAAAGAAATGTTCCTCTATAATAAAATTCAAAAGAAATATATCATATAAAGTAATATGCAATAAATCATTTCAGTTGTGATAAAAGATACAAGTCCTAACAAAACAATATGCAAGTAACTGGATAGAAAAAAAAGGAAATGTTTTCAAATTTGCTATTAATATACAATATTTCTAGCAGAAATCTTTAGAATGACCACGATGATTACTGTATAGTGATTGTTTATTAACACAAGTCCAGGAAAGTTACCAAGGGTCCAAGCAAGCTATTCGCTCAACATAAGTCGAAACAAGTCTTTATGGTCAACAAGTCAAAGAAAATAAGAAAATAAAAGACCAAGTCAAAGATGGAGGCAAGGAAGCAAAGAAGCTCAAGCCTATGAAGAGAAGCCTTCATAAAGTCAAAGGAATTCTACCTCCCATGGGTCACAATCTTCGCCAATGGGAGCATGACTCATGGACTAAAGATAGTTTTACCCTCTCACGTCCTCATCTTAAGGGTAGCCTTGTTCATTTGTCAATCACACCTAGGTTATCAATAGCCCCAATGAGCTCGTAACACATTCACTCCCACTTGAATAAACTCAAGAGGAGAGTCATTCCCTCTCCTTCTCCTCAGAACCAAGGTATGAAAGGGGGTTAGGTTTCGGAGTCCAAGGGATGTTGTAAGGCTTGGACCGTCAGGAGTCATGGGGCTTCAACAACGGGAACGTTCTGAACCATAGTATGTCAAGCCCTTTTCCGAACGACTCATATGACATAGGTCATATGTTCCCACAAGGCGACTGCAACTATTCAAGAAACATTGTTGTGTTACTTTGTCGATGTACAATTACCTTCGTTATAAGGCCGTACAATGACCTTCGTTATACGGCCGTCACACACTGTTACTTACATTTCACTAACCCTGCTACAAAGGATACCCCTAGTCAAAAGTTGTTTTCATAACAACAACATGATGTAAGTAACACGAGCAAAGCCATACCATATGTACGAAGTTAGAAATATATTGCAAAGTGCCACATCTAGGTTCTGCACAATGTGGAGGACAACCTTTACTTTCTCAGACTTGCTCTATAGCTCCACATACAATCAGCAAGTATGTACAATCCAATGCTGTTAACCACATCTCAATGTAGCATGCACCAACATCAAAACTACATTGCAGCTCCTTGAAAGAAAGGCCCATATATTTCAGCTCACAAGCAGTTTGTCTCCCAGCTCTTTGCGGTAGAAGTGAATGAGGCCAGCGCTGTCGATTGTCTGCAGCTTATCCTTCAGTATCTTCGTGTAGTGGTCATCCCTGTCCTCCAAGCTCCTCATCAATTCAACCTGATAAGCCAGAAACACTTCAAATATATCAGAAACTGTGTCCCAGAAGGGCGACTTTGAGAATACGACTGTGTTAGGATAACTTGTCGCGGGTGTATAACTTGCACCCACCTGTCTCTGGAACGACTCAAATTCATCGAAGCTCAGGGAACCATCGCTGTTTGCATCAAGGAGATGCATGAGCGCCATCGCATCCTCGCCCTTGGCACCAAGATCTTCCATCACCTCCGTGAGCTCCTCGATGCTGATCCTCCCATCACCATTTTTGTCTATAAGGCAGAAAGCCTGGTTCTTGCATTCACCTCCTCGATGATCACTGGCTGGGAGGTCTCGAAGGCGAAGAGCTGCTAGTTCTGCCGCGGCCAACATAATAGCCTTGAGTCTTTTAGCCTGGAGAATATTCAAGGAATGCTGATTCTTAGTCATGCCCCAAAAATAATCTTTCAGTTCAGTTTCTGAAAAGGTATAAGAATGCTAATTTCAAGATAAAACCATGTGTCATGATCAAATCAAGCAGACAAGTGTATCAGTTAGGAACATAAACCAAACCAGGTCACTACCATCTCAGTTGTGAGCTCTGAACTAACTGTTATAACCCAGTGACAATTTCAGTAAGAAGCCTCATATGCTGGATGAAATTTAGGCGTATCTTGTAGCAAGCAGCATTATATAAAACTTATAAAGCCTATGTTTGTACATGTTTTGGCCCTATGTTCGATAAAACAACTTATCTACTATGTTTTGAAAGATACTCGAGTGCCTTCATAAATCCAGAAGATTCAATGTACTTTAAAGGAAGAAAGAGAGTTGGAATTCAGTAGATGGCTCACCTCTCCGGGATCAGTAAGACCACCCTTGTAGAGAGAGTGAGACGCTTCTCCACCAATAGCAATTCTGTGCATCTCCTTGGTGCGTATTTGTATCTCCATTAGTGGCCTCGTCTTCCCAGGTTCACTTACATCAATTGCCACATGCAAGCTCTGATAGCCATTTCTTTTTGGCTGTGTCACATAGTCCTTTGTCCTACCTGGCACTTCCTTCAACAGAGCTCGAATGATTTCGTGTGTCCTGTGACAGGCCCTGGGGCCCCAATCAGATGAGCCACCATCGCATCGAGGGTCCAAGATTATCCGTAAACCAAGTATGTCATTTACTTCTTCTGGTTTCCGTCCATCTTTTACTAGCTTCTTCATAGTACTGAAACGGCTTTTGTACCGCCCTTCAATTGAGATGTCCTGCACAATCTCATTCAGCTCATCATCGGATTTCAGTGCCTGAAGCAACTGCGCCTTGTAGGCATTTATCAAGAGCTTGCACTCGGCTTCTCGGTTCCTCAACCATTGATCGACATGGTCATAGGAATGAGGAAACAAGTACCTAAATGAAAGATCTTCTAACTCTAGCGACAGGTTACCAGCCCCGACAGCATGAGCAAGTGGAGCATATATCTTCATTACTTCAAGAGATTTTACTCGCTGAAGATGCTTGGGGAGGTACTGAAGGTGTCTCATCGTATCGAGCTTCAGAGAAAGCTCCAAGATTACTGCCCGGATGTCATAGTATGAAAGGAAAAACTTTCTCAATGAGCTCGCACTTTCATCATCCAATACGTCGACCTTCGAAGGAGCAACCTTAAGCCTTAAGCTCTCGTGCAGTAAATCAGCTATGCCAGTCCCAATTTGAGCTTCTACATCGCTCATGCTTATAGTCCCCGCATCAAGCGCTTTCCTCAATATGCCGGCTGAAATAACTTCCGCATCCATCTGCCGTCATGCATACAACAAGAATTCAAAATCCCTGTTAACATGAGAGCTTAAGAGTGGATAAATAAGCCCAATGATGCTTAACTGCGTTATCATACAAAGCAGTGCAAATATCTTATGAATCACCATAACCTTAAAGGGAAATGGAGCGATTAGAAATTGGTCAAAGAGCCTAATCGTAAACATGGGTTAACAGAATTCGGCATATTGAGTTACTCATCGTTTACTTAAATTAATGCAATTCTTGTTCATGCGAACTTGAACTTGATCCAGGAACCCACAGGTAACAGGCCAAAAATTATTAAATTCTACTTGTTCATGCGAACACGAAAACCCACTCCCAATCTCCAAAATCGATAGATATAATCCTTTTGAGGGAACGATATAATCGAACGGTACAATCCTATTTACGCAAAACGGAACAGGGGAGGAAGCTCTAGTTCAGCACCTGGAGGTCGGCTAAGGTCGCGGCCACCGCGAGGGCTCGCGTGAGGGCCTGGCCGCCGTCGCCGTCGCGGAGGGCGGGGAGGGCCAGCTTGAGCGCGCGGAAGAGCAGGCGCGACGAGGAGGTGGTCGCCAGGCCCTCTCCCATCCTACCCGTGAGCTCATTGAACACGCCCACAAGCTCCGCCACCAGCCGCCCTCCTCCCTCCGGCGGCGGCGTCGCCGGGGCCGATAGCGACGAGGAGGAGGAGGAGGTGGACGGGGCGGATGGGGAAGAAAAGGCAACGGAGGCAGGGAGGCGCAGTCGGTGCAGGCGATGCGGGTTGGGGCATAGGCGCAGGCCTAGGTGGTGGGGGTGCTGGTGGCGGCCGGCGGGGACGGCCGCGGCGGCGGTGGCTGCCGTCGCCATGGGTGGGGCCCGCTCCGGGGATGGATTGCAGGCGACGTGGCACTGTGGCAGCCGCTGTGGGGATATGGATGTGGTGATTGTGATGAAGTGGCGACTGGCTCGCGCCTTGCCACGTAGGATTTGCCATCTCCGCGCGGGAAGAGACGGGGTTTCGATAGGAAAACTGAATTTCTCCGGAAGTCATTTGTGAGCGAAAGTCTACATTTGTCATATGAAATTAGATAAAATTGTAATGTTGTTGTGTAAGATTTGCCATGTCTAAAATCAAAATGGCCATGTAATGCAAAAGGTTATGAGTAAACTTGTCACTGTGCAATGCGTAATTGCCACGCATTCGATCTGGACCCGACATATTTGAGGGCGTCAGACTTTCAGTGTTAAAGTTTTGACATGAAATGTATATCTAGATTCATTAAAAAAAACCCGTGAAACTACAATACATACATCTTTCCACAGTGATTAATGGTAGTCAGCCATACAATTGTCCTCTCAAACACACCAGATGGTTCTTTCCACCCTCATCGCCACTTGTCTTCAGTTTTCGTGTCAGTCGGTACTCAGCACGGCATGGTCGGCCCAATTTCTGGGTTGTTGCTCCAGATGCTGAGCTGCATGTCCTCTCGCTAGTCGGGTTGAAAATTGTGGAAACACCTCACGAATTGAGAGAAAGCATGTATGAGAGGCCTGCAATGTTCATCCTCTCATTAATCTTGCGGCAGTATTCAATCGTCTTCTAGCATCCGACCTAAAATCGTCGGCCACACCATAATGACGGGATGAAGCTCGTCGCTCTTCACACCATAACCGTACATGGTATGTGCAGCGACGTTACTTGCCTCTTCTTTTCAGACAGTTCTTTATATATGTTGCGAACCATCGTCCTTCTTTCTACCATTTGTCTCGCCTTCGATCTCTTGTCGTTCGACAACCAGCTCCCGGACAATAGCGAGACAATCCTCTCACTTGTGTTTGTGGACATGCGTGTGTTGAGATGAGGTGCTTCTGCTTTGCGGGCGACCCCAATGACAACACCGGTTATTTGGTCTTTCTTTATCACACCAAATATGTGATTGATTGATTCACCTGGTTATTTGGGTTGCTGTCTGCTGCCCGTTTTTTCTCTGGATATACTGTTCTTGGAGAGGTTAAAATTGTGGCAAAATCATTAGGTTTGAGGAGAGAGGAATCCTTGGAGCTCCATGAGGAAACTTTGAGCCAACAAGAGTTGCCGCATGCTCGTGCTTCTTGGCATGTATGGAAGGAGCCACCCCGTGATTAAGGGCCTCTCCAATGCCGTGCCGCAAAATGCCCGCAAACGTCTGGATTGGCGCGTGTGGACCATTTTTGCCATCCAACACGGTGCCACATACATCAATGGACCCGTCCGCATGCCCGAATTCTCGTAAACCGGAATCAAAGTTGTGGGAAGGTTTGCGGGAGTTCAGACCTCCGCCAAGTAGGACTTGTAGCCCGCGCATTTGGCCACATCTGCACGGTTTCCGTGCCAAACCCCGCGCATTCCCATCCTCTCTAGCCGATCGACGCCTCCCTCCACCCTGTTCCCGCCCTTTTGTAGGATTAGGAATCGACTAGTGGGGTGGGGGGTGAATAGGAGATTTAAAAATTCTTCATTAAGAAGGATTTTTTTCCAACAAGCAAATGGAAAACTATTCTAAGACGGAAACTTAATGGAGATAAAACTGAGAAAATAAACGACTTAGAGGGAAAGCTAAAATGGGCTACTAAGAGATATCTATCAGAACATAAGTGAGAAGAATAACTAAGTAGCACTAGAGGAAAAACATGCAGTACATGCATACTATATTAAGTACTGTGAGAGAGAATACAAACAGAAACATTGTGAACTAACATAGAGGGAAATGCTATTTAGTTTCAAAGAAATGATCAAAGTGAACAATCACAGAGAGGAATAACCCAACAGATAGAAATACTAAAAGTAAATCAAGTAGAGAGGAAATCAGTGGTGCTCGATGTTGACAAGTTATTTGTTCTACCAGTTCACACTTCTGCCAAAGTGGCACGTCTGGTTGGAGGGACTTGTGATTGAACACATGAACAAATCTCTTTCATCCTATTCTCCTCAACATGAAGAACCTCGAACTTTAGTTGATTTACCCTCGAAACATTCTTCAAGGTAAACTCCAAACCTTCACGGACTTTGTCCCTGGCAAACCACAATTACTCTTGGTTGCTCGGATCGACGCCTAACCGTCTAGTGAGTGTGCAACTCACAACAATAATAGGCACAAGCTTCGTATAGACCTGGTTCTTCGCGATGCTCAATCACTTAACTAAATGTGGGCTCTGGGGTTTTCTCTTGGTGAAATCTGACTATAGAGGGGTTTCTCAGACAAACTCTTGTCAGATCAAATGGAGCAGCCAAACGGTGAAGGTTGGGGGTGGGATGGCTATTTATAGCCGAAGTAGTTCCAAGGTGCGAAATGACCAATTGGGGCCCGCCTCATGCAACAGTCATCTAACATTTGTCCAACAGTCGGATTTCAAATGCACGCGATAACTTTACTTAAGGAATGAGTTAAGCTGACTCTACTGCATGTGATTTTCTCTCAACGTCCAGAAGAACTTTGTCTGTGACTTAGAGGGAAAACACAACGCCATGTAGGATGTTGACGACTTTGCCATGTAGGATTAGTTGAGACCCCAGATATTATTCGCTATTCTTGCCATGAAAACAAAATTAACTTCGTTCAATGGAGAACATATGTAGAGTGCCAAAGTATTTGGTACAAATAATTCTTCATCACATTTGTTCTGATGCTTTGGCCACTTTTGCCTCCTCATCTCCTTCACATCCTCATATTTCATATGCAACTTTCCAACCCGCCTTCGGTGACTATCATCGCGAAATTCACGTTCAATCTCTACCACATGTCCACATCCGAACACTTTATATCAATGTTGTCACACCCGACTTCTCCGATGGCTTCCATTGCCATATACGAAAGCATTAACCTCTCTCAACGGTATCACGAGACATTAGTCATTGGGCCTCATCATCACTACCTTTGTTGCCAACAATGATCTGTCTGCTTCAACCTAATTGTTTCCTTGTTGCCTCATGGTGGTCTTGTTTCTAAAACCAAGGTTAAAACAGAACCTCTGGAAAGCACAGCCCATGCCCTCCGAGCGACCACGCTGCCACCACTGGCACCGGTGAGCGAGGACGCCATCCCACTCCCGTTGCCGGTGGTCACTAGTTGATTCCACTGCTGGGATCCATCTAAACCTAGGCAAACGTCGGGCCGGGCCGGGTTTCGGGCCGGGCTTGTAAAAGCCCGACCTTCATTTCTCAAGCCCGAGCCCAGCCCGAAGCCCGAAATACTCCCTGATTTCAAGTCTGAGCCCGGCCCGAAATCAAGCCCGAAGCCTGAAAGCTCGGCCCGAATGTTGTTTTTTAGTACGTGTACGTGCAAGCCCGGCCCGAAGCCCAAAAGCCCGGCCCGAAAAATAGAAAAGAGAAGCCCGAGCCCGAGCCCGGCCCGAACTACCTTTCGGGCTGCAAAACAAAGCCCGAGCTCGGCCCGAGTGTCAAGCCCGGCCCGGCCCGTCCCTGGTTTTTCGGGCCGGGCTCGGGCCGGGTCGTCGGGCCGGGCTGCCCATGCCCGGGTTTAGATCCATCCCTCTCCCCACATCCTCATCCTCTCCGTGACGTTCCTCTGCAAATCGATCCGCACATACTAATTGCTGAAGCTGATCCACTTGCATTTCTCGCAGATCTTCGTTTTGCTACACTTGTTGCTTCTTAATTGATATACTGATTACTTTTCCGCGTGAGACAATTTGGGGAACCCCGCGTGAGAGCTAGGCCCGCCCCGCGCTCCTCGCCGACGGTCATTCCGGCCCACGACCACCAAAAAAGCGCTTGCCTGCACGCCTGCGGCCGATGGCCTCCCCCGCCTCCGGCGGGCGCCCTCGTGCGCTCCGCTGGCAGGAGTCCAGCCCCTCCTCTGCCGGCGTGAGCTCCATCCGCCGGCCGCCGTCCTTCCGTGAGGTGCTCTGCCACCCTCGGCCAACTTCCCCTGCTCCAGCCCCCTCCTACGCTCTGGCGCCCTCGCTACGGTGCCCCGCGCCCGCCGGGCCCCCGCCCGAGATCCACAGTATCACAGGACGCCTCCCCGCGGATGTGGGGCTACCCTGTCAGCGCCGCCGCCAGCCAAGGTCAGACCGACGGCCCCGCCTCGCCACGCTGGCGCGCCCCGCCCGCCGCCTCGGCGAATGCCCTGTGCCTCGACACCGACCCTGCCCACCGGCACTCTGAATGTCGTCGAGATGTGCGGTGCCGTTGCTGCCGCTACTTTGGGCACGTCGCCCGCACGTGCACTCGACCGCGGTCCCCCGCCTCCTCCGCCAGCGCCCCGCCCACGAAGCGCCTCCGCGTTGCTCCCTCCAGCTCGGCAGGCTTCGCCCCTCGTAGCTCCGATGGCGGCCCCAGGCCTGCGTCCTCCGGGTCTGGCTCCGTGCAGTTGTCCGACGCCGCGCCATCCCGCCCAGCTTCACCTCTGATGCCTTCGGCTGGGCCGTCGCTTCCGCCCTCCCCGCCGCATCTTCGATCCCAGCCTCCCCATGTCAGACACCTCCTCAGCCGGCGGCGGTCGCGCTTGTCGGACTCGCCATCGCCGCCACGGAGCTAGCCCTAGAGCAGCGTGCCTCTCGCCAATTGACAGGCGGCGCGCCGCCAGCATCTCCGCCCGAGGTGCAGTCCTTCATGCGCCTCGGCGCGTCTATATCTCCCACGTGTCGGCACGACTTAGAGGCATAACCGCATTGAAAGCAATGTTGCAAGTGAGGTAATCTTCACACAACCCAAGTAATACATAAGGGAAAGAGATACATAGTTGGCTTACAATCGCCACTTCACACAATTACATGAGTAAAGCATTACATCATATAGATACAATCAAGGTCCGACTACGGAACCAAAATAAAAGAAGAACCCCAAATGCATAAAGGTCCCCGATCGACCCCAACCGGGCTCCACTATCAACAGCTAGAACGAAACAACACAAAAGGCAAGATCTTCATCGAGCTCCTCCTTGAGCTTGGTTGCGCCACCGCTTTCGGTAACATAGGCACCGCAAACTAGTTTTGAAGTATCCGTGAGTCACGAGGACTCAGCAATCTCGCACCCGCGAGATCAAGACTATTTAAGCTTATGGGTAAGGTAAAGGCATGAGGTGGAGCTGCAGAAGTTTACTAGCATATATGGTGGCTAACATACGCAAATGAGAGCGAGAAGAGAAGGCAAAGCACGGTCGATAAAAGTATGATCAAGAAGTGATCCTATAGCAACCCACGCCAAGCATAACTCCAACATCGTGTTCACTTCCTGACCACGAGAAGAGACCATCACGGTTACACACGCCGTTGATGCGTTTTAATTCGGATCCGTGTCAAGTTATCTACAACCGACATTAACAAATTCCCATTTGCCACATAACCGCGGCACGGCTCTCGAAAGTTTAAACCTGCAGGGTGTCCCAACTTAGCCCATGACAAGCTCTCGCGATCATCGAAGGAATAGACCTTCACCCGAGACACTCCAATCGACTCGGTATCCCGTACATCAAGACATTTCGACAATGGTAAAACAAGACCAGAAGACCTCCGGCGTGCCGACATCCCGATAGTAGCCGCGCAGATCTCGCCTCAGCCACGACCGGATGAGCAATCCGTGCAACTAAAACCAGACCTCAAGTTTCGAGGGGGCGCAAAGGGTTTCTAGTTTGGACCAACACTTAGACAAGCATTGGCCCGGGGCTGAATAAAGATGACCCTTGGGTTAATTACTCCCAAGGAAAAGTAGGTGGTGGTGAGGCAAATGGTAAAAGTCAATGTTGGGCCTTCTTTGGACAAGTTTTATTCAAAGCGAACTGTCAAGGGGTCCCAAATCACCCGACCAGCGTAAGGAACGCAAAATCCGGGAACATAACACCGTATGACGGAAACTAGGCGGCAAGTGGAACAAAACACCAGGCATAAGGTCGAGCCTTCCACCCTTTACCAAGTATATAGATGCATTAATTAAAAAGATATATTGTGATATCCCAACAAATAACATGTTCTAACAAGGAACAACATCTCCATGTTCCAACAAGGAACAAACTTCATCTTCACCTGCAACTAACAACGCTATAAGAGGGGCTGAGCAAAGCGGTAACATAGCCAAACAACGGTTTGCTAGGAATGGTGCCAAAGGTTAGAGGTTCATGGCAATATGGGAGGCTGACAAGCAAATGGTAGGCATCGTAGCATTGGCATAGCAAAAGAGCGAGCATCTAGCAAGCAAAGATAGAAGTGATTTCGAGGGTATGATCATCTTGCCTGAAATCCCGCAAGGAAGAAGAACGAGTCCATGAAGAAGACAAACGCACGAAGTCGAATGGATCCTCACAACTCCGGAACGAAACCGAAGCTAACGAGAGAAGCAAACCGGAAAGAAGCAAACAACATAGTAAACAACCATCACATAACCATGGCATGAAGCACAATCTAGTATGATGCATGTCCGGTTTAATGAGGCATGGCATGGCAAAGTGCAACAAACATTACTACAAGTTAAGTGGAGCTCAATATGCAACAAGTTGCATATTGACAAAACACCACATCAATTATTTAGTTTCTCTCTCGGTTATGAACAAAACAAGATTAAATGTTGGTTAACATGGCAAGAGGTGAAGCATAATTAAACTAACAATTTAGGCAAGTTTAAATGAGGCCGGAAACACAAACAACAATTCCGGAAAATCCTCATATGCAATTTATGAATTTGCTACTGTTCTGCCCTAAAACATATTTTAAAGTTGTTAAACAGGAAAATAAAGTGGACCATGTTAATCTAGGCATTTTTCCACCCCATCTACATGTAAAGTTTATTTTAAATGGAGCTACGGTTATTTAGTTATGAATTAAAGCATTTTAACATGGCATTTATGCAAATTAACACAAACAGCATGGTAAACATTTTTAACATAGATGAAAGTAACATATTATTAATCTACACAATTTTCTGAGCATTTTACATATATAAATCATTTTAAACCGATGCACCATTTGTGAGTTATTAAATGCATGATCATGAAGGGTTTTTCTGTAAAACAGTAATTCACCGGATAATGTTAAAATCGCAGATCTGAAAAAAAACATGCATGGGCCAAATCTGGCCCAAATGTAATGTAGGGGCTGTTGGGGCTGCTCACCCCTGGGCCACGGCCCGTTGGTGGAGAGGAGGCTGGAGCAGGCCGGCTTGGCTTGGGGCTGGGCCTTGGAGAGGCGCTGGCCCACGCATCAAGGCGACAGGTCAACGACGCGGCGGAGCGGGCGGGCTCTTTGTGCTCGGCGTGGGAGGCTATGGGCGGCGCTGGAGGTAGCAGGGACCGGCGGTGGCGAACTTGGCGAGGATGACGACGAGGGCGGCGCCAAGAAGTCGACGAGACTTTGAACGGACGGATCCGAGGGCGGGGGTCCCAGATCCGCGATTTAACGGCGGCGGAGACGAGCTTCCAGGGCCGAGGCGGCCATGGCAGAACTCCTATGGGAGAGAGAGTGAGAGAGGGGAAGGAGAAGGTAGGGGAATGGAGGAGCAGGGGAGGTGAGGTCCGGCCTGGCTGCTGGTGCTCGACGGCGCTGGCCGCCGGTCGCCGGGCGAACGCGCGAGGCGGCAGGGAAGCGGGCGAGGAGGCGAGGCGCTGGGCTGGGGCGGAGAGAGCGGAGCTGGGCCCAGATCGGTCTGGCTGCGGGCCTGGTGCGGGCATGGCGGCTGCGCGGGCGGCGCTGGGGGCTGCGGGCGCGGAGGACGCGTGGCGCCTGCGTTTTTCTTGAGGAGGCTGCGCGGCTACGGCTGGCCAATGGGGCGCTGCCAAGTGGCGCGGGTGAGGTGGAGGGCGCCGGAAAACAGAGAGGAGGTGGATGGATCTGGCTGGTGGCGCGGATTTCGAGAAGAAGGGAGGAGAAGGCCAAAATGGCATGTGGGGGGGGGGTTTAAATAGAGTAGGTTCTAGGGTTAGGAGGGGTTTGGGGCATTTTGGAGCCTCGGATCGCCATCGGAGGGCTCTGGATCGGAGGAGGGTTTAGGTGGGCTGCAGGTGGGCTGAGAAGAGGGGTTGGGCTGAGAGAAGAGGAGAGATTGAGAGGCCCGGCGGTAGTTTCGGAGACCGAAACATGCGACGATTATACCGGCAACGGTGCCGCTACGGATGACGGTTGGGCTATCAAACGGACTCCGAATGCGACGAAACTTGACAGGCGGCCTGTCTACACTATAATAAGACCGCACGACAAGTTGCAACCCATTCCGAGAACATTTTTATGCCACTTATAAAATATATTTGGAGGTGCAGCGGCAGCGCATGTAGTGTGGTCGGGCTCGAACGACAACGGAGAGAAACGGCGGAACCGAACGGATGCAAGTTTTGAAAAACATGCGATGAAATGCGATGATGACATGAGACGAGATGCATAACAAGAACAAAATGCAAAACAACAGACAAGACCCAACCATGGAGGAAATAACATATCGCATCTCCTAAAAGGCAAGAGTTGGAGTTACGAATATGGAAAGTTGTATCCGGCGCCACAACACTCCACCACTACAAGAGGATCTCGCCCCGAGATCTAGGATGGCGCCGAGGAAAAGGAAGAGGAAGATAATAAAACCAAGTTGCTTCTTTGACAAACGAAAGTGAAACCATGAACCTTGAGAGGTTGAGCAAAATGAAAGAAAGAAAACAACAAAGATGAACAAAGTAGAAAACACTCCGTTAGAAAAGAGGAACAAGGGATACAACGAGAACCAAGAGGTTTAGTGATAAGATAGATATTGAAACCACTCCGGTTAAAACTAGATAGAGAAAGGATAAGATTGATATGATTTGGGCAGCACTCCGACTGAAAGAAGAAGGAAAACTTCATAAGATGAAAAGAACTTGAAGAGATGACACAACACTCCAGTTAAATGGATAAACATGAAAAGAACACGACCTTCACAATTTGAGATGGTGAGTGAAGAGAGCAACATCACCATGCCTCTGAAAGAAGGAATAGAAGATAGATCATCAAAATAAAAGGATGGAGAAGAAAATGCCAACTTCTGCCACAAATGAGCTCGGAAAACACCCTTCCAAGAAGGTTACAACGGGGTTGTTGGAAAACCAACAACGAAACGAATAAACTTGTAGTGGGCTTACGGAAAACATCTCAAGACTATGAGGTGACATTCTGCCACTAACGAAAAGAATAAGCTTGATTTGAGGTGGACGAAGAGATGAAAAACTTCTTCCACCAAGAGGATAAAGAGCAAGCTTGGGTCATGCGTAATCGCCACAAAATAGCGACATTCCTTGGGGAAGGCTTTAGGTGAAATATAACCCAATATAAATCCAATGAAGAGATTGATGGGTTTAAATACCTCATTCTTGACAACATGTGAATCATGGAACATGAACTCAAATTATCAAGAATGACATAATACCACCTCCAAAATATGGTAGAAAGAATTGCACTCTGGATTAGCATATGAAGAAAGCTTGAGCTCCTTAGGAAAGAATCTTGATGAAAACTTTGAGAAGGGAATTAAATCCTTGATGGACCCTCATGTAGAACCTCCATGAAGAACTCCGGTAAACAAAAGGAATGAAAAGAAAGAGAAATTGAAAACACAAGGTGAAGCCTTGCAATGATTTAGATGGAGCTTCGCGATGATGAGAGCTTGGAACTCCGGGAAAAGAAAAGATGAAACAACTGAAACCGAGAATTTATTCATCATGAACAAACTCCGAAAGAAGGAATTAATCACTTGGATGAAACAAGAATAAGAATTATGTTATGCGTATCCTTCACCAATTTAAATTGATGACCCACAATGGATTTGGCATGCCACTTATTCTCGTAGAAAGGATTAAGATAGATATGGCGCAAGCTTGGGAAGGTCTTCAACGAACCACCGGTAGGATTGGAAAGAACGAATGAATTAAATGATAACGAAAGAGGTGAAATCTTGAACGAACCACCGTAAGAATTGAAAAAGAACATAGCAAAGGCACAATTCACCGGGAAGAATTGGAAAATGAGTGAAGATATTTGAGGGGATTTAGATACATGAGAATGAAGAGAACATGAATTGATTAGAGGATATTTGGACGAATCACCGGTAAGATTTGGAGAACGATAGCTACACGCTGAGAATGAAGAATTATGACATGATGGCCTTCGGAGGAAAGAAATGGAAACAACTCATGAAATGCTCCGGATGGGTAAAAAGAATTCTCGCAATCGAAAACAATTATGAGAGGATGGCATCAAGCTAGCACCATGAATCTTCAAGACAATGGACCAAGATTTTAGAAGAAACACTTCTTCGGTCTTCATATGTTGAGAAAGAAGATGAGAACCACCATAACAATTGTTGATGCACTCTGGAATGAAAATTGGAAAGGTTGAACCAATGATGAAAAGAATTTGAAAGCGATCTTGGAGAAGGCATGTGACTGATGGGATCCATTCTTACGTCACAAATGAAAAGAATTTGAGAAAAGCTCCAGGGAATTAGAAGAGTCAGGTAAGATCCTGGGGAAAAGACCTGTGGGTTAGGGCCCACTCAAAAGAACACCGTTGAAAAGATTTAAAAGAGATGTTGCACCGGTTGAATTAAATGACTTGAATGAGATACCAATCTCGAAAGAGCTTGAACGAATGCAGAGTGGAAACACGAATCTTGAGATATATTGAGCACTCGAATAACAAATAGCGAGAAGTAGAATGATAATGAGGTGCTCCGTATGAGAAGACATTGAAATGAGGAAAAGGTATGATCAACAAAACTTGACTTGAATCCACCGGAGAAGAGAAAGGAATGAGGAATGATGAACTAGTAGAACATCTTCTTGAGAACCACCGGGTAAGAACATTGACGAAAAAGAATGGAGAAACTTCACAAAAATAAAAGGATACTTGGTAAAGAAATCTTAGTCCTTGAGGAAAAAGGGTGGGTGGGCGGGAAAAAACAAAGGCAACCTGGAGACAGATGAAACAAACACCGTTGAGGAGAAATGATAATTGGTCTTGCGGATGGGGAGAATGATGGGATCATCTCGAAGAGAAGCGCACCGGTTGGAAAAGGATTGACATGACAATCTCGATGATCAAGAAGGATTACCACTCTCATAGAAATATGAGAACACCGGTTAGGAAAGGTATGGATTCAACATTTGACTTTGAAGCAACTCGAATACCACAAATAAAACAAAACAAAGGATTTGGCTTGCAGAATAAGCCGGAACAAACATATGATAGAGATTTACCCAATCTCATATCATGCATCTGTCGAAAAGATATTCTAGGAGCTACTTGAATTCCCACCTATAAAACTCCCAAACTTTCGGTTATGCAACTGGTGTTGGGGATACAGGGAAGCAATATATCTCACCCAAACTAACAATCCCTACATCCAATTGTATCCATCCGTCAACACATAACCAAGAAACCTTCGAAATCGTGGTACCTCAACCTTCAAAAGCATCCGTTATACGAAGTCATGGCAATACTCCCGCACTCACCTCAAGATCGGGTTATCGGGTTATCTCACCAACAAGCGCATAAAAGAGATTTTCGATGTCGGCGCATTAAACTCGGTATTCCAGAACTGCAACGATAAAATTATGATTTACAACACCTCGAGCTCAACTCCTCGGGACACTTCCACTAAACCCCTGACAGGAGGCACCAAGACAATGTTCTCATCATAAAACCATCGGAACGATTCCAAGATACCCGCGTGATCCTAAAAAATTTTTAGTGAATTTTGAGAAGAGAAGAGTCAAAACTCTACGTCGGGATGCCTTACCAGAGCGATGAAGAGACTGGGGAGTAAGAAGAATTCCTAACTCTCCGATATATATAATCCTAAATGACTCAAAACATTTTTCTAGACACAACTCGCCGCTAAAACGATCAAGCGGTGGGGCTCCTAAGGTCGGGCAGGCTCGATACCAACTTGTAGCGCCTCGATGCGGCTATATCTCCCACGTGTCGAAGCACGACTTAGAGGCATAACCGCATTGAAAGCAATGTCGCAAGTGAGGTAATCTTCACACAACCCAAGTAATACATAAGGGAAAGAGATACATAGTTGGCTTACAATCGCCACTTCACACAATTACATGAGTAAAGCATTACATCATACAGATACAATCAAGGTCCGACTACGGAACCAAAATAAAAGAAGAACCCCAAATGCGACAAAGGTCCCCGATCGACCCCAACTGGGCTCCACTACTGAACAGCTAGAACGAAACAACACAAAAGGCAAGATCTTCATCGAGCTCCTCCTTGAGCTTGGTTGCGCACACCGCCAAGAATATAGGCACCGCAAACTGGTTTTGAAGTATCCGTGAGTCATGAGGACTCAGCAATCTCGCACCCGCGAGATCAAGACTATTTAAGCTTATGGGTAAGGTAAAGGCATGAGGTGGAGCTGCAGCAGTTTACTAGCATATATGGTGGCTAACATACGCAAATGAGAGCGAGAAGAGAAGGCAAAGCACGGTCGATAAAAGTATGATCAAGAAGTGATCCTATAGCAACCTATGTCAAGCATAACTCCAACATCGTGTTCACTTCCTGACCACGAGAAGAGACCATCACGATTACACACGCGGTTGATGCGTTTTAATTCGGATCCGTGTCAAGTTATCTACAACCGACATTAACAAATTCCCATCTGCCACATAACCGCATGGGCACGGCTCTCGAAAGTTTAAACCCCGCAGGGTGTCCCAACTTATCCCATGACAAGCTCTCGCGATCATCGGCGAATAGACCTTCACCCGAGACACTCCGATCGACTCGGTATCCCGTACATCAAGACATTTCGACAATGGTAAAACAAGACCAGCAAGACCTCCGGCGGCCGACATCCCGATAGTAGCCGCAGATCTCGCCTCGAGCCACGACCGGATGAGCAATCCGCAACTAAAACCAGACCTCAAGTTTCCCGAGGGGGCGCCAAAGGGTTTCTAGTTTGACCAACACTTAGACAAGCATTGGCCCGG
Organism: Aegilops speltoides; assembly: GCA_021437245.1. Lineage (NCBI taxonomy): Eukaryota > Viridiplantae > Streptophyta > Magnoliopsida > Poales > Poaceae > Aegilops > Aegilops speltoides. Next base: position 121,050,465 of record CM038141.1, read on the forward strand.
GGGGGGCTGAAATAAAGATGACCCTTGGGTTAATTACTCCCAAGGGAAAAGTAGGTGGTGGTGAGGCAAATGGTATAAGTCAATGTTGGGCCTTGCTGGACAAGTTTTTATTCAAAGCGAACTGTCAAGGGGGTCCCATAAATCACCCGACCGCGTAAGGAATGCAAAATCCGGGAACATAACACCGGTATGACGGAAACTAGGGCGGCAAGAGTGGAACAAAACACCAGGCATAAGGCCGAGCCTTCCACCCTTTACCAAGTATATAGATGCATTAATTAAAAAGATATATTGTGATATCCCAACAAATAACATGTTCCAACAAGGAACAACATCTCCATGTTCCAACAAGGAACAAACTTCATCTTCACCTGCAACTAACAACGCTATAAGAGGGGCTGAGCAAAGCGGTAACATAGCCAAACAACGGTTTGCTAGGAATGGTGCCAAAGGTTAGAGGTTCATGGCAATATGGGAGGCTGACAAGCAAATGGTAGGCATCGTAGCATTGGCATAGCAAAAGAGCGAGCATCTAGCAAGCAAAGATAGAAGTGATTTCGAGGGTATGATCATCTTGCCTGAAATCCCGCAAGGAAGAAGAACGAGTCCATGAAGAAGACAAACGCACGAAGTCGAATGGATCCTCACAACTCCGGAACGAAACCGAAGCTAACGAGAGAAGCAAACCGGAAAGAAGCAAACAACATAGTAAACAACCATCACATAACCATGGCATGAAGCACAATCTAGTATGATGCATGTCCGGTTTAATGAGGCATGGCATGGCAAAGTGCAACAAACATTACTACAAGTTAAGTGGAGCTCAATATGCAACGAGTTGCATATTGACAAAACACCACATCAATTATTTAGTTTCTCTCTCGGTTATGAACAAAACAAGATTAAATGTTGGTTAACATGGCAAGAGGTGAAGCATAATTAAACTAACAATTTAGGCAAGTTTAAATGAGGCCGGAAACACAAACAACAATTCCGGAAAATCCTCATATGCAATTTATAAATTTGCTACTGTTCTGCCTAAAACATATTTTAAAGTTGTTAAACAGGAAAATAAAGTGGACCATGTTAATCTAGGCATTTTTCCACCCCATTTACATGTAAAGTTTATTTTAAATGGAGCTACGGTTATTTAGTTATGAATTAAAGCATTTTAACATGGCATTTATGCAAATTAACACAAACAGCATGTTAAACATTTTTAACATAGATGAAAGTGACATATTATTAATCTACACAATTTTCTGAGCATTTTACATATATAAATCATTTTAAACCGATGCACCATTTGTGAGTTATTAAATGCATGATCATGAAGGGTTTTTCTGTAAAACAGTAATTCACCGGATAATGTTAAAATCGCAGATCTGAAAAAAAACATGCATGGGCCAAATCTGGCCCGAAACAGAACAGAGGGGCTGTTGGGGGCTGCTCACCCCTGGGCCACGGCCCGTTGGTGGAGAGGAGGCTGGAGCAGGCCGGCTTGGCTTGGGGCTGGGCCTTGGAGAGGCGCTGGCCCACGCATCAAGGCGACATGTCAACGACGCAGGCGAGCGGGCGGGCTGCTGTGCTCGATGCAGGGGAGGCTGCGGGCGGCGCCTGGAGGTAGCAGGGGACCGGCGGTGGCGAACTTGGCGGGGAGGATGACGACGAGGGGCGGCGCCAGCAGGTCGACGAGACTCGGAACGGACGGATCCGAGGGCAGGGGTCCCAGATCCGGCGACGAACGGCGGCGGAGACGAGCTTCCAGGGCAGAGGCGGCCATGGCAGAACTCCTGCGGGAGAGAGAGTGAGAGAGGGGAAGGAGAAGGTAGGGGAATGGAGGAGCAGGGGAGGTAGGGAATGGCGGCGCTGGGGCATGGGCGCGGAGGACGCGTGGCGCCTGCGGTTTGTCAAGGGAGGCTGCGCGTGACTCTGGCTGGCCAATGGGTATTGCCAAGTGGCGCGGTAAGGTGGAGGGCGCCGAAAACAGAGAGGAGGTGGATGGATCTGGTGGTGGCGTGGATTTTAGAAGAAGGGAGGAGAAGGCCAAAATGGCATGTGGGGGGGGTTTAAATAGAGTAGGTGCTAGGGTTAGGAGGGTTTGGGCGTTTGGAGCCCTTGATCGCCATCGGAGGGCTCCGGATCGGAGGAGGGTTTAGGTGGGCTGCAGGTGGGCTGAGAAGAGGGGTTGGGCTGAGAGAAGAGGAGAGATTGAGAGGTTCGTGGTAGTTTGGAGACCAAACGTCGACATTTATTAAACCGGCAACGGTGCCACTACGGATGACGGTTGGGCTATCAAACGGACTCCGAATGCGACGAAACTTGACAGGCGGCCTGTCTACACTATAATAAGACCGCACGACAAGTTGCAACCCATTCCGAGAACATTTTTATGCCACTTATAAATATATTTCGGAGGTGCCGCGGGCGCGTGCGAGTGTGGTCGGGCTCAGAACGGACAACGGAGAGAAACGGCGGAACCCGAACAGATGCAAGTTTTAAAAAACATGTAGATGAAATGCAGATGATGACATGAGACGAGATGCATAACAAGAACAAAATGCAAAACAACAGACAATACCCAACCATGGAGGAAATAACATATCGCATCTCCGGAAAAGGCAAGAGTTGGAGTTACGAATATGGAAAGTTGTATCCGGGGCGTCACACCTTCCTCTGCGACCGATTCCGGCTCCTCGCGGACGCGCTTTCCGTCCATCGCCGACGCCCCGATGAGTTCCTCCTCTGCTTTCGCGACACTGCCGATCGCGCACGCGTCGCCGCGGGCAACGCCCGAGGGCTGCGCTTCAGGCTAATGATGCAACCTTGGTGCAGGCTCACCAGCGGCGAACCGGTCACCGCACGCTTCCATGTCTCCATCAAGATGGGGGCATCCCAGACCATGCTTGGCACCGCTCCTCAGCTGAGACATTGCTCTCCCCATTCTGCAACATTGACGAGCTGGCGCCGGAGACGCTGGACATGTCGGACTTGTCCTCCTTCCGCCTCTCCATGTGGACGCTCAACCCGGACACCATTCCTCATCTCTCTGAGCTGCTGCTGCCCGTCTGTAGCGACCCGACTCGGTAAGAGTCGAAGTCTCTGTGCTTACCGTGCTAGTCCCTGGATCGACTTGCTAGCACACACAGTACTCGATGAAATAACAGAAATAACACACATCTCTTTATTACATCGATAGTCCAGGAGTAATACATTTATTTCAAAATAGGGCATAGAGCCAATAACAAATACTGCGGAAGCAAAGTAGTAAATGAGTCCAAACTCCACGAGCAAAGTTGAGTGTAGAACATCGACCTATCGCACCTTAATCCTCGTCGGATATATCTGCAACGTGATAAGTTGCAGCCATATAGGTCAGTACATTGAATGTACTGGCAAGTCACATCATAAGTGTAATGAACCTACTTGTACATGCAATTTGGCTGGTGGAAAGCTCTAAGTTCAGTTTTTGCATAAAGCTAGTTTTTCCCTATTAGAAAAGATGTTATTCTACTACTACACATTTGCATAGGATGAGTTGGCAAACCCAACTCCGTCCGTTCCCAAATTTCATTTAAATCCCAACTGTTTAATTAAAGGTGAGGAGATCTCCCGGCATTTTCACTACTAGATGCTCAAGATGTCCGAATCGGGACACGGCTAATCGATTAGGTTGACACTGCAGAGGTTATGACTTTTCCCCACAAGACTCGACCACCTCCATGATCGGAAGATCGAGACATAGCCTTTCAAAATGTTCCCCTTAACCCACGGATAGGCGGTACACCTACATCATTCTACATCTCGCTAGCCCATCCCTAAGGGGTCACACTAACTACTCAACTAAGCCAGAGCCCATATTGGCTTGTGGCTGCACACGAAGCTTCTAGACATGAGAATACGATTGATCTCTTTGAGCTGGAGTGACGGTCCACTAGTGGTGCACCACCATGGATTTCCCATGCGTGCTAATCGCATTTCGCCACCATTCCCTCAAGTTTCCGCCCAGGTAGTTCATTAATTAACTTAGGTCCTACTTACTACATTGTCACTCATACTTTACAATGTTCACTCCCCAATCCACGTCTACTTAGCGAAGCAACATAATGTAAAACGATGGCGACAATGTCATATGGTTCAGACCTACCTCAATGAACTACTGGGTGAAAAGCATAGTCATGCGGCATCAAGTCCTATCATGCAGTCCTACCGCAAAGAACTAAGTGCATAATAAAAACATAGGAAATAAAACATGATCAAGATGCAACTTGCCTTGGTACTGCTGGTTGAATTCTAAGGACTGAAAATATTTCGCTTCAGACCGCAATCTATCGCAAAGGAGATAAACAAACATAAGCAAACATTCAAGAGAACCAAGAAGAACATGCAAAGCAAAAGTCTCGGAAAAACCAAATGAACAACATCACACTTAACTAGCATGAAAAATATTCTAGGTGTAAAACAACATAGGCCTATGGTTCAAAAAGTGATGTGAACTATAGTGCGTCCTATGCATACTAGTAAAATATTAATGGGCAGACTCTAGTGTGTGAAAATTATTGTGACAAAGGTCCAGGTGATAGAGTTTGGCTACGGTGACAAAGTGCAAAAAGATTCAATTTAATCGGAGCTACGGTTTGGGAGATATGGCCATTTGAAGTTCAAATTCAAATCTGAATAAATTCAAATTTGAATCTGTCAAAAGTTTGCAAAAAGGATACCACTGGATAGAGCTAAACAATACGAAGAATTTGCCGCTGGTTTCATCGAGTTTGGATCTACGGTTAAAAAGTTGTGGCTATGCGAAGTTCAGGGACTAATCTGCTAATTACAGGGACTAAACAGAGAAGAAAATTATTGCGAACAAGTCCCTGGCCACGTGGCGGCTCGTGGCTGGCCGAGCAGCGTCCGCTGCGGAGGCTATACGGCGAACGGCCGCTAAATAAAAAAAACAGCGGCGGCGGCTAACTAAAGAAAAACCGACGCTCGGTTTAAATAAAACCGGCCGGTCTAAGGAAACCGCGGTTAACCGCGTACCTCTTCGCGAAATAAAAAAAACCAAACCTAATCTAATCTAGGCCGCCCATGCTAGATCGAACGGATGAGGGGGTGGTGGCTCACGATGGTCGGAGGTGGCGGCGGCGATGTCGACGACGGTGGCGGCGGCTCGGGTCGAACGGGCGGCGGCTACTGGCGGTCCCGGCGTCGGTGAAGAAAGACGGGAGGTGCGGCGGCCGAGGGCGTCCGGATGGTGGTGGCGGCGCGCGCGGCGACGTCCGGACGGGCGGGCGAGGACGGCGGGCTCGGAGCTCCGGCGAGGTCAAGCGTCGTCGGGCGTCGCTTCCCGGGACCTAGGCGACGGAAAAATGTCAAACGGATCGCTGCGTCGTCATGGAAAACATTTGACGGCGAAGGGAGCTAGGTGTGCCATGATTTACTTAAACGGACGACGGAGTGGCGCGCTCGCGAGATGCGAACGGCGACGGCGGCGGCTATGGGCGGCGTGGGAAGATGCGGCGGCGAGGATGGAGAGAGGGTCGAGGGCTTTATATAGGCGAGGGAGGCGTCGGGAGCAGCGGGATAAGCTCTATCCCGAGAGCTTGGCCGGCGGTTTGGAGCGCTTGGCGGCGTGCTTATCCAGCGGGAGGAGCGGAGGTTAGACGACCGGCGGGCGGGCCCACCATCGATGGCGGCGGCAGAAGCGAAGCGAGGGCGGCGCGAGCGGTCGATCGGCGGTAGGGGCGTCGGGCGCTGGCTGGCCTTGGGCCAAATGGCCGACTGGGCGGTTGGGCGCCTCTGGCCGAACCAGTTCGGTCCAGTGCAGTGCGCGTGCGTGTGTTTGTTTTTTTTAAATGAACACTAAAGTGGCCATAATTAACTCAAATGAATTAATAAAAACACCACAATAATTTATAAAATAACTATGCAATATTTAGAGCCTAATGAACATTAAATTAGGCACAGAACATTTTTGTAAAAAAAATTTCCTAATGCAATTAATGCACTTTTTGCAGATAAAATAAATACCAAATAAACTCCAAAACTTCAAATAATAGTCAAAATAAAATTTCCCACTCTTTTATATTTCAAGGAAGTCATCTTATCCCCTCTCATTTGTTTTTCTCGAGTGGAAAATATTATTTGAATATTTTTTTTAAACTCCAAAAATGCAAAGAAACATGATATGCATTGAATGATTCTATTAACATCCGAATTTAATAAAATTGGGATGTTACAAACCTACCCCCCTTAAGATGAATCTCGTCCTCGAGATTCGGGTTGGCCAGCAAAAAGGTGTGGATGGTCCTGCCTGAGATCTTCTTCTCTTTCCTGTAGCTTCCTCCTCGGTGTGGTGACTCCACTGCACTTTGCGTAACTCGATGATTTTGGTTCGAGTGATCCTCTCTGCAGCCTCAAGAATCTTAATAGGCCTCTCCTCATAAGTCGATCGCTCTCTAACCGAATTGCCTCGAGTGGCATCAGATCTCTCAAAGGAATATCCGCCATCTCTCGCATGACACTTCTTCACCGGGAAACATGGAACACATCATGAACTCTGTCAAAGCCTCCGTAATTCCAACTGGTATGCAACCTCTCCTCTGCTTCGAACTCAGATGGTCCCACAAATCGTGGTGCTAACTTTCCTTTGACTCCAAATCTCTTAATACCTCAAGTGGAGACACTCAAGATATGCTCTATCTCCCACTTCATAGATCACTTCCTTGCGCTTAGCATCAAGATAACTTTTCTCGCCTTGACGGGCTATCTTAAGTCATCACTAATCAACTTGACCTTCTCCTCTCAATCCTCGATCAAATCAGGTCCAAACAATTTGCGATCTCCAACTCCATCCCACATCAAAGGTGTCCTCGCATTTCGCCATACAATGCCTCAAAAGGGCCATCTGCAAACCGGCTTGGTAGCTGTTGTTGTACGAGAACTCTGCGAGGGTAAGTTATCATCCCAACTAGACCCATAGTCTAGCGCACAAGCTCTCAAAGATGTCCTCCGAATCTGATTGACTCTCTCTGTCGCCCATCACCGTGGATGGAAGGCAGATCAACTCTAGCCCGGTACCCAAAGTTTCATGCAACCGATTCCAAAACTTTGAGGTAAACCGTGTTCCTCTATCCGACACGATGCTCCTCGGAACTCCATGCGGATATACAATCCTGGTCATATATATCTTTGCCACTTAGCACTTGTATAGGTGGTCTTCATCGAATGAAGTGAGCAACCTTGGTCAATCGATCCACTATCACCCAAATGGAATCATAACTGAACGGGTCCCGGTAACCCGTAATAAAGTCCATACCAAGTTTATCCCATTTCCAATCAGGTATCGGCAACGGCTGAAGTAAACCGGCTGGTTTCTGATGCTCTGCCTTTACTCTCTGACATACATCACATATCGCCACATACTCGGCAATCTCTCTCTTCATACCGGCCCACCAAAAACTTTCCTTCAAGTCCAAATACATCTTGGTGTTGCCTGGGTGTATCGAATATGGTGAGTCATGAGCCTCCTAAAGAATCAACCTCCTGATCTCTGGATCATTGGGTACACAAATCCGTTGCTCAAACCATAGGGTTCCACTTTCATCCTCACGGAATCCTTTCGCTTTCCCTTTGCTCATCATTCCCTTTATTTCAGCAATACCTTGGTCCAACTTTTGGGCTTCTCTGATTCTTCCCAACAAGGTGGACTGTACCTCGAGTGCGGCAACATAACCTCTTGGAACTACTTCCAACTGAAGATCTCTAAGCTCATCACATAACTCCCGAGGTAAACCTCCTGCTGTAAGGGTGTTAACATAACTCTTACGGCTCAAAGCATCTGCCACAACATTTGCTTTTCCTGGATGATAATGCAGACTCATGTCATAATCCTTTATAAGTTCCAACCATCTCCTTTGCCTGAGATTCAACTCCTTCTGCGTGAAAATGTACTTCAAACTCTTGTGATCCGTAAACATCACAACGATTCCCAATAAGATAGTGTCTCCATGTCTTGAGTGCATGCACAACGGTTGCTAACTCCAAACCATGCGTGGCATAGTTCAACTCATGAGGTCGGTTGTCGTGAAGCATAAGCTACAACTTTTCCCTCTCGCATAAGAACACCTCCCAGTCCCCGACGTGAAGCATCACAATACACCGAAAGTCCTTGTGTACGCTGTAGGATTAGCATCGGGCAGAACCAAACGCTTCTTCAACTCTTGAAAAGCGGCTTCACACTCTTCATCCAAACGAACTTGGTGTCCTTCTTCAACAACGCTGTCATGGGCCTTGCAATCTTAGAGAAATTTTCAATAAATCTCCGTAATATCCTCGCAAGTCCAAGGAAATCGCGAATCTCGCCAACTGTGGTGGGTGCATTCCATTCCGTGACTGACTCTACCTTGGTAGGGTCCACTGCAATCCCTTCACCTGACACAACATGTCCAAGGAATCCGACTTCCTTGAGCCAAAACTCACACTTGCTGAACTTGGCATAAAGTTGATGTTCTCTGAGCTTCTCCAAAACCAAGCGCAGATGTTCAGCGTGTTCCTCCTCATTCTTGGAGAAAACCAATATATCATCAATGAATACTACAACGAACTTATCCAAGAACTCCATGAACACCTTGTTCATCATGCTCATAAAATAGGCAGGGGCATTAGTCAAACCAAAGGACATGATCAGATACTCATAAAGCCCATACCTTGTGGTAAAAGCTGTCTTGGGTATATCCTTCTCACGGATCTTCAATTGGGATAACCGATCAAGATCGATCTTGGAGAAAACACTAGCTCCTTCTAGCTGGTCAAACAAGTCATTGATCATCGGTAGGGATACTTGTTCTTGATGGTCACCTCGCTCAAAGAGCGGTAATCCACACACATCCTCAAGGTTCCATCCTTCTTCTCTACTAAGAGTCTTGGGGCTCCCCAAGGTGATGAACTCGGGCGAATATACCCTTTCTCTAGCAACTCCTTAATCTGCTTTTTGACTTCCTCCAAATCATTAGCGGGCATCCGATACGGCCTCTTGGAGATAGGTCCTGTACCTGGCAGCAACTCAATCAAAAACTCAATCTCCCGATCTGGCGGCATACCTGGTAACTCCTCCGGAAATACATCGGGATAATCCTTCACCACTGGTACTTCTTCCTGGACAACTCCCGTAAGAGAGTTCACCTGAGTCCTCTTAGGCTTAACCCTGGATACATACTTGATCCTCTTCTTCTCTGGGGTGGTGAGAAAAATCGATCTACTAGCACAATTGATGGTCCCCTCATACTTGGACATCCAATCCATCCCTAGGATTACATCCAACCCTTGTGACTCTAGTATGATCATATCCGTAGGGAAAACATGTCCCCCTATGTTCAAAGGCAACTGGAAACATCCCTGACTAGCCATAGACTCGGCTCCTGGGGAACTCACTAGAATGGGTGCCTTAAGAGCTACGGTAGGCAACTTATGTCTATCCACGAATCCCCTTGATATGAATGAATGCGATGCACCAAAGGTCAAAAAGAACGAAAGTCTGGAAATAAATTAACCAAGAACTTACCAATCACTGCGTCAGGCTGTTCATAGACCTCTTCCACATTGACATGATTCACATGCCCCTTAGTGAAAGGATTAGGCTTCTTGCCTCCAGAATTCCCATTGCCATTTCCATTTCCATTCTGCGCCTCAGACACTCATTGAGTAGTGCCTGTCTTCTTGCATTTGAAGCAAGTGATGTGACTCAGATCCTTCTTCATTGGTGTAGAAGGGTTGAAATGTCTGGTTGCCATTCCCTCCATTGCCATTTCCATGCTTGTGACCATGGTGGTTGTGCCCATTTCCTCCATGCTGAATGTGGCCTCCATGGTTATGATGATTCCCTCCAAACTTGCTAGTTCCTGATCCAGAACTTCCTGAGTACGGGCTGTAGCGGGGTTTCTGTTGAACTCCAGAGTTATACTTCCCATGACCGTACTTTCTCTTACGATTCTCCATCTGCTGGTGCTTGCCTTCGAGAATGGTAGCCTTATCAACCAACTCCTGATAGTTCACAAAGGTCGCCATACCAATCGAACTCCCACTCATCGCTCATCCCTCCAAACTTCTCGCTTGGCTGCATCGGCCACGCCCCGGTGCATAACGGGCCAACTTATCAACTCATCAAGATATCGGGTACCGTCGTCCTCCCTGGCGCAAGTTATGAACTCCTCTTCTTCAGACTCATGGCTCCAGCTGAGACATGAGCAGTGCGGAATGCCTGCTGGAACTGAGTCCAAGTCACATCCTCCAAGGGGTATGTGGTGGTGTAGTTCTCCCACCAAGCAGCGGCCGGGCCATCCAGCTGATGGGCGGCAAACTTCACCTTCTCAAGATCATCGTGATCCTGCCGTGGTTAGCTCCTTCCTATCTTGCGGAGCTACCATCTGCGACGATTGGCTCCGTCTTCTTTGGAGAACACGGTGGTTTCAGCCTCGTAAAACGGGTAAGACTGTCAACCGGGGTGGCGGCGGTGGGTTGTTGTTGTTCAGTTCGTTCGAATGACCATCTGCATAAGAGCATTCTGCTCTTTGGATCAACTCCGCGAGCTCGGCGGAAAGTTGAAGTCGAGGTCACGCCTTGGAGGCATCGATGGGTTTAGAGTGGATGAGAAGTCGAATAGAATAAGGCCTAGGGAGTAAAGTCACACTACCCATATGCACATGATAGCAATAAAACTTCAAATCACTCCAATTCAATTTCACTCAAAGGGGTTCACATGAACATTCAAACCTAAGGTAAGCCATGTCACAAGATTTGACAAGGTCTCACAAATGAAATAAACTAATCGGATAACTAAATCAAATTCCTAACTCTCATGGTGGTATAAAATCTAACTCTCGTCGGATGAAGACCACCAACCATGTTGACATCAGTGACCTTGCATCACTTTCTCGGTCATCGCTCCAAGCTCATCACCCCGGTCCTTGTCTGGCCGACATAGGCACCATACGAGTGATCCTCCGGATGTTTTCTCCTCATCCAGCTTCTCCTCGGCCTCCTCAAGCTTGAGCTTCAGATCGCCGATCTTCTCTCAGTAAGCGCCCATCTCTCCCTCATGCTCGATGCGAAGCGCCTTGGAGTTCCTCCTCGAGATCAGCCTTGCGAGTCATGAGGTTCTTGATGACGATCATGTTGTCGACAGCCCAGCTCCATCATACGAATGTGATCCTCCATGTCCCGGATATGGGATGCTATCGCCTCGTCCTCCGTGGTACGCACCACATCTCCATTTGCGTCGCGGCGTCCGTACATCACGAAGGAGGTCCTCTTGAGGTCTTCGTCATACTCCTCCCGAATGCGCCCGAGAGCAACGTGAGCAGCGATGCCCTGCCCAAGCCCCATGTTGCAAGATTCACATGGAAATCAATGGGCTTGGTGCGGTTCCCGAGGATGCGCCAGGATATGGGCATCGATCCTCCAACGTGTCTCCTCGGGCGTGGTGGCGGTGAAGGTCCCGTGAATGTGGGAAGCCCAATCTTGTGTGCTTCACGATCTTCACCACCGCCGTCAAAAGGCATGGTCTCATCGGGCTGCTCAAACTCGACAATGGCGGACGACATCTACATTTGAAAGGGAAAGAAATTAGTATGAAGTAAAGAAGGTACGAGACCAAAGGATATATAGGAAAGTGAAAATAAAGTTTTTATCCTATGGCTTTTCCATTTTCTAGGGTCGCGTCCCCACGACCAACGTGTGCTCGATACCATCTTGTAGCGACCCGACTCGGTAAGAGTCGAAGTCTCTGTGCTTACCGTGCTAGTCCTCGGATCGACTTGCTAGCACACACAAGACTCGATGAAATAATGTAAATAACACACATCTCTTTATTACATCGATAGTCCAGGAGTAATACATTTATTACAAAATAGGGCATAGAGCCAATAACAAATACTGCGGAAGCAAAGTAGTAAATGAGTCCAAACTCCACAAGCAAAGTTGAGTGTAGAACATCGACCTATCGCACCTTAATCCTCGTCGGATATATCTGCAACGTGATAAGTTGCAGCCATATAGGTCAGTACATTGAATGTACTGGCAAGTCACATCATAAGTGTAATGAACCTACTTGTACATGCAATTTGGCTGGTGGAAAGCTCTAAGTTCAGTTTTTGCATAAAGCTAGTTTTTCCCTATTAGAAAAGATGTTATTCTACTACTACACATTTGCATAGGATGAGTTGGCAAACCCAACTCCGTCCGTTCCCAAATTTCATTTAAATCCCAACTGCTTAATTAAAGGTGAGGAGATCTCCGGCATTTTCACTACTAGATGCTCAAGATGTCCGTGAATCGGGACACGGCTAATCGATTAGGTTGACACTCTGCAGAGGTTGCGACTTTTCCCCACAAGACTCGACCACCTCCATGATCGGAAGATCGAGACATAGCCTTTCAAAATGTTCCCCTTAACCCACGGATAGGCCGGTACACCTACATCATTCTACATCTGCTAGCCCATCCCTAAGGGGTCACACTAACTACTCAACTAAGCCGAGCCCATATTGGCTTGTGGCTGCACACGTAAGCTTCTAGACATGAGAATACGATTGATCTCTTTGAGCTCGAGGACGGTCCACTAGTGGTGCACCACCATGGATTTCCCATGCGTTCTAATCGCATTTCGCCACCATTCCCTCAAGTTTCCGCCCAGGTAGTTCATTAATTAACTTAGGTCCTACTTACTACATTGTCACTCATACTTTACAATGTTCACTCCCCAATCCACGTCTACTTAGCGAAGCAACATAATGTAAAACGATGGCGACAATGTCATATGGTTCAGACCTACCTCAATGAACTACTGGGTGAAAAGCATAGTCATGCGGCATCAAGTCCTATCATGCAGTCCTACCGCAAAGAACTAAGTGCATAATAAAAACATAGGAAATAAAACATGATCAAGATGCAACTTGCCTTGGTACTGCTGGTTGAATTCTAAGGACTGAAAATATTCTGCTTCGCACTCCGGGCAATCTATCGCAAAGGAGATAAACAAACATAAGCAAACATTCAAGAGAACCAAGAAGAACATGCAAAGCAAAAGTCTCGGAAAAACCAAATGAACAACATCACACTTAACTAGCATGAAAAATATTCTAGGTGTAAAACAACATAGGCCTATGGTTCAAAAAGTGATGTGAACTATAGTGCGTCCTATGCATACTAGTAAAATATTAATGGGCAGACTCTAGTGTGTGAAAATTATTGTGACAAAGGTCCAGGTGATAGAGTTTGGCTACGGTGACAAAGTGCAAAAAGATTCAATTTAATCGGAGCTACGGTTTGGGAGATATGGCCATTTGAAGTTCAAATTCAAATCTGAATAAATTCAAATTTGAATCTGTCAAAAGTTTGCAAAAAGGATACCACTGGATAGAGCTAAACAATACGAAGAATTTGCCGCTGGTTTCATCGAGTTTGGATCTACGGTTAAAAAGTTGCGGCTATGCGAAGTTCAGGGACTAATCTGCTAATTACAGGGACTAAACAGAGAAGAAAATTATTGCGAACAAGTCCCTGGCCACGTGGCGGCTCGTGGCTGGCCGAGCAGCGTCCGCTGCGGAGGCTATACGGCGAACGGCCGCTAAATAAAAAAAAAAAAAACAGCGGCGGCGGCTAACTAAAGAAAAACCGACGCTCGGTTTAAATAAAACCGGCCGGTCTAAGGAAACCGCGGTTAACCGCGTACCTCTTCGCGAAATAAAAAAAAACCAAACCTAATCTAATCTAGGCCGTCCATGCTAGATCGAACGGATGAGGGGGTGGTGGCTCACGATGGTCGGAGGTGGCGGCGGCGATGTCGACGACGGTGGCGGCGGCTTTCGGGTCGAACAGGTAGGCGGCTACTGGCGGGTCAGCGTCGGTGAAGAAGACGGGAGGTGCGCGCGTCGAGGGCGCTCGATGGTGGTGGCGGCGTCGTCGGCGACGTCCGGACGGGGCGGGGCGAGGACGGCGGGGCTCGGAGCTCCGGCGAGGTCGGGCGTCGTCGGGGCGTCGTCTCCGGCGGGACCTAGGCGACGAAAAAATGTCAAACGGATGCGCGTCGTCGCGGGAAAACATTTGACGAAGGAAGGGGAGCTAGGGTGTGCCACAGACGACGAAACGGACGACGGAGTGGCGCGGCTCCGGCGAGATGCGAACGGCGACGGCGGCGGCTATGGGCGGCGTGGGAAGATGCGAAGTGGCAGGATGGAGAGAGGGGGTCGAGGGCTTTATATAGGCGAGGGGAGGGCGTCGGGGAGCAGCGGGATAAGCTCTATCCCGAGAGCTTCGGCCGGCGGTTCTTGAGGCGGCGGCGTGCTTATCCAAGGAGGAGCGGAGGTTGGGGACGACTGGCGGGCGGGCCCACCGATCGATGGCGGCAAGCAGAAGCGAAGCGAGGGCGGCGCGGAGCGGTCGACCGGGCGGTAGGGGCGTCGGGCGCTGGCTGGCCTTGGGCCAAATGGCCGACTGGGCCGGTCGGGGCGCTCCTGGGCCGAACCCAGTTTCGGTCCAGGCTGCGGTGCGTGCGTGTGTTTGTTTTTTTTTTAAACAGAACACTAAAGTGGCCATAATTAATTCAAATGAATTAATAAAAACACCACAATAATTTATAAAATAACTATGCAATATTTAGAGCCTAATGAACATTAAATTAGGCACAGAACATTTTTGTAAAAATTTCCTAATGCAATTAATGCACTTTTTGCAGATAAAATAAATACCAAATAAACTCCAAAACTTCAAATAATAGTCAAAATAAAATTTCCCACTCTTTTATATTTCAAGGAAGTCATCTTATCCCCTCTCATTTGTTTTTCTCGAGTGGAAAATATTATTTGAATATTTTTTTAAAACTCCAAAAATGCAAAGAAACATGATATGCATTGAATGATTCTATTAACATCCGAATTTAATAAAATTGGGATGTTACACCGTCCCTGAGGCTGGTCTGGAAAACGTCGACCCGAACATAGTCTTCCACTTTGGGCGCCCCTTGCTGCGCTTCCTGATCTCCATTCACGTTTCAAGCTCTGAAGACTACCGCCTCCCCACTGCCCCTGCTCCGCAGCCGGGCGCCGGCGAGGATGGGCAGGCACCTCCACCGTCTCCGCCCGTCCCGCCTCCTTAGCCGCACCGCCATGACTTCCCACCGGGCTCCGGGCTTGGCGGTGCTCCCCCTGCGCGGCGCCGCTCCGGGGCGGGCGCTCGTCGGCGGCGCCATCACACCTCACCGCCGGTGGCCCGTGTCTGGGGCGGGATTCTTGGGCCCCACCCCTCCGCTCTCCCTGGGACGACCGGCCCCACCGCGCTCAGTCGCGTGACCTCCCCCCTGCCCACAACAGGCGACCTGCCACTTTTGGAGCCTGCGACTGCCCCGCTTTTGGAGGTTTCTGAAGGAAATATGCCCTAGAGGCAATAATAAAGTTATTATTTATTTCCTTATTTCATGATAAATGTTTATTATTCATGCTAGAATTGTATTAACCGGAAACATAATACATGTGTGAATACATAGACAAACATAGTGTCACTAGTATGCCTCTACTTGACTAGCTCGCTAATCAAAGATGGTTAAGTTTCCTAACCATAGACATGAGTTGTCATTTGATTAACGGGATCACATCATTAGGAGAATGATGTGATTGACTTGACCCATTCCATTAGCTTAGCACTTGATTGTTTAGTATGTTGCTATTGCTTTCTTCATGACTTATACATGTTCCTACAACTATGAGATTATGCAACTCCCGTATACCGGAGGAACACTTTGTGTGCTACCAAACGTCACAACATAATTGGGTGATTATAAAGGAGCTCTACAGGTGTCTCCGAAGGTACATGTTGAGTTGGCGTATTTCGAGATTAGGATTTGTCACTCCGATTGTCGGAAAGGTATCTCTGGGCCCTCTCGGTAATGCACATCACTATAAGCCTTGCAAGCAATGTAGCTAATGAGTTAGTTACAGAATGATGCATTACATAACAAGTAAAGAGACTTGCCGGTAACGAGATTGAACTAGGTATTGAGATACCGATGATCGAATCTCGGGCAAGTAACATACCGATGACAAAGGGAACAACGTATATTGTTATGCGGTTTGACCGATAAAGATCTTTGTAGAATATGTGGGAGCCAATATGAGCATGCAGGTTCCGCTATTGGTTATTGACCGGAGACGTGTCTCGGTCATGTCTACATAGTTCTTGAACCCTTAGGGTCCGCACGCTTAAAGTTCGATGACGGTTATATTATGAGTTTATGTGTTTTGTTGTACCAAAGATAGTTCAGAGTCTCGGATGAGATCGGGGACATGACGAGGAGTCTCAAAATGGTCGAGACGAAAAGATCGATATATTGGACGACTATATTCGGACATCGGAAAGGTTCCGAGTGATTCGGGTATTTATCGGAGTACCGGAGAGTTACAGGAATTCGCCGAGGAGTATATGGGCCTTATTGGGCCATACGGGAATAGAGGAGAGAGGCCAAAAGGAAGGAGGCGCGCGCCCCCCCCTCTGGTCCGAATTGGACAAGGGGTGCAACCCCTTTTTCCTTCTTCCTCTCCCCCTCTTTCCTTCTTTCCTACTCCAACAAGGGAAGGAGAAGTCCTACTCCTGGTAGGAGTAGGACTCCCCACTTGGTGCGCCCTCCTCCTAGGCCGGCCGCCTTCCCCCTTGCTCCTTTATATACGGGGGCGGGGGGCACCTCTAGGGACAACAATTGATCCCTTGGATCTCTTAGCCGTGTGCGGTGCCCCCTCCACCATAGTCCACCTCGATAATATCGTAGCGGTGCTTAGGCGAAGCCCTGTGTCGGTAGAACATCATTATCGTCACCACGCCGTCGTGCTGATGGAACTCTCCCTCAAAGCTCGGCTGGATCGGAGTTTGAGGGACGTCATCGAGCTGAACGTGTGCTGAACTCGGAGGTGCCATGCGTTCGGTACTTGATCGGTCGGATCATGAAGACGTACGACTACATAAACCGCGTTGTGCTAATGTTTCTGCTTTCGGTCTACGAGGGTACGTGGACAACACTCTTCCCTCTCGTTGCTATGCATCACCATGATCCTGTGTGTGCGTAGGAATTTTTTTGAAATTACTACGTTCCCCAACAGTGGCATCAGAGCCAGGTTTTATGCATAGATGTTATATGCACGAGTAGAACACAAGTGAGTTGTGGGCGATACAAGTCATACCGCTTACCAAAGATGTCATACTTTGGTTGGCGGTATTGTTTGATGAAGCGCCGGGCCGACATTACGCGACGCCACTTACGAGATCTGGTTCTACCGATGTGCTTCGCACATAGGTGGCTAGCGGGTGTCAGTTTCTCCAACTTTAGTTGAACCGAGTGTGGCTATGCCCGGTCCTTGAGAAGGTTAAAACAACACTAACTTGACAAACTATCGTTGTGGTTTTGATGCGTAGGTAAGAACGGTTCTTTCTCAGCCCGTAGCAACCACGTAAAACTTGCAACAACAAAGTAGAAGATGTCTAACTTGTTTTTGTAGGGCATGTTGTGATGTGATATGGTCAAGACATGATGCTAAATTTTATTGTATGAGATGATCATGTTTTGTAACAGAGTTATCGGCAACTGGCAGGAGCCATATGGTTCTCCCTTTATTGTATGCAATGCAATCGCCCTGTAATTGCTTTACTTTATCACTAAGTGGCAGCGATAGTCGTAGAGGCAATAGTTGGCGAGACGACAACGATGCTATGATGGAGATCAAGGTGTCGCGCCGATGACGATGGTGATCATGACGGTGCTTCGGAGATGGAGATCACAAGCACAAGATGATGATGGCCATATCATATCACTTATATTGATTGCACGCGATGTTTATCCTTTATGCATCTTATTTTGCTTTGATTGATGGTAGCATTATAAGATGATCTCTCACTAAATTTCAAGGTATAAGTGTTCTCCCTGAGTATGCACCGTTGCAAAAGTTCTTCGTGCTGAGACGCCATGTGATGATCGGGTGTGATAGGCTCTACGTTCAAATACAACGGGTGCAAAACAGTTGCACACACGGAATACTCAGGTTAAACTTGACGAGCCTAGCATATACAGATATGGCCTCGGAACACTGAGACCGAAAGGTCGAGCGTGAATCATATAGTAGATATGATCAACATAGTGATGTTCACCATTGAAAACTACTCCATCTCACGTGATGATCAAACATGGTTTAGTTGATTTGGATCACGTGATCACTTAGATGATTAGAGGGATGTCTATCTAAGTGGGAGTTCTTAAGTAATATGATTAATTGAACTTTAATTTATGATGAACTTAGTCCTGATAGTATTTTGCAAATAATGTCGTAGATCAATATCTCACGTTGTTGCTTCCCTATGTTTTTATTTTGATATGTTCCTAGAGAAAAACTATATTGAAAGATATTAGTAGCAATGATGCGGATTAGATCCGTGATCCGAGGTTTATCCTCATTGCTGCACGTAAAAATTATGTCCTTGATGCACCGCTAGGTAGCGGACCTATTGAGGAAGCGGATGCGACGTTATGAACGTTTGGCTAGCTCAATATGATGACTACTTGATAGTTTAGTGCACCATGCTTAACGGCTTAGAATCGGGACTTCAAAGATGTTTTGAACATCATGGACCATATGAGATGTTCCAGGAGTTGAAATTAATATTACAAGCAAATACCCGAGTTGAGAGATATGAAGTTTCCAACAAGTTCTATAGCTAAAAGATGGAGGAGAGTTGCTGAACTAGTGAGCTTGTACTCAGATTGTCTGGGTACTACAATCGCTTGAATCAAGTGGGAGTTAATCTTCCAGATAAGATAGTGATTGACAGAGTTCTCTAGTCACCATTGATAACCCACAAGTGTTGGGGATCACAACATCTTTCGAGGGTAAAGTATTCAACCCAAATTTATTGATTCGACACAAGTGGAGCCAAAGAATATTCTTGAGTATTAGCAGTTGAGTTGTCAATTCAACCACACCTAGATAACTTAGTATCTGCAGCAAAGTGTTTAGTAGCAAAAGTGGTATGATAATAAAAGTAACGGTAGCAAAAGTAAAGATAAATGTATTTGGGTTTTTGTAGTGATTGTAACAGTAGCAACGGAAAAGTAAATAAGCGAAGAACAATATATGAAAAGCTTGTAGGCAATGGATCAGTGATGGATAATTATGCCGGATGCGATTCCTCATGCAACAGTTATAACATAGGGTGACACAGAACTAGCTCCAGTTCATCAATGTAATGTAGGCATGTATTTCGTAAATAGTCATACGTGCTTATGGAAAAGAACTTGCATGACATCTTTTGTCCTACCCTCCCGTTGCAGCGGGTCCTTACGGAAACTAAGGGATATTAAGGCCTCCTTTTAATAGAGAACCGGAACAAAGCATTAACACATAGTGAATACATGAACTCCTCAAACTACGGTCATCACCGAGAAGTATCCCGATTATTGTCACTTCGGGGTTGTTGGATCATAACACATAATAGGTGACTATAGACTTGCAAGATAGAATCAAGAACACACATATATTCATGAAAACATAATAGGTTCAGATCTGAAATCATGGCACTCGGGCCCTAATGACAAGCATTAAGCATAGCAAAGTCATAGCAACATCAATCTCAGAACATAGTGGATACTAGGGATCAAACCCTAACAAAACTAACTTGATTACATGGTAAATCTCATCCAACCCATCACCGTCCAGCAAGCCTACGATGGAATTACTCGCGCACGACGGTGAGCATCATGAAATTGGTGATGGAGGATGGTTGATGATGACAACGGCGACGAATCCCCCTCTCCGGAGCCCCGAACGGACTCCAAATCAGCCCTCCTGAGAGAGATTAGGGCTTGGCGGCGGCTCCGTGTCGTAAAACGCAATGAAACTTTCTCCCTGATTTTTTTCTCCCCGAACGTGAATATATGGAGTTGGAGTTGACGTCGGTGGAGGTCCAGGGGGCCCACGAGATAGGAGGCCGCGCCCTAGGGGCCCTGTCTCATGGATAGGTTGTGGGCCCCCTGGCATTAATTCTTTCGCCAAAAATTCTTATTAATTCCAAAAAGTGCCTCCGTGGATTTCCAGGACATTCTGAGAACTTTTCTTTTCTACACATAAAACAACATCATGGTAGTTCTGCTGAAAATAACGTCAGTCCGGGTTAGTTTCATTCAAATCATGCAAGTTAGAGTCCAAAACAAGGGCAAAAGTGTTTGGAAAAGTAGATACGTTGGAGACGTATCAACTCCCCCAAGCTTAAACCTTTGCTTGTCCTCAAGCAATTCAGTTGATAAACTGAAAGTGATAAAGAAAAACTTTTACAAACTCTGTTTGCTCTTGTTGTTGTAACATGAAAAGCTAGCATTCAAGTTTCAGCAAATTTTATGAACTAACCATACTCACAATAACACATAGGTCTCATAAGTACTCATATCAATAGCATAATCAGCTAGCGAGCCATAATAATAAAACTCGGATGACAACACTTTCTCAAAATAATCATAACATGATATAACAAAATGGTATCTCGCTAGCCCTTTCTGAGACCGCAAAACATAAATGCAGAGCACCTTTAAAGATCAAGGACTGACTAAACATTGTAATTCATGGTAAAAGAGATCCAGTCAAGTCATACCCAATATAAACCAATAATAATGAATGCAAATGACATTGTGCTCTCCAGCGGGTGCTTTTAATAAGAAGGGCGATGACTCAACATAAAAGTAAATAGATAGGCCCTTCGCAGAGGGAAGCAGGGATTTGTAGAGGTGCCAGAGCTCGATTTTAAAATAGAGATTGAATAACATTTTGAGTGGCATACTTTCACTGTCAACACAACAACTATGAGATGGCTGTATCTTCCATACTACATGCATTATAGGCAGTTCCCAAATAGAATGGTAAAGGTTTATACTCCCCCAACCACCAACAAGCATCAATCCATGGCTTGCTCGAAACAACGAGTGCCTCCAACATACAATAGCCCTGGGGGAGTTTTGTTTAATTATTTTGATTTGCTTTGATCTTTTTGGATCATGGGACTGGGAATCTCAGTTACCGGCCCTTTCTCGTGCATGAGGAGCGGAGTCCACTCCTCTTGAGAATAACCCACCTAGCATGGAAGATATAGGCATCCCTAGTTGTAACATGAGCTGCTCGAGCATACAAAACAGAATTTCATTTGAAGGTTTGGAGTTTGGCACATACAAATTTACTTGGAACGGCAGGTAAATACCGCATATAGGAAGGTATAGTGGACTCATATGGAACAACTTTGGGGTTTAAGGAGTTTGGATGCACAAGCAGTATTCCCGCTTAGTACAAGTGAAGGCTAGCAAAAGACTGGGAAGCGACCAACTGAGAGAGCGACAACAGTCGTAAACATGCATTAAAATTAATTCACACTGAATACAAGCATGAGTAGGATACAATCCACCATGAACATAAATATCGTGAAGGCTATGTTGATTTGATTCAACTACATGCGTGAACATGTGCCAAGTCGAGTCACTCAATTGATTCAAAGGAGGATACCATCCCATCATATCACATCATAATCATTCTAATAGCATGTTGGCATGCAAGGTAAACCATTATAACTCATAGCTAATCAAGCATGGCACAAGTAACTATAATCTCTAAATGTCATTGCAAATATGTTTACTTCATAATAGCTAACTCAGGAACGATGAATCATCATATTTACAAAAACAAGAGAGGTCAAGTTCATACCAGCTTTTCTCATCCCAATAAGTCCATCATATATCATCATTATTGCCTTTCACTTGCACGACCGAACGATGTGTATAATAATAAGAGTGCAGGTGCATTGGACTAAGCTGGAATCTGCAAGCATTCAACTCAAGAGAGAAGACAAGTAATATGGGCTCTAAATTAAATAAACAATCATGCATATAAGAGCCACTAAACATTTTCAATATGGTCTTCTCGACCCCCAAAAGAAAGAAAATAAAATAAAACTATTTACACGGGAAAGCTCCCAACAAGTAAGAAGAAGAACTAGAAATCTTTTTGCTTTCATTTTAATTTCTACTACAAGCATAGAATTAAAACTAACTAAATTTTTGTTTTTGTTTTTCTTAAGTTTATCAAACACACAAGAAGAGAACTAGAAAAAAAAAATTAAACTAGCATGGATAATACAATGAAAGAGTATGAGCACCGACGACTAGTGTGTGAACATGGATGTAAAGTCGGTGAGAAATACGTACTTCCTCAAGCTTATGCTTTTGACCTAAGTTGGTCTAATAACAAGGACCGCCGCTACTCTCCCCGGTGTAGTGGGAGGTGTAATTAGGATACCACTGGCTGGTCATCTCCGGATCCCACTAGACAGATGATGCACGATAAGGGTCCAGTTCAGGTTCCGGCTCAGGTTCAGGTTCTGGAGTAAAAGCTTGAGCTCGATGATTGTTCACCGCTTCCGGTGTGACAAGAAAATTTTCTGCAAGCAAATCAAACAACAAAGGTGCAGGCAAAATAATAATCTCAATGTGTTTCTTATTGAATCAAAGTTTATACAAGAGCATCTTTTCTTCGTTGTCAACAATAAACTTGTGTGCTACCATGCTCTTGTAATCTAAAATGTGAAGAGGCAATTTTATGTCCTCTTCCTCATGGTGCCTAATAGGTATCTGAAAATGTCTAGCAAGACGTGCAGCATAGATACATCCAAATATGGGGCCTTTTGTACGATTCAGGGCTAGCCGTTTAGCAACGACGACACCCATACTAAAAGTATTGTCTCCAAGCAAGGCATGTTGAGGAATGATAATATCAAGAACGCTCAAATTTCCACTATTTCCACGACCAATCAAGCATCTACTAGCAAATATAGCAAAATAGCGTAACACAGGAAAGTGTATGCTAGAGACCTTCGCCTCGGAGCCCTTTTGGCTCCTCTACAGCAATTGTATTAACAAAGCCACCCACATCTTCACGATGGGGTTCCTCTAATTCTCCCTCAAAAGGTATCCTACATAACACACAAAAATGACGTAAAGACATTCCTTTGAACTCATCATATAAATGAAATGATACTGCAGGCGGTGACTTCTTAGGATAATAATAAAAGTTTTGCACGAAAGTATTGGTGAGTAAGAGATACTGATCGATTCGGTCGTTGATGAAACCGGTGAGGCCTGCAGTCTCGATTAAAGCATAAAATTCTTCATGAATTCCAGCTTGTTTCAAGAAATCCTCGCATGGCCATTCACATGACCGTACTTCCGCTAAGCGAGGAAGATTATACTTGGCTTTTTCCTTCCCTTTGGCTTGTTTTTCCTGAGAGCTTTGGCTAGAAGAGCCCCTCAAAAGTTTCCTCAACATTTTCTGAAAATTTCTGAAATTTTAGTAACTTCAAAATAAACGTGAATAAAACTAAACAAGATTGGTAGCAACTACTCCTGCAAGTGCCTAGAGCCTATATCATGCATTGGAATTGCTTGGGACCTCAAAAATTTAACATGCAAGCTCAAGAACATGGTCACCTATGTAGCAAAAATTTGCAATGAATAAAGCACTAGAACAAAAACTAATTGGACCAATGGAGGAGTCACATACCAAGCAACAATCTCCCAAAGCAGTTTTGTGAATGGAGCTTTGAGCTAAGAGATCGAAAACCGCAGCAAAATGAGGTAGAACTCGTGCTTGAGCTGGATGGGGATTTTTTTGGGTAGAAGATGTGTGGGTGCTGGCATAAGTGGAGGGGGGCCACCAGGGGCCCACGAGACAAGGGGCACACCCTCCTCTCTTGTGGCCTGGTGCTTGCCCCTTCTGCAGTGTTTTCAGTGCCTAAAATCCTCAAATATTCCAGAAAAAATCATACTAAATTTGCAGGGCATTTGGAGCACTTTTATTTTCGGACTAATTTTTAATGCACGGATAATTCAGAAAACAGATAGATAATACTATTTTTGCTTTATTTATTCTAAAAAACATAAAGTAAAGAGAGGGTACAGAAGGTTGTGCCTTCTAGTTTCATCCATCTCGTGATCATCAAAATGAATCCACTAACAAGGTTGATCAAGTCTTGTTAACAAACTCATTCCAAATAACACGGAACCGGAGAATCTTCGAATAACACTAAGTTACCTCAACGGGGATATGAAAATCCCCAACAATAAGAATATCATACTTTTCCTTGACAGTAGGGAGAGGAAATTCAAAACCTCCAAAAATGATAGTCGGAACTTTTTCAATAGAATTGATGCTATGAACTTGAGATTGTTTCCTCGGAAAGTGTACCGTATGCTCATTACCATTAACGTGAAAAGTGACATTGCCTTTGTTGCAATCAATAACAGCCCCTACAGTATTAAGAAAAGGTCTACCAAGGATAATAGACATACTATCGTCCTCGGGAATATCAAGAATAACAAAGTCCGTTAAGATAGTGACATTTGCAACCACAACAGGCACATCCTCACAAATACCAACAGGTATAGCAGTTGATCTATCAGCCATTTGCAAAGATATTTCAGTAGGTGCCAACTTATTCAATTCAAGTCTACGATATAAAGAGAGAGGCATAACACTAACACCGGCTCCAAGATCACATAAAGCAGCTCTAACATAGTTTCTTTTAATAGAGCATGGTATAGTTGGTACACCCGGATCTCCAAGTTTCTTTGGTATTCCACCCTTAAAAGTGTAATTAGCAAGCATGGTGGAAATTTCAGCTTCCCGTATCTTTCTTTTATTTGTGATGATATCCTTCATATATTTAGCATAAGGATTTACTTTAAGCATATCAGTTAAGCGCATATGTAAGAAAACAGGTCTAATCATTTCAGCAAAATGCTCAAAATCCTCCTCATCCTTTGACTTGGATGGTTTAGGAGGAAAGGGCATGGGTTTCTGAACCCATGGTTCTCTTTCTTTACCGTGCTTCCTAGCAACAAAATCTCTCTTATCATAACGTTGATTCTTTGATTGTGGGTTATCAAGATCAACAACAGGTTCAATCTCTACATCATTGTTTTTGCTAGGTTGAGCATCAACATGAACATTATCATTAACATTATCACTAGGTTCATGTTCATTACCTGATTGAGTTTCAGCATCAGAAATAGAAATATCATTGGGATTCTCAGGTGTGTCTATAGTAGGTTAACTAGAAGCATGCAAAGTTCTATCGCTTTTCTTTTTCTTCTTTTTAGAAGAACTAGGTGCCTCTAAATTATTTCTCTGAGAATCTTGCTCGATTCTCTTAGGGTGGCCTTCAGGATACAAAGGTTCCTGAGTCATTCTACCAGTTCTAGTAGCCACTCTAACAGCAAAGTCATTTTTACTATTTAATTCCTCAAGCAAATCATTTTGAGCTTTAAGTACTTGCTCAGCTTGAGTAGCAACCATAGAAGCATATTTGCTAACGTGGTGAAATTCATCTTTAACTCTAGCCAGATTATCGCCTACGCGTCCTATCTCGAAAGCATTATTCTTTAACTCTCTACCAACATAAGCATTAAAACTTTCTTGTCTAGCCATAAAGTCATCAAATTCATCTAAGCATGGGCTATGAAATTTAGTAGAGGGAATTTCAACTTTATCATATCTATAGAGAGAATTTACCTTTACTACCTATGTCGGGTTATCAAGACAATGTGGTTCTTCAGGCGGTATATTAAGACCATGTATTTCTTCAATAGGAGGTAAATTCTTAACATCTTCAGCTTTAATACCTTTTTATTTCATTGATTTCTTTGCCTCTTGCATATCTTCAGGACTGAGAAATAAAACACCTCTCTTCTTCGGAGTGGGTTTAGGAATAGGCTCAGGAGTTGGCTCAATTGGTTCATGAATTACTTCAGGAATTGGCTCAGGAAGAGTCCAATTATTTTCATTAGTGAACATATTATTCAATTGTATTTCAGCTTCGTCGACTGTTCTTTCCCTGAAAACACAACCAGCACAACTATCGAAGTAGTCCTTGGAAGCATCGGTTAGTCCATTATAAAAGATATCAAGTATTTCATTTTTCTTAAGAGGATGATCAGCAAAGCATTATAATCGGAGAAGCCTCCCCAAGCTTGTGGGAGACTCTTTTCTTTGATTTGCACAAAATTATATATTTCCATAAGGCAGCTTGTTTCTTATGAGCAGGAAATATTTAGCGAGAAGTAATAAATCATATCACGGGACTACGCACACAACCAAGAGCAAGAGAATTATACCAAGTCTTAGCATCACCCTTTAATGAGAACGGAAATATCTTAAGGATATATAAATAGCAAGACTTCTCATCATTAGTAAACAGGGTGGCTATATCATTCAACTTGGTAAGATGTTCCACAACAGTTTCAGATTCAAGGAAAAGGATCAGATTCAACTAAAGTAATAATATCAGGATCAACAGAGAATTCATAATCCTTATCAGTAACACAGATAGGTGCAGTAGCAAAAGCGGGATCGGGTTTCATTCTAGCATTAAGAGACTGCTGCTTCCATTTAGCTAATAATTTCTTAAGATCATTTCTATCATTGCAAGCAAGAATTACCCTAGCAGCTTCTTCATTCATAACATAACCCTTAGGAACAAAAGGTAATACATAATCATTGGGGGAACCTTCATCATCACTATCATCAATAATAGGTTCTTCAATATTTTCCTCCCCCTAACTCTAGCAAGTTGTTCATCAAGAAATTCACCTAATGGCAAAGTAGTATCACACACAGAAGTAGTTTCATCATGCATGGCAGAAGTGGCATCATCAATAACATGTGACATATCAGAATTCATAGCAGTAGTAAGTTTAGGTGTTGCACGCCTACTAATAACGGAAGGAGAATCTAGTGCAGAGCTAGATGGCAGTTCCTTACCTCCCCTCGTAGTTGAGGGCAAAATCTTGGTTTTAGCGTCTTTCAAGTTCTTCATAGTGATCAACAGATATAAATCCCAAGTGACTCAGAGAATAGAGCTATGCTCCCCGGCAATGGCGCCAGAAATTAGTCTTGATAACTCACAAGTGTAGGGGATCGCAACAGCTTTCGAGGGTAAAGTATTCAACCCAAATTTATTGATTCGACACAAGTGGAGCCAAAGAATATTCTTGAGCATTAGCAGTTGAGTTGTCAATTCAACCACACCTGGATAACTTAGTATCTGCAGCAAAGTGTTTAGTAGCAAAAGTGGTATGATAATAAAAGTAACGGTAGCAAAAGTAAAGATAAATGTTTTTGGGTTTTTGTAGTGATTATAACAGTAGCAACATAGGGTGACACAGAACTAGCTCCAGTTCATCAATGTAATGTAGGCATGTATTCCGTAAATAGTCATACGTGCTTATGGAAAAGAACTTGCATGACATATTTTGTCCTACCCTCCCGTTGCAGCGGGGTCCTTACGGAAACTAAGGGATATTAAGGCCTCCTTTTAATAGAGAACCGGAACAAAGCATTAACACATAGTGAATACATGAACTCCTCAAACTACGGTCATCACCGAGAAGTATCCCAATTATTGTCACTTCGGGGTTGTCGGATCATAACACATAAAAGGTGACTATAGACTTGCAAGATAGAATCAAGAACACACATATATTCATGAAAACATAATAGGTTCAGATATGAAATCATGGCACTCGGACCCTAGTGACAAGCATTAAGCATAGAAAAGTCATAGCAACATCAATCTCAGAACATAGTGGATACTAGGGATCAAACCCTAACAAAACTAACTTGATTACATGGTAAATCTCATCCAACCCATCACCATCCAGCAAGCCTACGATGGAATTACTCACGCACGGCGGTGAGCATCATGAGAGTCGAGAGAGATTAGGGCTTGGCGGCGGCTCCGTGTCGTAAAACGTGATGAAACTTTCTCCCTGATTTTTTTCTCCCCGAACATGAATATATGGAGTTGGAGTTGATGTCGGTGGAGGTCCAGGGGCCTACAAGACAGGAGGCCGCGTCCTAGGGGGGGGCCTGTCTCGTGGACAGGCTGTGGGCCCCCTGGCATTAATTATTTCGCCAAAAAATCTTATTAATTCCAAAAAGTGCCTCCGTGGATTTCCAGGACATTCCGAGAACTTTTCTTTTCTACACATAAAACAACATCATGGTAGTTCTGCTGAAAACAGCGTCAGTCCGGGTTAGTTTCATTCAAATCATGCAAGTTAGAGTCCAAAACAAGGGCAAAAGTGTTTGGAAAAGTAGATACGTTGGAGACGTATCAACCATCACCAAGTTACTAGAACTTTGTGATGAACTAAAGTATGCAAGGGATGACGAAAAGGTTCCCGAGATCTTCGTGATGTTGAAATCGACGAAGGTAGAAATCAAGAAAAGAGCATCAAGTGTTGATGATTAACAAGACCACTAGTTTCAAGAAAAGGGCAAAGGGAAAGAAAGGGAACTTCAAGTAGAATGGCAAGCAAGTTGTCACTCCCGCGAAGAAGCTGAAAGCTGGACCAAAGCCTGAAACTAAGTGCTTACACTGCAAAGGAAATGGTCTCTGGAAGCAGAAATTCCCTGAATATTTGGTGGATAAGAAGGATGGCAAACTGAACAAGGGTATGTTTGATATACATGTTATTGATGTGTGCCTTACTAGTGTTTATAGTATCCCCTGAGTATTTGATACTTGTTCGGTTGCTAAGATTAGTAACTCGAAATAGGAGTTACAGAATAAGCAGAGACTAGTTGAAGGGGAAGTGAAGATGAGTGTTGGAAGCAGTTCCAAGATTGATATGATCATCATCACACACTCCCTATACTTTCGGGATTAGTGTTAAACCTAAATAATTGTTATTTGGTGTTTGCGTTGAGCATGAATATGATTTGATCATGTTTATTGCAATATGGTTATTCATTTAAAGTTAGAGAATAATTGTTGTTCTGTTTACATGAATAAAACCTTCAATGGTCATACACCCAATGAAAATAATTTGTTGGATCTCAATCGTAGTGATACACATATTCATAATATTGATGCCAAAAGATGCAAAGTTAATAATGATAGTGCAACTTATTTGTGGCACTGTCGTTTGGGTCATATCGGTGTAAAGCGCATGAAGAAACTCCATAAATATGGATTTTCGGAATCACTAGGTTATGAATCATTTGATGCTTGCCAACCGTGCCTTTTGGGCAAGATGACTAAAACTCTGTTCTCCGGAACAATGGAATGAGCTACTGACTTGTTGGAAATAATACATACTGATGTATGCAGACCAATGAGTATTAAGACTCGTGGCGGGTATCATTGTTTTCTGACCTTCACAGATGATTTGAGCAGATATGGGTATATCTACTTGATGAAACATAAGTCTGAAACAGTTGAAAGGTTCAAAGAATTTCAGAGTGAAGTGGAAAATCATCGTAAAAAGAAAATAAAGTTTCTACGATCTGATCGTGGAGATGAATAGAGTTATGAGTTTGGCCTTCAGTTAAAATAATGTGGAATAGTTTCACAAACTCATGCCACATGGAACACCACAGCATAATGGTGTGTCCGAACGTCGTAACCGCACTTTATTGGATATGGTGCAATCTATGATGTATCTTACAGATTTACCACTATCGTATTGGGGTTATGCATTAGAGACAGCTGCATTCACTTTAAAAGGGCACCATCAAAATCCGTTGAGACGACACCTTATGAACTATGGTTTGGCAAGAAACCAAAGTTATCATTTCTTAAAATTTGGGGCTGCGATGCTTATGTGAAATAGCTTCAACCTGATAAGCTCGAATCCAAATTGGAGAAGTGCGTCTTCATAGAATACCCAAAGGAAACTGTTGGGTACACCTTCTATCACAAATCCGAAGGCAAGATATCCGTTGCTAAAATGGATCCTTTCTAGAGAAGGAGTTTCTCTCAAAAGAAGTGAGTGGGAGGAAAGTAGAACTTGATGAGGTAACTATACCTGCTCCCTTATTGGAAAGTAGTTCATCACAGAAACCGGTTCCTGTGACGACTACACCAATTAGTGAGGAAGCTAATGATATTGATCATGAAACTTCAGATCAAGTTACTACCGAACCTCGTAGGTCAACTAGAGTAAGATCCGCACCAGAGTGGTACGGTAATCCTATTCTGGAGGTCATGTTACTTGACCATGGCGAACCTACTAACTATGAGGAAGCGATGATGAGCCCAGATTCCGCAAAATGGCTTGAGGCCATGAAATCTGAGATGGGATCCATGTATGAGAACAAAGTATGGACTTTGGTTGACTTGCCCGATGATCAGAAAGCCATAGAAAATAAATGGATCTTCAAGAGGAAGACGGACGCTGATAGTAGTGTTACTATCTACAAAGCTAGACTTGTCAAAAAAAGGTTTTTGACAAAGTTCAATGTGTTGACTACGATGAGATTTTCTCACTCGTAGCGATGCTGAAGTCTGTCCGAATCATGTTAACAAATTGCCACATTTTATGAAATCTGGCAAATGGATGTCAAACACATTCCTTAATGGATTTCTTGAAGAAGAGTTGTATATGATACAACCAGAAGGTTTTGTCGATCCTAAAGGTGCTAACAAAATCTGCAAGCTCCAGCGATCTATCTATGGACTGGTGCAAGCATCTCGAAGCTGGAATATACACTTTGATGAGTTGATCAAAGCATATAGTTTTATACAGACTTGCGGTGAAGCCTGTATTTACAGGAAAGTGAGTGGGAGCACTCTGACCTTTACGATAAGTATATGTGAATGACATATTGTTGATCAGAAATAATGTAGAATTTTCTGGAAAGCATAAAGGAGTGTTTGAAAGGAGTTCTTCAAAAGAAAGACCTCAGTAAAGCTACTTACATATTGAGCATCAAGATCTATTGAGATAGATCAAGACGCTTGATAAGATTTTCAATGAGTACATACCTTGACAAGATTTTGAAGTAGTTCAAAATGGAACAGTCAAAGAAAGAGTTCTTGCCTGTGTTGCAAAGGTGTGAAATTGAGTAAGACTCAAATCCCGACCACGGCAGAAAATAGAATGAGAATGAAAGTCATTCCCTATGCCTCAGTCATAGGTTCTATAAAATATGCTATGCTGTGTACCAGACCTATTGTATACCTTGCTCTGAGTTTGGCAAGGGAGTACAATTTTGATCTAGGAGTAGATCACTGGATAGCGGTCAAGAATATCATGTTTCTCGATTATGGAGGTGATAAAAGAGTTCATCGTAAAGAGTTACATCAATGCAAGCTTTTACACTAATCCAAATGACTCTAAGTCTCAATCTGGATACATATTGAACGTGGGAGCAATTAGCTAGAGTAGCTCTGTGCAGAGCATTGTAGACATAGAATATTTGCAAATTACATACGACTCTCAATGTGATAGACCCGTTGACTAAACTTCTCTCACGAGCAAAACATGATCATACCTTAGTACTCTTTGGGTGTTAATCACATAGCGATGTGAACTAGATTATTGACTCTAGTAAACCCTTTGGGTATTGATCACATGACGATGTGGACTATGGGTATTAATCACATACAGATGTGAATATTGGTGTTAAATCACATGGTGATGTGAACTAGATTATTGACTCTAGTGTAGGTGGGAGACTGAAGGAAATATGCCCTAGAGGCAATAATAAAGTTATTATTTATTTCCTTATTTCATGATAAATGTTTATTATTCATGCTAGAATTGTATTAACCGGAAACATAATACATGTGTGAATACATAGACAAACATAGTGTCACTAGTATGCCTCTACTTGACTAGCTCGTTAATCAAAGATGGTTAAGTTTCCTAACCATAGACATGAGTTGTCATTTGATTAACGGGATCACATCATTAGGAGAATGATGTGATTGACTTGACCCATTCCGTTAGCTTAGCACTTGATCGTTTAGTATGTTGCTATTGCTTTCTTCATGACTTATACATGTTCCTACAACTATGAGATTATGCAACTTCCGTATACCGGAGGAACACTTTGTGTGCTACCAAACATCACAACATAACTGGGTGATTATAAAGGAGCTCTATAGGTGTCTCCGAAGGTACATGTTGAGTTGGCGTATTTTGAGATTAGGATTTGTCACTCCAATTGTTGGAGAGGTATCTCTGGGACCTCTCGGTAATGCACATCACTAAAAGCCTTGCAAGCAATGTAGCTAATGAGTTAGTTACGGAATGATGCATTACGTAACGAGTAAAGAGACTTGCCGGTAACGAGATTGAACTAGGTATTGAGATACCGGCGATCGAATCTCGGGCAAGTAACATACCGATGACAAAGGGAACAACGTATATTGTTATGCGGTTTGACCAATAAAGATCTTTGTAGAATATGTGGGAGCCAATATGAGCATCCAGGTTCCGCTATTGGTTATTGACCGGAGACGTGTCTCGGACATGTCTACATAGTTCTCGAACCCGCAGGGTCCGCACGCTTAAAGTTCGATGACGGTTATATTATGAGTTTATGTGTTTTGATGTACCGAAGATAGTTCAGAGTCTCAGATGAGATCGGGGACATGACGAGGAGTCTCGAAATGGTCGAGGCGTAAAGATCGATATATTGGACGACTATATTCGGACATCGGAAAGGTTCCGAGTGTTTCGGGTATTTATTGGAGTACCGGAGAGTTACGGGAATTCGCCAGGGAGTATATGGGCCTTATTGGGCCATACGGGAATAGAGGAGAGAGGCCAAAAGGAAGGAGGCGCGCGCCCCCCTCTAGTCCGAATTGGACAAGGGGTGCAGCCCCTTTTTCCTTATTCCTCTCCCCCTCTTTCCTTCTCTCCTACTCCAACAAGGGAAGGAGGATTCCTACTCCCGGTGGGAGTAGGACTCCCCCCTTGGCGCGCCCTCCTCCTAGGCCGGCCGCCTCCCTCCTTGCTCCTTTATATACGGGGGCAGGGGGACACCTCTAGGGACAACAATTGATCCCTTGGATCTCTTAGCCGTGTGCGGTGTCCCCCTCCACCATAGTCCACCTCAATAATATCGTAGCGGTGCTTAGGTGAAGCCATGCGTCGGTAGAACATCATTATCGTCACCACACCGTCGTGCTGACGGAACTCTCCCTCAAAGCTCGGCTGGATCGGAGTTCGAGGGACGTCATCGAGCTGAACGTGTGCTGAACTTGGAGGTGCCGTGCGTTCGGTACTTGATCGGTCGGATCGTGAAGACGTACGTCTACATCAACCGCGTTGTACTAACGCTTCCGCTTTCGGTCTACGAGGGTACGTGGACAACACTCTCCCCTCTCGTTGCTATGCATCACCATGATCCTGTGTGTGCGTAGGATTTTTTTTGAAATTACTACGTTCCCCAACAGTTTGCCAGCACGCGGGCCCGCCTGCGTGCACGGACCGGCCTCCCTCGCCTAGGCCCACCTGCTTGGTCGCCGCACTGGTCGATGCTGTCCAACATGCGGCCAATGAGAGGCCGACGCCCCCAGCCGAGGTGGATAACGGGCCGACTTCCGTTGGTCAACTCGCGCCTGTCGGCCCTGCTGATGTTGCTCTGTCGGGCGCTGCCTCACTGCCCGACCCCGCGCCTCTGGCCTCCCCCCGACAGCGGTGGGCCGTCTCTCTGATGTGATCGTCACGGACCCCGCCATCCCTACTCTGGCGGAATCTCTGCAGCCTACCACAACTCCTATTCATGCTCAGCGGGCGGGGCCACAGGCATACTGCAGCGCTGGCTCCGTCCCCAAGGCGGGCCCCTTTCTCCGTCCGGTGGGCGAATTGCTGGCCTTGGTTCCCATGCATCCCATGCAGGATCCTGACCACGTCCCCACCACAGCCCTGGCTGGGTCAGCAGCTCCGCAAGACGCCCAAAACGCTTTCGTGCTCTCTGTGCAATGTGGTTTGAACCCGGTGCTGCTGCCCCCGGCTCGGCGTCGTAGATGTGAAGTGCCACCCAACTTCACCCCATGCAGGAGCGACAGAATCGCCAAGACTGATCGTGGCCTTGACTCGGAAACGAAGGCCGAAAGGGTTCTCTTGCGGCGCCTGGGCCTCCTTCAAGATGACGAGGCCGTTGACCCCGCCGTGTTGGATAAATACGCCAAGCTGTTCGAATGGCCTCTCGCCCCGGATGTCTTGCAGGCCTTCGCCGACTTTTACGGGTGGGATGTACCCGTAGATGGTGCGCTGCCCATCCCTGCCTCGTCCTCGCCGGGCATTGCGGCGGCTTAGCTCTCCCTCCCGCCAGCCTCTCCCTGTGATCCAAATCGTGTTGTATGGAGTGCAACCCTAAGATTATTTTCTGGAATGTCCGTGGCCTCAACTCGGGTGCCAAGCATGCTGCCGTCCATAGTGTCATCTCCTTGGACCCCCCGACCA
Organism: Aegilops speltoides; assembly: GCA_021437245.1. Taxonomy (NCBI): domain Eukaryota; kingdom Viridiplantae; phylum Streptophyta; class Magnoliopsida; order Poales; family Poaceae; genus Aegilops; species Aegilops speltoides. Next base: position 121,084,783 of record CM038141.1, read on the forward strand.
TCGTCTGCCTACAAGAAACGAAGCTTGAGCTCTTCACCCCCTCTCTCGTCTCAGAGACACTGGGCCCAGCCTTCGACGCCTTCTTCTTCTTGCCCGCGGTGGGCACGTGCAGTGGCATCCTTCTTGCATGGCGTAGCATGGATATCGTGGTGTCCAACCCGATCTATGGCGTGCACCACATCACCACCACGATCTCTTCTCTATCCGGGGATAACCCTTGGTGGCTAACGGGCGTGTACGGGCCTCAGTCCGACGACGACAAGCTCCTCTTCCTGCAAGATCTTCAGGATGTTCGTGCCCTCTGTGCCGGCCCATGGATCATCGGTGGTGACTTCAACATGATTGCGGCCGCGGCGGACAAGACCAACTCCTGTCTCAACATGTGCCTCATCCGACGATTCCGCCGCTTCATGGCCGATATGGAGTTGCGCGATATGTACCTTCACAGGAGGCGCTACACGTGGTCGAGCGAGCGTGACAACCCCACCCTAGTCCGCATCGACCACGTCCTCTGCACCACTTCCTGGGAGTCCGCCCACTCAAGCTGCCTTCTTCGGTGCTTGTCATCTACTACCTCCGATCACTGCCCGCTCATAGTGGATTGCGCCCCGCGTTCTCTGGGGCCGCGCCGCTTTCGCTTCGAGAAATTCTGGCCAAAGATGCCAGGCTTTCATCAGGTCATTTCTGAGGCATGGTCCTCCGTTCAGCCCAACCCTGACCCCTTCCGCCGTATCTTCGATCGCCTTCGGATCACCGCTCGACGGCTGCAAAGCTGGAGCGCCAAATCCATCGGCAATGTCTCGCTGCAACTGATGGTGGCCCGGGAGCTCATCGCTCAACTCTGTGCGACGCAAGATCTTCGGCCGCTCTCCGCCCAGGAGGCCTGGCTGCATCGACGGCTCAAGGGCGCCTATCTAGGGTTGGCCTCTTCTGAGCGTACCATTCTGCGCCAGCGCGTCCGCCTGGCATGGCTCTGTGACGGTGAGGCCTCCTCGGCCTTCTTGCGCATGTAGGCCTCGCACCGCAAGCAGCGCACGCGCATCCTCTCGCTCCGAGCCGGCGACAGCACCACCTCTGATGAGGAGGCCATGGTTGAGACAGCCTTCCACCACTTCTCAGCTATCATCGGCACCGCTGACCCGCGTGAATTCTCTCTGGACCTTGACGCCATCGACCCCAGATCCTTCGACCTCTCCTCGCTCGAGCCGCCCTTCGCCGAGGACGAGGTCTGGCACGCTGTCAAGCAGCTGCCCACCGGCAAATCACCGGGCCCGGACGGCTTCTCGGCCGAGTTCCTTCGCAGCTGTTGGAACGTGGTCAAGAGCGACTTCATGGAGGCTTTTGACAGGCTTGACCACATGAACGAGCAAGGCTTTCACTGCTTGAACGAGGCCTTCGTTACCCTACTGCCCAGGCGTGCAGACGCGGCCGCATTAGGCGACTACCGACCCATCGGCTTGATTCATATCGTTGCCAAGCTCGTTGCCAAGGTGCTTTCTTTGAGGCTCGCTCCCCGCCTCAACGAGCTGGTTTCTTCAAGTCAGAGCGCCTTCATCTCCGGCGGTTGCATCCACGACAACTTCCTTCTTGCCCAATAGATGGCCCGGCATCTCCATCACTCCAAGGCCAACCGCGTGCTGCTCAAGTTAGACATTGCCCGCGCCTTCGACGCCGTGTCCTGGCCCTTTCTCCTCGAGGTGCTGCAGCACCTTGGCTTTGGACGTCGGTGGTGCGAATGCGTGTCCATCCTGCTCTCCACGACCACCACGCGCGTCCTTGTCAATGGAAGGCACGACCACTTCATCCCTCACACGAAAGGCCTCCGTCAGGGCGATCCGGTGTCTCCCATGCTCTTCACGTTGGTGATTGACGTCCTCAACTCCCTCCTGCGGCATGCCACGGATCTGGGCATCCTTCGGCGCCTCACCCCACGCCACGTCGCCCCCAGCGTGTCCCTCTACGCTGATGACGTCGTCATCTTCTGCCATCCAGACAAGACCGAGCTGAGGGCGGTGCACGCCATCCTGCAAGCTTTCGGGCAGGCGTCGGGACTCCACACAAATTTTGCCAAGTGCTCCGCCACCCCTATTCACTGCAACGACAAGGAGACATCCTGCATAGCCACCGTGCTGTCATGCCCCATCGCCAACTTCCCCATCTCCTACCTGGGCTTCCCCCTCTCGGTGCGCAAGGTCCCGACTTCGGCTCTCCAACCCCTAGTGGACCGCCTGGTCAAGAAGCTCTCCACTTGGTGCGCCACCATGCTTTCCAGGGGCGAGCGCCTAGCCCTGGTGAGACATGTGCTCACCGCGATGCCGTCTCATCTCCTCATGGCTATGGCGATCTGCCAACCAGTCCTCAAGCGCATTAACCGCATCATCAGGGACTTCCTTTGGCACGGGCGCCGCGAGGTCAACAGTGGGCACTACCTGGTTAGCTGGCAAAAGGTCTGTCGGCCTCTCGAGTTCGGCGGTCTCGGCGTCCTGGATCTCTGGCGCTTTGGCATTGCGCTGTGCACACGATGGTGCTGGCTCCAGCGCACGGATTCTTCGTGCCCTTGGCGGCACCTCAAGCTACCCGACGACCCGGAGGCTCGCGCTGTCTTCCGTGCCTCGACGTCCTGGACGGTGGGTGACGGGCGCTCCTGCCTCTTTTGGGAGGATCATTGGGTGGATGGCCACTCCATCGCCGAGATCATGCCAACCCTCGCCTCCCTAGTCCCCCGCCGACGACGCCGTTCCTGCTCCGTCGCTGACGACCTCCGCCTCCGTGCCTGGGTCCGCGACATTAGAGGTGCTCTCTCTCTGGTGGCCATGGTTCAATGCATCGATCTCTGGCGCCGCCTTCAGCATGCCACCCTCTCCGACGAGCCGGACTGCTTGCGCTGGCACTGGACTACCAACGGCCGCTACTCCGCCAAGTCTTGCTATGGCGCTTTATTCGCTGGTTCCATCCGTGCACCACACTGGCAGCTGACCTAGCAATCATGGGCCCCCCTTCGGATCAAGTTCTTTGCATGGCTGGCTCTCCAGGACCGGTGCTGGATCGCCGCGCGCCTGGCCCGCCACGGTCTCCCGCATCACGCCCTCTGTCTCTTCTGCGACCAGGAGATGGAGTCCATGGAGCACCTCGTGATGGGCTGCCCCTTCTCGAGGCAAATCTGGCAGCGCTGTCTGGATTGGTGCACCACTCAAGTTCACGCGCCGACCGCTGACTCTCGGTTTCTGGACTGGTGGCACTCCACCACGGCCAGTGCCCCAGCGGCTCACCGGAAAGGCCTCTCCTCACTCATCTTGCTCACTGCTTGGTCTATTTGGAGGCACCGCAACCATTGCATGTTTGACGGTGGCACCCGCTCTGCCACACAGCTATGCCATGATATCCACGAAGAAACGCGCTCCTGGATCAAGGCAGGAGCGACTGGGCTAGCTATTTTAGCACCTTAGACGCCTGATTTTCTTGTTCTGGGGCTGAGCACACCCAACCTCTATCATGCTCGCGTTAGCGGCTAAGCCATCCCTGTGTACTTAGCGCTCTAGCGCCCCACCCTCCTTGTACACTCTTTTCTACCTATCAATGAATGATACGCAAGCTTTGCGTATTCGCAAAAAAAAATAGAACCTCTGACCTAAACATGAGCCATGAAACCCTTTCCTCTTTGATGAGGAGGCATTGATCCCACCTCTTAGTCTGACCACATGGTCAAAACATGTCTTGGTTTTTTGATGGGCAAAAAATGTCTTGGTTAATGAGTATTAAGAGAAGGACGCCGATAAGTGCCACACGTGTGGGCGTTAGGGAGTCCGCCCACACATTTTGTGTGGTGTATAAGAGGAACAGCCCACACACCTACGTGTGGGCAAAATAAGTAATGCCCACACACCTCTTTTTTCCCCTTTCGATCCCTCTCACACGCGTGCGTGTGGGCGAAGTTGATAACGCCCACACGCCCGTATGTCAGGCCCCGTACCTCCTGGTCCCGCACGCCACGCGTGACGGTCATCGACGCGCCCGCGATTGCCATGGTCGCACCCTCGCCCATGTTCGTTTAATCTGCAGCTGCTATGTCGCTGAACTACGGTTGCCATGTCGGACAACTGCAGTTGCCATGGTCGAACACTCGCCCATGTTCGTTAACTGCAGATTGCCATGTCATTTGAACTACGGTTGCCATGTCGGACAACCGCAGTTGCCATGGTTGCTCAACCGCATTGCCATGTATGGTCTCGATCTAATGTAGTTGCCATGATTTCATAACTTTAGGAGTTGCCACGTACTAACACTAGGCAGTTGAGAGAGTTGCTATGTGCTCACAAGCATGCTAGGGCGATCGCCATGTAAAAGGAAGAGTTGTTATCGCCACGTGCACGTTAGGGCGATCGCCATGTACGCGCACGTTAGGGCGATTGACATGTACCATGCAAAAACACATGGCAACTCGGTAAAGAGAGTTGCCATCTGCTCACGTGCACACTAGGCAGTTGCCGTGTACCCTGCAAAACACATGGCAACTCGGGTAAAAAGGGAGTTGCCACCTGCTTATAAGCACACTAGGGGCAGTTGTCATGTGCACTGCAAAACACATGGCAACTAGCAGCTTGGGTGTGGGACAGGAGACGGGCATGTGGGCGAGATGGCAAATGCCCACACACTAGTCCTTGTGTGTGCGTGCAAAGTGGCGTGTGGGCGAACTGCTGAACGCCCACACACCAGCCCCTCCTGTGTGGTGAAACGGCCGTGTGGACGACCGGGTGAACGCCCACACACCAGGCCAGTCCTACGTGGCACTAGAAACATGCCAAGATTCGTGCGCTTACGAACGGACGCAGATCCACGTGTGTGGGCGAGATGCAAATGTGGGCGTTAACATTTCCGTAAGAGGAAGGACAAGAGACTGGCGTTGTCAAAATCATGATTCTACCATAGGATTCTGTGACTTTGCAATCCAAATTGATTAGAATATGGAGCGCGCTATGCGTTCGCCGGGTGACAATTGGATCTTATCGTGTGCTACTATAGTCGTTGGATGGCATGCACGACAACTGCCTGATCTGACGCAATAGCGCCTCAACTGTTTGCAACATGGCTTGCGCTCAGGGCCATGTTGCGCTCCATCCATACACGCTACTACTGAGAACTTCTTCAGATAAGTATAATCGGTTGATACTTATTCCGTCTTGCCACGCCCAACATATAGTCTGTCATATTCATGATGCCACTATATCAACAAGATATGACCAGGAAGCTGAGAAAAATAGCTATTTCTGAATCTTCACTTGAGATCCGCACATTAAGTACGTTCGACACGACCAAACAAGCAAATAAACATAAAAGATGCAGAGACAGAATCGCAGTGCAAAGCCAACTACAGGCACATTCGTAAACGCACATACGAGCATAAGCATTTGGCACATGTCAATACAGGGAGGACGTGCAATCTAGCTACTCCATCTTGGAGGCACCAATAACGGCAACCTTAGCTTCAATGCAGCATTTCGTTTTCACGAGATAACCATTTGAAGAGTCCTTGAAATCTTCCAGCGATATGAACTTGACCCATCCCCATCTATTAGCATTCTTTGAGAACTCGCACCGGTCTATCGTTTTCCAAAACAAAATAGATAAATAAAGGTGTCAATCAGTAAATGCGATGATGATAATTTCGCATCTGAACTCCTGTCCATAGTGCAAAAATTTCAGCTAAAAGAGCGAACCTTTTTGTACATTGTCCTTGCCACTTCCCTGGTTTTTGATGCGTATGTCCAATTCTACCAGGTTCCCGGAGTTCTCATGGATTGTATCCGTCACCTTCATGGTCAAGGACAAGGAGATAAAGTTTCCATTCTTATCGAATCCAGATGGATCGATGGTGATGAACCTGAAAATTAGGGAGCATCGCATAGTTTAATACATCATTGATAAGAAAAGGTGGAACTCCAAGGGTCTTTATTTTTGCTTATAAAAAGTGAAACATGACAAGTCTTTATGTTCAAATATGAATTCAGTAAATTCTGTATAAATCCAGTAATTAAGTGGTAACGCTACGAGTCATGCTAAGCACTGCAAATTCAAGACGGTAAGTAAGTATCACCATTTGTGTCCATGGAGCTCAAAATCTGGAGAGTGGCTCGGGCTTTTCAGCGCAAAGAAGTCGTCGATGTCCCAGGTGTAGACTTCTGGAATACTGGAGATTTTGTTTATCTTCTTCTGAACAAACAGCTTCTCTGTCGCATCATTAGTTTTAGCAGCAGTAACTTTGATAAACTCGACACCGAAAGCACAGCTGTTTTCGACAAGGAATCCAGAGGACTTTTCCTTCAGTGTGGCGAGGGGGATCATGCATGATGTCCCAGACCTCGTGCTTGTACTCTGAAAATTGTGGCACACTGCAAACAAAATATTCAGTTGTAATGTTTGTCGCCAAGCAGGTTATATGTTACACCATCAATCTGGTATCCAGCTAGCTAGGAAGGTCAAAGAACTTTTTTTTCCCCAGAAATAACAGGTACCTTGAGGTTGTTCATGGTGCTTTCCATTTAACTGGTCATATATAAAGAACTTGTAAGTTGCCTCCACGACCGTGTCAGATCTCACGGATGCTGGCGATAGCTCAAGCCGAAGAGAAACATATTCGTTTTGGTCGCCACTCTTGGTGTCCCTTGGGTTCAGTTTCAAGTACCTGCGAATCAAGTCAAATGAAAGGTCACCTCAAAAGAGAGAAAAAAAAAAAGTCAAGATAAATGAATAGAGGAAACAAGTGAGAGTGAATTTTGATCATGATATGCTATGGGGAACAAGCTGAAAAGAAATAGTAGCATATGCTAATTGTACCATCTGAGCCCACTGATCTCAAACACCCTGGAGGCTGTCCATCCTTTATCCAAGTCAAGGAGTGAGGAGAAACCGTCGATTGTCCACTTGAAGGTTGTCTGCTCCACGGGAGAAGGTGGTGCCTCGACGGCTTTCTGGGTCTGCTCCTTCTTTGAATGGCCTGCGACAGCAGCAAATTCTTACACAACCAGTACAATATCATCAAAAGATTGTTACTTTGGCCAAACATGAGGTGAAAGGAAAGGCAGAGCATCTGCTTTTGCATCGCATATAATACATTTATGTAAGATAATTCAAATTTTATCTGAATTTTGCTAATAAAAGGAACATTCTGAATCTTTTTTATAAAATCAACGATCTAGACTAATTCAAGTAAGAAGAAGAAAAGATGCCCAAAAGAAAGAGTTTACAGCCACTAGAAACAGTATTGCTTGCATCATTATAGTAGCATCAATCAAAATAACACAATACATTATGCATAGCAGGCAGGTCCAGTTATAAAGGAGAAGCAAAGAGAAGCTGAAAACAAATCCTTACTGCTGGCGCCAGTAACACACGAGTTCCCCATAGCTCCTGCCCTTGCTCTCCCCAGGATTCCTGTGCAGTCAAAATCAATCACCAAATCACCATGCAGCATATAATTGAGACTTAAGAGCATGCAGAGTAGTGCGCACTATTTGAAGGAAGATAAACTTCAAAATATTCATGTTTATTTTGGCTGTGTGCATCATGACGATGGGTTCTCCCCTTTTTTTTTTAAAAAAAAACATGATAATATTCGTGGTGGGTGCAGATCTCAACCAAACAAGTACCGGGGAAAAAAAGGAAGCGACCAAGAGATGCAAAAACTGAAAAGAAAAACAGCAGCACTTCGACCACGATAGGTGAAAACCCTCATCAAGCGACCCAATAACTTTGCGTTAGGAAACCAAAACGATGGCAGTTGTGAACCGTGGTGCAGTGCAGATCTCGACAGAATAATTACCGTGAAATAATGAATGAAGATCAAGACCACAAAAAACAAAGAAGGCTTAAAACCACAAGCCATCCACAACTCGTGAAAGATGGCAAAGTATACACAGCTAATCACAGTAGCGCATTCATATGTCGCAGAGACGAGATGGCGGCGGCCGGCGGAGCATACCTTGGCGACGCAGTGCGTTCCTTGCCCACGTTGGTGTGGTACTGTGGCGCCTTAAACCCTACTACTAAGCAGAGGGTTTTATGGAGGCGCAGGGGTGATGCGGTATGGCAAGCTCGACTCGATCGGGTTCGGTTGCTTGCGCAAGGCTGATCCAGTCCCTTCTTTTTTTCTTTTACCAAAACGGAAAAAGGAAAAAGGCCCCAAAAGTGGAGACGTAAGGCCATATAGGAAGGCATATCCTATTTGGCGCCTCACGAGCCCGCTCCTACTGTTTTTGCAAACGGGCGCTCACTAGCGTCCGCCTAGTTGGGCTCGACCTCTGTTTCCATATTTTTTTTTCTGTTGTTAAAACCAAAAAACTGCACCAAAAGTAACTCCAACGCGCCGACCCAAACGGACATCTATGTCCGCTTTCGTCTTTTGGTCGGCGCATGCCCCAACACTGGCCCGACCCATTTTATAGGTCGCGCGAAAAAAATAGAACACATATTTCAAAAATAAAAAAAACATTAATTAAACATTAATGCCGGCCACAAAGGCTGGCTAGAGTCCACGCCGTCCACAATTACATTAACTAAAACTACGAGGCGGCGCGCTGCCCTAGGCATCCTCGTTGTCGTCGTCGGGGCCAGTGAGGTCGATCAATATCGGCGCCGGGCGAGCCCAAGGGAACGCCATCTCCCAGGCTGCGGCGACGTCCTCGGCTGCCGGCTGGGGTGCCCCGCCCCGGGCACGGCGCTCCTCCTCCTCGGCCTCGCGGCGCTCCTCCTCGGCGTCGTGCTCCAGCTGCTCGAGGTACTCGCCCTCGCGGCGCTCCTCGGGCAGCCGGCGCTGGCGCCATTGCTCAAGGTAGGCGCACTCCTGCGCCTCCCTCGCCCTCATCCAGACCGGTGGTGCGTTGACCCACTCGCGCACCATCCCGGCCCAGGAGTAGCGGTCGATGGGGTCGGCTTCGGCTCGGCCTTCATTGGGGACGCCGAGGCCAGCGACGACACGTTGGAGTCGCCGGCCGCGGACAGCGCCATGGCCTCCGCCATGCGCGCCTGGTAATTTGCCTCCTCCCTGCGCCGCTCCTCCTCCTCCTCGCTCTCTCGGAGGACAGCCGCCAGGTGAGGACGCGGCGGACACCGAGAAGGCATGCGAGGCGTCCGCTTCGCGTTCACGCCGACGCATTTCTGTCGCAAATGGGTCCGCGTGGACACGTTTTGCGATTGGCGCATTAGGCCTCCATTTTTGTTCGTGCCGAGCCAAACGGACTACAGCGGACGAAATGGATACCTGCGATTGGAGTTGCTCTTACCAGCCCCACCATCCTCACCATATGTGCTCACTTACATACTCTTCATTCTTTTCTTCTTACATGTTTTCTTTTTTCTATTTATTTTTTTCTTTTTTCTTATTTTATTCGGAACGGGTTTGTTCAGTTTTTATCCTTTTTCCTTTTTTTTTGGTAAATTGAATGATTTTTTAAATCTATGAACTTTTTTTTTCAAATCGATAATTTTTTTTCAAAATCGATGACTTTTTTTTTCAAAATTGAAGATTTTTTTTTCAAATTTGATGAACTTTTTTCAACTTTGATGAACTTCTTCAAATTCAATTAACTTTTTTTCAAATTCAATGAACTTTCCTAAAATTCGATGAACATTTTTTTCCAAATTCTTGATTTTTTCTCATATTGAGGAACTTTTTTCACTTTGTATGAACCTTTTCAAATTTATAAACTTTCTGGAAGTTCACTTTTATTTTATTATGAATTCTTTTCTATTTTCTAATTTATATCATAAAATAATACGCGTAACAAGCTGGCTATGTATTACTCATACATGCTTATGTTGAATTAAAAGAAGGGTCTAATAGAGTATTTTTCATATAGTGGACAACAGAGGGCCTTCGGCCTAGTGGTTATTGCCGAAAAGGTTTTTAGTTAGCAGGGAGGGATCGAATCTTGTTTCCTACTAGCCTCTTCGTGGTCCTCGAGTGCTCGCATGGCAGATATAGCGCTTGTCTGATGGGAGGTCTTAAAGAGACGCTAGAAAAATAAGCGGGTTTTTAAGACCGGTGCCTATTTCTAGAGGAAAGATGCTTAGTTAAGCGTCTATCCTGTACAAATAAGCACCGGTGCTTAAGAAAAGTCTGATTTATTTCTCTAAGCACCTCCCCTAAGAATCTCCCATTGTACAAGGCCTAAGTGTGTCCGCCAGCTGGTCTATGGCTTGGTGGGTGCCACAAATGAAATCTTCGCTGGTCAATGGTGGGGAGCCGTTGCCGGCGTTCCCTGTGTTGTCTCCGTCAAGGAGTCTCGCCTTGGAGGGGGAGCCCCTATTAGCGAGGGAAGAAAGAGGGTGCTCCACGTGCGCAGCTTCCTCCACGTCAAGCACAACCTCCTCAGAGGCGACCACATCAAGGGGACCCTGTCTCATTTCGAATGAATTGACTTTTATTCCTTATTCTGATCCAACTCTGTTGTTGAGACAATTGAAAATTGTGTTTACTTGTTCTAGAATCCTTTATCTTTGATTTGTGAAATCCTTGGGTTTAGAAATTACTTCGGGAATTCCTATTTCTTTCTTTCAGAAGCCGCTCGTACCAAGACGGTGTCTTCTGGCCAACTCCAGCGCGCGACCCCATCCTGTCCGGGTGTGTCCGTTTGGGGCAAAACAGACAAACTAGACGCCTTGGCGCACGGGCGCAAACAATTTTTTGTCCGTTTTGTGTCCGCTTTCGACCCATCCCCGACCCAAGTTTGGGCCGCTTTTGAGGTGAAACGGACAGCGCGTGGACGGGCGGGACGCGCTCGCTTGTCCTTCCCTGGCTTGCCCGTCGGTGGCACAAAGCACCACCCAGTCGCCCCATTTCGCGCCATTTCCCCCCAAACCCTCCCACGTCCCGCCCACTATCCTGTCGTCCATGGCCGATGCCCCGCCGAATTCCGGCGGCCAGGCTGTCGACCCGCCCGGAAAGGTGAAGAAGAAGAAGGCGGCCAAGGGTTCGAAGAAGCCGCGGTCGGAACTCACGCCGGCGGAGCTCGCAAAGTTGGACGCGGAATCGGCCAAGAGGAGGAACCGAAGGGCGGCGGCCAAGGGAAAGAACGCCGCTGCCAAGTTCGCCGCCGAGCGTGATGCGTTGGAGGCCGCACGGCGCAAGACCGACGTCGACGATAAGGAGGACATCATCAACAAAGTGCACGCCCTCCTCATGCTTGGGATTTGTCGTACGGCGAGTTCCGCGGCAGCGCCCATTGGCCCGGTGAGCACAGGCTCGTCGGTCGCCAGGCCTCCGCACTGTCCCTCGTCGATGTCGTGGACCACGCCTTTGTCGCCCGGTTTTCCTCCACCAAGGCATGAAGGCTAGACCCGTTTTTTGGACAAGAGTTCACAAAACATTCCATGAAAGAAAGTTGTTTGCGCCCTACCAATTTACGAGCGACCGTGGCATCACCTCGATTCAAAAGAGGTGGTTGTTCATCCAACAAGAATGCAACAAGTATTGTGCCACACTTGAGAGCGTTGAAGCACGGCCCGTGAGTGGTCTCGGCATTGGGGACATGGTATGCTCTCTTATCTTTTGTTGCTATGGCCATGAAACTTCGGCCTTCTATATTTTTGCATGTTTGATTGTTGTTGATCATGTAGGCATTTCAATCTTTGGAAGCATTCAAGGGCCGCCACAATGACAAGCCATTCACTCTTGCGCATTGTTGGACACTCATAAAAAACTGCCCTAAGTTCAAAGATCAATACCCTGAACTTCAAAGGAAGAGAGGCAAGATGACGACCGCGTTGGCCGGAGGTGGAGATGGTGAGGCGTTGAAGAGGCCGAGGGGCAAGACCAACTCCAATATGGACGACATACGTGATGCCTCATCCATGGCCTTGCATGAGACTTTGCACGGCATGTTGTCTCAAAAGGATGTGAGGGACAAGAAAAAGGGACAAAGTAAGGACAAGCAAATGAAGCAATACCTAGAGCTTCAAAGGAAGAAGTTTGAGATGGAGGAGGCGGCCAAGAAGAGGAAGATCGACATGGAGGAGGCATCCCAGCAAAGGCAGCTCGACATCGAGGCTACCAATGTCACGGTCAGACAGAGGCAGCTCGACATCGAGGCCACCGATGCCGCAACCAAAGCAAAGGAGGTGGACCTAGCGATCATGAGCGTGGACTTGACCAAGATGAGTGAGAAGACGAGGAGCTGGTTCGAGCCCATGTAGAAGGAGATGTTCGACGCCGACGGTCTGAACTAGGTGGTCTGTTCGGCCTTGGCCGTTCTTTTTGGAGGCTGGCATGGGTGTCGGCCGCTGGCTGTGTGCCGGCGAGAAACCTATTCATTTTGGAGGCTGGATGTGTTGTCGGCCGCTGGCTGTGTTGTCGACGACAAAACTATTCATTTTGTAGGCTGGCTCTGTTGCCGGCCGCTAGCTGTGTTGCCGCCGAGGACGTGTAGGCAGGCTATGTTGCCGGCGTGGACTAGGCCACTGGAATGAACTACGGGCATGGTTTATTCAAAATTTTACATTTGAAAAAGGAGGCGGACAGGATGCGTCCAAAGGATGCGTCAACCGCATTGGGCACACGGCCACCGCATCTCAGAAATGGCCCGGACACGACCCCATTTCCCTCCCTAAACGGACAGAATCCGGCCCAAACGGACATCCGTTTGGAGTTGTGCGCTGGAGTTGGCCTCAAGCGAAGGCGTGCCGGTACATCCGCTCCTTGTGCTGAATCGACCTCCGCGGCGATCAAGGGAATGGAGACAGTGTCCGGCAAAACCTCCTGGTCGAAACGATAACTAGGCGGAATGGGAGCAAGGACTGCTCGGTCTACGCTCGTTTCTCCAATAATGATGCTCCGAGGTGGGATGCTAGTGGCCCGGTGACTTCCCCCCACGTCTGGCCGGGGGATAAGGACAACTCCAGTGCACGACCCCAAACGGACATCTGTTTTGCCTGGATTCTGTCCATTTGGGTAGGGCAATGGGGTCGTGTCCGGACAGTTTTATGGATGCCGGGGCCGTGCGCCCAACACACGGCCGCATCCTGGCCGCATCCTGTCTGCCTATATTTTTCTTTGCAAGCCCATAAATTTTTTCATCATTGATTTTTGATACATGGGAATACATAACCAACTTTTGACTAGAAAAGCAAGACCAAAGAAAACAAGAACCACAAGAATACATTTTAGAAGATATCCAACTTCCATAACTGCTCCTGTAAGTTGGATAGTGCCTTCTCGATGCATTCATTGTTGATCTATGGAGGCTCGATCTTGCGTGCTTCTTTCTTCTTCGAGTGTAAAGAAGTAGACGTTGCTTCCTCATATCTAGTCTCATGTCTAGCCTCTATTCTAGCAACAAGTGCACTAGTCTCATATCTAGCCTCTATGCTAGCTAAAATTGCACGAACATGTACTAAATTGCGCTCTATCAATATATCGATGTACTCTTCTTCCCAATACCAAAACTTGCATCCATTCTACACAATAAAATTTTAAGTTAGCACAACTAGTCAAATTCGAGAGCACAACCGAAGCTAAAGTAGCACATACCCCGTCATTTAAGCACTTGATGAACACCCATCCGGGATGTTCCGGCGTTGTAGACACGCGGCGCTTGACCTTCTTTGAGCAGTCGTCACACTTAATGAGTGGCAACGTGTGCCGATGAGCTTTTGGGGTAGCACCGAGCCCGACCGACCACCATTCGTGTATCTGCTGGCGGACCACCCACAGTGTATATCCGAGCGGCTAGAGGAGGAGCCACTACCTACATGCGGCCTTGAGCCTTGCCGGGGCCTTCTGGCCCGGTGTCCGGCCAGTCCATGGCATGGTGTGGCCTCCCACAGCCGGGCGAGCTCAATACTGACCGAATCCGTTCCTAATCCGGCCACAGGGTGCGCAAATCAGGTGGCCGTGGTTGGGTAGCTCGGGGGCGTCGAGGGGAAGGGGGCTGGACGAGCACGCGTCCGAGCTGCACAGCTGCAATGGCAGCAGCGGCGGCGGCTAGGGGCAAGAGTGTAGAAGAGTGGAGGGGGTGCGGCTGGAGGGGGAAGGGGGCGGATATAAAAGTGGGTCCTTGTGCCATCGATGGGCGGGCCAGGGAAGGACACGCGCACACGGCCCACCCGTGCACGCGCTATCCGTTTCACCCCAAAAGCGGCCCAAACTTGGGCCGGGGATGGGTCAAAAGCGGACAGAAAACGAACAAAAGTCTGTTTGCGTCCGTGCACTGGGCCGTCTGGTTTGTCCATTTTACCTCAAACGGACGCATCGAATAGAATGGGGTTGCGCGCTGGAGTTGGCCCAACAGCCTCGCGTGCTAGTGGTTCTGCCTCTCGGGCGGATCGCTTCGCCTGTCATGGTCTCACGACAGGTGACCTAAAACGTGAAACCACAAGTCTAAAAAATCACGGGAATTATCCCCCGTATAATAAGAAGAGGTAGGAGAGCGTTGCAAGCGCTTACGCATCACAGGCATGCCACGTTTCCCTTAACCTCCCTCCCATGAAGATAATGATCGAAGGACTAACTGCCCGGCCTCCTGTTCCCCTGCTTGGGGGACGGGAAGGGGATGATCCGCCCATAATGAGTCTTGGTCCGCGGGACCTCCCGTCCCCCTCAAGAAGCCCTGGAGGTGTCACTGTCTTCGGATCATCATCCGGTTCACTAAAAATAGGGAAAGAAGTGAAAATCAGGAATGGACGGACAGACCAAAGGAAGTAGAAGACAAGCAAAACTGACCCGTCAAGACCGATAATATGAGTTTGATGATGCCGTCTCTTGGGACCCTTGGGGACATGGCTATCCTCTTCCCGGGGGCCTCGCCGCCTTGCGCCCGGGAGGATTATGTCAGGTTCTGACCGCACGAAGGGAGAACAACCACGTGTATGATGGAGCACCGCTTGATCTCACCGCCTCTGCCGTCACCCGAATCTGAGTTAGATGCTTACCCTGACCATGGAAACAGATTCAGGTGTTCGGGGTTGAGTAGGCCCTCCGGGATGATGCCCCATCGGTCATAGGCCGACCAAGATCGAGTCGCGCTCATTGTCGTCAAGGGGGCGGACGGATTTCGGAAGGGCGATCATGCCCTCGAGTTCAACAAGCTCCCTGAGGATGGTAGGAATTGTGTCGTGGTCTAGCCTGGAACAGTGAAGACGTCGAGGATCTGAAGGACCGCTGAATTGCCACATTGGCTGGCCCCTTGCTTGCAAGGGGGCCAGGCGGTGGCGCAAAAAGTTGAGCGCCACCATATGGCAGTGAAGCCCGAGCTCTGAAAAGCTCCAAATGCTATCCAACACTGGAAGCCAGGCTCTATCGACCACCGGAGCCCTCCTCCATCCTTTATGATCGATTGCGCGGGCCACGGGTTGTTGCAGAAGCACTCTAGTGTCCTGGAGGCCGGTGAGCACCCACCTTTGACGCCATTTCACCGAGATAGAGTGCAGTCCAAGCTCTGGATACCCAAGTTTTTTCACTCCGTCGGCTATGATGAAAGACACACATCCAAAGATCTGATCCCCAGGGGACATGTGCATCGAGAAGAAATGGCGGAAAAGCTGCAGCGATGAAATCACCCCCACAAATGCTTCGCACAAATGGGTGAATAACGCTAGAGTCAAGACTGCATTTGGGCAAAGATGGATCAATGAATTTGGTAGTGCTCTAGAACGACGTGAAGAAGGCAGAAAACAGGGGGACCAACCCCACAACGAGGAAGCTGACGAAGATGGGTGCGTCGATGACATCGTATTCCGCCGACCACCTTGAGTCGGGTCTCCCCCTACCCGTTGCTCTCCCCACTGATGAGGTGGCGGACCTTATCGAGCCCCTCGGCGTTCATAATCCTCATGCATGGCTAAGCCTGCGGGGGTGGATTCTGATGGTGTGGCCCCTCGCTTCGTCCTCTCTTTGCTGACGCATTTTTTCTTTGCAATGCCATGATATGGTGAGGAGGCGTTTGCTTTGGGAAGGAGAGACGAGGCATGGGCTCCGTCATCTATTGACTCTTCAAACTTATGTTCAGCGGGGGCAGGGGCTGAAACCGCTTGCCAATCAAGAAACTATTGTTTTTTGTCCGCTCATCCCAATTGGGGGAATCATGGAACAAGAATCAAGAAGATGCCAACACATGATGACAGTTTGGCTCAACATCTTCATGATGGCGTGTGAAACTAAGATATTGAGACGGCGTATTGCTACTTTGAATGCCGACGACACATGTTGGACCCTCTCCGGTCTGTGGCCCCATTGCTCCTCCTTCGTATACCATGGAGGTTGCGATCAAAGAATGGGTCAGGGGTTACTGTTGGACCCGTGGATTATGGGGTATCCAAGACCGGACGACTGAGACGATCCAAGACGGCACCATGGAGAAGCAAGGAGTAAATACGGTGATGGAAGGAGTTCTCCAAGACAATTTGGGGATTTCTCCCTCTCGGACGAGCCTCCCAGGAAGCCATCCCAGGAACCTCACATGAGATGGGTGAAGGGGTTTTGCCGTACAAAGGTGGACTACACCTACGGACGAAGCATGGAGCGGAAGCAATGAGGTTTGATTTTAGGCGACCTACCGATGACATCCCGTCCTTGGGTGGTCATCAACAGTGTTGCGGGACAACCCACTTGAGCACGCCACAAGGTGGCTTTGTAGTAGGCTATGGGTGCTAGGGGATACCTTCTGTGATTCTCTCCCTTCACCTCGAACTGCCTTCCTCCCTCGTCCACGTTGTTTAATAAGGGAGGATTGGGACCTTGAACCTTCCGATTGCTCAGTCCCTGGCTGAACTCTCAAAGGGTTGTTGCTCACAACTCATATGTAGATTCTAAGAAACCGACAAGGCACACTGCCTTAATTTAATTTACTGGCGATGTTTCCTGTGTTGAGACGCTCATAAAGTTATATGGACGACAAGGTTGTAGGGTGCTAAGTACTAGCAGTGTTTGATAAATCTAAACACTGTCAGTACCTCAGATCTCAGCGATGTTCGAGCTGTAGGCAAACACAGTTGATAGTTTGGAAAAAAATTGTAGTCGGGTTCTATTTTTCTCACACGTAGCCAGTAGCGAAATCCTACAAGGGTTTTTTCTACTAGTGATAGGAGTAATATGGCTTCCCTAAGACTCATAACATGAATATGAATTAATCTGAATATATTGCCTTGTGCACTTTTTTGTGAGTGCATTGCACATGAGCAATTAGTAGTTCTATTAAAATGGAGCAAAACTTGTTCATTTAACTTAAGTGCTATCATTCCCCTAACATTTTCCATTAACCAAAACCCAAATACATGCAAACGTATCCTTTAAAATAAGTTCTAAATGCCTTCAGTTAAATTGTTTCTTAATATTTAGATTTGCCCTTTCTTAAGTAATTCCTAGCTAGATACACATTTACTTTCTTAATCACTATATTTATTATTGACTTTTAAATGCTTCTCATTATTTTGTCATTTATATCTAGATTACCCCTTTTACTAAACTGATTCCATGTATATGTTGTGTATTCTTTGTACTAGATTTGCTTTCAAATGATCCTTATTTATTTGTTTACTAAAGAAAATATTTTCCTTCAATATTTTCCATTGAATGAACTCATTTATTCGCTACATTCATTGTATAAGATTAGCTTTTAAATGTGGCACATTTATTTTTCTCATGATATTTGCACCCTCCTCACCTACTCCTCCATACACATTGGGATGCTTAACACTATTTAAAGAGGGGCAGAAGGGCCTCCGTGGAAAGCAAACAAGAACAAAAAATTGTTTCCTTCTTGACATCTAAATGGAGAATTGTCTTCAACATATTATGTTGTATGTGCTACTTCTCGCTAATGTAATTACAGGAAGATCTTCCCCTACAGAGGTATGTGTTATACTTTACTCCTATTATTTAGGTCGAGACATATTCAATATTGGAATAATCATGATTTACATTCTTCATAAGTTGACTCTTCTTCATTTTTATAATTTGAAGCAAGGAAACTCATCAATGCCATGGCCCTCTGTTCTTCGTCCAGTGATTTCCCATACTAGTGAAAATCTTGCCTCAGATCAAAATTCAGTAATCTCTTATGTGAGTTCCATGTGTCTATTGTATTTATTTACTTCAATTATTAATTTCACAAACATAACTTAATATGCATCCCTGACCCTTAGACTATGTTTGATAGATCACGAGTCATGTGTGGACTCCTCGAGGTGGTGCTGAGAACTATTATGGCATTGAGGCTACAATTGATGTATATGGGTTTAATTTACAACCCGGCCAATTAAGTGCAGCTGGAATTTGGATTATCAACAAAGGAGATGGAAAACCATCTTCAGCTAGTGGATTTCAAGTTGGATGGAGTGTAAGTTACATCTAGGCTGGAGAGCCACAAGTTGATTGGACTGATTTAATTTATTAATCATTAAAAAACTAAGGAAATAAAAGGAACTATTGTAATATGCTCTTTGTACTCCACATAACCCAATCAATAATTTATTGTAGAACATTTTAGTTAGGACTATTTTGTTTCTCAAGCAATGATGTTATATGTGTATGTAAACTTTCTCACCAAAATAAAGGACACAAACAAATCTAATGTGAAATTTTTTCTAAACAATATAAATTATTATGAAAAATCATCACGAAAAAGAGCAGTTATAAGAAGCGTATTGAAAAAATAACTATATTATGCGACTTCAATAGACATGGAATAATTTAAAGAAGTTTGTGCATTGTAAATACATCACTACATAAGACTACCATATTTTGCGCATCGATGTGAACACCAGTGAATTTTATGCAGATTTTTCCGAGGTTCTACAAAGATTCACATACCCATTTCTACACATCTTGGACTGTAAGTTTCATTCCGTGAACTCTTTAATGTATAGTATTAATAATTTGTGCTGAAGATATACATTTAGGAGTGATTACCTCAAAGTGTCCATTCCACTACTATACATTCACGAACTATATGTGTCATTGGCATGGAAATAGTAGAAGAATGGGCTATCTTGTCATTAGTATTTGTGATGTTAAGTTAGCAAGGTGTGTAGTAGGGCCTTATTTGGAGGCCATCCTACACCAATAAAAGGTTCACACATTGATGCCTTTTGAATAGGTTTGGTGCATCGTTAGGATCCCAACTTAATCTCGTGTTGCAAATGTGATAAATGGAAGTGTCTAGAATAGCCAATGGGATAAAATATAAGGCCTCCTTGATCCTCCCTTAGATGAGAGAAATGCTTGATTGGTGACTCAGTTCGAAGACAAGTCTACCTCTAAGCTCCCTACACTCAAAATGTCCGAGTCTTTCAAGGTCCCTCGGGTCTATCTCGACACTTCCAGTTGTAAAGGGCTCTATGGACTACATCTACCCCTAAGCTCTAGCGAAGTGCGTGTGGATGGTTACATGCTTCACAGAGGGCTTACAAAGATCATGGGTGGCTGAAAAATGGCCAAGAGGCTACCTATTGTGTTGGTCGATAGGTAGAAGGGATACAATAGTAAATTTTCGTCTACTTGTCTATGGGAAAATAGGGAAGAGGCGTGGAGTATGTTCCATGCTGGACTAGTCCACATATACCTCCACTTAAAGGTTCCACTGTACTGGCTCTTCACATTGAGAATTTTTCTTCTAGCTATTGTTTCCTTCTTTTGATTTGTTGTCCATGACTAGTTTCTTAGACTTTTGTTGACTACTTGGCTTCAAAAATCAGCCATGCATACCATATAGGACTATGTGGGACCCATAAGTAGGATCAGCTATTCTGTCAACAATATGTATGCCTCCTTCACTTTAAAATGAATTCACATACTAAAGTGATCTTTGTCACATCCAAAAACTTTGGGTACAATGCATTCTTTTGGCCCTGAAATATTAGGAAAGGCTCCTACTACATATTTAAAAAGCGAGGTCTTCACCTTTGGTCAGTATCACTAAAAGGTTGAAAGAAAACAAAGTGTCTAACCAAGGGAGTATAGAAAGAACAAAATGAACGGTTTAAAGTCACACTTAACCTTAAGGACAATTAGGGATATGTCTCATTGGAAACATAGTAGCCAAGACTGGGTACTACTCCCCCCTAGAAACATGATTGTGGATTTTTTAAAAATGATTAATGCATAGTTTTATGAAAATCATAAATGTTACACCCTCCGTTCCAAAATAGTTACCATGGTGAACTAAACCAATAAGAATTATGAAATGGAGGGCGTAATGTATACCAAAAAAGTATGCAAGACTCAAAAGATTGTAACATGTTTTCTATATTGCTATGACAGAGTGGTGGATCGCCCGCGAAGGGTTGCAGTGACATGATTTGTCCTGGCTTTCAAAAGACATCATCGAGTATAGCTCCGGGAAGTATCATTAATCCAGTTTCAGATATCCAGGGACGAAAATCATACATTACAATAAGAGTGTTCAAGGTAAACATGTTGCCCAAATTCTAGCTAGATTATTTGTCCTCTTGCAATTTATTGGGGGATGGGGAAGGGGAGCAGTGCATTTACCTTGGTGTTTTTATATTTATATTAAGGTGTTCAAATGAGTTGGAAACTAGAACTAGCTGGAATCAAACTATTGTGAACATTGTTGAGTCCCGTACCAACCCTGTGAACTTAGCAATGTTCAAAATCTCGCATAAAGCTTTTGCTAACTGTACTTGTTGGACCCCTATAATGACATACAAGAACTTCTTATCATTGTATATTGGCTCATGTTGGTAGGGTCGGATGCAACATATTTTTGGAGAATGGCATGCATGTTATGTAGTAAAAATCTGTTTCTGACTGCGACTCACACAAATTTTATGTTGTCACTCCATGAAGTTACAAATCCACTACGGCTGGCAGTGCACTACTTAATTAGCCCTTGTGGCAACAACTTTGTGTCTATTAGTCACCATAACTTCTAATAATAATTATGTTGCTTACAACTAGGCCCAATTTGTCAGACTCCATCAACTGAAATGAATATTGATTGATTAAAGCACATGCAGTTTTGTGATATGACTATCCAAATATGTAATGCCTTCATAAATTCTCTTATAAGTGTGATTTTTATAAGTTTATCAAGCTGAATGCTCTCAAGAATGTTTTAAATAGTTGTTATTTATGTTTCCAGGATAAATCTTCTGGTGACTGGCACGTCCATTATGGATTAAACGGCGGTATCAAACCAGTTGGCTATTTTCCAAAATCCTTGATTCCAGGACTTATTGATAGGAAAGTTGAGATTAGTTTTGGCGGCTTTGTGTCTCACCAAAAGCCACAACCAAGTCCTCCGATGGGAAGTGGCTTTGCTCCAGCCGTGGCAATGCTGCGTCGTTCAACAATATCAAACTAATCGATGCCAATGGCAATGATCATCTTGTGCACACAAATCTTCCATTTCGTGTGGACCCCAAAAGATGCTATCCTATATCTTACATTGATTCAGCCAGGTTCTTTTACGGGGGATCTGGATGTGCTGATTAAACCTGGATGTCCCGTATATGTACTTGAATTTCTAATAAAATAAGAAATGATTGTTCAAATTAATGCCTTCAATTGATAATGGTGGATACGAGGTGAGAATCTAACAAGTGGTTGGATATTTGATGGTCATGGTGGATGAATTAGGCAACCTACTGTAGAAGTTTCGAGATTCTCTTTCCCACTTATATATTGTGGAATATGCAGAGCTTGTACAACCTACCCTTTTATAGGAAAAAATAACCCTTCTTTTTAGAACTTAGATAAAAAGAGACTCAAAGAGTATTAAAGTGCAAGTATAAATGCCTTACAAACTTCCTTTTTGAGAGCATGCAAATTGTGTGCCTTAAGTTTATAGAAGTTAGAGGGTAAAATACAAAAAACCAGTAGGTTCCCACAGTAGGTCAGTGAGTAGTGAACACCACCAGATGGCGAGACACAGACAACCAAGAGAAAGTCATCATCTTGGAGTCACCCGTGACGGTGCACGTAGAGCCCTTGGCGAAAACTCCAGTACCACGGTGAACACCAGTGGAACATAAACAAGGATGTCATCACGAGTAGGCAGAACACATATGATACACTAAGGACTGGAGATATCCCTTGCCGATTTGTAGACGGGGTGCAAAGCATGGATCAATCCCAAGGGGAGAAGTGTAGAGAGGACGCCCAGGTTCGGGCCGCATGGCTGCATAACACCCTACTCCTGCTTTTATGTTGTTGATTTGGTGGACACAGAGCTTAAAGTCCTTTTGGGAACGGAAAGTGTAGTGTTGCTCCTATCTAAGTTCTACCAAGTGTCCAACCTTATCCTAATGTAGATCTGGTCTAGTGTTTATCCCCTGCCTCCCATAGCTCGGTTCTCCTTTTATATTTCAAGGGCCACCACAGTTGTTATGGAGGAGGGCACCTACCACAGAGAGGTAGGTAAGTTCATTAAATGCTTGATGAAGTGTTGCCGTCTTCTGGTATCTAAGAATGAATGCACATCTTGTCTTCACCGCCCAGGGTGTTTACCTAGCGCAAGTGTGACACTCGTCCTAATAGGTGCAGACCATGTGGAAATATTATCAGGGTGATTCATCCCTTGTATTGCTGTCATTCCATTGGCACGCCTGCACACCAACGTACATCGTAAAAGGTTTGCTTATGTAGGACTAAACACACCATGGGGAGGTTGCGATGGCTGGCTGTCTTCACTTAAAGGATGTGGGCCAGGTGGAATGCTCATTGACGGGTGTGCTTGTTCCCAGAAGTCGGCTGCCCCGACTCGTTGTTGGGTGTCCTGCAGTTGTACCTTGCAGTACTTAGTTGCTGGCTTGGAGAAGAGTGTAGCAGATCTTGACAAAGATCTGCATGACACCATGGAGCCTGGGCTCCTTCTTGGTGTTGCTTGTTGATGATCTTGACAAAGATCTGCATGCTACCACAAAATTGTGGTTGAAGTATTATTGCCGGAGTGTTTCTTCATCTGTACTACCTCGGAGGGGAGGTGACTGTGGCCTGTGCGTAATTGGTTTCGTGAACCCAACGGTCATGGTTCCGACAGAAGCTTCTAGGCCTACGCCGGATGTGTACCTCACACAAGGTCAGGGTCGCGAGCCCCCTCATCTGGTCAAGTCAGTTGCATAAGATAATGTGAACCACCTGTTCAAATGCCAGTAGACGCTTAGGCTTGAGTCCTCCTGTCCATAACTGCAACAGGATTTGATGGCATATTGGGGTACTTTGCAATGCATGGCGCCCTTTTCACATCAGCGACATGAATCAAATCTACCACTTCAGTTTTTGATGACGCGTCGGTCCGCGCATGTGGCCAGTTCACTCTTGACCCCTTCAGTTCTTGCACCGATGAGAGAAGTCATGATGCCGCTTTCCATTTATTCCCAAGACAGATTAGACAGGGTGCCGCTTGAGTTCATCTTGGGAACCATAGGTGCACTTGTATGACCGATGATCCTCACGATCGAGGAGTTGATCTACAAGGTCCTTCGGCTTATAAACGCCGAGAAGGGATGAACTGCTCCTCCTCTTCCTTTAGTTCTTCTCCCTCCCTCCTCCTTCATCTGCTCATGGAAACTCAAGAAGTTGCAGAGTTTGAGGCGAAGATCCTCGCAGAGGAGGTCCAAGCCCAAAGGCCGGAGCTTCAGGCCAATGACACAAAGCTCAAAGACCTAAAGGAGAGGATGAGGATGGAGCTCCATGTTGAATATATTATGTGCATGTATATTGTGTCTTGGGCCCACCTCCTAGTTCCCCTGTATAGTTAAGGTTGTGGCCCCATCCTGTACATCATATATACATGCCTAGTGCACCGATCAATCTAATTGTGTTGCACGGCCTATTCTTAGTCTTCTACATGGTATCTATCGCTAGTCGGTCCTAACCCTAGACGTCGCCACCGCCGCGCCTCCACTCCACCGCCGCTTCCTCCACTCGCGGCCGCCACTCGCCGCTGCCGGATCCCTCCGGCCGCCGCCGCTGGTTGCCGTTGCCCACCCCACCCGAAGCCACCGCCGCCGCTGCCGCTGTCGGTTCCTTCCGGCCATCGCCACCGGTTGCGCTGTCCTCCCTACCCGAAGCCGCCGCCGCCACCAGTCGCCGCTGCTCCTTCCACTCTCTCTTCCGCACCCACTCCCCACCACCCACCCTCTCCACAACTCCCCACCCGCGCTGCCGCACCCCTAGCCGCGCCGACACCAACCCAAGCCGCCCCACCCTAGTCGCGCCGCCCCCACCTCCTCCTAGCCGCACCATGAATTCCTCCTCCTCCATCGTCTCCAACCCCTTTGCCGGTCCAGATGTCACCCTCGTTCACGATCTGAACATCCACGAGTGTGTTCTGGTGGTTCTTGATCAATCCATCGCGTCCTACTCCGCTTGGAAGTGGTATTTCTCCTTGGTGTTTCGCGAGTACCTGCTCCACGGCCACATGGATGGCACCATGGACTCCAGCCTCATGATCCACGATGAGGAGTGGATGATCCTCGATGCCACCATCATACACTGGTTTACCTCACCATCTCCAAGGACCTCTTCCACACGGTGGTGGATGATGACGATGACGCCTACGCCGTCTGGACCAAGCTCAACGCCCTCTTCACCGACAACAAGCTGGAACGCAAGGTCCTCCTCCACAATGAGTTTTATGGGTGCCAGCAACTTGACTCGTCCATCGATGATTTTTGCATGTGCATCAAAAAGCTTGCCGGTGAGCTCCGCGATCTCGGCGAGACGGTTGGCGATGAGATCCTCATCATCACCCTCACCGCCGGTCTTAACGAGGACTTTGGGACCGCCGCCTCCAACCTCACTGTCGTGGAATTGTCACGGCAGATGTCCTAGTGAAAGGACTTAGTCATGGAGCCATCGCAACTAGGAAGCTTAAAGGGGTTAAAACGGGACAAAGGGCACGGGAGTTTATACTGGTTTGGCCCCTTGTAGTGAAGGTAATGGCTTAATCCAGTTTGAGGTGGGATTACTTATGTCTCGATTACCAGGGAGCGAATTCGCTTGACCTAGTTCTCGATCTGATGTTACTTGCCCTGAACCACCGCCGAGTCATCCCTTTATATACAGAGGTCGACGCCCAGCAGCTCACAGAGTCCCGGTAGGCTCATAAACAGTGTCCGGCTTGGTGTCTCTCTAATCTTGCCTTACAATACAAGTTACATACATATGGCGGTTTATCTCTACGGGCTTTAAGTCACCTTTGGGCCTTGGGCCCTTAACTGAACCGCCATCTTCCAGTGCCGTGTTGGGCTTGATGCATCGCCATAGGTATAACCTGGGCCCTCCTGGGTGGGTCATACCTAATAGTTATATCCCCAACATTAGGCCCCAGATTGATTTGAACGGGTTCAGGTCAATCTTCAACACTTAGAAAAAATCTTCTGCTCTTCGTTTGTATAGAAGTTTTATAACCCGCCATGACGTCATCCTCTGGATCTGTGATAACCCGCCATGATGTCATCTGCCATTAATTCACACTTTGTCCACTATATCTCAATGGATCCTTATCTTATTGACCATCTCGAGAATCGAGGCGTCCTAGTAGCTAGATAATCATATTTATAGCCTCCTTGTTTTTTGCGTCCACTTAAGAATCTTTCCTTATAAATAGGCACAACCGGTCTTTCCTCATTCTCCCCATTTCCAGCGTCTTCTTCCTCTCGCAACCCTTCTGCCGCTCGAGCTCCGTCGCCGCTGCAGCGCACCTTGTCTTCCTCAACCTCGGCCGCTGCATCAAGCTGAGTCAATCCAGAGAACGACGGCGACCCTCCACAGTAGACCTGCAACTGTAAGTTTTCTGCCTTCCCGTTCCTTAGATCCGCATTAGGGTTTGTGAGCTTCTCTGTGTTCTTCGTGCTTCATCGTAGTTCATCTTCAAAACTTGCACCGCGAGCCTCTTTGATCTGAAAACAGTGTATAACTAATGCGGTAGTTGTTTTGTTTCTACTTTTGATACCAGTAAATCCCCTTTCCTGGAAGAGAAGATCTTGTGAGAGCTCATGAACTCATTTGTACTGGTTTTTAGGTCTAGATTTATTTTCTTTTCCTGAACAGTTGTTGATCCAGAATAATAGCTGCAGCTTGTGAAACTTGTTTGTATAACACTTAGCAAAAAACTGCATTCTGTTAGATCCATCCAACCATGGCGGCTCAAACAGCCGATTTAAATTGCAATGCTCAATAGACATCATCCAACTTATCATGCGGCTTAAATAACCTGCACTGCTCATGGCGGTTTTTGTAACCTGATGTAATTAATCATATACCATTAGGCCCCTTTATAAGCCGCCATCTTGAATATGCGCTGTAATGTTTTTCCTCCAGCATAGATTTGAACCGGCAATTTTACTCTTTGTTAGGCTTCTTTCTTCACCATGCCGCCCAAAACAAGCACTTCATGCAACTGGGTCCCATCCCGAAGGAAATATGCCCTAGAGGCAATAATAAAGTTATTATTTATTTCCTTATTTCATGATAAATGTTTATTATTCATGTTAGAATTGTATTAACCGGAAACATAATACATGTGTGAACACATAGACAAACATAGTGTCACTAGTATGCCTCTACTTGACTAGCTCGTTGAATCAAAGATGGTTAAGTTTCCTAGCCATAGACATGAGTTGTCATTTGATTAACGGGATCACATCATTAGGAGAATGATGTGATTGACTTGACCCATTCCGTTAGCTCAGCACTTGATCGTTTAGTATGTTGCTATTGCTTTCTTCATGACTTATACATGTTCCTGTAACTATGAGATTATGCAACTCCCGTTTACCGGAGGAACACTTTGGGTGCTACCAAACATCACAACGAATCGGGTGATTATAAAGGAGTACTACAGGTGTCTCCAAAGGTACATGTTGGGTTGGCGATTTTGAGATTAGGTTTTGTCACTCCGATTGTCGGAGAGGTATCTCTGGGCCCTCTCGGTAATGCACATCACTATAAGCCTTGCAAGCAATGTGACTAATGAGTTAGTTGCAGGATGATGCATTTCATAACGAGTAAAGAGACTTGCCGGTAACGAGATTGAACTAGGTATTGGGATACCGACGATCGAATCTCGGGCAAGTAACATACCGATGACAAAGGGAACAACGTATGTTGTTATGCAGTTTGACCGATAAAGATCTTCGTAGAATATGTGGGAGCCAATATGAGCATCTAGGTTCCGCTATTGGTTATTGACCGAGAATAGTTCTAGGTCATGTCTACATTGTTCTCGAACCCGTAGGGTCCGCACGCTTAAGGTTTCGATGACAATTTTATTATGAGTTTATGAGTTTTGATGTACCGAAGGAGTTCGGAGTCCCGGATGAGATTGGGGACATGACGAGGAGTCTCGAAATGGTCGAGACGTAAAGATCGATATATTGGACGACTATATTCGGAGTTCGGAAAGGTTCCGAGTGATTCGGGTATTTTTCGGAGTACGGGAGAGTTACGGGAATTCGTATTGGGCCTCAATGGGCCATATGGGAAAGGAGAGAAAGGGCCAAAAGGGTGGCCACACCCCTCCCCTTGGACTAGTCCGAATTGGAATAGGGACGGGGGGCGCCCCCTTCCTTCCTTCTCCTTCTCTCTTCCCTTTCCTTCTCTCCTACTCCTACTACATGGAAGGGTTCCTAGTTCCACTAGGAAAGAGGGAATCCTACTCCCGGTGGGAGTAGGACTCCCCTAGGGCGCGCCATAGAGAGGTCCGGCCCTCCCCCTCCTCCACTCCTTTATATACGGGGTCAGGGGGCACCCCATAGACACAAGTTGATCTACGGATCATTCCTTAGCCGTGTGCGGTGCCCCCCTCCACCATATTCCACCTCGGTCATATCGTCGCGGAGTTTAGGCGAAGCCTTGCGTTGGTAAAACATCATCATCGTCACCACGCCGTCGTGCTGACGGAACTCATCTCCGGAGCTTTGCTGGATCGGAGCCCGGAGATCGTCATCGAGCTGAACGTGTGCTGAACTCGGAGGTGCCGTACGTTCGGTGCTTGGATAGGTCGGATCGTGAAGACGTACGACTACATAAACTGCGTTGTGCTAACGCTTCCGCTTATGGTCTACGAGGGTACGTGGACAAACACTCTCCCCTCTTGTTGCTATGCCATCACCATGATCTTGCGTGTGCGTAGGAATTTTTTTGAAATTACTACGTTTCCCAACAGTGGCATCCGAGCCTAGATTTTATGCGTTGATGTTATATGCACGAGTAGAACACAAGTGAGTTGTGGGTGATACAAGTCATACTGCTTACCAGCATGTCATACTTTGGTTCAGCGGTATTGTTGGATGAAGCGGCCCGGACCGACATTACGCGTACGCTTATGTGAGACTGGTTTTACCGGCGTGCTTTGCACACTGGTGACTAGCGGGTGTCAGTTTCTCCAACTTTAGTTGAACCGAGTGTGGCTACGCCCGGTCCTTGTGAAGGTTAAAACAACACTAACTTGACGAACTATCGTTGTGGTTTTGTTGCGTAGGTAAGAACGATTCTTGCTCAGCCCGTAGCAACCACGTAAAATTTGCAACAACAAAGTAGAGGACGTCTAACTTGTTTTTGCAGGGCATGTTGTGATGTGATATGGTCAAGACGTGATGAGATATAAGTTGTTGTATGAGATGATCATGTTTTTTGAAGTTATCGGCAATGGCGTAAGCCCTATGGTTGTCTCTTTGTTGCATAAAGATGCAAGTGCCAAATAATTGCTTTACTTTATCGCTATGCGATAGCAATAGTTGCAAGAGCAATAGTTGGCGAGACGACCATGTGACGACACATTAATATAGATCAAGATGATGAAGATCATGGTGTCGTGCGGTGACGATAGAGATCATGACAAGACTTTGGAGATGGAGATCAAAGGCGCAAGATGATCATGGCCATATCATGTCACATATTTTGATTGCATATGATGTTTATCTGTTATACATCTTATTCTATTTTGTTTGACAGTAGCATTTTAAGATGATCTCTCATTAATTATCAAGAAGTGTTCTCCCGAGTATGCACCGCTATGAAAGTTCTTCGTGCCGAGACACCACGTGATGATCGGGTGTGATAGGCTCTACGCTCAAATACAACGGGTGCAAAACAGTTGCACACGCGAATACTCAAAGTTAAACTTGACGAGCCTAGCATATACATATATGGCCTCGAACACGGAGACCGAAGGTCGAGCGTGAATCATATAGTAGATATGATCAACATAGTGATGTTCACCATTGAAAACTACTCCATCTCACGTGATGATCGGACATGGTTTAGTTGATTTGGATCACGTGATCACTTAGATGACTAGAGAGATGTTTGTCTAAGTGGGAGTTCTTAAGTAATACGATTAAATGAACTTAAATTTATCATGAACTTAGTCCTGGTAGTATTTTGCAAATTATGTTGTGGATCAATAGCTTGCATTGTTGCTTTCATATGTTTATTTTGATATGTTCCTAGAGAAAATTGTGTTGAAAGATGTTAGTAGCAATGATGCGGATTGGATCCGTGATCTAAGGTTTATCCTCATTGCTGCACAGAAGAATTATGTCCTTAATGCACCGCTAGGTGACAGACCAATTGCAGGCGCAGATGCAGACGTTATGAACGTTTGGCTAGCTCAATATGATGACTACTTGATAGTTTAGTGCACCATGCTTAGTGACTTAGAATCGGGACTTCAAAGACGTTTTGAACGTCATGGACGATATGAGATGTTCTAGGAATTGAAGTTAATATTTCAAGCAAATACCCGAGTTGAGAGATATGAAGTCTCCAACAAGTTCTATAGCTAAAAGATGGAGGAGAATCGCTCAACTAGTAAGCATGTGCTTAGATTGTCTGGGTACTTCAATCGCTTGAATCAAGTGGGAGTTAATCTTCCAGATAAGATAGTGATTGACAGAATTCTCTAGTCACCATCACTAAGTTACTAGAACTTCGTGATGAACTATAGTATGCAAGGGATGACAAAAACGATTCCCGAGCTCTTCGTGATGTTGAAATCGACGAAGGTAGAAATCAAGAAAGAGCATCAAGTGTTGATGATTGACAAGACCACTAGTTTCAAGAAAAGGGCAAAGGGAAAGAAAGGGAAACTTCAAGAAGAATGGCAAACAAGTTGTCACTCCCGTGAAGAAGACCAAAGCTAGACCAAAGCCTGAAACTGAGTGCTTACACTGCAAAGGAAATGGTCACTGGAAGCGGAAATGCCCTAAATATTTGGTGGATAAGAAGGATGGCAAATTGAACAAGGGTATATTTGATATACATGTTATTGATGTGTGCCTTACTAGTGTTTATAATAGCCCCTGAGTATTTGATACTTGTTCGGTTGCTAAGATTAGTAACTCGAAACAGGAGTTACAGAATAAACAGAGGCTAGTTGAAGGGGAAGTGTCGATGAGTGTTGGAAGTAGTTCCAAGATTGATATGATCATCATCACACACTCCCTATATTTTTGAGATTAGTGTTAAACCTAAATAAATGTTATTTGGTGTTTGCGTTGAGCATAAATATGATAAGATCATGTTTATTATGTATACGATTATTCATCTAAGATAGAGAATAAATTGTTATTCTATTTACATGAATAAAACCTTCTATGGTCATACACCCAATGGTGATCGTTTATTGAATCTTGATCATAGTGATACACATATTCATAATGTTGATGCCAAAAGATGCAAAGTTAATAATGATAGTGCAACTTATTTGTGGCACTGCCGTTTGGGTCATATTGGTGTAAAGCGCATGAAGAAACTCCATAAAGATGGATTTTCGGAATCACTTGGTTATGAATCATTTGATGCTTGCGAACCGTGCCTTTTTGGCAAGATGACTAAAACTCCGTTCTCCGGAACAATGGAATGAGCTAGTGACGTATTGGAAATAATACATACCGATGTATGCGGTCCAATGAGTGTTGATGATCGTGGCGGGTATCGTTATTTTCTGACCTTCACAAGATGAATTGAGAAGATATGAGTATATCTACTTAATGAAGCACAAGTCTGAAACATTTGAAAAGTTCAAAGAATTTCAGAGTGAAGTGGATAATCATCGTAACAAGAAAATAAAGTTTCTGCAATTTGATCGCGGAGACAAATATTTGAGTTACGAGTTTGGTCTTCAATTAAAACAATGTGGAATAGTTTCACAAACTCATGCCACCTGGAACACCACAGCTTAATGGTGTGTCCGAACGTCATAATAGTACTTTATTGGATATAGTGCAATCTATGATGTCTCTTACCGATTTACCACTATTGTTTTGGGGTTATGCATTAGAGACAGCTGCATTCACGTTAAAAGGGCACCATCTAAATCCGTTGAGACGACACCATATGAACTGTGGTTTAGCAAGAAACCCAAGTTGTCGTTTCTTAAAGTTTGGGGCTGCGATGCTTGTGTGAAAAAGTTTCATCCTGATAAGCTCAAACCCAAATTGGAGAAGTGCATCTTCATAGAATACCCAAAGGAAACTGTTGGGTACACCTTCTATCACAGATCCGATGGCAAGATATTCGTTGCTAAAAATGGATCCTTTCTAGAGAAGGAGTTTCTCTCGAAAGAAGTGAGTGGGAGGAAAGTAGAGCTTGATAAGGTAATTTGTACCTTCTCCCGAATTGGAAAGTAGTTCATCACGGAAATCAGTTCCAGTGATTCCTACACCAATTAGTGAGGAAGCTAATGATGATGATCATGAAACTTCAGATCAAGTTACTACAAAACCTCGAGGTCTTCCAAAATGCAGATCCGCACTGAGTAGTACGGTAATACTATTCGGAAGTCATGTTACTAGACCATGATGAACCTACAAACTATGAGGAAGTGATGATGAGCCCAGATTCCGCGAAATGGCTTGAGGCCATAAAATCTGAGATATGATCCATGTATGAGAACAAAGTATGGACTTTGATTGACTTGCTCGATGAACAACAAGCCATGTTAAATAAATGGATCTTCAAGAGGAAGATGGACACTGATAGTAGTGTTACTATCCACTAAGCTCGACTTGTTGCAAAAAGGTTTTCAACAAGTTCAAGGGGTTGAATACGATGAGATTTTCTCACTCGTATCGATGCTTAAGTCTGTCCAAATCATGTTAGCAATTGCCACATTTTATGAAATCTGGCAAATGGATGTCAAAAACTGCATTCCTTAATGGATTTATTAAAGAAGAGTTGTATATGATGCAATCATAAGGTTTTGTCAATCCTAAAGGTGCTAACAAAGTGTGCAAGCTCCAGCAATCCATCAATGGACTGGTGCAAGCATCTCGGAGTTGGAATATACACTTTGATGAGTGGATCAAAGTATATGGTTTTATACAGACTTTTGGAAAGGCTCAGATTTACAAGAAAGTGAGTGGGAGCACTACAGCCTTTCTGATAAGTATATGTGAATGACATATTGTTGATCGGAAATAATGTAGAATTATTCTGCAAAGCATAAAGGAGTGTTTGAAAGAAGTTCTTTAAAAGAAAGACTTCAGTAAAGCTACTTACATATTGAGCATCAAGATCTATTGAGATAGATCAAGACGCTTGATAAGATTTTCAATGAGTACATACCTTGACAAGATTTTGAAGTAGTTCAAAATGGAACAGTCAAAGAAAGAGTTCTTGCCTGTGTTGCAAAGGTATGAAATTGAGTAAGACTCAAATCCCGACCACAACAGAAAATAGAAAGAGAATGACAAGTCATTCCCTATGCCTCAGTCATAGGTTCTATAAAGTATGCTATGCTGTGAACCAGACCTATTGTATACCTTGCTATGAGTTTGACAAAGGAATACATTTTGATCTAATAGTAGATCACTGGATAGCGGTCAATAATATCCTTAGTGAGGATTAAGGAGATGTTTCTCGATTATGGAGGTGATAAAAGAGTTCGTTGTAAAAGTTACATCGGTGCAAACTTTTACACTGATCCAGATGACTCTAAGTGTCAATCTGGATACATATTGAAAGTGGGAGAAATTAGCTAGAGTAGCTCCATGCAAAGCATTGAAGACATAGAATATTTGCAAAATACATACGGCTCTGTATGTGACAGACCCGTTGACTAAATTTCTCTCATGAACAAAACATGATCATACCTTTGTACTCTTTCGGTGTTAATCACATAGTGATGTGAGCTAGACTATTGACTCTAGTAAACCCTTCGGGTGTTGGTCACATGACGATGTGAACTATTGGGTATTATCCACATACAGATGTGAACATTGGTGTTAAAAATCACATGGCGATGTGAACTAGATTATTGACTCTAGTGCAAGTGGGAGACTGAAGGAAATATGCCCTAGAGGCAATAATAAAGTTATTATTTATTTCCTTATTTCATGATAAACTTTTATTATTCATACTAGAATTGTATTAACCGGAAACATAATACATGTGTGAATACATAGACAAACATAGTGTCACTAGTATGCCTCTACTTGACTAGCTCGTTGAATCAAAGATGGTTAAGTTTCCTAGCCATAGACATGATTTGTCATTTGATTAATAGGATCACATCATTAGGAGAATGATGTGATTGACTTGACCCATTCCGTTAGCTCAGCACTTGATCGTTTAGTATGTTGCTATTGCTTTCTTCATGACTTATACATGTTCCTGTAACTATGAGATTATGCAACTCCGCCATCA